>OX422142.1:95903698-96503698 GCA_949129095.1 Volucella bombylans
AAGGTTAGGTTAGGTTAGGTAAGAGTGGCTGTTGGAAATACCAACCCACTTAGGCCTATTGGCCCATTGTGATGCCACGTGGATCTGTGATCTTCTTACTACTGGAACCAGTTTGAGCTTTTAATAAAGCGTAGGAGACTGTTAACGTCTATTTTTTCTAGATCGTTTAGGTCGTTGTAGAAGAAAGCTCCTAGGTGAAGCTTCCTTCTCTGAGAGAGAGCTGGGCATGTGCAGAGTAAGGGGGGGATTGTCTCCTCCTCTTCCTCGTCCATGCAGCTTCTACAGAAATCGTTAGTAAAAGCGCCAAGCCTTCTTGCGTGCTTGCCTATGAGGCAGTGTCCGGTAATGACACCTATTATGGCGCTGAGATGTTTCCTATCTAAAAGGATCAGACATTTAGATCGACTCAGATCCAGCCTTGGCCAGATCTGTTTGGTTGCTAGACATGTTTGTCCAGCAGTCCATCTAAGGTCCGTTCTTTTATTGGCATCTAGCTTTAATGTTAGTTTGCACGTAGCGATTGGTATACCTATACTACCTTTGTCCGGTAGGATAGGTAGAGTGGTTCCAATTTTGGCGAGTTCATCGGCTCTGCAGTTCCCTGGAATGTCTCTGTGGCCCGGCACCCAACAGAGGTGAATGTTGAACTGCTCTGCCATCTCCATGAGAGATGATCGGCATTCAAGGGCAGTTTTAGAACACAATGAGACCGAGTCCAGGGACTTGATGGCGGCCTGACTATCCGAAAATATGCGGATATCCTTTGCAGATATCACGTTTTTCTTCAGCCAGGACAGAGCTTCTTTAATCGCCAAAATTTCCGCCTGGAACACGCTACAGTGATTTGGAAGACGGAAAGAGAGGCTTAGATTTAGCTTATCTGAGAAAACACCGCCACCAACTCCGCTGTCGGTTTTAGATCCATCTGTGTAGAGATGGATTGACTTGTCCTCCATGAAAGCATCCTCCTCCCAGAATGATCTAGAGGGGAAGCTTACATGGAAGTTTTTGTCAAACCAAAGTTCAGGTATGGTGTAATCGGTGTTCTCTGTGAGGATTCCTAATGTATTAAGAATGTTGGCGTGGCCAAATGAATTATTTGTCCACTGTTTAGTCGCTTTAAGGCGAATAGCTGCAGTCGCAGCTACTTGCTTGCTAAAAATGTCGAGGGGTGTCAAGTGAAGCAGAATATCTAATGCCGCAGAGGGGGTAGACCGCAAAGCTCCGCTTGTGCATAGACATGCTGTTCTTTGGACTCTGCTTAATTTAATGCGGTTGACTGCATTTTCCAAGGCCGTCCACCAGACAACCACCCCGTAAGTAAGTATCGGTCTTATGACCGAGATGTATAGCCAGTGGGTTATGCGAGGTTGAAGGCCCCATTTGTTCCCAATGGCTTTCTTGCAAGAGAATAAAGCTATTGTAGCTTTATTGACTCTTTCTTGAATGTTAGGTTTCCAGTTTAGTTTCCTGTCAAAAATGAGACCCAGATATTTTGCTGTATCGGAGAAAGCTAAACTGGTACCGTTTATTGAAGGAGGGTCTATGATTGGAATTTTATATTTCCTAGAAAAGAGGACAAGATCAGTTTTATGGGGGTTTATTCCCAATCCACAGCGATCTGCCCAGCAGGTTAATCTGTTAAGATTTACTTGGAGGAGTTCTTTAATGGTATTTAAATGTTTTCCTGAGACGGCTATGGCAACGTCATCCGCATAGGCAATCACTCTGCTACCACCCGCTTCCAGGTATATCAGTAGTTCGTTAACCACTAAGTTCCAGAGAAGGGGGGAGAGGACACCGCCTTGCGGCGTACCCCTACTGACATATCTTTTAGCAGAAGTCTCACCCAGTTTGGAGTTGATTATCCTGCTTGTTACGAGTAGCATTAGATTAATCAGCTCCCCAAGTGAGCCGTCTACCTGCAGAGTTGACAGCGCAGTCGTGATTGCGGATGTGTTGACGTTGTTAAAGGCGCCCTCTATGTCTAGGAAAGCAACCATTGTGTACTCCTTATATCGTAGGGATCGTTCGATGTGGCTAGTCAGAGAGTGCAAAGCCGTTTCCACCGACTTCCCTTTACAGTAGGCATGTTGAGCCGCAGACAGAAGTCTTGGATCAACTTTAGCTCGAATATGGATATCAATCAGTCGTTCTAAAGTTTTCAGAAGGAATGATGATAGACTTATAGGTCTGAGGTCCTTTGGGACCACATGAGAACATTTTCCAGCTTTGGGAATGAATACTACATTGATTTCTCTCCATAACAGTGGAATGTGGATAAGTTCTACACAGCTCCTCATAATATTTTCCAACACAGGTAGAATAATATCTGAGGATCTCTGTAGCTCGGCAGGTATAATAACGTCCGGACCAGCAGACTTGTATGGTTTGAAGCTATGCAGCGCCCAGAGCAGTTTGTCTCTCGTAATCAGACTATGAATTTTGGTCACGGTTGCAGTAGGCTTGTTTGGGCTGCTACTGGCCGCGAGATGGGAGCTACCTGGAAAGTGGGTGTCCAGAAGCAGGTTGAGTGATTCATCACTTGAGGTTGTCCAAGAGCCATCGGTTTTTTTCAAACAGCTGGGCATCATAGGATTTGTGGAGAGGATTTTTCTTAGCCGCGAAGCCTCAGAGGTTTCTGTGATTTTGTCGCAGAATGACCTCCAGGATTGTCGCTTTGCCTTCCTCAGTTCTTTTTTGTATAATTTGAGGGATTCTTTATATGAGTCCCAGTCGGTCACTTTTCTTGTGCTTTTTGCTGCGTTGAAAAGTTTTCTGCAGGTGTTTCTGAGCAGTCCTAGTGCCGATGACCACCAATGTGGCTTTTTCTTGCCTCTTGGTTGAATAAGAGGGCAGGAAGCGGCCATAGCCTTATTGAGAGTCAGAGTAAATTCCCTGACTTTCATGTCGAGCTCATTGGTGTCACGCGGGGGACTTGATAGTTTAGAGGATATCGTTTCCGACAGTATTCCTCTATATTTTGTCCAATCAGTTTTCCGATAGTTCCGGAAAGCTGGTTGGCTGGGGGAAGCATCACTCAGACTGAATTGGATGTATCTATGGTCTGAAAAGGAGTGTTCAGACGATAACATCCAGTTTGTTAGCCTTTGGGTGATGCTGTCGGAGACAAGAGTAATATCTAATACTTCTTGTCGGTTTTTTGTTATGAAAGTGGGCTTTCAAATTAAGAGGTTAGTACTTAAGATATAGTCTAAAAGTGACTCACCTCTATCATTGATGTCGGTACTGCCCCATACCGTATGATGTGCGTTAGCGTCACATCCGATTATGAGGCCAGTTTTTTGCCTTCCCGCTTCCAGTACCACCCTTTCTAGGTTATCACCAGGGAGAGGGCCCACTTGGTCGTGGCCAAGGTAAGCCGATGCCAGCCAGTAAGAGCCTTTGGCAGTCTCTAATCTGGCAACGGTTAGGTCGGGGTCACTGAGGTTGGGAAGTAGAAATACATTAAGGCTACGTTTCACTAATATACAAGTTCTAATCTTACCTTTGTCTCTTGTATAGAGCGGAACGTATGAGGGTGTCCTAAGTCCACGAACCACGCCTTCTGCAATCCATGGTTCCTGGATTAGAATTATGTCTTCTGCGCTTTTGGAAAGACGCAGAATGAGTGCGGCCGAAGCCTTTTTTTGAGTGGTGGAGATTAATCTGGAGAAACCGTATCATTGCTACAGTCTTCCAGAGTCGCCTCCACCACGGTGTTGTTGAGGTCCTCCGATTCTGAAGATGTGCCCAAGAGCTCATCTTCTATCTCTGATCGTGTAGAACCTCTAATTGTTTCGTCATCGGTTTCCATTTCCGACAATGTGTCAGAAGAGGAGACCGACGGCTTGGTAGTCACCTCGGACAGATTGGAGTCGTCGCTATCCAATTCTGGAAAGGATATCGACGCTCCAAGATCCAAGGTTGTGATATCGGGTGTTAAAGGAGGAGGAGGTTGCTTATCAGCATCCAGCTCATCCTTTTTGTACACCCTTAAGTGAATTGACTCGAATCCGAACCGAATCATGCCTTTCGTCTGCGCCAGAGGATTAAGGGATTCCTTATTGATCACAATTAACGCGCATCTATAAGAACCCCTTAGTTCCTCCAGTTTCGCGACTTTCCAGTCATGAGTCGGAAGAGTCGGGTTGCTGAGCCGGATGATTTCCAGGATACTTCCTGGAGAGGAGGGTTCGGCTGGAATCCAGGTACGAGTTCGAGGTCTACTAGGAATGTCTTCCTTAGATACGACCTCGAGTTTTGCACCTGGCCAAACCTCTCCTAAACCATCGATGGCCTTGGTGAAGAGATCGAGAGATCTCTGGTTGGAGCAAGCGATGAGCTTGACATGGCCTTGGTGCCAGCCAGCGTCGCTTGTGATAGGAGGTGGTCCTGGGTTCTCCCGCATGATGGCCAAGAAGTTGCTCGAGAGCTTCAACTTGACCAATTGCCACCGTTCCGGTGTAATGGAACCGTCGGTATCGCTTCTGTCGATCACCGCGATCACCAATGCGTCCTTTAGGACTTCATTATAAGACCTCAGAGATCTGCTGTTGGATGGCCCAGGGGTTGTGGAACTGAGTGTTTTGGGCCTCTTGGAAACCGGTACGGTTTCCTCCAACGATCTCTGACGCTTAGAGGAGTCTTTTGACGTTTTGTGAGCAGTGGAAGCAGTGGGAAATCCGTCTTTTAGGACGTTTTTAGCCCACTCAACCTTGCTCTTTATTTCCGCACTTCTCTCCACCTCCGGAATGGATCCGAAGGTTTTGATGATGCGTGAAGCATTTCGGCGTCTTATGTAGAGCGCCTTAGATGGAGCTTGCCGATGCGGCTGAGCTCCAGATTCCTCTTTGGGGGGAGGAGTTTTGGTAGCAGCAACAAGTCCGTGGCCTGCCACAAACTTGCTGCTGCTGGGGGCGGGGGAAGTGATAGGACCATGGCTTGCCACAGTCTTTACACTCCCCGAAGGAGTTTTGGTAGCAGCAACAAGTCCGTGGCCTGCCACAAACTTGCTGCTGCTAGGGGCGGAGGAAGTGATAGGACCATGGCTTGCCACAGTCTTAACACTCCCTGAAGGAGTTTTGGTAGCTGCGACAAGTCCGTGGCCTGCCACAAACTTGCTGCTGCTAGGGGTGGAGGAGGTGATAGGACCATGGCCTGCCACAGTCTTAACACTTCCTGAATTCTTATTATTAGGCTTATTCCTTTTGCCTTTAGAGGATGGCGCACCATGGCCTGCCACAGTTTTGCCTCCTCTCGGCAATGCAGGAGCCTTGCCGGTAGTCGGTGTAGTCACCGTTCCACCGCCCGGTAATAAAGGAGTACCGGCCTCGGTTTTTGTTTTATGGTTATTATCCATTGATAGTCCCACGAGTAGCGGAGAAAGGGTTGTCCATCTGTACAGAGATCCGCCATATACAGATAAGGCTAGCTAATCCGGAGGTCGCCAGGTATCCGGATACTCCGTTTGCGACTGAGCTATTTTTGGAGATACTGGGCCCTCAGCCAGGTTGATCTTCGGCACGGGTCGTATGACACCTTGATCCAGCCCAGGGGAATGATGGAGTAATTTGGGAGTTGGGGAGGGGGGGGGGAGCATCCTTTGGTTGTATGGCGATGTACCAAGCAGGATGAGAATTTCCTTTTTCACTGATCATGGGTACACATTCTTGAAGAACATTATTAAATATAACTTTAAAAGTGTAAAATTTTTCAGATATATTTTTACCTAGAAATTCATTTGACCAATTAATATTTTTAAAACAATTATTCATATGAGAAAGGTTACTAGAGGCAAATTTGTAAAAACTCATTGGATTAATGAATTTTCCAAAGTTATTATAATTATAATTATAAATATTAATAAGAATATTTATTGCTCATATCTCAATAAAAGAGAATGACACTGTACAACAGATGCATATAAATCATCAGAGGTGAAAACTAAATTTAATAATCTATTCATCAAATTAGCAACGTGATTAATTAGATTAAAATCTAAAGAGATTAATGAATCAATTAATAAGATCTCAATATATGGACATAAAGAATATGGTATTAATTTGGAGTCATTAGCTTGCGACCAAATTATATCACCAGAGTTAAAATCTCCGAGTACACAAACATTTTTTCAGGCAATGCGGCAACTCTATCTATGTTCTCGATACGCTGCTTGTAAATGGCGAATGAACTCCTTGATGGAATATAGCTGAGCAGTAGCAGCATACCTCCGGCAACAGAATCTACACTCACATATAATTGATCTATGTATGTGCAGCTGATGATGAATGCATGCGACATCAATTTCGACCTCAACAGCCCCAAATAAGCATCTCGCAGCAATCAAAGCGCCACCTCCACGTAACTTAGTGACATCAATCGATCACAACGAAATACGGAGCATAAAGAAATGTCAAATAACTCGTCATTCTTTATGCCGTCATAGAGCCACGTCTCATACCCCTTTTATATGACAGCTCAATGTGCATTGTGCATTGATTCAGCACGCATAGAAAGGATGGTGTTTGTATGAAATTATCCAAATCGAACCCAAAATGAGCGAGAGAAAATTGAGAGAGTTTAACAAACAGTTGAACTGTCAGTTCAGTTTGGTAAATTCGAAGTGCGTGTAAATTAATTCGGATGATGAGAGTAAAGTGTTTCAATGCCTAAATTTACACTTTCAAACTTTTCCAAAATGGTTGAAGAGTTTGTCGGCAAGGAGGATGGAACGTGCAGTAAACGGAACGTGCTTGATGTTCCGCTGGAAGTTCCTCAAACTTTTTGCATTCCGTTTTGGATTTCTTCTCAATTATTCTATTCTGTTTTGTTTTGTCATTCAGTTAATTGAAGTGGTATAGCTCTAATCAAGTTTCGTGGAACTCTGTTTGTTTTAAACGCGAAGAAATACTAAATAAATAAAAACAATCGAATATTTACACTGACTTCAGTGTTTTATTCTGTGTGCATATTTTAACAAAAAATTAAAATAAAAATGGAACAAATTGACTGGTCGAAAGAATTGATTGAAGAACACATCTTGCATTATGACATTATGAAATGCATGAAAACTTATATGCTGTTGCTGATCCTAGATATTTAGATAGAAATGCCCGTGCTGCCTCATTAAATGAAATCGCCAATTAATTACAAAAATTCAAGCCAGATATGAGTACAACTCATATAAAAGCGAAGATTAATATTATCAGGACGCAGTACATGAGGGAGATGAGAAAAAATGAAATTTCAAAAAAGCGGAGCATAATTCTTTGGAGGTCCTAGCATTTCTCCACGGCCTTAGCCAACAACTTATTTTTCTTTTCTTCGGCAACGACAATACTTGCTCACACGTCTCCAGTAATTTCAACGCGATTTCACTTTCCCTTTCTTCAATTGCTGTGTTGGCACTAGTGCTCTTGATTTTACCCGGGTAATACCCATCTCAACAATTACCCGGGTACCCAGAAAATGCGGGTAATACCCAAGTTCGCGGGTAGTGGGATATGTCAGCTATCGGGTACCCAACAATATCGGGTAACGGGTACGCAAGGGTTACAAATACTCTAATTTAACAAAGTTGGTAATGTCCTTTTGGTGAGGATGGGGAACATATTACACAAAGACAGCTTGGCTTGCATGAGCTAAAATTAATGCAAAGTTCCCCTGCAAGATGAAATACATCTTATTTGATGTGTGAAATATCTTAGTAAATCGAAGTGCTGTTATTGCGGTTTTGGCAGATGAAGTAACCGAAAGGGAACATATAGAAGCGATGGTTAAAATATTGAAGCCATTCCAAGTTGCAAAAATATTACTTTGTGAAGAAAATATAACAATTTCCATTCTACGGCCGATTATATGTGGACTAAATAATGAACACCTAAAAGCAAACATTGGAGATAATGAAAATATTGTCAGTTTCATGGGAGTCATGAAAGAAAGCAGGTTCAAAATGGATAGGCAGGAATTCGAAGAAGTTCTCACAGAAGAAGTTTCCTCTTTTTTGGATCCAAGAAATAAAAAATTGGAAGTCGAGGTTGAAGAAGTGCGAGAAATAAGAGAACAGAGAAGTTGTGAGGTAAAGATATAATGCCATTGAATTTTATTAGAACCAAATTAGACGCTGAAGCATGTACCTGTGTGAACCACAGTTAAACCACAATATTTCTGGCCTATTAAAATGGTGAAAAAATAATGCAGAAAATTATCCAAACAAATGGTGGCCAAAAAATATTTATGCGTGCCAGCGACATCGGTGTCTTCAGAACATATAAACTTCTTGACATTTTTGAACAAAACTCAAAAATTGTTGCTACCAAGTATTGAGTTCTACCAAATGAAATGTCCGATTTTATTGTAAAAATTTAAAAGAAAGCCAATATTTTTTCTCTGTAAATTTTTATTCAATCAAAATAGGATCCGTTGGCATCTACGAAATTTTTCCAAAGTGACACAAGCACTTCGTAGAAGTGCTGACTTTTTGAGGCAATGAAATCGCCAAAATCTTTTATGACCTCTGCTCGGTTCCGGAAGAAATTCTGCCGGCAAAATGAATCCAGATTGCGGAAAAGATAGTAATCGGTTGGGGCATTATCAGTAGAGTACGGTAGATGTGGAGGAATTTCAAATCCCAATTGCAGCAGTTTTTACACCATTACTTATGAGGTATGGGAACTAGAATTGTGATGCAAAAGGATCGGACCGTGCCTATTGACCAACGCAGGTTGCTTTTCAGCCAATTTGGCATGAAGTATGTCAATTTCCTCACAATATTTGATAGCGTTTATCGTTTCTCCTGGTTGAAGAAATGAAAAGTGGATTGGTCCTTTCGATGTCTAATAAATTGTCACCATAACCTTTTTTGGGTGAAAATCGTGCTTGGCGGTGTGTCTTGGTTTTACATTGCATCCAACCACTGTCCAGATCTTTTACGATTATCATACAGTATCCACTTTTCATCACAGATGACTATCCGGTGCAAAAACGGTTCAGTTTGGTTTCTTAATGTAAGCGATGCGTAGATTTTCAGGCGCCGTAGTTGTTGGGATTCCTTCAAGTCGTGGGGTACCCACTTATCAAGTTTCTTTGCCTTTCCTACGAGAGAAAGGTGTCGACTATTTGTCATGCTTTGTGCAATCTTCCGAACGGAACTTTCCAAACCAGCGTCGTATAGTGCGTTCGTTTACCGTCACATCCTCAAATGCGACGTTAATCTTAAATTCGTAAAGGAAGAGGGTTCGAATTTGAACTGCCGACAGCGTAATAACTCCTATAAAAAAATAAAGGTACTTATAACGAACACTAAAATTCTCACACGTCAAGCACACGTACCACTTTACCACTTTAGTTTATAAAAAAAAAAGAAAATTTAACGTTCTGGCACAGATGCTTACTCGAGAACTTCTTATTTCCGCCTGAGCGAAGATCGGACATTTCATGTGGTAGAACCCAATATTACAAAATAAGTAAACTTTTCTATTTGGAAAACATCTGTATTTTGTTTATAAATTATTTGAAATAATGAATTTTATTACAGTTCTTTTATATATTTAGTGGTCAGAACTTACAAGCATATATACAGTGGGAAGCAAAACTGTCCGGATGTTTTGCATTTCTATGGTTATGTTAACAAAATAAGGAAGTTAATAGCAATTTGACATATGTATATTTTTGATTTAATTATTTAATTAAACGTTTTTCTTAAAATTTACGAGTACTACCAAAAACTTATGAAAAAAATTAATTTTCAAAACAAAAATAAACAATAAACAAGAATTCCTCATTCGGACACTTTTGCTCATTATTGTCGTAATGAGATAATGCCATATTATTCCTATATTTTACTGTTATTTGAACCGTACGGACTTCGCTTTTGATGTTTATAATCTTAGTAAAGGCTTAGTACATAATTTGTTGTTGTGCTGTGTTTTTGGATTTTTAAGAAAAAAAAAGATAAAAAATGAAGAAAATTCCAATTGATCTTGAAAATAGTGTCGTAAATTTATTACAAAAGAATTATTCGTGCTAAACAGTTGAACTTAGGCAAAACAACGGTTAGTGATATTAAAATACGCCGAGATGTGGTTTGTACAAGCGATCATGGAGGCCGACCAAGAATCATTTCTGATGGCGACGCTCGGTTAATGGAGCGGTTGCTCCATAAAAAGGACATTCGGGCACCCAAAAAAAGCTATAAACAAGGATGTCAGTACATGGACAGCTAAACGTGCGCTTAAAAGAGTGGGGCTGGTGGCCAGTGTAAAAAAAAAAGAAGCCGGCTCTTTCAAATAAAAATGTTCAACGACCCTTAAAGTGTGTAAGGAGCACAACAACTGGACTACAGATGACTGGATATATGTTATTTGGAGCGATGAAACAAAAGTTAACCGTTACCAATCAGATGTTAAGGAGTACTACTGGCATCGATCTCACGAGCGTATCCAAAAGCACCAGATAAAGGAAACCATGAAACACGGTGGTGGGGGAATAATGGTTTGGGGTTCTTTTACTTGGTGGCACATCGTTCCATTGATGAGAATCCGAGGTATTATGAAAAAGGAAGATTATTTGAACATTCTCCAAACCAATCTTCCAGAATTTGTGTAAGAGTGCGCATATCCCGCTGAAGAAATTGTGTTCCAGCAAGACGGAGATCTGGAGCGTACAGCAAAAATTGTTCAGAATTGGCTCCAAAATCAGAATTTTCAATTGATGCAATGACCTGCACAAAGCCCGGATCTAAACCCTATAGAAAATTTATGGGCTATAGTTAAAAGGAGGCTGGGGGTGTATGAAAATCCACCAAAAACCATCGACGAACTTTGGGAAAGAACAAAATCATACAAAAATTGGTGAACGGAACACGCGACAACACACTTCGAACGAAGATAGCAATTAAATCGACATTTTGCGGCTTTGAACGTGAGTCTATTTATCAAACTTGTTTGAAGAACTTGACTGGAAAAGTTTGAAAGAGTAAATTGGGATAATGCGATTTGAAAGTGTTTATATTTCCACACGGTTTCCAATTTTCAATGCGGTTAATATACAGGAATGTACGAATGCGTTTTGAGTATTTCAATACGGTTTCACGTGGTGTTTATTGAAATTGAACCAAGCTGTCATTTATACGTGGTATCAATCAATGCAAAAATATCACATTCACAAGAATCATTAGCAAAGGAAAACTCTCTAAGGCTGGAAGAATTTGATATACCACCTGGATCAAAAATTTCGCGTAATTTATTCAGAAAATTAAAAATACAAGGTTATTTATCTAAATCTATATTGTCCCCTTTAAAGTAATCCCCGTCCACTGCAACACACTTATGTCAGCGCTTGATCCAATCCTCAAAACATTTTTTATATTCGGTTTTAAGTACTGATGGACTCTTCTTGCGATTTTTCCATAACTTCCTCTCGGCTGCTGAAACGCCTTCCCCGTAGTACTCGTAGTTTTTTAACTCGATTGAACAGAAAGAAGTCACATGGAGCCAAATCAGGTGAATTCGGTGGTTGTTGGATAGTATTTGCTGCATTTTTCGTCAAAAAATTACGAATAACGATGGCACTGTGGGACGGTGCGTTATCACGGTGCAAAGTCCACGAGTTTTCTGCCCACAATTCTGGCCTTTTTCGGCGAACGAGGAGATTGATGCGAGGCCGAGGGAGTGCCGCGTGTTTTTTTTTTATATTTTCTTAAACTTCCCGGAGATTTTTCGGGACGTATTTTTTTTTTTTTTTTTTTACTGAAACGAATAAAAGAAAAATAAAGCCGAGAAACAAAAGACAATTGTTTGCGCCAAGCGAACAGTGCGTACAAAAAAAAGGAAATAAAAAACGTGATCGGTTCGGATGAAAGTTATATTGGAAACCCTAAGAGAATACGTTGCGCAAGTGACCAAAGACATATAAAAAATAAAAAATAAATAAAAACTTAGAGGAAATAGGCCTACACGTACCACCTGGACTTCCCATCCACCAACACGTCACGAGGTCGTCGGAGGATTGTGCTTAAGTTAAGGTAAATAGTCTTTTTTTTGTTCTTGCGCCTTTAAGCTGTAAGCGGCGTGGGGGGTTTCTTCCGTTTCCTCAGTATGGCGATAAGGTGTTTTGGGATGTTTTGGTGGTCACGCTTTTGTTTTTCTCTCGTTTTGTTTTAGACCTAGGAAAGGGGATCACAGGTTTTACTGACAGAGTCGCGATTCGACGCCGTAGAGCTTTTGGGACAAAGGATAATCGCGTGGCGCCCTTATCATAAGTACCCACGACTACTACTCCATCGAGCAGTCGGCAACCTTTGTTCCTGATACCGCGGAGGACGAAACGACGGTAACACCTTCTCTAAGAGAAGCAGGTTGAGAATTGTAGGTGCTCGCCTAGCATCCTTTAGCACGTTGTCGATTTGGTTGGCAATTTGACCATCTGCTTTGTCGATCCGTTTGAAGATACAGTGATTTTTCCATTGAATGGGATATAATTCCTGATATTACAGAATTTAGGTCTGATTCGGATTGCAGACAGACGATCGCAGATCCAATACATCGTATCTCTTACATCACAATAATATATGCCTTTCACAGCGCAAGAAAAACTTTAAGTTTTTGAGTATCTGAGGTTAGTTATTCTCAGCCAATTCAAGGGATAAGATTAGAGTTAAGTTTTACGCCCCGTCGAAACATTGTGATCTTTAGTTAATTCTGAGTATCTTGGGATATCAAAACTATGAGCTCTAAGTCAGCAACTGAAGGTTTGTTCCCGTCCGATATTGAGAAATCATGAGTCAGTCTACCGTCCTCTCTTTGACAGCCAAATCCATTCCTTTGGTTCGAGCTAGGAATTTCACAATGAACTTCGGTGTAAAGGTGAAGGATTATGACTATTCAATATAGAGAAAGGCCCCGTGGCTGACACATTGAACAAATTCTCTCAAGGAGTTTGCCACTTCCGCACACATCACACCAGTAGAGGATACAAGGTTGATGAGGAGGAGACCATCATTAACGTATCTTTACTACCCTGATATCTAGTGAAAGGTGACCTCAAAACTCACTTGAACCTCGCCCTTATCTAAAAGTCATGAATTGTTTGAAACATAGTCTCTGGAGTACATATCCCACGGTAAGGGCACCATACTGCAATATCTTCTACCTGACAAGAAAGGAAGGCATATCCAAACTTTGTACTCTTGTCAGGTCAGACGTAATCTTTTTATTTTCCCCAATACAGCAAAGATGACTTCGCAATAACACTTCTGACCTGAGTAAGTGCACTATGATAACCATGAACTTATGCCACCTACAGACTTCATGATGATAGTTGATGAAGTCAACCACAATCAGGAGGAAATCGTGCTGGGAGCGACATATGAGGCAGTAGGTTAGATTAGGTAGGAGTGGCTGTTGGAAAAACAACCCCACTTAGTCTTATTGACCCATAGTGATGCCACGTGAATCTTTGATCCTCTTACTCATGGAACCAGATTGAGCTTATGATGAAGCGTAGAAGACTGTTATGGTTTAAATTGCCCAATTTATTGCTGAATAAAGCTCATAAATAGAGTTTTCTTCTTTGGGGGAGAGCTGGGCATGGAGGATTATCTCCTCCTCCTCCTCGTTCATGCAGCTACGCCAAAAGTCATTTGTAAAAATGCCAAGTCTTCTTACATGCTTGCCTATTAGACAGTGTCCAGTGATGAGACCTATGATAGCGCTAAGACGTTTCCTATTTTAAAGGATCAAACTCTTGAGTGATAAAAATCCAGCTTCGGCCAGACTCGTTTGATCGCTAGATATGTTGACCCAACGGACCACCTAAAAGTTTGTTCTTGTATTAGCATCTAGCTTAATATGAGTTTGCACGTAGGTGTTGGTATTCCGATGGTACATTTTTCAGGTAGGATGGGCAAAGTGGTTCTTATTTTGGCGAGTTAGTCGGCCCTACAATTCCCTGGAATGTTTCTGTGCCAAACATACATATGTAAAAGTTGAACTGCTCTACTATCTCCCTAAGGGATGGTAGGTAGTCAATTGCGGTTTTAGAATTATGTGAGCCGGAGCCCAGCGACATGATAGCGGTCTGAATGTCCGAAAAGACGCTGTTGGATTTTGCTTAGTTTGCTGTAGTTTACTACATTTTCTGGATGTCCAGTAGACAATCAGCCTGTAGGTAAGTATCGGTCTTATAACCGAGACGTGTATGCACTGGGTAATGCGTGGTTGAAGGCACCATTTGTTCCCACTGGCTTTTTTCAAGACAATAGAGCTACTACTTTAGCTTTCTTTACTCTTTTTTGATTATTAGGTTTGCAATTTAATTTACTTTCAAAAATAATTTCGCTGTATCGGAGATTACTAAACTGGTAGCTTTGATTGAGGGATTCTACGATTGGATTCTTATATTTCTTGGAAAAGTAGATAAGGTCAGTATTATTGGGGCTTACTTCCAATACGCAGCCACCCAACGTTCATCGGTACCTCTCTTTCTTTCCTCACTGATTTTCCTTCGTCCGCGCTGTTTTAAGAGTACTTAAATCCCTTGAACCCGAGCTAGTTATAAAAAAAAAAACAGCAATCCGCCCATTAAGCTTTTAAGATTTAGATATCGGAGTTCTTTAATGGTATTAAGATGCTTACATGAGACAGCCATAGCAACGTCATCCGCATAGGCAATCACCCTGTTACCACCCGCTTCCAGGTATATCAGCTGGTCGTTGACCACTAAGTTAGAGAAAAGAAGTGAAAGGATGCATCTTTTACCAGAAGCCTCAGAAGCCTCACCCAGTCTCACTTGAGAATAACAAGTGAGTCATCTACCTTCAGAGTTGACAGCGCAGTCGCGGATGCAGATATGTCGACGCTGTTGAAGGCACCTTCTGTATCCTGGAATGCGAAAATTGTGTACTCTTCATAATGTACGGATAGTTCGATATGGCTACATTAACTTCTCTCCATGACAAGGGATTATATCCCTATATCGTCCGGTCCAGTAGACTTTTTTTTTTTTTTTTTTTTATAATTTCCACGCGCCTAAGGGGTTGGATACCCTTTTACTGTTGCCAGGGCGCGGGCGGAAAGGTAGAAGGAGGAGAAAGGAAAATTGTTTTTGTAGTGGTTTGAAACTCAGGTATGTTTGGTTTCGATATTTTCTCTCTCCAGGGGTGGGAGTCCGAATAGGACTGAGAGTTTTTTCTTCACTCAGAGTGATTCGAGGTATAATTCACAGTATTTTTTTTCTGTGCTTGAAACTCTACAACAGCCAAATCTACGTATCAGTGTTATGCCTTCACACGCAGAATTTTTCTGTCTGAGTTCCAATTACACAAATGAAAAACTGACTTGTTTGGTTTGACTCTTTGCAACGCCCAGAATGGCTTGGCTCTTGTAATCAGGCCGTGAATTTTAGTAGCGGCTGCAGAAGTCCTGCTGAAGTTGTTAGTGGTTGTAAATAGGAAACTACCTGGAAAATTTGTAGCCAGTAGGAAGTTGAGTGATCCATCACTTAAGGTCGTCCAAGAGCCAATGTTCTTTTTTCAAACAACCAGGCATCATAAAATTTGTAGAAAGAATTTTTCTTAGCCGCGAAGCCTCAGAGGTTTTCGTTATTTTGCCACAGAATTACGAACAGGATTGTCGCTTTGCCTTAATCAGTTCTTTTTTATATATTTTGGAGGAATCCGTAGATGAGTACCAGTGCTTTTATTTGGTAGAAAAGTTTTCTACAAACGTTTCTACACGGTCGCAATGCCGATGTCCACCAGTGCTGCACTGTCTCTAGGTTGAATAAGGGGGAAGGAAGCATCCATTGGCTGAGAGGTGGCGGGAAATTACATGGGTGACATAACAACAGTTCAGAGGGGAGAAATCTTAAAAGTATTCCTCTGTATTTTGGCCAATCAGTTTTCCAATAATTCCAGAATGCTAGTTGGCGGTATATGTCATTTTGTGCTTGATGTATCTGTAATCTAAAACAGAGATTTCAGACAATACCATCCAGTTCGTTATAATTTGAGTGATGTTGTTGGAGACATGTGTGATATCTAGCGCTTCTTGTCGGAAACAATGAGGTTAGTACTTATAATATAGGTTAGTACTTATAATATTATAATAGTACTCGATGATGAGGCCAGTTTCTTGCCTTCCAGCTTCCAAGACTATCCTTTTTATGTTGTCATCAGTGAGAGGGATGCCGATGCAAGTCCGAAGGTACATTTGGCAGTCTCCAGTCTAGCAACGGTTATGTCGGGGTCGCTGAGATTAGGAAATAAGAGTACATTAAGGCTACGTTTAAGTAATATAGAAGACCTGATCTTCCTTTTGCCTTTTGTATACAGAGGAGCGTATTCAAGTATCAAAAGTCCACGAACCAGGCCTTTTACGGTCCATGGTTAGGATGATATCTTCTGCGTCTTTGAATTCACACAGAATGAGTACGGTCGAGGCCTTTTTGAAGTGAAGAAGATTCATCTGAAGGAACGATAATATTGCTGCAATCAATTACTGCATTAGGGTTACTGAGCCTAATGATTTTTTGGGGATGAAGGTCCTCTATTAATCCACATACGGATTTGAATAAAAATTGAAAGATCGATGATCGGCACAATCAATAAACTTGACGTGGCCTTGATACGAGCCAGCATCACCTGTAATGGGAAGTGGTTAGGGGTTTTCCCACATGATGGCCAAGGAGCCACCTACTGCCACCGTTCAGGTGAAAATGATCCATCGGCGATGCATTTATCGAGCACCGCGATCATTATTCCGTATTTTAGGGCTTCGCTAAAAGACCTCAGAGATGTAACATTGGTCTCCGGCAAGTGAAGGGGTATTTTAAAGAATGTAGTTAACCCACTTTATCTTGTTCCTCATGTTCACAGTTCTCTCGACCGCTGGAATGGATACGGAGGTTTTGATAATGCGTGAAGAGTTTCTACTTTTATGTACAACACCTTGGACGCGGCTGAGCCTCCGATTTCTCTTTCCGGTTAGGTAGCAGTAGGTAGACTTACTGCTGTTATGTGTGGAGGGAGTGGTAGGAATATGGCTTGCCACAGTCTTGCCACTCCTCGAGAGCTTCTGGTTTTCCATAGATTTGCCTTTGCTCTGAATTGCAGGAGCCTTGCCGGTAGCCAGTGGGGTCAACTTATTACCGTCCGGTCTTAAAAGAGAATTTTGTTTTTAAGGTTAATTCGATAAAGGATCTCACGAGTAGCGGAGAAACGAAGGTCCTTCTGTACAGAGATCCGATGTATACAGATAAGGCTAGCCATTCCGAAGGTCTCCAGGTATCCGGATACTCCGTTCGCGACTAAGCTATTTTTAAAGATGCTCAGAGCAGCATAGGCACTGATCTATAATATAGCTAATAGTTCTAATTTCATTATCAAAAACTTATCTACAATAATCTCCCGCCTTTGCACATATTATGTACAGTACAACGCTTAAGTTTTTTAAAGTTTTAAATGCATTTTATTTTCTGAACACTAACTCTTACATTCTAACAAAAAATGCTTAAATGCTAGCTTACAATTACTTAACAATCTTATACTAACTTACTGGCCCCACACAGGCACTCTAAGCTACTCTGAATACTTATATCTATGTCTTTCGACTTCATTACATTTTATTTAGGAATACTTATTTTCTATACTTAAGGTTAAGAAAAAAATTTGTTTACAAAACTTAGCATATGGACATTTTTTTCTTTTTTATAAAAACTTAGTATCTAACATAAAATAAACCTTAGCCTACCTACCCTAAATGTACAGTACACACATAAACACACATAGACATTATACACAATCATATACATATATCAGTATACACCTTTGTATACACTGAGATATGTATATGTTTCTTAAATGCTAACCTAAACCTATGTAAGCTGGCCACCGCTATTCACAGAGCAAATAAATTGGTCAGCTCTGCCTCATTAGTAAGGCTGGTCCGTAATTGACGGAAACGATGACGAAACATCTTGCCCATCATTCAATCATCAGAAATGCTGGTGCTGCCGAACGACATCATCTTATCGCGATTCCCCACCGCCCTACTGAACCTGAGGCGAGCCACACTGCCGTGTGCGACGTCTCTGTTGTAGTTGAGTCGCCTGTCCCCAGCTGTCCGAGCAACATGGAAGATTAACGGCACCGCTGATCTATCCTGGATCAACCCTATCTGAGGAATGCTTCCGGTGGAACGAAGCCGTCAGAGCGCACACTCTCGTGGTAAAGGTAATTGGGGTAGTAAGCCCCAGATATCAGGTTATTCGTCGAGGTCATTGCTCTTGCAATGTGCCTTCGAGTCAGCTTTATTACGAAGTTGTCCACTCGTATTAGGTTCACCCTGTTGTAAAGAACCTCATTAGGATAAAATTTCTTGTACTCCGACTCTGGTGTTCTATACAAACGAAGACAAGCCCTAAGACAAGCCCTCTCAAACACCCGAATCTTTTCCATTAAGCTCGCTCGTATATTGAACCACACGGGACAACCAAATACCAGCATGCGCCTGATAAGGGCCATGTAGCAGATTACCTTTACCCTCGCATCGAGTTGACTGCTATAGAACAGTCTCTTTGTAAGGGCAAGAGCGCCTTTAGCTCTGGCCAGAGCAGCATCTACATTTTTGCCAAAATACAGAAACTGATCTAGCCAGATCCCAAGGTATCTGACTACATTTCGTCCGTGCTGTCCAATGATTGAGAACTTTCGCCAATTTTTTCTGGTATCCCTAGAGGCTCCAGACAACGGTGTTCTAAAGAGAATGGTTTCCGACTTCTGAAAGTCGATTTTCAACTTCCAGTCATCGCAAAATCGTCTTATCTTATCGAAGTCACGCTGTAAGAGAGTATTAATAACCTCGATTGGATTGGATCTGTTCTGTACGCTATCAAATCGTCTGCGTACGCAATAGTATGGGGAAGTGAGCCTATCAAGTCGCTTGTATAAATGATAAATAGGATCGGCGAATTGACCGCGCCTTGCTAAAGACCATTTTTAATTTGAAATATTCCAACAGAAGTCACATCACCATTTTTCACGACGAACTGTCTGTTGTGTAGCATATTATAAAGAATGTACAAGAGTGGTTTACTGATCCCCAGCCTAGTCAGCTTATAGAAAGTACAGTACAACGCATTTAACAAGCAATTAACTCACTCAACATCCTTATTATGTTGACACATTCCTCCTGCCTACAGATCATCCTGAACATAATCTGTGTAAAAAAGCCGTCCTGTCACGGTCTACAGCTCTATCTCTACCTAGCTGCATTAAGATAAGCATTCCATATTGATTGACGTTCTGTTCCAACTGCGCCACTTAAGGTATTCCTATCCTACGTTATTCGTAGGACATAAAGTACTGGTAGTCATGCATTAAACATTACCTCTCTATCTCGTTCGCTGTGTGCAAATCCTACAGCCGGTAGGCTTCCTAGTTTTGCTTCACTGTTCCGAATTCAGACCTTGAGCTGCATCTTGAAAAATATCCGGATGTTGTTCCTATCGCGAGATATAAATGAAGGTTCCTCCATTCTCATGGTTCGATACTCTTCCCTTTTGTATGTGAGCTTTTGCGGTCACTTTTTTTCATCGTATGCACTCATTATTACAAGGACTCTTTTTAGGTGGCGGCTGGTAACATACCGTGGTCTCGGCTAACTCTTTGATGATATTGTGATACCGGTTCCACAGATTGCTGGCGTTAATAGATAGTGAATGGACAGCAGAGAGTCTCTCTCTCAACTCGCTGTTAAGAACTCCAGTCGTGCTATGGCTTCCAAAGTTGAATTTCTTTTTCTGGACGGTTTGCAGCTCTTTCTCGTTGGATAGTTAAACTTCGGATTTGGCTGCAACAGAAAAGTTGTCAGGAGTTACGCTGGAAGCTTACCTTGCATAGATTAGCAAGTGGTCGGTTTGGCCACCGACCAAGTTTCTATGAAGGGTAGTAGTCTTTGAAGCTGTATTCTACTTATTACCGTATTACGAGCTGATGCAAATTCGTTTAATTAGAAGCTGTTGTCGTGCCGTAGAGACTTTGTTCTGCCCAAAAGGACATAGAATTCCCAATTAATAGAACCTTCACTATACGATTCAACCGCAATTGTACGACTGATAACTTTTCCCCAATCAAAGGCTCATACTTCTCTTGACTTTGAGCCACTCAATCAACTGCGAACGAGTCTTTTCTGAAATCTATTTCTAAAGGATACCATTGACCTTCATTCCTGGGTAAGTTAAATCTTCTTTTTCTGGATGTTTCATATAGGGCCACCCAAAAAATTTCTGTCATGTTCTTATCCATCTCGAATGTTTCACAAATTTTATTCCACAAATCAATCTCAAAAGATATCCAATTAGTGAAAAGTCCCATTTCTTGATTTTCTTTCTCTAGCAGAAATCCAAATCTGTGACTTCCAACAAGTGGTCACAGGTCTTGACTCGTAGTTCAAAACATCTGATAATAGTACTCCTCTGATGACAATCTGATTCCATATACTTTTCAGCAGTAATATGAAAAGCGAGTGAAGTTCAGAGAAGAACTTTTCAACATCTTTGTGGTCAACCCAAGCACGTGTTTCTAACCTTGAAAGGGAATTGGCACTAATACTTATACAAGATACATTCATCAGTCCTTTTTTTTCCTCTACAAATGGGCTATAACCATTCTATCCACAGTCCCGGAATAGCAATTTCATCTACGAATTTCCATTCAGAATATAGTCCCAGTTATGTATGGTACGTGCTCACTGCTCATAAGTATTCAAGTTCAATTTGTGTCCGAGTTAAATTTATTTATGCCACTGACGTAGTTAGAAAATTATGAAATAAATCATTCTCGCATTCTCGTTAATAGTTACTGACGAGATCAATACATAAATATTTGATACACGAAATGTGTATAACAGAAAAATCCAAACACTCTGTCTGCTGTCAACTTGATGTTCTGCATCTATCTGACATACATCTCAATGTGCATAATCTGTTGGTAATAAAGACCCCTACTCAATGAGTACGACGTCAGCGTGTGTTAAATATTATACATACATGAGCATCCTTACGAATAAAACACTCACATCCGTTTCCTTAAGACGTATTTTCCAAGTCATGCCGTAGTTTGGCCATAGGAAAGTCCACCCCCTCGTTTGTCTACTTGTCTACGGAGAAACTACTAACAAGGTCGATACTCGTATAATGTGAAACAACATCCTCAATCAACTAATACATAAGCTCATAAATATTTACTACCACATTTTATGGATTAGGAAATTTTCGATTATTTACTGAATAACGATGACCTCGTCGTAAAATCTCACCCTAAACAGAACTCCCACCCCCAGCAAAACAATCATTCCCAAAAAAAAAAAAGAAACAACACAACCCCACATCCCTTTATGCTAACGTGGCCCTGAAAGAGTGAACAAAAACAACCAAAATGAACATCGATCAAAGTGTTCATCAATTTTCTTCTCTAATTCCCAATTTTTATTCTCTTCGCTCTTTCTCACTCTCTTTTGTGAAATTATTTTGTCATCTGCCCGTAGAATGGGGATGTTAATATTGAGTCGGTCGGGATGCTATCCTCTCTGATGGAATTGAATGCCATGGTTGCCACTTCGCCAATATCTACAAATTACCGTAGTTTGGTCAAATTTGTCTAATTTTGTCACTCCTTTGAGATGGAACTGAGGGTCTATGGTTGATATATTCTCGTCTTGTCCAGTCGCTGGCCTAGTTTAATCCGTTTGTTTCTTCAATTCATATTTCCAGTGCTTCACGAGCTTAAGGCTTAAGGCGTATAAAACGTTGTGCCGCCCTAAAATTTGCTAATAAGTCCTCTAATTTATTCCCGATATCGGCATGCAATAAAAGGTTACTACTTCTCGTTGCCCTGTTGGTTTAGTTTGTGCAGACATTATTTTAGAAAATACAATTCACGGATCAAAACTA
The DNA here is from genome assembly GCA_949129095.1 of Volucella bombylans. Taxonomy (NCBI): domain Eukaryota; kingdom Metazoa; phylum Arthropoda; class Insecta; order Diptera; family Syrphidae; genus Volucella; species Volucella bombylans. The sequence goes on from OX422142.1 coordinate 95,925,650, forward strand.
TGCCCAAAACTGAAATCGCGTTTGGATTCAGTATTCAGTTCGTTGGCAGAAACCATGAGACTGGGTTTTCGTACTCTCATCTGTCAAAATACATAGGCTTCTTAGTCATGAGCTCATGTTCCTCCTCGAAGCAAATTGATAGCAGACAGTTTGTTTACTTCGAGTCTGAAAAAAGACTCGAAGGCCTCTCTAGTTACTTCTGCACTTATCGTAGCTAATGTTTCTGTTTTCAGTAGATCTCGGGTTCAGCATTATTGAATTCGGGTTCAGCATTTATGAGAGAACTCTGCCGAACTGCTAGCACAATTAGTAGTTTTGGCAATTTCTGCAACTAAGATTTGACTAGTTTCTGCGATTCTTAATCGGGCTTTCTACTTCCCTTACCTTACTTAATAGAAAGCACTAACAGCCTCATTTTGTCGACCAAGTGGGATCGGAGTCGGACTTTGCCATTTGCTCTTATCTATTCGTTTGCCTTTATCCACACAAGGTCACTTCCGAGCTTCCTTTCTTTGGGTGCATTGCCATGGCAGGAAGGCTTTAAAAGACCCCAACATTCTGAGGAAAAACCAAGGTGATACTTCAATATAAGTGCCAAAGACATCCTGTCTAAACGTTAAACAGTTTGTAGGTGACCCACAGGACTACCATATACTCCATACAATACTCCCGATAGTGGTAATCCTCTCGTAGTATTCCCAATTGAGGCCGAAGCACGCATTCTGGAGGCAGCAACAAACGTACTAAATATACCCTTCTGATTCCAGTGCTGACACACAAATTTCTAAGCCTTTCGATTCGCATGACTCCTTCGGCTCTTTCTACTATACGTTCAGTATGCTCTGGAAAAAGTACCGAGAAGCCTCAGTCTATTATAGTTAATTTCCATTTGAATAGACAGGTAGTTGATCACAGGGGCGTTTTTAACGAAATTTCCCAGGCAACTGAAAAAGGTTGAACGGGTTCTGTTGAAGACACGAAAAAGACGAGAGACGAGCGCACAGCGCATTGAGGAGGACTGGAGTCCTTGCAAATCGAAGCAAAATGAATATAACAAGCTATTACATATAATTCGAATTTCGAATAATGCCTCTCCTAAGAAACTTTTAAGTAGTAGTTATCAAAAAGGGCAAACCATCCCAACTGGAAAACCTTAGAAGATCTGCGTACGGTCAACAGTCGATGCAATTGACGCAGTAATAGTTATAGCTCGAGACACTATACGGGGCAGGCGCTGGAAAGAAGCCACCAAGAAATACTACACCATTATCAGTCAGGACGTGAGGAACGGGTTTATTACGACAAATCAGGAATATGTCTTTGAGATGGTATCTCAGTAAAATGATAACGACCTATTTCGAGAACAGAATCCTCGTCTTTGATTCTGACGCTGGTAGTTAAAGCGTACAAAGTTACTGGCGATGCCACAAGGCTTTCTCTTAGGCCCCGTACTATGTAATAGCAACTCTACGTCGCAACTCGATGATCATAAGACTGAAGCATAATAGGAAAATTCCCGAAACGATAACGATTCAAGTTGGAGGACATAAAAGCATTTCTCTACCGTTTCTCAAGTGTTTCAGAGATGTGATTGATAGTCGTCGAAGTTTAAACGATCATCTAGAGCAGATTACCAAGAAACCATCGAAAACTGTATGTGTACATGCAGAGTGATGAGTAATATTGGAGGTCCAACGCAGAATAAAAGACTCTTTCTGTTAGAGCAGCGAGTCCTATACTTATGTTGTTGCAATTTTATTGCTTTATTTACTTGTCCCCATATCAATTTAATTTACATAGCTGGAATCTACGAATAGGTATGTAGCCGGTTTCCCGACAGGAACAAAAACAACTTTTTAAAAAGGAAAAAAAAGGCGCGAATCAGACACATGGTTGTTTGATCGACATTGGCGGATTGCGATGCAAGCAAAGAAAACCCAGGGAAATTTACAACAGGCAGCAGGTTAAGTGCAACTTCAATAGAAAATATTCGCAAGAAAAAAGACACAATCTTCTTCAATTGAGAAGCCTTTACAAAAAAAAAATTTATGAAAAATAATAAAAGCAACGTTATAACTACATACTAATGATTTATTAATTAGAATTTTGTACGGAATGGAATGAGCGGTATCGAAAATTATTAACCGGATTAAGTAAATGGCAGTTAAATCTACTTGAATCGAAACCGCTCGTGAGTGGCCGGCTATCTTCCGTCTTCCCGAATTAATGAAAAGTATTTTTTGATTTAGTGGGTCGCGTGTCCCGTTCGTGTTTTATTATTTTCCACTTGCGGACGAAAGTCTCCCGGGATCGCACTGCGCAATCATAAAACGACATATTTTGCTACTCTTAGTCTTCCTGGCTCTTCCTATTTTTCCCTTATACTGTCCTGTTTTCCTTTTATTTTCTGCCACTGGAAGTCCTATTTTCCTTTGCTTTTCCACTGTTTTTTTTCATTTCCCGACTATATAGTTTTTTTCTAATAATTTTTTTTTTTTTTTGACTGACTTTTTTTTATAAAACCCGTTTTACTCGTCGTGGTTAACCAAAATGTGTCCAACCTTCTTTAAGCTATGCCCGCTCAGACCATTAATCCTCCATGTACACATTCATTCATTTCATCAAATCAGTTCTAGAGGGTCCAATTTCTGGTATACGTGTACACCGCTCCGCTACTTAGCTGAAGCATGTAACCATGTCTTGGAACTCCCCTAGGATGCTCCCAGATCCTTGGGTCAATTTCCGAGGTCTGAGAATTTCCTTTGCCCTGTGTGAACATTTTCTCTCAATTGTCTTGGTTTCAGACAACTCCTTCTTTCCGCCAAAATTGATCCCAGAAATAAGTCAATGTGAGAAAGAATGTTCATTTTCGATTTGGAGTAGGAAAGGGGAAACAAGTCAAGATCTAGGGGTCTCAAGTTAAAACTTTTAAACAAATTGTTGGCCTTGTGACGAGGAAAGAATGCACTTTTTCTCAAACTTATTTACAATATCTTGAGGAGTCTGTGGCCTTCTGTGGAGATTTAAGTGGGAGATGGGAATACCAGATAGTATCCCATTTTTTTACATTAATGATTTTTTTATTTCTACAATTGCGTTTTGTTTATTGTTTTTTTTTTGGCTCCGTTCTAGAGTACTGCCGGCGGTATGATTGTAGGTGTTCCATCTACACAGAGGGTTCCAGACTACCCATTTGGCTGTAGGCGCATAATCTAAATTATGTAACCGTCCACGGTTTCCCCGGGAGATCTACCTATTGTCACCTCCGAGGAGCGTAAGGGCAGAGGTCTGGGATTGGAAGAATTCACAGGTCCCTCCAAGGTAACAAAGCACATAATAGACAAGGTGGGTTAAAAAAGTGAAGCGGTTAGGGGCCGGGGGATAAAGCGGAATGATGCCTTAGCTCTACTCGAAGTTGGAGACTACTCATTAAGGGAGACAGAACAAAACACAAATCAAGAGTCGACTACTTCGCGCTGGATCCTTGCTAAAAAAAATTCTATACAGCGCTTTCCTCACGATCTTGCAGTAGGCCGCCCACCTGGGACTGACCATCCGTCCTACTGGTTTATGTTGCCCTTCCCAAATACTGAGAGAGTGCACCGATGGATGCCCATCACTCTCTCAAGATGTTGCAAGAAGAAATATTTAAAGGAAAAAGGTTAGACTTTCAACTATAAACAACTAGCTCGGTTGACGGTCAAAACCAGATATTACATGGCTGTAATATCTTCATTGCAAATTACATGGAATCCTTAGCTCATATAATTCCAATTTTAGTCAGTGTTGTAGATTATAAATAAATCCAAAAATTATTAGTAATATAATTGAAAATGTCCTTATAATTACAATACTCGTAGTTCCACACAATAATGAAAACTAAAATTTAAAAATTTACGAATCTTTACTTCATTTCGCCTATGAAATGCCCTGCCGAGCATATATATATATGCATATGCATATGGGTGTATGAAAAAAAACAAATATTAAATTGTATTACGTTTGGTAGGTCAACCAAATTGGTGCTTTAACTTGTCAACCAAAACGTGTACAAACATTTCCGTTTTCATTGTTTTTTGTGGAAAACGAGTTCCTTCTAGGACTGTCCTGTGCGTTGCATTGTGAGTCAAATGTTTCACCACCGGAAGGAATTTCTTTTGGTTCATTTTCCGAGTTCATTTCTAATTTCAGAGTTCTACCTATGTCTGTGTCCTTCTTTAAGAAGCTCTTACGTCTAGAGAATATATGCTGACGATTTCGACGAAACGCTTTGTTGCCTTCCCCTTGAGTTAAATACGATCTCGGTTCATTGCATTTGCTCATAACCATCCCTGGGTACCAAATCGAATTTAGAGCAATCTGATAATAAAAATCATCCCCTTTCTTTAAGGGCCTAGACGATTTGTCATAGTATATTTGGCATGGTATCTTCGCCAACTTTGTTTTTTCAATGTTGGAATGCTTAAGATTTTCTTTACTTGTTGGTATCTTAGACCGTAATTTCCTATTCATTGATGGTTCAGACGGAGTCTATAAGCTATTATTTGGGGTTGTACGATAGTGCAGTAGTGTTATACTCGTATAAAGGTAGGAATTACCTTCGACGCTTTTCTTTAGAATTTCTTTATAGTCAAGGACTGATCGTTCTATCAATCCATTTGACCTTGGGGGATATGAGCTGCAAGTGTCGTGGTGAATATTGAAATCCTTAATTTTGTACTTCATGGCACTTCAACAACTTTGTGTGGTAACAATGGCTCTTTAGAATTTAAAATTAAATTAAAATTAATATTTGGCCAAGAAACCAATGATCTCTCTAAACTCACCCATATAACCCTCGTGAATTAACCCCAATACCTTGGAGCGCATTTGCTTAGGAATTATAATTCTATTTGACAAGAATAAAATTCTATTAATAACATGAATTGCATTTCTTATTTTAAAATAAGACCTCGCAATAACACCTATTTCGTTTTTAATGTCTGGCCATCCCTGTTTGCAATACTCCATCACTTTAACAAGAGTAGAATCCTTAGCAGACTCACTTCGTACATGATCTATTTTTTATGCACTCACGGGCAAGTTTGAGAAAATGAAATTGAAATGCAGATCGATTTCGTGATCAAAATCTTTTAAAAATTCAGTGTCTACCTTACCCGGCTTATAAACGATTTTAATATTATATGCTTTCAAACTGAGCATAAATATTTGCAACCGTCGCGGGATCAATGGCTTCTCTGGGTGGAGCGTATCTGAAATGTCCAATTTTCCATTACTCTGCCGCACAAATTAGGCTGAATATGACCGATGGCATGGATTATATTGGCTTTGAAGGACGCTGTGGCTTGTGGCTTATTCGCATAGATCTGCGACTTCAGGAGGTCCCACAAGAAAAAGCCTAACGTCTAAATCTCACATCCACGTGAGATGAACATGCACTCGAATCATTCGTGCAGAATTTCCAATGTGGCGTGAGCTGTGTGGCACGTAGCGCAGTCCTGTTGTAACCACATGTCGTTGGTGTTCATATCATCAAATTTAAGCTAAAAGAAGTTGGTAATCATCGCCTTTTAGCGCTCGCTGTTGACGGTGATGGCCTGGCCAACGTTGTTCTTAAAGAAATATGGACCGATGACAACGCCAGCCCAAAATCCACACCAAACAGTGACTTTATCGGGATGCATTGGACGCTCTTGGATCGACAATTCGACAATTTTATTTGTTGCCGTACCCATTCATCCAGAAATGGGCCTCGTCGCTGAAGATGATTTTTCAATGAAAATTAGGGTCAGTCTCCAACTGCTCCAGAGCCCAACAACACACGTCATTGTCTATGGTCGTTTACCTTCAGCTTCTGGATCAGTTGAATTTTGTGCGGGTGCCGGCTCAATCCACGACGCAAAATTCGTCAAGTTGTGGTCTGCGAAAGGCCGAGTTCTTGTGAGCGACGCTAAATCGACTACCTCGGATTCTCAAGCACACTCTCATGGACAGCGGTGATGTTTTCGGCAGATCTTGCGTTTCGTTGACGTGCGGGTGTTGGCTTATTGTTTACTGAACCAATGTATTCAAATTTATACACCACACTGCGAATAGTCCTCTCTGTGGGACGACGCGCTCGGAACGTTGCTCTATTGGAAGACCCTTTATTTGGATTATTGCCATGCTAAATCACTGTATCAACCGCAGAATGTAAGGCAGAATAAGTCAGAATAGGCGCCTTTGAGATTAAAATCTCGAAGTTTCTAAACTCTCTTTCATGGTCATTATTCCAATGCCACTGAATATTGTTTTTTTAAGAAGCTGCCGCAAATTCAGATTTTCAACAGAGAGCAAAGAAAGGAAGGTAGTTGATGATCATCCAAAGGAACCGCTGTAATTCTTTGATATTGCTAGGCCTTGCCATTCAACAAATGGTTTTAATTTTGCTCCCGTCGGCGTGGATACCAACCTCATTACATATGTATGTGGGATCTATATGTATATGGCCCATAAACTTAATTTCGCTAAAGTCACATTGTCACGTTGACATCGATTTACTAAACTTGTGGCCCATGGCTCTGGTTCTTTGTAAAACTATTTTCAAAATCCTGGCATTTCCTTGTTTTGTTTTAGTGAAAATTAAGAAATCGCCTATGTGTATAGGAGATTCGGGATTTCTGCGAAATACTTAATCATTTCCAAGTAAAATTTTTCCGGGGTCGCATTGATGCCAAAAGGTAAGCGTAGAAACCGAAATCTTCCAAAGGGCGTTATAAACGTGCACAACTTAGATGATTCCTTGTCCAAAGGAATCATCCAGATACTGGAGTCATCATCCATCATTTGCGTCCACCAACTGATATTTTACATCATCCGCAATTTGAAAAGGCTGACGCATAGTTGCCTTGTTTAAATTGCGAGTATCTAGACACAGACGAAGGCCCAAATTAGTTTTCCTTATTATCACAAATGAACTTGAACCCGTGCAATGGCATTCAATGTTTCTAAATATTTGAGTTCTTCTTTAAGCTCATTTCGCAATTGCACTGGTACCTTCGTTGGCGGTTCCGAAGCCGGCACTATATTTTCTTTTAAGACCAAGTGACATTTATTAATAACGTGACCAAACTGTTGGACACATCTTTGTATTCATCTAAACAATAAAAGGGATTATTTAAACATCTTCTTTCTAATTCAGAATCGGAGCCTAGTTCAATGTTGTTCACCTGTTTACTGCTGCAAGGCTGTTGAGGCTTGCACACTCTGGTAAAGTGATTTTTCCCATTGCAACGACAGCAAGTCATATCAATTGCCGGATACTTTTTGTTGATCTGCCGTTGTCTACATTTGCTACAGCTTTGGGGTGACTTTTTGTTTTATTTTGTTGCTGTTGAAAAGTTGCTCGGGGATATTATTGTATACATGGTTCCTTGTTCCTGATTTTTGTTACTGCTGCAACGCTTGTCCCTTTTTTCCTCATCAGGCACATAGACTGCCTATGAATGTTATCATTCCTATTTAAGCCGCTAATGAACAGGTCGCGAACCAAATCATCTTTAATGTTGCGAATTCACGGCTTTTAATGAGATTTTTTTAGTTTCATCCTCATCCAGAGTCTCACCATCTTCTTACCTTCTAGTAAACAAATGATACAGTTCCATTAATAGATTGACTTTTGGCACAAAGTCCTAGTTTAATTTATTAACCAGCTCCGTATGATCGGTAGTTTCTTCATTAATCTCAAATGAGTCAAATATTTCAAAGCACGCAACAATGAGATGAAGTAACAATACATTCTTGCATTTGCATTTGAACTTATTTCGCCATATTTTCACGTTTGGCTTCTACCAGACTCAAATTTTTATGGAACGGGGAACACATGCTTTTTTTATTGTCCACGATACGATCGAAGATACGGTTTTAGCCAGTATGAATAAATCACTATCTATGGGCGTTGGCCATCAAGGTTTCCACCTTCCAGCCAAAAAAAAACAAAACGAAATAGTCTGTCTGACTAGTTTCCGAGGTAATTTGATAAAAGCCATCCCACAATCAGCTCTATCACCATAGCTGTGCATATGAACTGAGAAGCTCAAGTAATGAAGAAGCCTGTAGTAATGGATAAGGCATTCAAATACGATGTGTTTCAGTCTCCTGGCACCGATGACATAAATCCAGTTATGCTACGAAAAGATATAGACCAGCTGCTGGCAACTTTGAAAAGAACCTTCACTTCTAGTATGCCGTTGGCATACATGCCAAACCTCTTGCGAACGATAAGATTAGCCTTTCCACCGAAAAAAGGAAAATATGACTACCCGCTTGGCAAAGCTTCAGGTCAATCAATTTGTCATCCCTTATATAGAGGAGTATGGTTGAGTTTTGTGTACGCAAATTTGCTTTGCGAATGCATCCTCAAAATGCTTCCAAATCTGCTGGATGGAATTTATCGTCGACAATGAGTGTGCTTTCGAACGCAACTTTTAACAGAGCTGATAAACGGACCCCTGATTTCGGATCCTAACTGCGACCGATATGTGTTAACCACAATAAACAGAGGTTGTCCGGCTTCCCCTTTCCACGACTATGATGCATGTTGGTCAATGCACTGCTTTACGTTATCAATAGTTCTAATGTGTAGGGTCAGACATGTGTCGATGATTTAGCTATTCTGCCTGTTAGACAGCAACTTTCTGCTCTAAAGCGCGTGCAGCCCCAAACGTGCACTAAATGCTCTTTCAGTCAATCCTGTCAATATTGAGGATTTTCTCTTTAAAAAAGGAGCTTCCCGGCCTGATTTATCTAGTGATTAAAGGCATCACAAACCGTTTCAAACGAAACTAACTAGGTATTTGGGTCTTACATATTTTGGATAGCAAACTTTTTTGGGCACAAAGAAGTCTTCGGCAAGACATGGAGTTTGTCGACAAGTATTGTCATTTGGATCCACACGGCTGTACTAAAGTTAACTGTCTCCAATGCGTCGGTCGTCTGGTGGCACAAGCTTTCACGGAAGTACGTTACTGCTGCAGTAATCAGACTTCAAAGAGATGAACATCAGCTAACGTCGACATCACCAAAGTAATAGTCTATTCCCCCAGTAAAGAAGAGATTGCCGCAGGTATTAAAAACCTAAAAAACTTAAGGCTGCCGACTCTGAAGGCTTACCAGTAGATCCTTAAAAATACGCAAGTAATGTTTTGGAAGAGTGCATGCACCAAATTATTAGCAAAGTGTAGATGAACGAAAGTATGAACGATAACAAGACAGTCAGCCCGATATGTCCAATCTTCTAAATATGAAACAAAAATTTCATCAAAACTCACTAGCTAAACGCCGTTTTGAAAGTCGTATATCGCATCTAACATTCTCCTGAGCTCTACTCAGCGATAATCGCACATCACAATGCTATAAAATACACTATGCAATGTGGGGATTACGGCAAGGAATGTGTTAACTCAGAATACACTATTTTCAATAATTTTGTCCCTCAGGGATATGCAACCGACATCGACTATAAAGTGTTTAATGCAAATCGAAGAGCATTCGAAACTACTTGGTCTTACACTAAATAAGGGCAACCAAGTCAACTGCTGGCTACGAGCAAAGGAGAACCTTGGACAAAACTGTGCATCGCAGTTACTTATCTTGAAATTACTATAATTTCAACGAATGACATCATAGTAATGGAACATTATTAACTCGGAAGACGAAACCCATGCTCTACTACAAAACACTGACTCTACGAGTACCAGTTGAATTATATTATATAGTGACTATAGTGACTTGGACACACAAAACGAATAAACAATAACGCTCCAACCAAGTGGATTGAATATCAGCCCCATACAGTTTGTTATTAGAACATCTCCTCCATTCTCTGCTGATCCAAATGGAACCAAAAATTACCCGAAGAACTTTTCACTCGAAGCGCCCTAAAGTATTTTCAGCCGCTTTCGTCAGGGTGCGAGCTTATGCATCATAAAGCAAGACTGGAGTGATCATTGCCATCATTGTCATTGATAAATAAATATCATAGAACTGTCTTTTTGGTTACTGGAGAGCGAACTCTAAAACTTAATTATCTTCTAAATCCAAAGAAACACCGATTAACAAGAGTGATTTCCGTGCTTCAGCGTTGATAGTGGAACCGAAGTGGAAAAAGTCTCTTACAACCTCAAAGTTGTAGCTGCCTCTCGTGAAGTTTTATCCTAGGCGTTGTCGATGCTGTGTTGTGTGTCCATTGGCAGCATATACTAAGTTTTACATTCGTTGACTGCTAAGGCCATCTTTACCGTATATGTCGCAATAGTTAACGCAAACGCACCACTAATTGCTCGCTGTGATCTTTCCGAGTACTTAAAATGTGGTGCCACAATTCTTTCAAGAGCGATGTTGAATAAATCACATGATAGTACATCCCCTTGTTTAAATCCTTTTCTGACATTGAAGGTCTTGATTTTGTCATTATCGTCATCCTGCATAGTAGATTGAGCTTGGCGGAGTTCACAAAACTAGATATGGTTCCTTACAGTCAATTTCTATAGATGCTGTCAGATGTGGTTTTGTAATACATAAAGAGGTGGTGTGTATTGATTTGGATCTCCTTTTTCAAAATCTGCCATAATGTGAAAATTTGATCTATGGTGGACATTCCTGGGCTAAAACCACACTGATAAGTGCCAGTCCGACTGTTGACGAACAATCATAGGAGTTCACATAATATGGCAGTCTGGGTTTTATGTGTGATGTTGAAGAGGTGGCGAGGTTCAGGCGCCACCCTTATTTAAGATCGGACAAACAATGCTAAGGTTCCATTCGTCGGTCATAGCATTGTCGTCCAAGATTTTGGAGATGAGTTGACGTATTCATCGTATTAAATCATCGCGTGCTGATTTAAGCATCTCTGATCCAGTAGTTTTCTTGGACTTTACCTTGGGGACTGCTATCTTGACTTGATCTTAGTCAGGTGGCTGGAAATTTTGTCTGTCATCATTTAGGTTGTATAATTCATTTTGTCTAATGGTGGGCGTTGTTCGCCATTACCGTTTAACAGTCTGCAGAAACAACCTTTCCAAATTTTCAGCACCAACTGTAGTTCTACTATGAGGTTTCCTTTTCCATCCTTTGGCATGTTTGTTTTAGGAAGCGCTCGATCGAGGAGCGCTTCTCGTGTTGTTCCTATTTTTTTCTCAGGAGCCTATGGCCTTCCCCTCGTATCTGCTCGTAGAGCTCACGAACCCTTCTAATTTTTTTTCTGAAGGGCTACTCTGCACATCCACTGTTTTGCCAGATTTTTCTGTCTGCATTCGTCTTTGAACTAGGGTTTTTTTGGGTACATCAGAGGCGGCCTCCACGATTGCTCTTCAGCAGTGATGCCGCTGATCTTGTATTTTGTGATTATAGCGTAATGTGATGAAATCCTGTGCTACCTATAGTTATATTACGTCCCGTTGCAAGATCAATAAGCGTATGTTATGTCCGTTTCTGGAAATAATGGCGTGGAGGCTGTACTTCTCCACTGCATTATTAAAGATGTCCTCCTTGGCAAGCTAGGCATTAAAATCGTCAAGGATGATTTTTACGTCATAATTTGGGGCACTACTCGTAAGTTTTGTTGAGGAGGTTGTAAATAGAGGCAAGCTCGTCCTTCTCTTTCAAATTTACCCTTTATGCGTATCGTATTCACCCATTAGTATTCATGCTGTGACTGCTGTCCTTGTGGCGCCGGTTGTCTCTAATACTTTCCATGGTAGATACCAGGCTCGTTCCATGGCACTTCTTGAATGGTGTTTATGTTTGCTTCGCAGCAGACCAGGATCCCCGTTATTTGTTCAGCTACACGCGTTCTGTTGAGGTGTCCAACATTTGTTTGCCGGGTTCGTCAATAGTGGATCTGTTATTATCTGATGCTATTAGCTGGTTTGTCACATTTTTTTAATCTCTTCTGTATAGGGTTATGAGACCTACATGAGTGAGGATTTACTCATGCTGTTACCGGGGACCACCGGTACGAACTTGAGTATTGTGGTGATGGCCCAAAGCATATTATAGGATAGTCAGCAGTTTCCCGATCAATCGATCAAATCCCTTTAAACTCCCATTGCATTACATACAATTTCAACTCGTACTCATAGATAACTCATATCAGGAAAATTTAAAAACATTTTGCAAACTCTTCCGAGTGGCAACTCTGTTTGAAACTAACAAAAAGTCCTGGTTTTACGCAACCGTCTCCCCAAAGAGATTGTGTGACATTACAAAAGAAAAGAAAACAAAAACGAGAAAACAATCCTAAGCCAGAACCCTTTTATAGGATTTACTCTTCGTCTTCGATCTATTCTCAGTAGTCTGTGACACGTACATTGTTGTGGAAATATTCCCAACCACGGAGGTTGGGGTTGAAACTCGCAAAATATTTTTTTTTTCTATTCCCCGTACCACCACTGTCATTTCCCTACTTCTTGTCTTCGTGGGGAGATAAGCGAGACTATAGAGATGATGAAGGACAATCACATTTCCAACTCAATTAAGTCGTTGAGTGTGTGTTTAATGTATATACGTTCGTGGATGATAGCGGATGGTTGGGGATAGCTAAGGGTGAGTCCGTCGACGTCGTTTTAGTTAAGGAATTCCTATTATGCATGTGTGACACGTTACTGAGCAAGGTATTTGGCTAAAAGAATTCTGTGAAAGAATTCTTAATCGTGGGCAGAATGAAAGTAGAATGTCCCTGAAGGCACGCATTTGTGAAGTGTTGGCTTAATTAAGTGGAAGCCAAATATTTACATCTTCACAGTTCATTGAGTGCATGCAATTACGAAAAATTTGAAGACTAACAGCGCGAAATTATAGTATCTGGTATCTACGGCCTTCGTTGTTAAAGGAAATGGCGTGGATGCTGAAAATTGGGCAATTTTGTACGTTGTCGTTGTCAATTGATAAAAAATGTTTAACATTATGGATGGATGCAAATTAATTAAGACAAATTGATGACTGGATTTCAACGTTTTCCTTGCGAACTTTAAGGAGAAGAGACCACCATTCTTTAATTCTTTAATGCCAAATTGCAAAGGCCCTAAACCTAGAAAGTAGATACCATTGTCGTTTAAGTGATGCTATTTGAAGTAGTACGGAGCACAACAAGGGCAGACCACTGGGATATCTACGAAGATTTATAAAGCAGAAAGAGGACTTATATAGGGATTATCCGAATAAGATTTAGAGAAGAAGTTCTTCTTCCCACTTTTCCAAAGTAGAAGTTCGAAGTAACAAAATATGGCTCCCAAGAGTTTCCCGACTAATAACACTGCGATAACTTGACTTGACTTGACACTTGACTCAAGTTTGGAAAATATTTAGTATAATTCCCGTATTGTTTTGTCTGGAACATCGCTTTCTTCTGAATGATTTGAAAAGACCCTTACAGCGATGCTGGTGTTGTTCCATATCCCATTTCAAAATTGGACAAGCATATTGAATTTAGTCATAGTGGCATTCAACGTATTGTATTGTAGAATGAATTTTGTTTTTTAAAGTAAGAGGTATCCTTAAAATGTTTGCTCATAGCGCGGGCGAAAAAGAGCTACAGAGGAAAGAAAGAGTGGTACGGATGTACGTTCGTTTTGAATGTTTGAAGATTACAATGGTCAGGACATAAAGAGCTCTACGACATTTCAATGTAAGTCCGAAAATGGACTTGAGGGTAAACTGATGAGCATACTTAGCGAGACGCGTGTTACGGTTAAAGGTTTGAAGGGGTGGAATGCTACTGAAAATTTCAATGGAAGTTATTTTTGGTTAAAGGAAGGCCCACGATTCTGTACGGTCAAAGAGTGTTAAACTCAGTTAAAGTCAACGGGATCGCGAAACGTTTTAACAGTAACCGCTAAAGGGTTACGAGGTTAAGAAAAACAAAAAGCCAACGAGAAGAACCTTACTGGTGTGTGTATGTATGCCCCCACTAGGGAGATTACAAAACTATATAGGAAAATGTAAATGGGTACTTATGTGGAATTCCCTTCCTGCTTGGGGTTGCTCCTGGTTGAATTTTGGGGGTGATGAGGGGGGTTGTCCTTCCCGCTACAGTCACTAGGGTTGTTGTAACTTCATTAGTCGCATTTGTCTGGGTTATTTCATTTCCTTTTCACGTTCCTCCTTTTTCTTGTGTACCGCGGGATGGCCGTGGTGTAGTGGTACTAGCAATCGCTTCTCACTCGGAGGGTCAAGGTTCGAATTCTACTCATGACAAGCTTTACATTTGTGTAATAGGAACTCAGTCAGAAAAATTTGCGTGTGAAGGCATAACACTGACATGTAGATTTGACTGTTGTAGAGTCTCAAGCACAAAACAAGTGTGAAAATTGATTCCGAGTGAAAAAAAAACTCTCCGTCCTATTCGGACTCCCACCCCCGGAGAACTAATATCGAAACCAAATTTACCTCAGTTTCAAACCACTACATCACAACAATGTTTTCCTTTCTCCTCCTTCTATCTTTCCGCCCACGCCATGGCAACAGTAAAAGGGTATCATAACCCCTTAGCCGCGCGTAAATTATAAAAAAAGAAACCTCTACTGGTCTTTGTCTACAACGTTGTCCTCTTGTGTCTCTCGCTCGCTTTATTTGGGTTTACTTTCCTTTGCTGTTTGATTTGTTCATTAATTGTTATTTCTTTTGTTTTTTTCTTTTTTTTCCAAATCGGCACTCTCTCACCCACCTGTACCATGGTATTCAGAGCATGATCGGAAGAAAAGAACGTGGACAGCACGAGAAAAGGAAGGAGGGCAGAGGAGTGAAACAGGCAACAAAAGGTTATATGAATTGGAGGATTTTTGGGGAGTGATTGGTACGCAACACAGAACCTATAACTAGTTCATTGTACTGCTTTTATGTTCTTTTGAAAACAAATGTTCAGTATTTCGCAGAAAGATAGTAATCGCTTCAGTGACCAGGTGACTATAAAATCAGCACCGACGACATCAGCGCTGAGAACCATAAATTCAAAAAGAAAGTACTTCGCAATATAGTCACCACCCTTAGAACAAGCGACGCAAAATGTAGTGTCACTTATACCCAACACATTAATGTGCTTAATAAAAGCATTGTGCCCCACTGCGATACCCATGAGCAACCTTATTAAAACAGCGCATGAACACCGGAAACCTTTTGAGCCATCGGGAAGTATACGCTTTGTCTGCCTACAGCCAGGAGAGTCACACTATGAAAGGTTAATGCCAGGCTCACATCCTGACAAGTTTTTGTCCAAAATTTTTCTAGCGAATTCATAGACGATCTTATATCAGGATTGCAGTATAGGTTTTCTTTAAAAGACAGACACCACCAACGCCACATTCTCGATCGGTTTTGGAGCATTTAATGAAGATTCTCTATTGCTACAGTGAATCTTGATCGTCTCACTGCTTAACGATCTCAATAATTCTGACGTCTATATATGTTCAGGGTTATGCAGATGATGTAGATGCACTGACGGTTGGATCAAGTTTAGCGACTGTTTGCTCTAAGTCGCACAGATCTGGTCAACGAATATTGTATTCTTTACGGGAAGGCGGATGTTGGCTGGTTTACCACATGTTGTGCTTAAAGATATCACCATTCAATTGTCTAGAGAAGCAAAGTAATAACCAACTTCTATTACCTTCGAATCGAATCTTTATTGGGACGTATCCACTTTCGCACTCTTGTAGTAGCAATAGTACTTAAAGAGATCTTTACATACACAAATCCGCTGGTCCAGATGGTATATCTCCCCTTTTTCTGAAAGTTTTCTATCCAGCCATTAGGATGAATGGCACTTACATCGTTGAAACTGAAAAACTTTCCAAACGCGGTATGTGTAGTCAATGACAACCTACGTTGGAATGACCACATATTTAAAGTCGCCAAAAATGCTGAGAAATGTCTAGGTTTCCTCAAGGAATGTAAGAAATACTTTTCCCCTTCTGGTCTGGCCTCAATTGGAGTACAATGCCAACATCTATTCAAGTGCGCCTAAAACATCTCTGCACCTGCTAAATAATATTCTAGAGAACTCATAGGTGCTACTAGTATCACTCAGTCAATGGACATCCTCGAACACTGACGAAATGTCACGTGTCTCACTTTTTTCTATCGCAATTTCCACCACCAGTGCTCCATAAAAATATCCAGCAGAATTCCCCCACTTCTAACCTTCAACCGTAACAGTTGTCTCTATGATTGTTCATCAGTATACCCTCAAGCTCACTTTTGGACGTACTTTGAAATATCGTGTTTAGTTCCTAAGCCATAGAAAACGCTTATGGAATGCCCTGCCCAGCTCTCTATTTCCTAGCCATCGTAACATTCAGACATTTAAGACTAACTTACATCGGTATCTCGCTTTCTTTCTTCCCTAATTTTCCTTTGCCCGCGCTGTATATAAACATTTTACGGATACCTTAACTCCTTGAACGCGAGCTGATTACTAAATAAAAATAATCCAAGATTGAAGGGGCTGGACTAGGTCACAGTAAACTTATTTATAAAAATAAGATTAAAAAAAAAGTATTTTTTATGAAACACAAGTCTCTTTATTGTCAAGTCACTTAATTCTGAATACAAATAGTTCTTACACTATTACTTATAGTCTATAAATGCTGACACCGCATGAGAAAATATTCCAGTCGGGAATATTGAACATGTGTCCGGTGCAGCGAAACATTACCTACGATAATACCTTATTCAGCAATAAAGTTCTTTCGCCCATGCAGCGCGTGTGCTGATGGTGCAAACAATAAAGTTGCAGTGCGTGCGTTGATGATGCAAAAATTGGTGTGTTAACTTCACCAATCGCTTTTACGACTAAGACAGACGGATTCCTACATCGTCTCCGTATACTACGAATATGCATACTCGACATCAGAACAAGTTTGGTAGGCACTGTGGCGTATACTTAACTTTTTTGTGGATAATTATGATTGTCACTAGGGCGTATACGTGATATTGGTTATGTTGAATTAGCAGGCACTGTTGCATAAAGGTACTTTACATTATTATAATACAAATTTGCAAGACCTTAACAAGGTTGCTTTTAGTTGACAATAAACAACTAATCATGTCTAAGCAACAGAAAAATATTACTTTATGTAATAAAATAATCTTGAAAGAAGCCAGCTCTCTAAGTTCTCAGTTAAGAATTGTTTTCAGTAAGACTTGCCGCACTACGACAGGCTTTTCTTTCAAGTGATTTTCCGTATGATACAAATATTTCCTCGGATTTCTGTCAACGCTCAGATTATAATTGATTACCCACTCCGGTGGAGTTCTCCGTTTGTTAAATATAATTACAAATAAGTGTTAATACTAATAACACTCAAGGCCCTCTTACATAAAATCACTTCTACTTATTTTTCTCACTTCCGGTAAGTCATACATTTTTCTTACAATATACTCTTTACTTGTATCTATCTCAACGTGGTCGTTTTATTTCCATCGCCAGACATCCGCTCATCTATTCTGGTTTTCTACATGTTATGTGCCCAGAATTGAAAGTGTTCCTACTAGAGAAAATATATTTTATTGCAAAGTTTTCCAACAAAAGTATTAATCTTCAATTCAATCGGTATGGAGAGTTCAACCTCAGTACACGGTCGTATACCTCTTTTCAATGGTGAGAACTATCCAACCTGGAGTGTACAGATGGAGGGAATCCTTCACAAATCAAGATATTTTAAAATACTTCAGGGTAAGGAAAAACATCCGGAGGATAGGGTTACGGAACAGGAATCATGGGAGGACATGGGATTTTATGTAAGGACATGGATGCACGGAGCGAACTACTGCTGGCTATGGAAACACATATCGTAGCGCTGGTTAAAAATTTGCATACATGGAAGGAAATATGAGACCTCCTTAAGTCTAGGTACAATAGAAAGAGCGCACTGCAGAAGGTTGAGGAGTTTAGGAAACTCAACAATCGATGGTTGAGTATTTGCGCAAATTTTTTGGGATTATTAGTCTGCTCACAGAGTTAGATGCGAATTTGGATGATGATCTTCTTGCTATTTTATTATTAGAAAGTTTACATGAAAACTATAAAAGCAGCCGAGCTTGCACAAGAGGAAGTCCCAAAATTAGAAACCGTATCAGACTAATAGTCCAAGAGTTGATCGCGTGATGTCATAAGGCATAAGAAAGAAGGTAGAGTTGCATATGAAATGAAAGCTTGCTTGTAGACGGAGGCAAAACGCCCTAGGTTTTGCCCAGGTATTAACAAAATGGTATCTGACGGTACGTTCTTTTTATTTTCATAAGCATAAAAAAGAAGAATGAATGAGTAACCATTCAACAGAGGACCTTAAATAGTACTCGTACTTGAAGCCATTGGGTTGGCAGCCCCCACCCGACCACTAACCGCCGACAACCTAACTTTTAATAACGCTTTTTTTTTTATTGACTATAGGCATAAAAAAGAAAGTTGTAAAATATACCAAATTAAAGGTGAGCGCTTACCATTAACAAATTTTTTCTTTCTTGATAAATTATAAACATAAATTTAAAATTATAATACTTCAATTACTTACTTAACTAAGAAATAGTAATGTACGATCTGTTGCCTATGGCAAGTGGCGAAAGTACTTATAAATTCAAAAATTTAGACTGAACAATAATAATAAAAAAAATAAACTATTGTTGGGGATAATACAATGCGAGAATCTAGTTTAAAGAATAAAAAGAAAAAAAAAAAGTATAACAATAATAATTTATATCGCTGGATTAAAAAATGTATCTACCAACTTGATCAAAAAGTTCCCGTGTGGCGCTCCCATTGTTCCGATTTGAGTTCTGTTTTCTTTTCCTCAAAATCTTAGCATCATAGCTTGACATTTGCAAAAGTTACGTAGCCAACAGTACATCTATCTCTGTGTGTGTTGGCAATTTTTTACAATTTAAGAAATGGATTTATATTTGCAACAACGAATTTGTATTAAATTTTGCGTAAAAAACGGATTTAATGTTGCGCGAACGTTGGAAATATTGGAACAGTGTTTCGGCAACGATTCTCTAAAGAAAACGGTCATTTACTAGAGGCAAGAGCGGTTCAATAGTGGTAGTGAGTCAATCGAAGACGATGAACGCAGTGGCATACCATCGACATCGAAAACCGACGAAAACATTCGGAAGGAGACTTATCGACCGGAGATTCGCCGGATTGGATATATCCTTCCCCTTTTTGTGGATAGGTTGAACCACCGCCGTTTTTAAATGCGCTGGATAATGTGCATTATTCATTGCATTATTAAACAGGGTGGTGTAAATGTCCACCGCTTCTAGAGGAAGATGTCGAAGTACGATGTTCGGAATACCATCGGTCCAGACTGATTTCTTAACTCTGATTGTGTCGAAGATCTCATGGAGTCCTTCCTTCGAAATGAACGGGGGTAGGTCACCCTCTCTGTCAATGACGTTATTTGCCATATTTTCGTCGCTAAACGGGTGAAACCAGAGCCGTTGGATCGCCAATTCTCTATTTCATTTCGAATGTAGCAGTTGTGCACCAAGACGCGATTGTCTAGGTCGTAATTAGGGCCAATGATATCAATGGCCTTGTATACTTCCTGGAAAGCCGCACCTATGGTCTTAACCTTCTCCTGCGGATCCTCGATCACAAAGAAGTCGTCATCGTCAGCGGCTTCATTTGGATCAATATCTGCTATTGTCAGTAATCGTTCGTTGTCTGTTGTCCGGGCTATTTTAAGACACTGAAGGTCGTTTTGATTTTTTTTTCCGAAATAGTTTATTTATTTGCGGAAACATATTCGGGTTGCTGGTGTTTACAGCCCGAACCTTGTTGTTCCAATACAAACTTACAGAAATTCTGTACTTCTCTTTTATTAACGTTTGAATACTTTTAATCGACGACTTCAGTGTCCTAATCTCCGGGTCTTGTCGGTCAGTTAACTGTCTGTACAAGTTTTTAAGTCTTGTCAGAAGTCTACTCTTCTGTCGGTGCAGTGCGTCCATAGTAGGATTGCGGAACAGGTCTTCGGTAGTCGTACGTCGATACCGCGGCATTGTAGTGTCCATAGTTTGTTTAATTGTCTCGTCCATTTGTTTTAGGTAATTGTCGATCTCCTCGTTTGACAAATTCCTATTGGACGGTGGGTGGAGCGTGTTCGAGGAGAGCGCTCTTTTCAAGGTTGCGGAGAAGCGAGTCCATCAAGTTTTACTGTAGTTGTAAGAATATCTTTGGACAAACTCCTCCAATTCCGCAATTTCGTTGGGAATTGTAATTTCGGTGCTAAAACCGCAATGGTCACTCTCATACACGAATGTGCGCAGACAGTTTAGCGTTTGTAAATTCGTACCTGTTAGTCGTATGCGTTCGTCGTACAGCAGTAGATCCAAATAAGACCCGCCTCTGAGAAACGACGGGTTATCCGTCGCTTTAAGACATGACATCGTGCTGACCCCACCAATCGAGTAGTATGTTTCCTCTAGTATTTGGCGAATTATTTCCCCAATCTCTGTGTCTAGCGTTGAAATCCCCGCCGATTATGAAATAATTCTCCCCCGATTCCAGCCTCAGAAGTCGAAAATGCGTGTCGAGCTCTGTAATGAATAGGGTGGATTGTGAAGTATCAGGTGCATAAACAGAGGCCATTTACAGCCGCTTTCCACTGCGGAGCGGGATGTAAACGACGACTGCCTCCAACACCCGGAACCTGCGCAACACGCCCTTGTACACTCTGTGAAATTGTATACCTTCTTTAATGAAGATCGCGACACCGCCTCCACGTTTGGATCTGGGGCGATTTCTTCTTCTAACAATATAATTATTGTACTCCAGTTTGTGCTTATCGGTTACCTTGGTTTAGCTAGCGAAAAGCACATCAGGAGTTTGGTCTTGTAGCAATTTAAACATCGCGGCTCTTCGTTCAATCCTAATCAGTGAATTAACATTCACCGCAAGGACCTTCAAAGTTTGCTACACCATGTGCGTACCCATTACGACATGTGTTGCGTTAGGCCCGGCAGCAGCGCGTAGATCTGGTCCACCCGCTTGGCCTGTTCTTGAACCTGCTTTTGCAGCTGAGCCATCTGCCCTTGGATTGCGAACAAGATGGCTAGCATGTTAGGTGCAGCTTCCGTTGTTCTTGGCGTTGGCGCCGGAGAAGCAACAGTCGCTTGCCGTACCGTAGCCCCCCTGCCAGACGCCATTTGGGTGTAGGAAATTTGGGACGTGACGACTGGTGTTTGAAACCAGACAGGTGAACGTTTGACCTCCACCCTCTGCTGCCGAGTCAGTTTTGCTTTCTTAATGTCAGCGAACTTAGGACAACCCCGATAGTTTGCGGTGTGTCCTACGTTTCCACATAGCACGCACGAGAGCTGCGACCTATCGGATGCTCCGTCAACACCCAGAGCACACTCTTCGGAACTGCGGTTCTTAGCGCACTTCACGCATCAGATAGGGTTGATCCAGGATAGATCAGCGGTGCCGTTAATCTTCCATGTCGCTCGGACAGCTGGGGACAGGCGACTCAACTACAACAGCGACGTCACACGCGGCAGTGTGGATCGCCTCAAGTTCAGTAGGGCGGTGGGGATTCGCGATAAGAGGGATGTCGTTCGGCAGCACCAGCATTTCTGGTGGTTGAATGATGGAGAAGACGTTTCGTCGTCGTTTCCGTCAATTACGGACCAGCCTCACTAATGAGGCAGAGCTGACCAAACTGTTTTCTCTGTAAACGGCGATAGGTTTAGGGTAGCATCTAAGAAATATATACATGTATTAGTATATACAAAGGTATATACTAATTTTGATAGCATTTTTATAAATTTCGGCGCATTCCATATGCAAATGGCTTACTTCAAAGCATTGGGAAAATACATTGATGACTCTGGAATCATTGACATGTGGGGGTTCAGTTAATATTTTTATTGGCTGTAAAGGTTTTAATAGATGTAAACGAATGCACTTTGAGACTAGCGCAGTACGAGTTAATCTCAGACAGTTTAGTTGACAACTTAAAGTATTTGCTGAAGAATCCCATTGAAACACAAGAACCATTGAATCCACCTGTTACCGGAAATTTCATTCTGAAACTTTGACTGGTGAACACGGAAAACCCGCTCAATATTATACGCAATATGTGGACTCCATTACACTTTCTTTCGCTTCTCTCGAAGCATTATAACTACTGATTATATCGTAGTTTCGATTCAACTTTTGAGCTTGCTAATTTATTTTTTTCATTTAATCAGCCAAATTATGCAAGGTGGTCATTGAAGCAGTTGAGCGACTTAACGGCGATTTTAAATTGACAGAGTCACCGTTGATGAACGAGTTCAAACGGGGTGCATTTGATGTGAAAAGAACTAAGGGAATTTTGGGCGAGAGCTCCTATCTGACAACTGAGCAAACTATTAATGCTGACGCAATTGCAAGAGGACATTCAAATTAACCGCAAAGATGACATATCCTACGAATTGCAGAAAAATAGAATCGACAAAGATAGGAAATTTCTTGATGCCATTGTCCACACAATGAAACAAAACATGAATCCGTTTGGCCCGGACGTCAATAAAAATGGATTGTTTAATATTGCAATAGGCAGAGCAGTCTCTTTTAAAGCAGCTGAATTTCTGCTAAATGTCAATGAAATAGGTCGGCACCAAAAACTCAATTTCATAAAACAATGTGTGGGAATCCCAGATCATTTTCATAAACCAATTAAACGCAACGTTATTCTTAATTTCACGGCAAATTTCATTAATTGCATTGCGCTAATTAAAATGGAGCGATATATTTTTGGCCCTTGACAAAAAAGTTAACTTGGAACTTTGCCTTACTTATCCTTTAGCTCCGGCGCCACCAGATCTCTGTCAACCCACAGGAGAGATGTATCAGACAGACAAATCCGTTCTTGAAAAAAAATTGAAATCCAATATTGAACCGGCAAAAGCAGTGCGCCATGGTTTTTATTCTTTACATCTTTTGGGACCATCTATGCCGCAAACTTTTGGTAAAATTTCTGAAACGATTTTGAAAAAATTGGCTGTACAAACGCATCCGAGACACATTTGATTTTTGATAGATATATGCTCCCATCTATTAAGGATTGCGAGCGCTACAGTAGGCAGGACTAGGACATTTCGTACTCCATTGTCGGACCGCAACAAGCCAGACCTAACGATTTTATTAATAGTTTGAAAAATTACAAATTCAAAGAAGCCATTGTTAAATTCTTGACAGATCACTGGGGAAACAGTTCGATGATAAAATTAAATTAAAAAAAGTTATTATCACAGTAGATGAACGATGTTTTTAATATCGCACCTTACCTGCTTTTCGTGCATATTAGGGTTGTATACATCAAGTTTCTTTCGTAAAGGCAAAGCAACTTCTTAAAAAAAATAAAAAAATGCAGGATGTTTTTGCTTTGATGAGTGATATAAGTGACATTGATGACGATGCAAAAATAAATGTATTAGAAGAGTATACCTCGCTGATGTATGGAGTTAAAAGCTGCAGTACCAATATGGTTACTAGGAAATCCAACACCAATATAAGTAGAAGATATTCTACAAATAAATATTTGCGATAACGAAGAAAATGATTTGACGAGACTTTTGACGATTCAGATTCCCACTCAGATTACGCATATAGGTTTGTACATTTAACTATAAAGACATACGTATACTTTAAGAATTAAGTTTAGCTTAGAGCGCCTGCATGGGGCCAGTTAGTTAGAGTAAGATAGTTAAGCTACGATAGTTTTAAGCATTTTGTTGTTTAGCATTTAAGATTTACAAAATTTCCGAATAAAAATTCACTAAAAACGAGATACGTTTGTAAAATTATAATAACACATATCATATTTTACTTGCTAGGCGCCTTGAGAAAAATGACTATTTCTTACGTATTTTTGAGTGGATTCTATTCAAAATTGATATCCAAGCAGGTCTTTTTATATGTACAAAGAATACATATATATACATATAGTTGCTGCTTGCTTACAATACGAATGATGAAGAAATTACTTACGACCTAGTCGTGCACTATTTTCTCCAACTGCGCCAAAAATCATGAGTTGTCGATGTATCCGGCCAAATTATCACAGATAGCCCTATATATTTGTTAATGGTAAGCTCTCAGCTTTAATTTGCTATATTTTACAACTTTCTTTTTTATGCCTATATTCAATCATAAAAAAAAATGCGTTATTAAAAGTTAGGTTGTCGGCGGTTAGTGGTCGGGGGTGGCTTCAAGTACGAGTACTATTTAAGGTCCTCTATTGAATGGTTACTCATTCATTCTTCTTTTTTATGCGTATGAAAATAAAAAGAAAACATACCGGAAGTTACAATTTTTTTAATCCCTGGGCAAAAAATTCAGCCAACCTAGCAAGCAAGCTTTCATTTCATATGCAACTCTTCCTTCTTTCTTATGCCTTATGACATCACGCTGTCGTCTCTCCTACTAAAATAGAAGTCGGTGATAGGAAACGTGAAACATTGTGAAAATAACGCATTAAAAGTACGAGGTAATTTTAGTCAAAATTATTCTTACAATGATACCTTGAATGGTCGAAGTGCAGAATCTAAACCGGACTACTATGGCAAACAGCGTGACAAATCAAACGAATTTTGATATAATTGTCGTCGTTGTGGAAGAAAAGGGCACAAGGCGAAGGACTTTTGGAGCTATGGAGTAAGAGCAAAATAGGCTCATGACGTCAAGTCGAGGGACTGCTAGAAATACGGAGAAAGAGCAAAAATGTTTCATGACGAAACTGAGGGCGGATTTGTTATACAAGTATGTAAAAAGATTCAAAATTATGGGAAACGGTACGGTAACTATTTTTAATTTAATAAATAATAAATCTCAGAAATGCATATTACATTGTTCGTTCCAGACCTAAGGGAAAATCTTATTTCGATCAACAAAGCAACAAATTGCGCATGCAAAGTGTCCATTGAAGGCGAGTTTGCAAATATTCTAAATAGATTCGGAAAGGTACTTTTGAGTGCAAGGAAGCAAGAGGCACTTTACATCGTAAATCCAATAGGAGATGCATCTTATGAATTAAAGGGACCCAAGAGTCTCGAAATGTGGCATTACCGAATGGGTCACCTTAATGGAGAATCATTAAAACAACTAGAGAGGAAAGGTACCACGATAGGATTGCCGGTTTTCAATATTCATGTGTACTTCATGCATACCAGGGAAACAAACAAGGCTGCCGTTTATATTAGAAAAACTGAAAAAATCAACCACGCAGTGCTTGGAACTCATCCATTCGAATATATGCAGACCGATGCGAAACAAATCACTGAGTAAGTCTCTTTACTTCGTTGTTGTTTTTATGGACGACTACTCTAGAACAATATTTGCGTATTTTATTTGTAAAAAATCTGATTTACTGGAAAAGTTTATTGAATTTAAAACATATGTCGAGAATCAAAAGAACGTTAGGATAAGAAGAATTCGATCCGACAATGGTTCGTAATATACGAGTAGGGCTTTTACCGAAATTTTTAAAGCGAACGGCATAAACCAAGGATTTATCTGCACATGTAATTGTACTCCTCTCAGCAAAACGGGGTGGCAGAGCTAGCTAATAGAACTCTTATAGAAATGGCACGTTGTGTAATAATTAAAGCGAATATGCTAAAGCAGAGTTAATTAACACATTATCGTATCCCCACCAAACCAAAGGACAACAAAACACCAGAAGAATTATGGAATAGAACAGTACCTAATGTATCTCACTTTCGCGAAATTGGATCAAAGGCTTTTGCTCTGATCAAAAATGGAAGAAATGGTAAATTTGATTCAAGAAGCCAAGAGTGCTTTTTAATCGGTTATTGTGATGATGTGAATGTGCCTATAGAAACCCGCCTTGCTGTTGCAAGTTTTGACTGTGCATAAAGGTAGCTATGGCATATTATTTCGATTGGGACATGTTATTTCCGATTCAAATTGTTTTGGTACCTGCAAAAAATATAAATCAAACTATTATAATAAGCAACCTGGCAGCGATTTCTTTCTTTTTTAATTTTACATTTTATTGATCTCATATTCAAGTACAGTTTGTTATAAATGAGTAATTTATAAAGTTCTTAATTGATAACATATAAAAATTAAATTTTCTTTATAAATGAGGTAGATATCATGGTAATCCGTATATGTAGGTTAAATTACAACAATTTATAATTTGAATTTTTGGTTAACTTGTTTTTTGCTAACACTAATAAATTCGATTGTTTTTCAACACGTTAGCATGCAACCTATAGTTGCCCATGGGAGAAACATGGATTTTCCAAGTCCAATCAGCAAATGGACATTGTTTCTCCTTTAGACTTGTTTATAGTCATCGCGAAAGCCAAACGAATAGGGAATCGAAACCTTTTGAATGCTATTGGACATTCTGATGGTATCTTTGGAATACGTGGCAACAGGACGATTTCTCCTTTAAACTTTCCAGCCAAAATGGTTGCTTCAATGACATTTCCAGTGATCCTTTTGATGACCAAACGTGTACCGTTGCATAATCTAGGTGGATTCAAATTACGCAGACGAAGAATCGGTGAACTCGTTTTCATCAGCAACGGCGTCGATTGATTTAAAAGCCATCAGATCATCTGGCAGCAACTGTTGTATCTGAAAGTTAATTTCGTCAACATCGTCATTTTTTGTTGCCAAAATAGCACGATTACTCAGCCAATTATGATCCAAGTAATTTATTGAGTAGAGAGTAATTAGTTCATTTTTTGTCTGAACTACAGTGCAGAAATCGTCTGAAAATTTGATGCATTGAGTATATGGATGCAGTTCTATATCACCGTTTCCAATAGCCAGTAATTGTTTAGAAAATATTTGTGCCCATAAATCATTTTGCAATGTACTCGCATGTTTATGGTCAATCGAAGTGTTTCGACATTTCGCCAAAAAAATAGATTGTTTTAAGCATGCGTTAATCTCATCGGCAAAAGTTGAGCGAGGAATGACCAAAGAGTTTATTGTTGGAATTCAAATCTTGCATATTTCTATGTAATGCTTCGAGTGAAAGTTTATGAACCATAGGGCACGCATCCCAGATTATGATGGAACTCCTTTGCAACACTGCAGCCATTCCGTTTTTTTTTTAATGTCACATATTGCGTTATGTTTGTTATGAATGTGTAATGGCATCTTGAATGATTTTTGTATTTTTCCCACAAAGTATTATTGAAAATAGTTGACAAATGGTATTCGTCATGGATGTCAACGCTGCATCAGTAAGTGTCAGGCCCCAATGATTGTCGTCTTCCAACAATTGTAACTCGCGAAATGCATATTGTTATGTATTGAACACTCGGCCATTAACTAATCGCAAAACCTCAAAAGACGTTGGTCCGGGAACATTCACCAAAAACAAACGTAAAAAAATCATTCACGTTGTTGTGTTGAATATACTTGCGATTGAAGGGTGTGATTCTCCTTGTTTGCGTGGCTGCCATGTTTTACCTGATTTTTTTAATGTAAAATAGCGTGGAACATCGGTTTTTGCAAATTGGCCGAAATCATTAGGTTTTTGGCATAATTTGAACAATTCAGTCAGTGTAGTTTTTGGTGGCTCAAGTGCTCTTTGGAGAACATTTTCTTTAGTAAAATATACACGTTGACCGTTTCCAAGATATACTGCTAGTTGTTGGATAGAAGGGTCTTTTTCGTGTATGGAAAAGCTTAGAATATGCTAGATCGCTTTCTTTGGAACTGCAAAGCTCGACATTAATATGAGCCTTATAAATTTTTGAAAGCAATGGTGAGTATAGTACCAACCAGTGATTGTCAATTTCAATTAGATTTGTAGAATTTGGTATTCGCATTGTGAATGTTTGGTCACCATTCACAGCGTTTCTGCGGCGATACAATGAATAACCGTCGATGCCCGTGATAGTATCATTAATACATTGC
Source organism: Volucella bombylans (assembly GCA_949129095.1). NCBI lineage: Eukaryota > Metazoa > Arthropoda > Insecta > Diptera > Syrphidae > Volucella > Volucella bombylans. Next base: position 95,953,578 of record OX422142.1, read on the forward strand.
TTTGGGAAACGCTTCTTGCATTTTCCATTTTTCATGCATGGCGATGTCATGTTTAAAGTACCGCACGGTCCGTGGATCATGTGACTGGTAGCAATACTAAACAATTCTTGGTCAATTGATGGGTCTGGAATTTTGGCTGAAATTATCTGATTGATTTCTTTTGCATGGATTTTAACTTGAAGCCAAATTAAAATGTGAGCGTGAGGCAAGCCGCACTTTTTCCACTCAATCGAATACAGCCAACATCGTGTGTTGCCGAAAACCGAATGTTTTACAATTAAATCATTCAATGATTTTAATTTTCAATGATATCATGGCGGTGCATTTATTATTGGCCTGGTAATAGCAAAGTTTGCATTTCCTCCCAATTTGGATTACATGTAAATGTAGTAATAAAATCAGGACGACCGTAATGACGCACCTAAGTCATCGCATCGTGTATGTATTCCTGGATGTTCCGTGGACTCCCGATATAGCTCACGTTCGCTTTCGATCTTAGCGTGCATATCCAACACGTACTGATGGTACAGCTGACCATATCGAATGATGTAGTTGTCCTGATTATGTCTAAACATCAATCGGTACGCGTAGTAGTTCATTGAACTAACTTTCTTGTTTGTTTTGTGCTTGTAAGGGTTTTTTAAGTACTTAAAGTTTACAACCAAATATTCAAACACATTACGGCGCCGTCTATTGGATGATAGCCCAACCTAGATAACAGAAGATAATGCAGTTTTATTCCAAATAACTAATTTACGCCGCCATGTTTAAGAGGAACTTACCACATAATTAATTTAATTTGCGATAACAAATTACGATTACTAAGGTAATAAATCGAGATAAAAGTAAGTTTGTCCAATTAGACACAGTGTGCACAATATTAAGATCGGTTAAGTAGTTTCGAAGTTCATTCCGAACGGACAGTGTGACACGGGATTTTTATATATATATATGGAAAAGAGGAAGGCGTTTAATTACAAAAATTATGGATGTAGTTTTTGTTGAACAAATACCCGAAAGGAAAATAAGTTTTTTGATTACGATTTAGATTGCACCTAGTGTGACCGCCAAAAAAAGGTGAATTTTGGGAATTTTGTTTAAAGAAAACTGCTGCATCAAATGTTTTAAAATTTGGAGGATATATTTACACATAAATAATGAATATACACTTTTCAAAGGAAAAGTCTAAATTTTCATCAGTTATTCGCTATCTCCCAAGTCACAGAAAAAAGGTATTCACTGCTGCAGTGATTGCGGCCTTCACCGTGGCTGAAATATAAAAAGAACCCTATACAATTGTGAACAAAAAATTTGAAATTTAACGAAATGGCAGAGTTTTGAAAAAATCGAATTTTGCCCAAGAATTTGATGATTTTTGGCCCGCCAAAATTACATTTTTCATACAATCAAAAAATTGGAGCGTCATTGTATAGAGAAACATATATTTACAAAATAAGGAAAACAAAAATCAAAGCGATCGGATGATTTCTTTCCGAGTTACAACTGCAGCAAATTTGAAAAATGATTTCATTTTTATAAATAAATAAAAATTATACTTACAGTTAATACGCTATTCCAGGCTCATATAATTCACCTTCCTCTTCTTCAAAAGCGCCTGCTGGGGTATTGAAGCTCTTCTTCGAGATGATCGGCCCTCTTTCGAGGCAGCTTTTAGGCGATGCTTTGCTACTAGGCTTGTGCAGTTCGCGAAAAAACGAACTAACTGACCTATGTCGGTCAATTGAACGAACGTACTACGTAGTTCATGTCAATACTTCCCGGCTCTTTTATGTCAGCGCTCACCAATTCTCTTTATCAGTAGTTTCATGAACGAACTACACTTCTTTTTTTTTTTCTATCATCATGCATCCAACACACGCACACAGTGAACGAATGAGCCATGTGGCTGCGCCACTGTCTGCCTGTGTTTGATGCATAATAATAGAAAGAAAAAAAGAAAAGTTTGTTCATAAACCTACTGATAAAGAGATTTGGTGAGCGCTGACATAAAGAGCTGGAAAGTATGGATATGAATTGCAATACATAATACATATTATGTATGAAGTTCGTTAGTTCAATTGACCGACATGGGTCAGTTAGTTCGTTCGTTCGCGAACTACATAAGCTTCGATGTACATATGTCGTCGTTCGCAGTTCAGTATTTACAGAGAGATAATGATATAAAGACCAAACAAGAGAAAGGGATTTTTTTTTGCAGGCAGCAGATACGAGTTACGATCAGAGTCTGTTGTTCCTTCTGATTGTTTTAATTTTGCCTGGGTTATTTTGTGTTTGGATGTTAAGTTTAATGAGTGTTCAGAGTTATTTTATAACAAAGCAGTATAGTCAAGTGTTCTTAGAAGTATACATAGGTTTTATCCAAATTTAGTAAACAAGATGGTTCTTTCATCCTTTGAAGTTAGTTCGTTTCCATTCTAATCCGAATCCACGTTTTCATCTTATCTATTAAAATACCATGCCTCAAGGATTTATTTAAAAAATCAAAACCTAAAAAATGAAAAAACAGCAGTTTTAATACTTAATTAAGTAGGTTTGTATACGTCATGAAGCGCTTTATGATAATGTTCTAAAATTAAGCTATTTACATAGTTTTAGTTATATATTTTTTTATGTTTACAGTGGTTTCTAATTGCGTACTTTAAAACTAATTTGAGATTAACGACATTAAAATAATGCCAAAATTTAAAAAAAATTAGTAGAATACGAAGGCATTTCAGTGATGAAGTTGAAAATAAGGCTAAATATAAGTATTGTGCTCAACTTTTAAGTATATCTGGAGGATCAATTGGGAACCTTTATCGACATATGAAAGCAAAGCATCCATTTACGCAAATACCAATTGAACGACAAAATGAAACGCCTAATAATGAAGATCTTGGTTTGGCATAGTCATCTAATAAAAGACATTGTCATCTAATCAAGTTTGCTCAAGCTGATGTTGTGTGTATTCCTTCTATTTCAACATTTTCAACCAAATTTCAAGCTCAAACAGAAAAAAAAACGATTTTGCAGTATATTCGTAGGTCACCACCAATTTGTAAAGTTGAAAAAATTGGCAGGCAAGTTCTCAAAATGATTTCGAAAGGTCACCACGCTCTACGAATTGTAGATGAACCGGAATTTAAAAAAACCTATAGAGCTTGTGTAAAAATTGCCCGGGTTATCACCTACCAACAAGAAAAACAGTTTCACAGAATCTATTACAAACAATTTATAATGAACTTGAGACATGCAATGAATGCAAGGAGAGACATACGGGTATCAATTTGTGCAAATTGCTGAAAATGTTAATAATGGAATGGAACATTTCAAATAAAATGTCTGCTGTTGTGAGTGATGGGTGGATGGGAATCGATAGGGTGTTTCGCTCATTCTTTAAATTTAGTGGTTCAAAAAGCCACAAAAGAAATAGCTGATCCCTTATCGAAGTAAAATCAATCGTTGAATATTTTAAAAGAAGTTCACAAACTCAAAATGATATGTTTGAACGTATTTTAACAATAAAAGATGGTGTGATAAGTAACATTGCGATACTAAGAAGCGATTTATCACTGAGATCTAGTGACTAGGATGTTATTCAGGAAACTTTGCCAACCCTCAACCCATTATACGAAATAACCAAAGAAATAAGTGCGGAAAAGTATGTGACATCATCAAAGATAATAGTGTTCAACAATCTGCTGAAAGATTTCCTTGGAAAATGTTATCCAAAAAGTTACAAGGTATCTGAATTACTTTCAGTCTTGAAATCTGAAATGAAAGTACGATTTGTACGAAAGTACACTATTGGACCCACGCTTCAAAGAAATCGCATTCAAAGATCCAATAGCCTGCAAAACCTCAGTTGAAGACTTAGAGACAAAATAATTGGTATTATGTTAATTTACAAGAAACAGAAAATAAGCGACGCCAGGTTCAAATGGTTTCATTGAATCCACAGCAAAGGAAACACATATCTGGGATGCATTTGACGAGGTAATAAAATCAATTCGAAAACCTGTTAATAAAGCTGAATCTGCAATTAAAGAGCTAGATAATTATCTTGCTGCAGACAATTTAAAAAGGAGAATGGATACTTTACTTTGGTGGGAGGAGCATAAAAAAGTATGTTCTCATGTTTACTCCTTAATGGTGGAAAAAATGTTGTATTGTCGCTTATTCCGTTCCTTGTGAGCGTATATTTTCTGGTGCTGGACGGATCATTAACGAAAGACGAACACTACTAAAATCTGAAAAAGTCTCCAAATTAATATTTTTACATTATAATATGTACTCGTAACATATAATACCTGCTACTTAGTTTGTGAGTTTAACTTATATTTAATAAAAAAAATATTAAGAATCATTTTAACCGCATGTTTTTATTATTATTTACTTTCTACAGTTGATAAATCAGTCGATTTAAATTATAAGGTACCTAGTGTTGACTGAAGGTACATCTTAATTGAATAGAGGAGAGAACAAATAATTTATCAAGGTCTTTTTTAAGCATTTTTCAGGATGTTTACAATTATATATATAAAAATATAAATACAATACGATAAGTGTAATATCTGCATCTGTTATTCTATTTATCTGTTTTATCTTTCTATCTTACTTTGTTAATGTCTAACCTCCCTCCTTGCCCACCTACAGAACTAGTTTGTTTTGAGGTTTAATGTAATTCACTAAAGAGAAAGAACTACATTTAAGATTTAAACAAGCGAACTAGTGAACTAAGTGAACAACCTAGTTCAGTAAGGCTTTTGAACTAGGTAGTTCAAGCTCTTTCTAGTGAACTACATTGCAACAACTCTATTAGCTACTAGTAGTCTTGTTTCATCTTTGCTACCGACATACTCTTTGGCTGCAGGCCCATCTATCACTCTCATCACATTAAATAAATAACCATCATTGAGTATTGAAGTAGCAAAATAATTTGATAATTCAATAGTTTTGAGACCCCTGTGGAGGTGTTTCGGATCAAAGTGCCGAAGTAAGCCATTGTAGCCTCTCTCTAGTTCGATAATATATCATCGACCGACCTAAATACTATTGCCAACTATTTTGCAAACTTTTTTAAACAGTCATTTGCAGACAACCTCTTCGTACCAGACCCCTTAAATTTCAAGTACCTTCCCAATTTCTCCATTGGCCCCTCTCTCTCTCAATATTTTGATCCCACACTTATCGAAGAAGAGTTAGAAAATCTCAATGATGGATTTTTACCCGGGCCAGACGGACTCCCAGCAATATTCCTCAAAAAGTGTCCCTCGAATATTTCGAACCCACTTTCCTCCCCCATTCATCTGTCCCTCATACAAGGGGAATTCCCCAAAGTTTGAAAGACCTTTTTCATAACCCCGGTTCACAAAAAGGGATCAAAGAATGAAGTAACCAACTACCGTCCCATTGCTAAGCTTTCTCACATACCTAAAATGTTCGAAAGTTTTTTAAATGAAGTTCTAAGCTTTCAGTGCAAGTCACTTATATCACCCAGTCAGCATAGGTTTCTAAAAGGTAGATCAACTACTACAAACTTAGTTGAATTTGTATCCTTTACGCTTTCAGCCGGAGAAAATGGAAACGAAATCGATGTTATTGCAACAGATTTCGCTAACGCCTTCGATAAAATATCACATCAATTGATCCTTTTCAAATGGTCTTCTCTCGGTTTTGGCCCCATTTTGTTAAAATGGATATCTTCTTATCTGGAGAACCGTTATTATAGCGTTCGCTTTAGGTCAGCCTTCTCAACTCTGTTTTTATTCACTTCCGGTGTCCCACAAGGCAGCCATATAGGTCCCCGCCTTTCCACTTTAACTATAAACGATCTTGAGAGGATTATTAAACATTGCTCCTTATCCATTTACGCCGACGACAAGTTCTCCAAACTTATTTCTTCACCCCAAGACTCTATTCTCCTTCAAGAAGACCTCGAAAGGTTTTCCACTTGGCGTCTAAAACATTGCTTTGAGCTTAATATCTCCAAATGTCAATCTATGACTGTATCACAATCAATCTCCTCCCCAACTTTATTTTTTGCATGGCCAACCTGTACCACAGGTTCAAGTCCTTCGCGACCTTGGTATTTTATACGATAGAGGGTTAAACTATCGTTCGCATATTGATGAGATAATCCTTAGGGCCAACTCATCACTTGGTTTCATTAAACATTACCCTTGTCTGGCTCCTTCTCGAATATGCCAGCCAAGTCTGGTCCAGTTTTCAGCGAGTCCACATATCCAGAATTGCTAGTAGTCTAAGAGCCGGCAGTATAGATTTGGCAGTGAAGGATAACCAAAAAATATGTACATTCATTGGTAGTATTTATTAGTGTGATTTCAAATAAGGCAGTCTGGCAGTCCTCACTGACGGCCGAGGCAAATAACAGTACTTTTAAAATGCGAAATTATGCCCAACAGGAATAGGGGAGATAACCATTTAACTTTTATTGAAAGCGATAGAGCAGAAATTGCCTGCTTTAGATTCATTTATGCCAGACGTTTAAGATGCGGAGAAGGCCAAGCCACACGCCATCAAAGTGTTTGAATTATGCCCAATTTTGCACAATTAAGGTAACCATGTCAATTTTACATAAAACATAAAACAGAGTTATATTATTATGAATATATGGTTCCAAGACGTTTACGGTGCGTTGAAGGCAGTGCCAGACGCCGTTAAAATAAGCAAATATTCCATTTTTGCATAACTAACATAACCATTTTTTTTTCTCTCAAAAGATAGTTCAAATCTTCCAGATTTCAAAAATATGAACGCCAGACGTTTTGAGCGCCGCCAAGTTCTTGCCAGACGCGTCCAAAGTAACTAAAAAAGTAACAAAAAACATGAAATGTACCCGATCGAAAATAACTTATAAAATTACTATTTTTGTGCGTATGCACTAGAAATTGACCAATAAAATAATAGAACATCCATTCTATATAAATATACCAACCCCAGGTACTTTACCTATCGCCAAGTTCCCGCAAGGCGCATCCAAAGTATCCAAACCTAACAAAGTCATCCAAAACACTTAAAGCACCAATCATACGTCTAATAATTTATTTTGCCACCTGAAAAGAACAAGTAAAGAACAATTTCCACCGATTACTAACACATTACATTGTAGTGCTCCACCTTTGCGACTTTACCGCATGCATCTAAATATTTTTGGGGGCAAAATATATGCAACATACCTGACTGCGAAAAATGCATGAAATTACTGCAATTTTAGTGCAAACACCTGAAATTGCCCAAAATCATAAAATAATATCCATCTTAATTCCAAATAGCTCACTTGTCACCAAGTCCTTGCCAGACGCATTCAAGTACGAGTATCTTAGGTTAGAAACAATAAATAATTGCTAATCGCACGCATTGTAAACATAATTAAATTTTCTAATCAGCCAAAAGTTTCGTTTTTTTTCAATTACATGATTTGTTTACCGTTTAATTAAGAAAGACAATCGTCTTTCAATTTACAAACTGATTCTGCTGCAAACCGCAAAAAAGATTAACTCCATTTATTCCGATACCTAAACTAAATGTCTCTTTATTTCAAATGCATTTTCAATCATTGGGCCGGAATTGATGTACGAAACACCACATTCCCACATGACAGCAATTTTGAGTCTTAAACTTCGCGGACTTGCTCGCATTTCATTTACAAGTTTTACATATTGCTACTCGTAAATTGCTAATTGCATAAGAAACCGAAACAAACTGAATAATACAATGTCCATGAGTTGGATCAACCGCAAAATTATTATCATTATTTTGTTATAGTTTTTCAGCGGACGTACTGGTATTCGCGGTAGACTGCTCGAATATATGTTGAGTTCCCGTAAACTTTCGTTTTCTTGAAACTGATCAACAATAGAAACCGGAATTATAATGGTGTACGATGACGACAGAGTCCGAACAATAACTCTGGTAGACCCCGTAGGGTAGGTAGGTGGGTAAGAGTGGGTATTGGAAACACCAAACTACGTGGATCTATGATCCTCTTTCTAATGGAACCAGTTTGAGGTTACGATGAAGCGTAGGAGACTGTTAACGCCTATATCCTTTAGATCGTTCAGGCCGTTGTAGAAGCTTCCTTCTCTGGGAGAGAGTTGGACATGTACAGAGTAGGTGGAGGATTGTCTCCTCCTCTTCCTCGTCCATGCAGCTTCTAGAGAAATCATTTGGAAAAGCGCCAAGCCTTTTTGCGTGCATGCCTATGAGGCAGTGTCCAGTGATGACACCTATTATGGCGCTGAGATGTTTGCTACGAGTATTTAAAAGGATCAGACACTTAGAGCTATTTAGATCTAGTTTTGGCCAGACCTGTTTGATCGTTAGAAATGTTTGTCCAACAGTCCACCTAAGGTCTGTTCTTTTACTGGCATCCAGCTTTAATGTTAGTTTGCACGTAGCGATTGGTATACCTATACTACCCGTTTCCGGTAGAATAGGTAGAGTGGTTCAGATTTTGGCGAGTTCATCGGCTCTGCAGTTCCCTGGAATGTCTCTGAGGCCCGGCACGCAACAAAGGTGAATGTTGAACTGCCAGCCATAAGAGATGATTAGCATTCAAGGGCGGTTTTAGAATATAATGAGACCGAGTCTAGGGAAAGATGCGGATATCCTTAGCAGATATCACATTTTTCTTCAGACAGGTCAGAGCTTCTTTATTCGCCAAAATTTAAGAGGCTTAGATTTAGCTTATCTGAGAAAGTACCACCACCAATCCCGCGATCGGTTTTAGATCCATCTGTGTAATTTTAATTTTGGTGGGGGCGAATGCCCCCATTTATTCGGCTTAATACAAGCTAAAACTTAAAAAATAAACTTAAATTAAAACTTAAAACTAAGGTTGGTTGGAGTGGTGAAGGAGAACAGATTTGAGGTAGGAAGTGGTGCGGTGAAAGTCAAAGACGGTAGGGTTTGAGTTGATTTGACGTAGCATACGGGAGATTGGTTCGTTCGCGCCATAGGAGGTATGGTGGGTTGGTAGATAGAAGAGTCGAGGGGTACGTAGATTACGAGGGTTAGTGTTGAGGAAAATGGAGTTGTGAAGGGACGCGCATTCAACGTGACCTGAAAGGAGTCGATGAATGAAGAGAAAGTCTGCTGCATCTCTGCGATCTTCGAGGGTGTTTAAGTTGATAAGGTTGAGACGATTTTGATAGGGGGGCAGATTAATAGGATCGTCCCAGGGCATACCTCGAAGAGCAAATCGAAGAAAACAACGCTGAATGCTTTCAATTCTCGAGATATGAACACGATGATATGGGGACCATACTTGACTGGCGTACTCTAGGAGGGGGCGAACGAAGGTAATATAGAGGGACCTGGTCACGTATGGGTTGGTGAATTCTTTGGACCACCGTTTTACAAAACCTAGTGCAGAGTTGGCTTTGAGGATTATCTCATCCATATGTAAACGGAAGTTGAGCTCGCTGTCACACAAAATGCCGAGATCGCGAAGAGACTGTACGGAGGAGATAGGTTGGTTATGGAGAAGATAGAGTCGTGGAGGAGATTGGTTCCGCTTATGTGAGAAGGTGATGGATTGGCATTTGGCGATGTTAAGTTCCAAATAATTTTTGAGGCACCAGGTCGAGAAACTATCAAGATCTTGTTAAAGGAGGAAAGAGTCATGGGGAGAGGAAATGGTTTTGAAAAATTTGGTATCGTCGGCGTAAAGGGAGACAGACGAGTGTTTGATGATCATATCGAGATCATTTATGGTTAATATAAAAAGAAGGGGACCGAGATGGCTGCCTTGTGGAACTCCAGAGGTGGTCAAAATTGGAGCGGACTGGGCTGACCTAAAACGAATACTGTAAAAACGGTTTTCGAGGTAAGAGGATATCCATTTTAACAATATGGGTTCAAAGCCGAGGGCAGACAATTTAAAGATAATTAACCGATGAGAGATTTTATCGAAGGCTTTGCTAAAATCGGTTGCAACTACATCGACTTCATTGCCATTCTCTAGGGCAGAGAGGGCAAAGGATACGAATTCAACGAGATTTGTGGTGGTTGACCTACCCTTTAAGAAGCCATGTTGTCTAGGGGAAATAAGTGATTTGCATTGGAAGCTTAGAGCTTCATACAAAATACTTTCGAAGAGTTTGGGTATATGGGAGAGTTTAGCGATGGGACGATAGTTGGTTATTTCATTCTTTGATCCTTTCTTGTGGATCGGGGTTATGAAGGAGGTTTTCCAAACCTGAGGAAATTCTCCTTGTGACAGGGATAGACGGAAGAGATTAGAAAGGGCAAGGGAAAAAGAGGAAGAACATTTTTTAAGAAATATGGCAGGGAGGCCATCTGGGCCGGGTGTGAATTCGTCACTGAGTTGGTGTAATTTATATTCGATATAAGACGGGTCCAAAATATGAGAAACAAGTGGGCCATTGGAGAAGTTCAGTAGGTAACTAAAATAGGATGGATCTGGTACAAAGGAGTCGTTGGTGAAGGATTGTTTAAAAAATGTGGCAAATAGGTTGGCAATGGTTAGTGGATCGGTTGATGACCTATTGTTGAAAGAGAGGGAAGGAGGGTAACCATCGGACTTTCTTTTGTAGTTAACAAATTGGAAAAAGGACTTAGGGTGGTTTATAAGGTTGACTTGCGCATTGTTAAGGTAGCGCTGGTAAAGGGAATCGTAAAGTTCGGTGAAATGAAGATAAGCACCAAGATAGTTGGAATAGTCGGTAAAGGATCTGGTACGCAGGAAAACAGCCCATAACTTATTTCTCTTATTTCGTAAGGAACGAAGCTTGCGATTATACCAGGGAGGACTAGTAGATGATGTTTTAAGGCGGGAAAACGGAACGTAAAGGGAAAAAGAATTAAATATTTCTTTATAAAAAGTGGATAAGACATCATTTATACTTAAGTTGTGAAAGTTAAAGAGGGATCTGCTGAGATATTCACTGATTTTGTGAAAGTTTGCTTTATGAAAGTCGTGGGTTGAGAGAGTTGTGGGGGGAGTGGACTGGAATGAAGAGTTATGAAAAAATGAAAGTAGAAGTAGAAGATGGTAGTTATCGATTGTTGAGAGAGATAGGGGACAAAGTGAGACTGAGGAGTTAATTGGATCTGTTGTGAAAATAAGGTCTAATTGCCTGCCCATATAATTGGATATACAACTGACTTGGCATAGACTTGAGTCTGTTAAGCGATCTAAGAAGAGACATTCCTTAGCTGAGATGGCATTTGAAGCGATGAAAAACGATTGATCATCTGATGGAGTCCACTGTAGCTGAGGAAGATTAAAGTCGCCGAAAATAAGGATATCATCAATAGGGTCTGACAGGTCAATTAAATGATCGATCGCATCAATAACAAATTGGTAAGATTCGATAGGTTGAGCTGGTAGGATGTAGCAATATATAACGTAAAGGGACTTGAGAGGCAGTGATATTTTTATTGCGACAAAGTCGGCTTTAGAGGATGAAGAAATTGTAATGGGAGAAGAGTTAAGGCTGTTGTCCATCGCCAGTAGGACGCCTCGACAGGGGGAATCTTTATTTGTGCGGGTAGGATCGTCGTCGCGGAAAACATTAAAAGTATGAGGGAACAATTCCTGGTTCTTTATGTCGGGAATCAAATTGGTTTCGGTCAAGGCGTAAATATCAAAGGGAAGAGCATGCGATTGACGTAGGACAGCATTGGTTTTAGAGCGAAGACCTCTTACATTCTGGTAGTAAAATGTAAGAGCGATGTTGTGGGGTGGAGGTGTGTGACAGGATGGTTTAAGCGCTGGCAAGGGAGGCACGTTATGGACGAAAAAATTTGTCGTGGTCGGCTCGGCTTCGCTGTAGGTGTGATACTCGTTTAGAGTGAACATAATTGCCGAATGCAGCGAGGTCGTCTGCTACTTTCTGAGCGGACATGTTAAAAATCTCGTGGTACCTGACATAAAGGTTCCTGAGACTGATAGGGTCGGTAGGGAGGCCTTCCTGCTGGATGGAAACCATGATGCTGGTTTTGGTTTTCCCTTCGTAGCAGACCGAGTCAGATTTGTCATGTAAATAGGCAAGAAAGAGACGAATGTTTTCATATATTTTTCGTTCTCTGAGCCTAGAGAGAGCATATCGACTTTCTGTAGTGCCATTGGTTTGCTGTGTTAGTTTAACAGTGGGGGGATAAAGGGGATCAAGAATATTAGCATTGGAGGAGGGAGATAGAGATAAATGATTGGATATGGAGTTGGATGAGGGATGAGATGTGGGGTTTAAGGTATGGGAGTTAATGAAGTTAGGGTACTTAGCTCCAGTTTTAAGGTCGAAGTTGGGAATTGGGTTGCTGGCTGGGTTTGGTGGCGTAGAAGGTTGAGAAGGAATAATATGGGTGGTTGGGGTTAAGTTGAAAGAGACGCGTTGGCGCGGGGACTTCGGTGGAACGGGGGGAATTGGGGGATTAGAAGATTGGTGTGTAAGGGCTTTGTGTCGGATAAGTGAGGAGGGAGGACTAAAATTGGGGAATAAGTTAGTTTTGAAGCTCCAGTTGGGGACGAGATTAGAGCTTCGTTTTTGGGAAGCATATTTTTTATTTGTAAGGGAGTTGGAGAGGGGTCTTTTTTTAAGTTTATTGTTAACACTACGATTATTTTTAACACTTTCATTACTCTCGAGATGTGCGTTTTCTCGTTCTTCAGAGCATTTTGTAATTCTTATCTTCCCAGGTTTAGTTGGCTTACCAGGAGGAGTAGGGAACAACCACGAATATTTGGTTGGGATGTTGACTTTGAAGCTGCAGGAACTGTTGGAGTCAGCGAGGGAAATCATCTGGCACTCGCTGATGGTGATAGCGTAACGCGGTGAAAGAAATTCCGCACCCAAGAAACGTCAGCGTGTTGAGGGGCCCCTTCAACGAAGAATGCCGTATGGTTTCCCTGTTTCAGCTTTTCGAGTCTGTTTTCCCATTCGGAGGGGGTCCATGAAGTTCCAAATTGATTGAGCAGTTTGCGTGGAGCGGCGACGGGCGGGATTTTAGTTGGTAAAGGCAAGACGGTTTCGGTTTCCTTGTTAGGGTGGCGGGAGGAGTATTTGAAAATGATGGCAAATGAGACTCCGTGTCTACTAATTCATTATGAATTGAGACATTGTACGGGGAACTAGCCTGGAACTGAATTTGATCGGGTATTCCATCGATTTTGTGGGAAGCCAATCTCACTTCTTTACCAATTTCGGCAACGGTCAACCGAGTTGCTATGAGTTCCTCGCTGACATCAATCATTTTTAGGGTCAGGTCATCGAGCGTAGAATCTGATGGATGCGGGATGTGATGTGTTGTTTTGGAGGAGGATTGAAAAAGCAAGTCGAGATCAGTACGGAGAAGGTTGATAGAGTCGTTTATGTGTGTGAGTTCGTTGGACTTAAGGAGGTTGGCAAAATTTGTTTTGAGGAAAGCTTTAATTCCGTCGAAGTGATATTTGATCACTTCGCTCTCGTTGTCGTGGTTAGATTTATTTTTCGATAGGTTTTGGATCGCTGCCAGTTGCTTTTCGATCATTCTTCCTGTGGACTTGTAAGCATCCACATTACTATCAATGCAGTTTATTGAGTCTTCAATCTTTTCTATTCTGTCCAAAATAGTTCTGCTAATATGACCATTCTCGGTTAGCATCGCATTGATAGACTCGTTGTTGCATTTAATTGCCAACATAACGTGAGCCAAGGTGATCTCTTTGCACTCGTCGCAGTAAAAATTGAAAAGACTGCAATACTCCTTGAGGTAGGTTATGGATCTCCGGGTTAGTCCGATGCATATGGCATGCAATGATTTTCCACAGAGACCATTGCATGCTACCCATTCGGCGTTGGGTCAACAATTGAGCACAAAACACTAGCACAGCACTTTTCCATTATTAGTTTATTGAGGTTAATTTTTGTTTGGATTTTTTTTGTTTTGTTTTCGTTTTGGTTTTGTTTTGTTTTGGGGTCAAAACTGGCACAGTTGAGTTTGAGGAATCGGCAGACAAAACTAGGTCGACGAACAACGGTAGATATACTGAGTCGGCAGTTTACGGGACTTTGAAAAAAAAAGTGGAAAATAATAACTGAACTCGGTATACGGGAGAAAAAGAAAAACACGTCCGCACAGTTTGACAATTGGAAACTATGTAGAAAGCATCCATGAAAGCATCTTCCTCCCAGAAGGATCTAGAGGGGATACTTTGTCCAACTAATGCTGGGGTATATTTTAGTCGATATTCTCTGGAAGGATTCCTAGTATATTAAAAATATTAGCGTGGCCAAATAAATTATTTGTCCACTGTGTAGTCTTTTCAAGGCGAATAGCTGCGGTCGGAGCTACTTGCTGGTGAAGATATCGAGTGGTTTCAAGTGAAACAGAATATGCAATACCGCGAAGGGAGCTGTACGTATGTCTCCTTTTATGCACAGATGTGCTGTTCTGTGGACTCTGCTTAGCTTACTACAGTTGACTGCATTATCTACGACCGTGAACCAGAAAACCCCCAGTTGGTGAGTATCGGTTTTATAACTGAGACGAATAGCTAGTGGATAATGCAAGGTATAAGGTTCCATTTGTTCCCTATAGCTTTTTTGCAAGAGAATAAAGCTATAGTAACGTCATTCGCGTAGGTAATCAGAAGTTTCATTAACCACTAAGCTCCAGGGAAGTGGAGAAATGACACCGCCTTGCGGCGTACCTCAGCTGGAGTTGATTGTCCTGCTATTTAACATAAGACTGATCAACTCCCCAAATGAGCCATCTACGTGTTGATTTAACAGCGCAGCCGTGATTGCAGATGTGTTGACGTTGTTAACCCGTATATTCCCAAGTACCTAAAGGCTGATCCAATTTAAACTAAACTTATTAGTATTACATGTTAGTAACCTACTGAACAATAGTAACCATCATGACACTGTATTAATTGCGCACTACTTGGAAAATGATTGTAAATACCAAAATATATTTTTATAAATGTCAAGTCTTATCTGCATTTATTATTTATTATGAAAAGCAGGAGAACATTTTTGGTGTAGAAAGTCTGAAGATAGGTTGTTGCAATATGCCTTATAAATGATAAATTGTCGTGCTGATTATTCTGCAAAGCTGGGTGTAATTTGTATAGGTGGAAAGCACTGTTCATACAAACATTTACAGGAAACATAAGTAGCTGCCAGTACCATCTCTTCCATGGGAATCGAAATTCGGAAATATCCCACATTTTGGTCCTGACATCTACACTGCCCATATATCTGACTTTACCAATAGGCTCCACACCACATTGGGTTGATGCTACAGTAATAATATTGGGCCCCAGCCCAATTATCAAGGCTTCGCCCATCAATGACGTTGTCTAATAGTAAACGGAGGCAGAGTAAAGTACTGGCCTTATCGTAAACATCTTACATTTTTTTTTTTTTTTTTTTTTTTTTATAATTTACGCGCGCCTAAGGGGTTGATACCCTTTTACTGTTGCCAGGGCGCGGGCGGAAAGATAGAAGGAGGAGAAAGGAAAATTGTTTTTGTAGTGGTTTGAAACTCAGGTGTGTTTGGTTTCTATGTTTGCTCTCCAGGGGTGGGAGTCCGAATAGGACGGAGAGTTTTTCTTCACTCAGAGTGATTCGAGTATAATTCCCAGTATTTTTTTCATTGCTTGAAACTCTTATAACAGCCAAATCTACGTGTCAGTGTTATGCCTTCACACGCAGAATTTTTTTGTCTGAGTTCCAATTATACAATGAAAAACTGATTTTGCCATGGGCTGGATTCGAACCTGGACCCTCCGAGTGAGAAGCGTTTGCTACTACCACTACACCACGGCCACCCCATAACGCTACCAAAATTTGCTATGATTCGATCAGTCACAAGTTGCCGGTCATAGGTCTTGTTGGCGGCTGGACCATCGGTAGTCCCTTCCAGGACTTAAATCACGGTACCATGGGAGTCAGGAGCTCCCCGGATCTCGGTCCGGGCCTGACTTGAAGAGGTAGCCCCCTTTTGGGAGCTCATGGTGGCTGTGGTTTAAACCCAAAATCGCGGGAAGGGTCTTCCTTTGGTTGACCCAATGTAGAGTTGCAATAAGTACTGGGTTATGCGACCAAAAGAGCATTAAGAGGTTTTAGGTCGGCCTCGGCTCATACCAAGGGTAGAATTTGGGCCGACAACACAGTTCCGATTTTGTATCTCAGGAAGGTGGCAGAGCGATGGCAAGGCGTATCCTTGCCCCCATGGATGTATGGGCATCCCGTAAACATGAGTCTACATGACAGGTGGTTTACGTTAAAAACCAGCCATTAGCAATAATATTGTTATCATTGTAATGAACGAGAGTGATGTCAGACAAAGTGTCTGTATACTGATCGAAATATCCTCTGTTAGTCTTCTTCATTTCTTTTGTGTATTTCAAGGGTGCCTTTTCAACTCTATTTGCTCTCATCGTTCCTGTCGTATCGTATCCTAATGCCTTTATTTCGTCCAGCAACGGTAAAGACGTAAAATAATTGTCCATATAAAAGTTGTAAGTTCCAGGCGAGAATTTAGATATGATGTCTAAAAGAACAGAAGCACCCACACCGAGTTCTGGGTAGATATTTCCAGTGATTGTCCCTTGATAAAGCTCTCCATATATAAAGTAACAAAGACGTGTACAAATAGACCAGTTCTTATAACCGAATCTACTGGGTTTTCCATGAATATGTTATTTTGTTCCATGTTTTCCAATATATGGAATTATAATCATAAATTCATCAATACTCAGATTTCTGTCACCAGGGTAATATTTTAACCAAATATTGTTGAGCAAATTGCATAGAGGTCGAACTTTTGCGAACTTATCCTGTGGGGCCAAGTTGGTGTTATTGGCAAAGTGAAAGAATCGCAGCAGTTCTTCGAATCTATTCCTAGGCATAGCAGCTGCTACACATAAAAAAATTGCAATGGACGCTTTGCTTCTAGTACATTCGATATCTTGCAACACTATTTTAACCCGATAGCAAAAGAATCCCAATATTTATTTATTTCTTCAGTCGTAACTTTGAAATGATGAAGCCCTTTTAGAATCGCATTTTTTCAGTTTCAAAGCGAATCATTTCAAACACTTCTACGTTAAAAAAAAATTTCAAAGAATTTTACAGGATTATCTAGATATTCTAAAAAATTTGGTTGCTCTAAGACTTTGTCTGCCTTTTCCGGGACATCTGTTTTCCTCCGTTTTCGGGTAGCAGCGCACTTCTTTTTTAGTGGAGTTGGTTGTACTGCTGCATCACTGCGTGTATCTAAGGAAGGTTCATTTGGGATGTCTTCTAAGGTATATAAATTGCTTTGAGAAAATACAGTAGCCCTAAATTCAGTCTGTGCTAAGAGCTGATGTCTGGACAGATGGTTTATATTCGAAGACTCCTCATCCCCGCTATCTTCATTGCTCTTGTCGTAATTATCTGGCGGTGTTATGTAAAAATCGGCAGACAACTCATTATCGTCTTCTTCTAGATCCGGTAAATTTACCGACAATATATGTACAACAAAATAAATGAAAAATAATTAGTAACATTTACATAAGTTCATATAATGTACCATCTCCATATTATCCTACTGATCCAAAATTGGATCGGAATACTTAAATGTAAAAATTAAATTTACATTTTACTCTATTATTATATGCTATCTGAATCTATACTTGACAAAAAACACGATATAACAAAAGCTGTTAACATATGAGAAATTATAAATACTTACATTTGCCGACGAGACATTTTTTTACGAATATCAATAAAAATTTGCTCGTAAAATTGCATAAATTGCGCGTCCGATCGAAAATCTGACAGATTGACAGAACTGTCAATGCTCCCACCATAAAGAAAAAACAATGAATGCGTTCACGTAGTTTTAGTAAAAAAGTATCAAAGTAACCGATCCATAAATGGATCCAAACTACACCATTGTGTAGTCTCTTTATTGTAGGGATCATTCGATGTGGCTAGTCAGTGAATGCAGAGCCGTTTGCACTAAATTTCCTTTACAATTGGCGTGTTGAGCTGTTGACAAAAATCTTGGACAATTTAGCTCGTATATGAGTATCAACCAGTCGTTTCAGAGTTTTCAGAAGGAAAGGAAAGATGATAGATTTATAGGTCTGAGGTCCTTTGGTACAACATGAGAGCATTTTCCGGCGTTGGGAATGAATACTGTCTACATAGACTCCTCACCATGACAGTGGAATTCGGATCAGTTCTACACAGTTCCTCATGATATTCTTTCCTCTAGGTTGAATAAGATGGCAGGAAGCAGCCATAGCCTGATTGAGAGCCGGTGTCATGCGGGAGACTTGAGTCTTCAGAGGATAGCGTTTCCGTTGTATTTTGGCCAATCAGTTTTCCGATAATTCCGGAATGCCGGTTGGCTGGGACGAGCATCATTCAGGCTGAATAGGATGTATCTGTTTTCTGAAAATGAGTGTTCAGATGATACTATCCAGATCATTAGCGTGATGTCTAGCACTTCCTGTCTATTTCTAGTTGTAAAAGTTGTAAAACTCATTGCCAATGTTGCAAACAATGAGGTTACTACTTATTATAATCAAAAAGTAACTAACCTTTATCGTTAATGTAGGTACCGCCCCATACTGTAAGATGAGCGTTAGCGTCACATCCGATGATGAGGCAAGCTTTTATTTTCCAACTTCCAGTACCACCCTTTCTAGGTTATCACCAGAAAAAAGGCCCACATGATGGTGGACAAGATACCATATGCCGATGCCAGCCAGTAGGAGCATTTAGCAGTCTCTAGTCTGGCAACGGTTAAGTCGGGGTCGCTGAGATTAGGAAGTAAAAATATATTCACTAATATACAAGTTCTAATCTTACCTTTGTCTCTTGCATAGAGCGGAGCGTTTACAGGTGTCCTAAGTCCACGAACCACGCTTTCTACGATCTATGGTTCCTGGATTAGTATAATGTCTTCTGTGCTTTTGGAAAGGTACAGACTATCGTAATATGAAAAAAAAATCGATTCTTTTCAAAATTGCACACTGGGTATGCCCCTTAAAAGAGCAAATTGAAAAACCACATTTTGAGGATGCCTTAGAAAATATTAATGTTCCTGTTAGTGAGCATGCTAATCTTGTAAATACTGGCGATCCTAAGACACTTAAAGAAGGTGAGATGTCAGAATATATACTAACTTGAAAACTAGAATTTAAAACTAACAACAGTTAAGGGTTAGGAAGTAAGGGAACTGTGGAGGAGATCAAGTTTAAGAGGAGAAGTGGTTAGGTTAAAATCAAAAAGGGGGAAGTTTGAGTTGACCTTACGGAGCATGCGGGAGATTGGTTCGTTAGAACCATAAGAGGTGCGGTTGGTTGGGATATAGAAGAGACGAGGACAGCGTAAATTACGAGGGTTAGTGTTGAAGGAAATAGAATTGTAAAGGGAGTCCACAGAACCGGAGAGCAGTCGATGAATGAAGAAAATGTCAGCTACGTCTCTGCGTTTTTCGAGGGTATCCATCGTTTGATAAAACCGAGCGATGAGTTGGAAGTTTAACTCTCTATCGTATAATATTCCAAGGGTAAGGGGACAGAACGTTACTGTCGAGTTAATGGGATCGCTAGTGAAAATAAGGTCTAGTTGCCTACCGATGGAGTTAGGAACGCCACTTACTTGGCATAGGCTTGAGTCAATTATGCTATCAATGAATAGACATTCCTTGGATAAACTAGCGTTTGACGCGTAAAAAATAAGTGATCATCCGATGGAATCTACTTTAGCAGGGGCAGATTAAAGTCACCAAAGACAAGGATATCGTCTATGGAATCACTTAGGTCAATTGGTTTTTCAATTGCTTTAATAGCACGGATGTAGGATAGTTTGAGCTGGGAGAATGTAGCAACACATAGCGTATTGGGATGTTATTTTAATTAAAACAAAGTCAAGTTTGACAGAAGAAGAGATAGCGATGAGAGAAGAGTTAAGGTTATTGTGAATAGAAAGTAGGACACCTCTACATGGAGAATCAATTTTAGGGATGGCAGGATCATTAAACATAGGGAGAGAGAGAAGATGGGAATAGCTCCTGGCTCTTTATATCGGGGATCAGATTGGTTTCTGTAAGAGCATAGACGTCAAAAGAGAGACCGTGTGATTTAGACAAGACAGCACAAGTTTTAGAACGCAAGCCTCTTACATTTTGGTAGTAAAATGTAAGACGTAGTTTGTTGCGTGGAGGAGTAGAGGAGTGTAGATGAGATGCAGACAAAGATGGCAAGTTAGGAATAAAAAAAATTATCATGGTCAGCTCCACTGCGCTGAAGGTGAGAAACTCTGTTAAAGTGTACATAGCTGCAGAAAGCAGCGAGGTCATCCGCAAACTTTTGGGGAGGTGTGTCGAAGATTTGGTGGTACCTGTTGTAAAGTTTCCTGAGACTAGTTATATCAGTAGGAAGGCCTTTCTGTTGCATGGAGACCATGACACTTGTTTTCGTTTTTCCCTCAAAGCAATCAGAGTCGGATTTATCGTAAAGATATGCGAGAAAAAGACGTATATTTTGGTACATCTTTTTATCCCTTAGCCTAGAGACCGCGTAACGGCATTCCGTGGTGTATATATTCTTTTGGGTCAATTTAACGTTAGGTGATGAAAGGGGATCAAAGGGGCGGCACTTGGTGCTTTTGTGGGGATACGTGAAGGGGGTTGCTTAGGGATATAAACGGTAGGGGAAAAATTGGTAAATATTTTGGTTTTAAGGCTCCAGTTGGGGTCAGGTTTAGTATGTGGGTGGGGAATGGATCTGGGCGATTTATAATTAGCTTTAGATGATACGTTGCCTTCGTTTTTTTTCTCTATGTTTTTATTGGTTGGTTGATCCGTCCATTTGGAGACCCGCATGTTTCCGAGGTTGAGGTTATTGTTGGATGGGTTAACATATAAATTGAAGTATCGTAACTGTTGTGTGGCGGGGGATGAGTAGAAGAACCATCGATTTTGTGACAAACTGTTTCAATGAGATTTTCCAAAGCATTCAACACTATTCTATTCGTGGTGAGTTCATCATTAAGCTTATTGATTTTATCGAATATAACGTCAAGCATGGACTCGTAATGCCTTGGGGGTTGATGATTGTTTGTTGCAGATTCGAGATGGAGATTGGATGTGGATGATTGGAGCTGAATATAAATGTCTTCCCGGAGAGAGTTGACGAAATGTAGTCAGATACCTTGGGATCTGGCTAGATTAGTTTCTGTATTTTAACAAAAATGTAGATGCTGCTCTGGCCAGAGCTAAAGGCGCTTTTGCCCTTACAAAAAGACTGTTTTATAGCAGCCAACTCGATGCAAGGGTAAAGGTAATCTGCTACATGGCCATTATCAGGCCCATGCTGGTATTTGGTTGTCCCGTGTGGTTCAATGTACGAGCAAGCTTAATGGAAAAGATTCGGGTGTTTGAGAGGGCTTGCCTTCGCTTGTACAGAACACCAGAGTCGGAGTACAAGAAATATTATACTAACGAGGTCCTTTACAATAGTGCGAACCTGATACGAGTGGACAACTTCGTAATTAAGCTGACGCGAAGACACATTGCAAGAGCAATTACCTCGACGAATAACCTGATATCTGGGGCTTACTACCCCAATTACCTTTACCACGAGAGTGTGCGCTCTGACGGCTTCGTTGCGCCGGAAGCTTGATCAGATAGGGTTGATCCAGGATAGATCAGCGGTCCCGTTAATCTTCCATGTCGCTTGGACAGCTGGGTACAGGCGACTTAACTACAACAGAGACGTCGCACACGGCAGTGTGGATCGTCCCAGGTTCAGTAGGGCGGTGGGGAATCGCGAGGGATGTCGTTCGGCAGCACCAGCATTTCTGGTGGTTGAGTGATGGAGAAGATGTTTCGTCGTCGTTTCTGTCAATTACGGACCAGCCTCACTAATGAGGCAGAGCTGACCAATCTATTTGCTCAGTAAATAACGATGGCCAGCTTACATAGGTTGAGGTTAGCATTTAAGAAATATATACATATATTAGTATACACTGAGGCACTTGATTGCAAGGAGCACATGTGAGAGAAATACTGATACACTCATCACAGAAGAACAGCAGATTTTCAGAGAACTCTTTAAAGAAATCCGTGTTTCTTTTATTTAGGCCGACACAAATAACATGGAATATTTTGCCGCAATCCCCTTACAGGCAACAAATTCAGCATTATTGTCGTTAATGGAGCAGTTGGTTAATCCAACAACATGACGAAGACCAAGAAAACAAAAAGCTAATCGCAGAGAAAATAAATAAAAAATGCCCTCAACGCACTGTCGCGAAATGAACACATTAGTAGGTCAACAATAAAAAAGGCGCGGCAGCAATAACATTTTTTGGATAAGAAATCAGAACTGCGATTGATTGAAGCGAAAAAGAAAATTTACAAATTATGGAGCAAAGTAAGAAAGCGACTGAATACAGGGGCCGTTTGAACTGAACAGTTATGCCATATAAGATTGTGCTCATAAGAGATTCAAATACTCGGTCTTGAGAAGTTTTATTACCTGTGATCCTATTGTGTCTGGGATCCAGTGAATTCAGCATCCAGAAAAGCTACGTTGGCTGTCATATAGCGAGTAGTAAAATCTATGGTAGTCTTTCAACAGTAAGACTCAAATGCTTCATAGGTGAAGATACGACTCCATTTCACGATTGTCCCTGAAGCCAGTACTGAGTACAAAAAAGAAGCGTTATTGCCGACATGTACAGATCGTATACAAATGGCTGTCAGCCTAAAGCACTTCCTGATGATCGCAAGATTGCAGCCCATGATGTACACATCGGTGTGAAAAAGGCTCACAGGTGGGTCTATGGTCTTCCAAGGTGAAAGACTTGTGTCATACTTAGACTTAATGTTCTCGGCAGAAGTTTTGTCTAGACCCATAATAAGAGAATAGCTGCCGTTGTTTTACCAATTACAATTCCTGTGATAATAGGTTAGTTCTTTTTATGACATGAAAACGGCAGAAGCCACTTTTCTTAAAGAAGAAATTTTCGCCACTAGTTTTCTTAGCTACTCAAGCGGAAGCTACGCGAAAAATCCTTGTTTAATATAGCAGACAACCGCTCAACGCCTGCTTAAGCTGCTTAAGCTAGTCGCCGCAATTGATCCGACGCTTTTCCCACGGCCTGATGTTTGTCCACCTGAGCTGTTATGCGCGAGGAAAGCTGCCACCAGAGTTGTTATTATGGTTAGATTTGATCACATTTAATCACCCTTAACCGATTTCATTCGGGCATCATCTGCATCCTCTGGAGCTGCTACCTTTTCTGGTTTCAGCACCGTTTTCATCCAGGACCCGTGCGTGGACACAACAATCTACAAAGGTATGCCTGCAGAAAACGAGCCATTAACAAATTCGAGTAGTTCCTCGGTTTCAATTGGCGTCATTTGCGCCTTCGATAATATCTGCAGTCCTCTTTCGTTCTTTTCACCTGTCTTTTAGACATCTGTCTTTTGTCCTCCGTCACTGATGAAATGGTGCATGCACCGAACCAGGTCATTCTCAGCTTTGAAAAGGTGTGTTGCTCAAAAATCGCCTCCCATAATTTTGTTCGGGTTATGTGGACTTGGATGCGCTTCTTCCGTATATCCCAACATAATCAATCTGGTCTACCATGCTTAATCAGGAGGCCGCAAAGTAATCTTAGTGACATAAGAGTATCCTGCGATGCATAAAACACGTACTTACCACAACAGTGATCAACCAACTTTTCCATCTCCACTACTCTTTACAAAAAGTAATCGTAAATATAGAATTAGAGGCAATCGACCTTGCTTGTATGGCTACCCATACGGTAGAAACATCAATCAGATGCCGTCCGGCCTATCAGACTTCCAATAATTCTTTGAAATGCAATAGATTGTCCGATTTAATATTTATTTATAACATCGTTCATTCAGGATTCATCATGAAACTTCTGCATAGTCAAAGAACACTTGCCTCAACAGAGTCCCATTCTACGAAGGACAAATAACTTGTACCTATGTCTGTTCAACTAGTTAGTTTTAGTTTTAAACGCATTTTATTTTCTAATCAATAACTCTTACATACTAACAAAAAATGCTTAAATGCTAGCTTAAAATTGCTTAACAACCTTATACTAACTTACTGGCCCCACACAGGCACTCTAAGCTACTCTAAATTCTTATAACTATGTCTTTCGACTTCATTTACATTTTCTTAGAACTATTTATTTTGTATACTTAAAGCTAAGAAAAAATATACAAAATAAATAGTTCTAAGAAAATATCAACTTAAAGGTGCACGAACACCTTTACGTTAAGCGTGTTTTCTTAATGTCAAGTTGGGATCTCAACTTGCAGGAAAAAGTACAATAGTTGGATCTTCGTTGTGTTGGATCGATGTACGAATTTCAACAAAAAAAAAAAAAACGATTACGCACTTTACAAACTAGCGAGCTGAGCGAAAATAAAAAGAAACCACCTTCCTTGCGAATTGTTGAGTAATTAAATTGTATTTTGTGCTAACCAACCGGCTAATGGTCATAGTAAGTCAAGTAACACATTATAATTTAAGTAACAATAGAAATATGGTGGCTACCACTGCAACTAGCGCCAAATTCAAATCTGTTATACTTTTCAGAAAGAAAGATTACAAAATGTATCTAGATAACATATACTTCGACTATACTATTGGCATCGCATAGCAAATAGATTAGAATAATATAGTTAAATGTACGAGTATCCGGATATTATTGAGACCCAACAAGACCCTTTAAACGCTTCCTCATATGATATGTTCATCCAAAAATAGATCTTGTCAAAGACGAGAGTTCACCGAATCACCAAAACGAGCTGCTCGTGCTGCTGCCTCTGAAAATGACTAATGGATATCCGAAAAGTAAGTTATTTCCAATCTTACATCTACCTCCCTCAATTGGCTTTGTATATAATGTTTAACCTTAAAATCACTACCAGTACAATGGAATCCCATATCTTATCTGAAGGATCATCAAACTTCTTTACCCTCTTACATACTCGTATCTGAATATTCACATCCTTGCATACATTAACCTCTAAAAAAAAAAGGACGTCGACTACGGTCATGACTCTTTTACTCGTCAAGTGGAGACAAGTGAAAAAAAATCACCCCACAAACAACGACAAAAAAAATAAAGAAAATAGTGATAATACACCCACTTCTTGTTCCGCTTCCACTTCCACTTCCGCTAACACGACCAAAATGCTTGTGATAAATTATGACGATAAATGAAAATGTCTGTCACTGAAGTACCCGGGAAATATGGACACAAAGAAAGTTACCTTCGGAAACGACTAAGTGTCGTAGATATCCTACATTCATACGCTGCGGTGTCGAAATTTGTATCCCTAAATGAGTCCTTACTATGCTATATGTGTATATATGTTCATATGTCTCCATGTGGGGACAAAAGGACAGGTAAAAATAAGAAGAAGAAAAGATAAATAGACGTCGATATCCTTGTAGCAGATAAGTTGGAGGTAGAAAGGCAGGTCCATCAGAATTTAGGATTCAGGATAGATACGGGTAGATAAAGGCGGATACATTACGTCTGTCTTCGGATGGACTTTATGTTAAGCTAACCTAATTTGGGTGAACCGAGGATACCTTACCTATTACACCATAGAACATGGATGCTTAATGAAAGGAGCCCTGGGCGTGATTTTGGTCGTTTTTCAATTCCCTTTAAGCGAATTACTAACAAGATTTTGCTCAAGGTCAATGTTTGACACAGAGGAGCATTATTATATGCGGAGGAGACATGGAAGTCATTTTACTTGGGACCTTCATTAGATAAAACTTAATAGGTTAAGACTAAATTAGGGAACACTAAAATGAAAAAGTCAGTGGAATTTTATATCTCCTGCCATGGATTACATCTACCTCTTGTGGTCGAAAGGTTGTATTGAGAAAGATTAAATTTTTTCTCAATTGGAATAATTTACGAGTAGTATGATATACTTGAAGAAATTTTAAGGAATTTCTACAATTAAATAATTTTGTATACCCTAGCTGCTGAGGAAAACAGATGTTTTAGAATAAAGTATTTATTTGAGGTATGTTTAGTTTTAGTTTTAGTTTTTTATGCATTTTATTTCTATAACTTAAATTACTCTTATATGCTAAACAAAAAACGCTTAAAAATTAGCTTAATTAACTTAAAAAATAATCTTATTGTAACTTACTGGCCCCATGCGGGCACTCTAAATTAAACATAATACTTAATCTATGTCTTTCGACGTAACTTACAGTGTAATTTTATTTTTATTTTAACATTTATTAAAACTAAGAAAATGAAAGAGAAACTTAGTGTCTGGAATTTTTTTTTTATCTATAAAAACTTAAAACTGAAACCTTATAGACTACCTAAAAATAAATCTTAAACTACTTAACCTACTTACGTCTAATACATACACATACATACATACATATATATATATATACATAATACCTATATACGTAATATATAAGCATATGTATATATACATTTTTTTTTGTGTTTTTGTATATATTTTTTCTTAACACCTAACTTAAACCTACCTAGAACTATGTAAGCCGGCCATGGCTAAAAAAAAAAATTTGGCTGGCCCACCTTGCTTCACACGAAGCTAATTATCACTGGAGGAGTTCGACGACGAAGCATCCTCCCCTTCAACAAGCCACCAAAATTGTTGGTGCTGCCGAGCAACATCCCTCATGTCGCGACTCCCTACAGACCTACTGAACCGGAGACGCTCCGCACTGCCATGTGCGACGTCTCTGTCGTAGTTGAGTCGCCTGTCCGCAGCTGTTCGAGCGACGTGGAAGATTAGCGGCACCGCCAATCTGTCCTGGATCAGACCTTTGCTATCTAGGTAGAGGAACGCTTCTTGAGGAATAAAGCCGTCAAAGCGAACTCTCTTGTGATACATATAATTGGGGTAGTAAGCCCCGGAGTTCAGGTTGTTCGATGAGGCCATTGCTCTCGCAATGTGCCCTCGAGTCAACTTAATGACGAAATTGTCCACTCTTATTAGATTCGCCCTATTGTATAAGACCTCATTGGGATAGAATTTTATGTACTGAGACTCTGGTGTTCTGTATAAGCGAAGACAAGTCCTAAGACAAGCCCTCTCAAACACCCGAATCTTTTCCAATAAACTTGCTCTCACGTTGAACCACACGGGACATCCAAATACAAGCATGGGCCTGATAAGGGCCATGTAGCAGATTACCTTCACCCTCGCATCGAGTTGGCTGTCTCTTTGTAAGGGCAAAAGCACCTTTGGCTCTGGCCAGAGCAACATCTATATGTTTGTTAAAATACAGAAATTGATCTAGCCAGATCCCAAGGTATCTGACTACATTTCGACAAGCAAGTGGCTGCCCTTGCTGTCCCAAGATCGAGAACTTTCGCCAATTCTTTCTGGTATCCCTAGAGGCCCCAGAGAAAGGCGTCCTAAGCAGAATGGTTTCCGACGTCTTAAAGTTGATTTTCAACTTCCAGTCATCGCAATATCGCTTAATTTTGTCGAAGTCACGCTGCAAAAGTATATTAATGACCTCAATCTTTGGACCTGATCTGTACGCGATTATGTCGTCTGCGTACGCTATGGCATGGTAAAGTGAACCTATCAGATCACTCGTGTAAATGTTGAACAGGATCGGCGAATTTACCGCACCTTGTTGCAGACCGTTTTTAATGTTAAAAGTTCCAGCAGAAGTCGCATCGCCATTCTTTACGATGAACTGTCTACTGGAGAGCATATCGAAGAGAATATACAGAAGTGGTTTACTAATGCCCAACCTGTCCAGCTTGAAAAAGTGTCCTTCTAACCATACGGTATCGAAGGCCTTCTCCAAGTCAATCAGGCAGGCACCAGTGCACTGGTTCTTGCTTTTGTTCCATTGGATATCAGAAACCAGTTTCGACGCAGCATGACTGCCCCGCCTTGAAACCGAATTGTTTATCCGGAACTATATGTTTGTCCTCAACCCACTTAGTCAGGACGCTATTGATCACCTTCTCGAACACCTTACTGATGTTTGGAAGAAGACTGATCGAGCGGAGATTCGCCGGATTGGAAGTGTCTTTATCCCTTTTGGGGATGGGATGTACCACCGCAGTTTTCCAATGCTCTGGATAATGTGCATTATTCATTGCATTATTAAACAGGGTGGTATAAATGTTCACCGCTTCTAGAGGGAGATGTCGAAGCACAATGTTCGGTATTTCATCGGTTCCTACTGATTTCTTACTTCTAAGTGATTCGAAGATCGTTTGGAGCTCTTCCTTCGAAATGAACGGGGGTAGTACCCTATCGTTGGTGATGACATTATTTGCCATATTCTCGTCACTGATCTGGGTGAAACCCGAGCTCTCGAATCGCCAATTCACAATTTCATTTCGAAGGTAGAAATTGTGCACAAGGACTCGATTCGCCTTGTACACTTACTGGAAAGTCGCTCCTATAGCCTCTACCTGCTCCTGCGGATCCTCGATCACAAAGAAGTTGTCATCATCAACAGCCTCATTTGGATCTATGCCCGCTGCTACCAGTATTTGTTCGTTGTTCGTCGTTCGGGCGATTTTAAGACAAGGAAGGTCGTTCTGATTATTTCTCCGAAATATTTTATTTATTTGCGGGAACATATTCGGGTTGCTGGTGTTTACAGCCCGAATTTTACTGTTCCAATACAAATTTACAGATGCTCTGTAATTTTCTTCTATTAATGTTTGGAGGTTTTTAATCGACGACTTCAGTGTCATGATCTCCGGGTTATGTCTGTCAGTAAACTGTCTGTACAAGGTTTTTAGTATTGACAGCAGTCTACTTTTATGTCGGTACAGTGCGTCAATAGTTGCGTTGCGGAATAGGTCTTCTTCGTCAGTGTGTCGGTACCGAGGTATCGTTATGTCCATTGTTCGTTTGATTGTCTCGTCCATTAGTCTTAGATACCTGTCAATCTCCTCGTTTGACAGATTTCTGTTGGACGGTGGGTAGAGCGAATTCGAGGAGAGTGCTCTAGTCAGTGTTCTGGTGAAGTGTGTCCAACGCACCCTACTATAATTGTAGGAATGCCTTTGGACAAATTCATCCAATTCCGCAATTTCTTTGGGAACAGTTATTTCGGTGCTGAGACCGCAATGGTCACTGTCATACACGAAAGTGCGTAGACAGTTTGTAGTTTGTTGGTTAGTACATGTCAGTTGTATTCGTGAGTCGAACAGCAGAAGATCCAAATAAGACCCGTGTCTGGGAAACGACGGACTATCCGTCGCCTTAAGCCCGAGTCGATACGTTACACTGTGCTGACCCCACCAATTGAATAGTAGGTTCCCTCTAGTATTTGGTGTATTATTTCCCCAATCACTATGTTTGGCGTTGAAATCTCTGCCGATAATAAAATAGTTGTCTTCCAATTAAAGCCTCAGGAATCGAAAAAGCGTCTCGAGCTCTGAGATAAATATTGTGGATTGAGTAGCCTTAGGTGCATAGACAGACACCATGTACAACCGCTTTCCACTACGGAGTGGGATATACACGATGCATGCTTCCAGCACCTGGAACCTATGTACTACACGACTGTATACTCTTTTAAAATGTATACCTTTTCGTACGAGAATTGCAACGCCACCTCCCTGAATGGAGTTGAGTCGGTTTCTCCGTACTATTTTGTATCTTCTGTGCCTCATTTTGTGTCTCTTAATAAGCTTAGTTTCGCTAACCAAAAGAACATCAGGGGCTTGGTCTTTAAGCAACTTAAATAGTGCGGCTCGTCGTTCGAACCTTATCAGTGAATTCACATTCACAGCAAGGACCTTCAGGGTTTGCTCCGCCACGTACGTACCCATTACGGCAAAAGGTGCGTTAGGCCAGGCAGCAGAGCGTATACTTGATCCACCCGCGAGGTCTGTTCAGTTAAATGACGTTGTAGCTGAGCCATCTGCCCCTGGATAGAGAGCAAGATAGCTAGCATGTCAGGTACTGGTTCCGGTGCTCTGGGCGCTGGGGCCTGAGAAGCAACCTTCACTTGCTGTACCGTATTTCCCCTACCTGCCGCCATTTGGGCGTAGGTAACATGGGGAGTAACGGCTGGAGTTTGCAAATGCACGGGTGGACGTTTCACTTCCACTTTCTGCTGCCGGGCCAGATTTATTCTTTTGATGTACTGGAATTTGGGTCAACCCCGATAATTTGCGGTGTGTCCCGTGTTCCTACATAAAGCACAAGAGAGTTGGCTTTTTTCAGACGTTCCGTCCTTACCCAGAGCGCATTCCTCGGACTTGTGGTTCTTTCCATACTTCACACATCGAGGCTGCATTTCGCAGTTCGACTCGGCGTGCCCGAACCTTTGGCTCTTTATTTTTTCCCAATGTACGACCTGGTAGTCCATTACTTTAATATTCCTTAGACCATCCAGATTGTTGGTGGGACTTAGCTGGACCAGAAAAATCGGCAGTTTCCGCTTCTCCCTTTTGGCTCTGGCTGTGGTGAAAGGCTTGACCCCCACGAATTGGAGCCCTTCGCACTTCTTCTCTTTCAGCAGTGTAAGGAGCTCCTCCGGATCAGTCGACGGTTCTAATCCCCTAAGCAGCATTGTTTGCAGCTTGTCCCCCTTCGGGGTGTAGGAGAAGAACTCCGTCGTCGAATCCTTCAGTAATTTTTTTATTTTATAATAGCGCTCCACTGTGTTACAATGGATCGCATGCCTATCTAGTGACAATCGTTTTATAAAAAAGTTGTTGCCTATGGCCGACTTACACAGATCAATAGTGTCCTTTAACTCCAGTTTAAAAGTGTTGATTGGTGGCACTTTTTGCTTGGTGGCTTTCTGCTCTTGCTGTTGTTGTCTCTGCTGCTGTTACTTTTGCTGATGTAGTTGTTGGTTCTGTTGTTGTTGTTGCTTCTGTTTCAGATTCTGTTGTTGTTGTGGCGGTTGCGTATGCTTTTCTTGTTGATGTGTTTGTGTCTTCTGTTTTGGCTGATGTTTTTGTTTTATGTTGTCCGTTTGTAATTTTAACTGTTGCTGGCTTGCAACCTTTTTATATTATTGTTGTTGTTGTTGTGATTGGGAGCATACTTGTTGCTCCTTTTCACGCCTGGCTGTATACTTTGCCGTAATGGCAAGTACTTTTTCTTCAAGCTGCGTGATGGTGCTCATTATAGCTTGGACTTCATCCTCTTTCGTCGTTCGACTCTGAGACAGCCAGAGCTGCGAAGCTGTTGTCGCTTCCCATGTAACGACCTTCGCACCTATCCGAATTATATGGGTATTCGTCATTGTCTGACTCATGACGCGTAGTATTTATTGCCGCCGCCGTAGAAGTTGAAGGCGTCGTCTCCCTTAATCCACCGGACAGCTTTTCGGTGGATTCTGATAGAGAGCGGCGCTTCAGCCTATTGGGGTTGGCCTTAGCTTCCTCCTCCGTTTGGCATTACTTCCTGTTACCGCAAGTGAGAGGGCGCTTGATGTTGACATTTCATCAAGTCTCTTTCTGCTCCCACTAGCTTTTCCCAATAATGGGAAATCACACATCACGTGATTTCTCTTCTTCTTCTTTTTTTTTTTTTTACCGTTTACTTTTTATTATTTCAACAAAATAAAAAAAAACAATTGTCTAAAGTTGGGAATCAAACCCAGGCCTCGTGAATGTGATGACCGACGCCGCTATCCACTTGGTTATCGAATTGCGACCAATTACTATACAAGTAAATTTAAACTTTTAACTTTTTCTCTCTATGAAAAGCCGAAACACGTCTGTTGTCTGCGGAGATTGCATTTTATGATCACCCATCTTGACGCCACGAAAGTGCTTGAAATGACACTAAACAGCAACACCACACAAGCCGGTGAAATCTACATGGAATAGGGTTCGCTGAGTTCTGTATGATTGAGGATGCCCTACTCCGCTAGCAAAAACATTAGTTTCAATTTTAATTTGTATTCCCTTTATTTAGGGCTTGAGCGCAAGGCGACCTCCTTTTCCACAACACGAGTGGCTCAAATAACGCATAGATTACACCATCAAGAGATATTTACCTTATTTCAACATCAGCCCAAATCGGAAAACCGAGGAGAATAAACCCCTTGGGTTATTGATAAAAGAAAAAAGCTTCGGATCAGAAAAGTATTTGAAACAATTGCATCGATATGAAAATGTTACTTCTTCGTGGCGATGAAACTTGCTCCACTGTGAGCTAACCCAAAATTTGCACGGCGTCATCTGCATCCATACAGTCTAGAGAGGAAAAACTCAGAGACTTCAAACTTGAACGCACAAGATTGCTATTTAAATGAGAAGAACTCAGGAGGGCCGAACCATGGAGCAGATGAAGCATTGCAATAGGTGACCTCATCGAACCCGTTGGTAGGTGCAGTCGCCAATAGTATCGGAACTATCGTTTAGACGTTTTTAAGGAAAGATCATAGGACGCAATTGCGGCCAACACATATAAAATGGAGTGGATGATAAATAGCCGCCTACATCGATAGGTCAGACATGTTTGTTGTCCACGCCAATATCTAAAAACGGGTCTCCGTCGATGAAACTAGTATGGGTTACAACGCATCCGATTCCTTACCACCGCTGCACCGTTCCAGTTGCGCAAGCAAAGTGCGGAAAAGAAAGCGAAAGTGTTGGAAAATAAACAGACTAGAAATAAATCAAACTCGCTTTAGATGAACAACGAGCGATAAATAAAGTGTGACCAGATAAGGACGATAGGAAAAAAAATTAAATAAAACAATAACGGTTTAAGATATAAAATTGGCGCTGGCTTTATTTTGAAGCTACATTCATGCCATTATGTGTGGAACAGCACACCATTAAAAAGGCCGCCTCGGCTTCGCTGGCAGTGCTTCAAGCGGTCGGTTCAATTTTTAATGACTCGGTCAAATATGTGCGGCGTTATTCCGGCAATAGCTTATCGAAGGTCGGCCTCGTCCAAAGTGATTGGCTTGTTAGCGTAGACTATCAAGTCCTCCGCGTGACACCAATGAGCTCGACATGAAAGTCAGGGAATTTACTCTGACTCTCAATAAGGCTATGGCCGCTTCCTGCCCTCTTATTCAACCAAGAGGCAAGAAAAAGCCACATTGGTGGACATCGGCACTGGGACTGCTCAGAAACGCCTGCAGAAAACTTTTCAACGCAGCAAAAAGCACAAGTGACTGACTGGGACTCATATAAAGAATCCCTCAAATTATACAAAAAAGAACTGAGGAAGGCAAAGCGACAATCCTGGAGGTTATTCTGCGACAAAATTACAGAAACCTCTGAGGCATCGCGGTTAAGAAAAATCCTCTCCACAAATCCTATGATGCCCAGCTGTTTGAAAAAAACCTATGGCTCTTGGACAACCTCAAGTGATGAATCACTCAACCTGCTTCTGGACACCCACTTTCCAGGTAGCTCCCAACTCGCGGCCAGTAGCAGCCCAAACAGGCTACTGCAACCGTGACCAAAATTCATGGTCCGATTACGAGAGACAAACTGCTCTGGGCGCTGCATAGCTTCAAACCATACAAGTCTGCTGGTCCGGACGGTATTATACCTGCCGAGCTACAGAGATCCTCAGATATTATTCTACCAGTGTTGGAAAATATTATGAGGAGCTGTGTAGAACTTATCCACATTCCACTGTTATGGAGAGAAGTCAATGTAGTATTCATTCCCAAAGCTGGAAAATGTTCTCATGTGGTCCCAAAGGACCTCAGACCTATAAGTCTATCATCATTCCTTCTGAAAACTTTAGAACGACTGATTGATATCCATATTCGAGCTAAAGTTGATCCAAGACTTCTGTCTGCGGCTCAACATGCCTACTGTAAAGGGAAGTCGGTGGAAACGGCTTTGCACTCTCTGACTAGCCACATCGAACGATCCCTACAATATAAGGAGTACACAATGGTTGCTTTCCTAGACATAGAGGGCGCCTTTAACAACGTCAACACATCCGCAATCACGACTGCGCTGTCAACTCTGCAGGTAGACGGCTCACGGATTAATCTAATGCTAATAAGCAGGATAATCAACTCCAAACTGGGTGAGACTTCTGCTAAAAGATATGTCAGTAGGGGTACGCCGCAAGGCGGTGTCCTCTCTCCCCTTCTCTGGAACTTAGTAGTTAACGAACTACTGATATACCTGGAAGCGGGTGGTAGCAGAGTGATTGCCTATGCGGATGACGTTGCCATAGCCGTCTCAGGAAAACATCTAAATACCATTAAAGAACTCCTCCAAGTAAATCTCAACAGATTAAGCCGCTGGGCAGATCGCTGTGGATTGGGAATAAACTCCCATAAAACTGATCTTGTCCTCTTTTCTAGGAAATATAAAATTCCAATCATAGACCCTCCTTCAATAAACGGTACCAGTTTAGTTTTCTCTGATACAGCAAAATATCTGGGTCTCATTTGTGATAGGAAACTAAACTGGAAACCTAACATTCAAGAAAGAGTCAATAAAGCTACAATAGCCTTATTTTCTTGCAAAAAAGCCTTTGGGAACAAATGGGGCCTTCAACCTCGCATAAGCCACTGGCTATACATCTCGGTCATAAGACCGATACTTACTTACGGGGTGGTTGTCTGGTGGACGGCCTTGGAGAATGCAGTCAACCGCATTAAACTAAGCAGAGTCCAAAGAACAGCATGTCTATGCACAAGCGGAGCCTTGCGGTCTACCCCCTCTGCGGCATTAGATATTCTGCTTCACTTGACACCCCTCGACATTTTTAGCAAGCAAGTAGCTGCGACTGCAGCTATTCGCCTTAAAGCGACTAAACAGTGGACAAATAATTCATTTGGCCACGCCAATATTCTTAATACATTAGGAATCCTCACAGAGAACATCGATTACACCATACCTGAACTTTGGTTTGACAAAAACTTCCATGTAAGCTTCCCCTCTAGATCATTCTGGGAGGAGGATGCTTTCATGGAGGACAAGTCAATCCATCTCTACACAGATGGATCTAAAACCGACAGCGGAGTTGGTGGCGGTGTTTTCTCAGATAAGCTAAATCTAAGCCTCTCTTTCCGTCTTCCAAATCACTGTAGCGTGTTCCAGGCGGAAATTTTGGCGATTAAAGAAGCTCTGTCCTGGCTGAAGAAAAACGTGATATCTGCAAAGGATATCCGCATATTTTCGGATAGTCAGGCCGCCATCAAGTCGCTGGACTCGGTCTCATTATATTCTAAAACCGCCCTTGAATGCCGATCATCTCTTATGGAGATGGCAGAGCAGTTCAACATTCACCTTTGTTGGGTGCCGGGCCACAGAGACATTCCAGGGAACTGCAGAGCCGATGAACTCGCCAAAATTGGAACCACTCTACCTATCCTACCGGACAAAGGTAGTATAGGTATACCAATCGCTACGTGCAAACTAACACTAAAGCTAGATTCCAATAAAAGAACAGACCTTAGGTGGACTGCTGGACAAACATGTCTAGCGACCAAACAGATCTGGCCAAGGCTGGATCTGAGTCGATCTAAGTGTCTGATCCTTTTAGATAGGAAACATCTCAGCGCCATAATAGGTGTCATTACTGGACACTGCCTCATAGGCAAGCACGCAAGAAGGCTTGGCACTTTTACTAACGATTTCTGTAGAAGCTGCATGGACGAGGAAGAGGAGGAGACAATCCCCCACCTACTCTGCACATGCCCAGCTCTCTCTCAGAGAAGGAAGCTTCATCTAGGAGATGTCCCAGTTGCCAAATTTCTCCCTCACAACTTCGAGCGTTACGTCGTATGTATGTCATGTAGCGCTGCACAGTGTGCCATTTTAGCTCAAAAATGGACAAAACTATAGGGATTAATTTAAGATAAAGATAATTGATTTTTAGATATTGAGTTTTATCATATTTTCTCACCAAATTAGACTGGCATGACTGGAAATTAGTTAGTTTTCCTCCGTGATTGGATTTCAAAGAATATTCATGGTTTGTAATTTATTAATATTCTTACCTAAGAAATAAAATTAATCCGAACAAGAAACAATGTAAATAAGTATTTATTCAATATCCAAAGTAAATAAAACCTTTTTTAAACTGAATTTGAGACTTCTGGTTTGTACTAGAATAACAAAAAGTTTTGTTAAAAAGCTCACAGAAACAGATTTATAATTTATAAAATTAAAATTGTACATATAATAAAGAAATTAAATATAATCACATTTAAAACTCTTAGTCGGCCATTATTCACTTCTGTTGCTATCACTTGATGGAATGAAATATTTTCTAATATAGTTGACAAATTAAGTTCATTTTTGTCATCAGAATCTGAGTTAAGCTGGTCCCCAACTGTATTGTTCAGAAAAAATTCTTCTATAGATCTGTCATAAAACTGATAATTTTTTTTTAACAGTAATGTGACGCTTTCCAGAAAGTGTAGGATCAGAACTCAGCGGGGGGGTGCAATTTATTAGGTCATGATTAGTGTGGACTCTTGAGGACTTTCTTGTGCGGGTTAGCCTTATTTGCCTGATCTCTTTGCGCCTAGCCTCTAATGCTTCTTCAGAGGGTAGTCCAACAATTGGCAAGTCAAAAAAAACGCATTACTCAGCTGCAATACACCAATATTTTATGCACCAAGCTAGGCATATAATACCAGCTATATAATGACAAATACAGACTTCTTGTATCATCCAGAAGTTTTTTTTGAAATTGTGTAAATTGATTGGCTTCGAACAGTTAATTTTTAAAATTATAGAAAATTTGTTATTAACTGTTTGTCTATTCCAGTTATTTCACTGGATATATCTAGAGTTTGAAAAAACCTCCCTGCCGTATTCCCATCATTCGCAGACCCATAGCCTGATTTAAAATTGTCTACAATGAGCCAAATTCTCAGTTTAAAGGCAGATTGAATGTTTTTCTTGGTTTCCTCCATAATTTTTTTGTTCTCTTCACCTCTAACCTGCCATTGTTTAATTGGCAATCTGTATGAGATATGCAGCAAACACTCGAAAAATCTAATCCATGAATGAAGTGTAGATAAACCAAATCAAAAATCAATAGAATTTTCTGGGTTTTCTGAAACCGTCTCCTTGTTTATTTCTGAAGGACGGGCTCTACAGACGTAGCAAGAAGCAGTTGAATTAGTGTTGGAAACTGTATTGGCGACACTACCATCTACCATGGTAAAATGCAATTTAAAATCGACTTCCGCGTTAAAATTATTAATTAAAAATTTGGGAACTTGCAGATTACTGATATGTTTTTCTCTTCTTCTTTATTGGTCTACAATATAAAATTGAAGAGGCTCGTTTGTTCAACCACAACACTTCTTCAGTCAGAACACGCGAGATTTTTAAGGGGACATGCGCTATAAAAAAACATACTCGTCTCTGGAGTTTTCAGTAGAAAATCTTTGTTTGTAAGTGCTATTTCCGCTACTTCCGTCAAATTCCCATTTGCAGTACATCACTAGTGTCTTCTGAAAGATTTATGTTCAAAAAAATTCTTTCAGTAGTCAGGTTTAAAAGTTCCTGAAGGTTTACTTTGGCGGATACCTCGGTTACTTCAATGTTATCTGGGAAAATGATTAATTTTGCGTTTTTTAATGATTGTTTTGCAGGAAAACATTTTGGATGAAAGGAGTTAACCACTGACCGTAAAACCTCATACTTCCTACACGAAAGATTCAAATCTAAATTTATTAAGTTCTTGAAATCTCTCTCTTTTCGAAGATCATTCAGCAGCAAACTGTAACTCTTCAGTCAACCATTGAGCATCTAGTTGCTCTACCCTACGTTTTTTTTGTTTTTACTGACGAGTCACTAAATGGTTTCTGGGGTCTTCCCCCTCTTGGAGAAACTTCTTCATTTTGAATAGTTTCATCTGCATTGATTATAAATTCTAAGCTTAGGCAGTTTTGAAAACGCCTCTCAACTGCACTTCTGTTCCTGGAACAAGCCCTCCACTTTGTTTTTATAGTGAGATAGAAGTACTCAGCAACCTTTCGCAATACCTCCGGATCACATGAGTTGAAATGACTACTTAGGCTGCCACAAATAACTCTTTCCCTGTTATCCATATAGGTTGAAATCCAAATCTGATAAAGGCTGTTGTTTGTTTCGTGTCCTAAAAAAATTACTATTGTCAAAATCGTAGCATAACGCACCTGATTTAGAGAAATTTGGAAGCTTACACAAATACTCGTAACTTAAGCCAGGAAATAAATTCCCCTAACATGTTTTTGGATGTATTTTAGAAAACGCAAGTTTAAATTATAATATTTCTTACAATTACGTATTTGAGGATATTCTGAGCCTAAAGATGTATAAAAATAAATAGTCAGTTACTTACCAGCATTTCTTAACATTTTCTTGTTTTTAGTATGTAAAATGAAAAAACCTTGTTGATCTTGAAGGTAATGATGGTTGAGTTACAAAGAAAAAAAGGTCAGCCAATCAACTACATTTTTATCATAACCCTTATCTATAAATAGATTAGCAAACTTGTTATCTTCAATATAAATTCTTTATTACTGTTATCAGGAGCATGTGTTTTGAATTCAGTAGGGCTCATTAAACTCCACTAAACCCAATTAAATGAGAAAAAATATTTTTTATTGAGAACATTGACGGTAACGGTGTCTCCTTCCTCATTTCGAAACAAATTGGTCCGATTATAACGCTGTGCCATAAACCGCACTATACAGTCAATATTTGTGGATGCACTGATGCTTGACCGAACACTTGTGGATTGTTTTCGCTCCAATAACGGCAATTTTTCTTGTTGACATAGCCGTAGATACAAAAATGGGCCTCGTGCGAGAAGACGGTGTTTTGACCAAAATCCAGATCTCCGGCCAACATTTCCAGCGCCCAATTAGCAAAATCACGACGTTGTCTATTGTCGCCCGGCTTCAATATATATATCAGTAAAATCTTATACGGACGTAGGCCCAAGTCCAACAGCAAAATAACCCGGATTAACTCTCTCGCGATGCCAAATTCAGCTGATCGGTTATGTTTTCTTCATTCCGCTCCAATCTCTGCCTGGTTGGTGGCTTTAGATCCAAAAGAGTGTACTCACGCTCAAACTTTTCCATGGTGCAACGAATTGCCTGCACACTAAAGCCATGATGAAGATAGACCTCACGACGGAATTCACGTTGCGTATTTACAACTGAGCCGGAATTTCGATAATATGTTTTAATAATTTCCGCACGTGCGGCAAGCCTAAAACAATGCATGATGAAATGACAAACCCTCCTAAACTTCTACAGCTGCTGAAACGTAACAATTGAAAAAAACTATCATTGCTATTTGGTACCCGTTAGGAGAAAATCTGGAAGTCACTCAGGATAGGATGAAATCATGGAAAAATTGATGCCACAACAACGATTTCAAGTCTTTGAAATTTATTACCAAAATCGAAGCTCTGTTCGCGAAACTTATATTCACGCTATTGGATACTCACAAAAAGAATGATAACAGTGCGTTCGGAAGAAAATATCGCGGCTGTGGAGGCTGGTGTTTATTGCGTCGGGTGTTGAGCAATTGTAATTTAAATCAACCAGAAGTAATGAGGTTCATTTCTGGTTTAACAGCTACGTAAACAAGCAGAATTACCGTATTTGAAGCGAGAACAATCCTCAAGAAGCTCACCAGATGCCATTGCATTCAGAAAAATGTATGCCGGTGCCATCATCGGTTCTTATTTCTTCAATATGAGGCTGTCAATATACACCAAACTCTTTTTCCAAATTTGCGTGACATGAATGTGGATAAACTCTGCTTAGAGCAGGATGATGATTCACCCCACGACATCGCAATAGAGTCATTTCAAGAGATGGACAAGTCAGTTGTAAACCAAGGTCGTGCGATTTGACGCCATTATTTTCTGTGGGGCTACGTCAAGTCACTAGGTAATAGGGATAAACTAACAAGCATTGGATTTTTGGATCAAAACATAGTTCGCCCCAAATTGCTTGAAAGAGTGGTTAAAAATTGAACCTCTAAACTGGGCTTTGTACGAGGCAGCCTTGGTGGACCAAAGATATTTCCAAATACTCCTTAATAAATTTTCATCGAATTAATCTCTGTCTTTTATTTAAACAAAAAATCTAATTATTTTAAGAAAATACCCTTTACAAGTATCCTCATTCAAATATGATTTCTTAGTCATTCTGGACAGGCAACACCCGAAGGACGGTCCGTCATACTGTCAAAATATTATATAATACTTGTTTTTAACTTCTCATCCTGATAAGCACACCGTTGATGTACTTCCCCCTCTAGGCTCGTTGGATCACAGTATCATATCAACTTACCCCGCGTATGCGATTAGAGAAAACATTTGTCAGAATACCATTAGATAATACGAAATAGTTAATTGAAGCGGACAGCCTCCTTAGCAATTTCAGCTAGCCATTGTATTTCATGTTATGATCACAAACTCTCGATTGCAATGGGATAGTATATCGCTCATTGGATGAACATTTTCAAATATTTTGTCGTCTAATGTACATATCTTCTTGTAATGTTGTTTTCACGTTTGATTTGAATTTTTGAACTCTCTGAGAATGAAAACTAAATTGATCTCACTCAACTGAGAAAATAGTATACATTCAGCACACTTAATGAATATGAGTTTTCTTAGGTGCGTAGACAGGACAAAAACTCATGCTTGCGGAATTTGGCCCCAGGAGACCTAGCCCTCAATCAGCATGCCTATACAGTATGATATACGGAAGTGTCTTGCTGTAAAAAGTATGATATAATATAATATAATATTCGTCAGCATTGAAGGAACCTTTAGCAACGCTAACACTTTTCCAGTACTTTTCCGACAGAGGAAAATCG
Source organism: Volucella bombylans (assembly GCA_949129095.1). Classification (NCBI taxonomy): domain Eukaryota; kingdom Metazoa; phylum Arthropoda; class Insecta; order Diptera; family Syrphidae; genus Volucella; species Volucella bombylans. Next base: position 95,994,398 of record OX422142.1, read on the forward strand.
AAAAAAAGTTCAAACCGCATTTACAATGACATTCCATATGTCAGCTCTTTAGACAAGGCCAATCTGTTTCCTGCACACTTTGCGGCCAGTTCAGCACTTCCGGATGGAGCTTTGTCACCGCCTACATTTAAGTGCGTCGAGTTCTTAAAGATCTTTACATTCACAAATCTGCTGGTCCGGATGGTATATCACCCCCCGTTCTGAAGAGGTGTTCTTCCTCGCTGGCAAAACCACTGCGTAAGCCTTTTCATCGGTCCTACTATTTAGGACTCTTTTCATCATCTTTGGCATCAGGTTCTTGTGCCAAAAATGCGTGCATTTGGGGTCGACGAAGAGATTCGTTGAATTAAAAATAACCTATCGGAACGTCCAATTCAAGTTGTCTTGGTGGTTTCAAGTCCGATATTCACAAAATAAATGCTGGTGTACACCAGGCCTCCGTTTTGTCTCCGACACTCTTTTCAATTTTTATCAATGATCCCTTGCCTGCTACTTCTAAGCCAATATACTCCTTTGCTGATGACTGTACTCTCTGCTTTTCACATTCGTTCCCGGACTCACATCCATGTTCTTCAGCTCTGGAATGGGAACGCCAGCGTATGTTAGGCTCATTAAATTCCGATATAAACAGCATCCCCAATGGGGGAACAATCAGGAGAGTGGAATTTAATGCTTCCAAAATACAATGCTGTCTGCTGTCGTTAAAGCGAAATCCAAACTCCCAGCCTTGTTCCATGAATGGCATTTACATCGTAGAAACCGAGAAACTTTCCATTCTCGGTAAGTGTAGCGGTGACGTACGTAACCAAAAATGTTTCGAAATGTATAGGTTTACATCAAACGATGTAAGAAATACTTTTCCCCCTCTGATCTGGCTCAACATATAAGACGTTCATCCGCCCAAAATTGGAGTAAAATACCCATATCTGGTCAAGTGCTGCTAAATCCCCTCTACACCTGCTCGATGGGATTCAAAACCTATTAGACTTATAGGTGATGCTAATATCACCCAGTCAAATTACAACTTGGCACACTGACGAAATATCTCCTGTCTCACTTTTTTCTATCGCTATTTTAACCACCAGCGCTCAATTGAAATTGCCAGTATCATTCCATCGCTTCAAACCTTTAACCGGAACACGCGTCTCGCTACAAGTGCGCATTAAGCCCACTTTCGGCAAATATTGAAATATCGTGATTCGTTCCTAAGTCGTACATCTCGCATATGCCGAGCCGCACTCTTTAATTCCTGACCATTATAACCTTCAAACATTCAAAACGAACGTACATCGGTACCCCTCTATCTTTCCTCCCTAGCTTTATTTCGCCCGCTCTGTGTGCAAACCATTTAAGGGTACCATAAACCCTTCAGCGCTCTAATTTAAATAGAAAAAAAAAACCTATAAGCCAACAAACTTGCACTAACTAACATGTCAACCCGAATGTGGAAGTATGTCAAAGCAACTCAAGGTAACATACTCGTAGATCCAGAAATCCCTGCTTTCAGAAACGTGGAAGTACTCCTTTCTTTGGGCCTAAATTGTTAACCAAATTTTTCTAGAACTAAGAAGGAGGAAATTTATGCCACTGCTTAGGCAGATGTGGCTTTTATGGCTACCAGTCACCAAATAAATTTAAGAAATGGATGGCTACATAACCACTACTTGTTTAGAAATATAGGGTTTTCCAATAAGGACTTGACAACTTTTTTTTTTAAATAAAACGCAAACCATTTGAGATATTTCAAAAATTTTACTATCGGCTTGAAGTACAATCAAAACATTTGCAGCGGTCGATTCGTTGGACCCAATTTTCAACGACTCGGCCACACATTTCGGCCGAAACGGCCTCTATTTCGCGTTCAATGTTGGCTCTGAGCTCTTCCAACGTCGTCGGCGTGTTGGCATAAACCAATGACTTATCGTAGCCCCCGTAGAAAATAGTCAAGCAGCGTTAAATCGCACGATCAAGGCGGCCAATCGACTGGCCCATTTCTTGAGATAACACGCTCACCATACTTACTCTTTAATAAATCGATTGTAGCGTGTGCAGTGTGGCTTGTGGAACCATCTTGTTGAAACCACATGTCGTCCAAGTCCATATCTTCCAATTCGGGCCAAAAATAATCGGTGATCATATCGCGATAACGCTGACCATTTACAGTAACGTGACGATCGTTATCGTCGACGAAAAAATATGCAAACCGCACCAAACAGTTATTTTTTGTGGATGAAGTGGTGATTCATGAAGCACATGTGGATTTTCCCCCGACCAATAACGCATATTTTGCTTATTGACGAACCCTTTGAGCCAAAATCATTACTGAAGATGATTTTGCGATGAAATTCATCATCTTGGCGCATCTTCTCCAGAACCCAATCAGAGAATGTACGTCGCTTCAAATGCTCCATCGGCTTCAATTTTTGAGTCAGCTTAATCTTGTATGGGTGTAAACCACGATCCTTACGCAAAATATGCCGTAATGTGATCTGAGCGATACCCAATTCTTGATAACGCCGTGGAATTGACTGATTTGGATCGTTTGCTACGGATGCCTAAACGGCAGCGATATTTTCGACACTTCGACCAACCCGTTGTCTCACTGACACGGCAACATTACACAACGAATATGTAGACTCAAATTTTTGCACTAAACTTGTTATTGCCTGTCTACTAGGGCGAGAATTACGACCGACAATTGGAGTTAACGCTCTTAAAGTTGCAGTCACCGACTCCGAATTTCGGTAGAAAATTTTTATAATTTGCAGACGTTACTCGTTCGTGTACTTTACGAGTACCATGATGAAAATGTTGAGTTTACTGAATAAATTGGCAGTGACAGTTTGATGATTAGTGAAAGACTGCGTTCACAAATTAAATTCAAAGTTGTCAAGTCCCTATTGAAAACCGCTTTAGGTCTCTGACCATCACATTCGCATTTATGCACGAAAGTTTCCAACTTTCCTGTTATAGTCTTGTTTACATCCATATAGACGTTGTAAGCTATCAGCTGGCCAAAAGCTCACGAGTAAAAATAAAACACATCTCGCTTCAATTCACGATTACAGTGGAATGACTTTATCAGTCCAATGTACGAAGAAGCAGAATATTTTGTGGTGCTAAAACTTTATGATTTAGACAATACCTAACAGAGGTGACCCGAGTCTAGATGGAGATATTCTCAGTGTTCTGATACTGAGAACGATGGTGACAGCATACCCATTGCAAACTTTGCTCTACGTATTTTATTGTTCATGTCTACAGCGATCATTCTGCATTCTCATTCTAGCCATCGAGTCAGTAGTTTTCCGTTTAGTCCTTTTACAGGGTGTAATTTATACTCGTAGCTCTTATCAGCATGAAGGGAATGCATATGTATTTCTACTTGTAACGCCTTTTGTTTCTTCATGTGATACTGGATTTCTGGTTCGGAGCGTTCTGCTTCTAAAACTCCCACAAACCTAGTTTAAGTGTCATATTCTCATAAATCTATGTCTGTTGTGCCATATTTTTGTTGCCTTTTTCTCTATTGGAACAGAACACCCACAAAAAGGGTCAGCCCATTTTACTTTTTGTATATTCCACAAGTTTCCATTCTGACAAAAATTCCTGTGAGCCTTGCCTAGAAAGATCATCGGCGATCTAATTTTCCATGATCCTATTGATGTTATTGGGAAAAAAAAACATAGGAGAGAATTCGATTCAAATAACTCCTACGGCTTTTTTTAAGATACGTTCGGTAGATTAGGCTGGAAAGGTAGAGGAAATACCGGGGAGGTTTTGCCTGTTACGGGTAAACTCCATCAGAATAGACAGGTTAGAGTGCGCTTTTTGACGGCTCGTCCCGAAGAACCGAGATCCAAAAAACGCATGTGCTGTAGGGCTTCTGTCTGAAGGTCAATTGAAAAGATGAAGAAAAAGTGAGGCAAATACACAGCACAACGAGATGACACATGCTGTCGAGGGCACAAGTGCCAAAAGTCACACTCTTTTAGCGGTGACAGAGAACAGAAACAGATGGGCGGAATCCCACCTCTCTAATGACTGAAAAACGACTACAGAAAACTTCTAAATAAGTTGTTAATCTGGATAAATCGTCAAAATCTAATGAGTAGAATTGAGGGTCAAATTCCGCAATTAGGTGCGTTTATGAAAATAGCCTCATGTCGATGAAAATGACTAACGCGTAGTCCTTCTTGCCAAATGCCCATTAGATCCATTTACTAATCTCCAAACGACACAGGATAGCTAATACCATTTAAGGATCGACATTAGGACCAGACTTTAACTGCAGCGAAACGGTAAGCGAATTCAACAACTCGAATTAAAATTTATATTCCAATTCCGTTTGCGAAGAGGCGTAATGAATCTAGATGACAACGAAAATCCCATCATCCTACAAACCAAGCATAACCTAATCTAAGTGAATTTGATTAAACATTCGTAACATTCGTAACATTAAATTAAATTCAAATTAAATTTCCACATCGTATAAATCGCCTGCGCCTAGGTACACAATTAATTCCGCATCCCATCATCCTAATGAGTTCTCATTACATGCTGCATGACTGGGTTTCCAATTAGGATTTTCGTTTTTAATTTTACAAACTAATCACTACCTTGTTGCGAGTTCATTTCCCAACATTGTCTTTTAGATATTCGAAATTTAGATACAGTTTGTTCGATTTTGTTATCTGCAAAAGAAAAAAAAATTCGACCTCCGCTAAATAGTTGAAAATTCCAATTAAATTGGAAAAACAATTGCAGGACCATGGCAAAAATACTCCAGTAAAAGGACACTTTATTCTACGGCACCAATTGTTTGGTTTTTTTTTTTCAAATTTTTCATTTGAAAATGACGTTGAGTTCCGACTGGACGCGCCTCAATTTCATCTGCATTGTTCGCAACCGGCTTCAGTTTATTTGGAGGAAATTGCAAATTATTTCAGTCATTCGAAAATGACAATCCTGCCCAGCAGGGTCATGTGTGCTAGAGGTTAGAAAACCTCATCGAATCGAACTAATATCATTCGAAGCATTCTATCCATTGTCCACTGTTGCCATGAATAGCAATTTGCTGTCCCATTCAGTGTAATTATGCTAAATTAACTGAGGGGTATCATTAATTGCCACCATTTCTACTCAAGGATTGGGTTACGAGTAGTATACGGATCTGAAAATTCCTCTGTCTCTTGCAGTCTCATTGTTCTCTCCTCTTTCTCAAGTGGGTAATTGAAGCCTGATTTGGTATCAATAAGTAATGGTGCAGAGTGCTCAGCAGATTTCAATTTAGGTCCTTATTATTATTATTGTTGGAAATGAGGGTAGTCTATGGAGTAAATAACTGTTATTAAGATTAAACTGTTGTGTGAGGATGTGCTGTCCTCTAAAATTTGTTCTAATGATTGAGTCAAGATATTTGATATGTGGGTGTATTGAATAATTGCCTACAGGCTAGCGTAATTTATGTACTATAGTAAGGAAGGAGCACGTAGAATATGTTAAATTGTGTAATTGAGCTTTTAAACGTAGGTGCTATAGTAATAGGGTAAATACTGAGTGGTATCAACCTGGCTATGCCCAGTGTTGTATTTAACTATAAATTCACATCAGTTGTGTTTATTTTACCTCGAGGTGGAAGCCATCCGATTACCGGACTCGATCTCCAAACTGCAAATCCATTCCACCTGCACTTAACAACAATCCCGACTACAAGTGCATTCCCACGCCAAAGGAACATCAAATTCCAACAACGAGCAACGCATTCCACTCCCACAAATATCAAGTGCTCCAATTACACCTGTGTCGCTGAACGTATGTGAAGAAATCCGCTTATCCAACAATATTATAATTAACTGCATCATTAGATTTAAGCTTATGAAAATTTTGTTCGTTTTTTAGTTCATAATTTGTACTCAAGTGTAAGGGTGATCTCCAAGGTACATAATAATAAGGTAATATACGAGTACTTGGTGCAATTATTTTGATCTCTTTCTGCGCATCCGTCAAATTTTGGCAATATGGCCGACCACAGTGACGACAAAGGCGGAAATATTTTGGTTGCGATAGATTTTTGATTTAAAATTGATTAAACAAAGTTTAAAGGTGTTAAAATGTGTTGTGCTGTGAACGGGTGTTGTAAATATAAAACTGGAAATGAGGAGATATCGTATCACTCGTTTCCAAAACAAAGTAAAATGTACAAGCAGTGGGTTTTTTTGTGCCGCCGAAAAGACAAGTTAAATACAAAAACGGCAAACATTTTAAAAAAAGTGATTTTATCATTAATCCATTGTACGAGCAATATGGAATGGTTCTGAAAACAACTAGAATTAAAGAAGATGCTGTTCCTTCACTTTTGTTACCATTTCAAAAGGATGAAGAAGTAACCAGCCCAAGGGATTTACGGATTCAAAATAGACTTTTGATCCCAAGGTATGTGAAGAACAGTTATTATAACCGTTATTTAAACTAATAACACTCGGTTTTTTTATTTCAGTGGTGCACTAATTGTGCATGGTAAGGAGAACATAGATCTGGAAGTCCCCGCGGAGAATTTATTCCTATCAAACAAGTGTGATTGCTTTACGCAAACTGATGCTTCCAAGGTAGACAGCGGTACACAAGTTAAACCATTAATGGTCGACTGTGATACACAAACTGATGAAATCATCCCTACATATTCTCAGTAAGTAGATGACATATTAAATTTGTTTTGTATTTTGAAGATTATTGGAGCAAATAGCAAAATTGAAAGCTGAAAACTGGAAGCAGCAACAAACTATTGACTCCGTTGTTCATATTTTTGGCAAAGGCCAATTGAGAAAATTAGAATGTCCTCAAAAACGTGCAAAATGCTCATCGGACGATATTGGCTATTGCGATCGCAATACATGCAGCTAGCCCCCGAGCCTACCGATTGCTGTTGCGAAAACAATAACCTCTTCCAGCGGTGATAACACTTAAAAAGTGGTGCCCAAAATTACATGTATATCCGGGAATAATCCAATTCGTGTTGAATATTATGAAAAACATCGATATGGAAGAAGTCGATAAAATTTGTGTACTTTCATTTGACGAAATGAAAGTCAAACAGAAAACTGTTTACGACAAACGGAAGGATGAAACTCTGAAAGCTGCGAAATATGTCCAATTGGCGATGATAATGGGATTGATTGGCAATTGGAAACAACCAATTTTCTACGATTTTGACCAACGGATGACCAAACAAATACTGTTTAGTATTATTCACCAATTAAGTGAATGTGGTTTTGAAGTGTGTGCAATCGTCTGTGATCTCGGGGAAACAAATCAAGCTTTGCTGCGTGAACTTGAAATCACGGTTACAGAATCGTTTTTTCCAAACCCAACCGATGAATCAAGGAATGTGTATGTGTTCGCCTCGTCTCATAAAACTCAACCGGAAACACTTCGTTTATAATGGTGGTTATATTTTGGACGGACAACTGATTTCCAAAGGAATTATAGAAGAGCTTATTTGGAAAACTAATGAAAAAATGTGAGTATTGCATACAAAATATCACTAACCAATTTATACCACTTTGATCAAAAAATTCCGGGTATAACCACCGTGTGGTTTGTTAAGTTGGTAAATCTGTTGTTGACATTCCATCTAAATCTTAGCATCATAGCTTGACATTTCCAAAAGTTACGTAGCCAAGAGTATATCTATCTCTGTGTGTGTTGGCGATTTTTTTACAATTTTAGAAATGGATTTAAATTTGCAACAACGAACTGAACTTGTATTAAATTTTGCGTAAGAAACAGATTTAATGTTGTGCGAACGTTGGAAATGTTGGAAAAGTGTTTCGGCAACTATTCTCTAAAGAAAACGGTCGTTTATCAGTGGCACGAGCGGTTCAAAAGTGGTCGAGAGTCAATCAAAGATGATGAACGCAGTGGCAGACCATCGGCATCGAAAACCGACGAAAACATTGATGGAGTAAAATAAATGTTTATCAATTTGCGGTTAAATTAGCCATCAGAGAGAGAGCGGAGGACTTGAACATTGCCTATGGATCTGTCCAAGACATTCTGGTTAATGATTTGGGTTTCCGTCGTGTAGCAGTAAAAGTTGGTGCCTCAATTTCATGGAAAAAAGAGACCGTGTTGACGTCCCAAAAGAGATGATTTTCGAGGCTGAATCCGATCCCACATTCATCAAAAGGATCATTACTGAAGACGAGACGTGGGTTTATGACATCAGGCAAGTGAATGGCGTTCACAAAATGAGCCCAGATTAAAAAAACCACATCGTGTTCAGTCAAAAAAGAAGGCAATGCTCACGGTTTTCATGGATTACAATGGTGTAGTGCATCATGAACTTCTGCCAGAAGGCCAGACAGTAAACAAAGAGTATTATTTGGGCGTTATGAGACGTTTGCGTGAAGTAATGATAACGCACCGTCGCACAGTGCCATCATTATTCGTATTTTTTTGACGAAAAATGCAACAAATACCATCCAACAGTCACCGAATTCAGCTGATTTGGCTCCCTGTGACTTCTTTCTGTTCAATTGAGTTACAAAAACCACTACGGGGAACGCGTTTCAGCAACCGAGAGGAAATAGAAAAATCGCAGGAAGCACGTTTGTCATACTGAAAACCGAATGTAAAAACTGTTTCGAGGATTGGATCAAGCGCTGGCATAAATGTGTTGCAGTCGATGGGGATTACTTTAGATTTAGACTAAAAATAAACTTGTATTTTTAATTTTCTGAATAAATTCCGGGAACTAGAGTGGTATGTTAAAGGTGTAGAACGTCAAAAGGTGAAACTTGCAACAAAATTATTCTCACACAAGATTTCCCAAGCTTTTATGCGGCCTTGTAATTTAGGGCAACTAAGTTCGGAAGGCTGGCTTAAGTGTTCTGTATTTTTTAAACAGGTAATAATTCAAATTTCCTTAAAAATCATGTGTCATCTACATCTTTGCAATTTCAGGTGAATGATGGGTTCGACTGTCTCAACGTAAGAGTTCCTTACCAGGATAGTCGCGAACGAGTCCACTGCGTTGGACTTTTAGAATCGCTCCAATTTGGTATTGTCGATGAGATGACTTTCGTAATGCTTAATATGAGGGTTAAAGGAAAACGAAGAATGATACCCTTCCAGAATGGTAATGTTGAATTAAATGAATATTACAATCTTATAATACTTTTAGGCATTACCGTGACGAATAATTCTCTTAAACTTCTGTACAACCACTTAAAGACTGTATACAATATTTCGTATTTACTGACATCCAGATTGAATCAAAATATTTTAGACAAGTTTATCTATGAATGGTATGTTTTATTCTTTAAGTAACCATATTTTCTTTTAATACAACACGTTCGTATTTACATCTTCCACAGGCAATACTTTAGTAGATAATACACCGTATTTAGAAGGTACGGGCTATTTAAGTAGCACTCTACTGAAGGCACTTAACTGTTCAAAATACCCAGCAAGTGACATTGTTCACGTGGACTAATCAGGTGACGGAGGGTAAACGAAATAATGGTAAATATACAGAAGATGGAGACAATTTTTAAAATGTTTAATATAGATGATATAGTTTATTGTCGAAACTATTTAAAACAGTTACTTAATCTGTCAAAAGACATACCGTCCGAAAGAAAAGTGAAAGAAATTTTCTTCCGTTCATGTATGTATAATATAATATTAAGTAATATTTTAAAAACAATAATGAACTCAATTTTATTTGAAAACGTTATTAACAGTGAATGTAACTAACTTCAAAATAATGTATTAATAGAATGTTAGAATAGACAGAAAATAATGAACAAAAAATTTGTCTGGATACAGAAATAGCACAAAATTTGATTTCTGAAAATAAAATAAGAAATAAAATGTTTTTGTTTTGCCCTCTACCTCTTCAGTATTTTGTACTATAGCCAGAATTTTCCATTACTGCCTTACATCTTCGCCCCATTCTTTCAACAAGCTTCTGATTGCTTTACTTCGGGATAGAATACCAAGTTTCTCTTATGCCATCCTAGAATTCATCCTTATTTTTCAAATTTTTCCAACAAATTTTCAATTGGGTTAAGGTCGGGACTCTGTGCTGGCCAATCCAACACATGGATATCTCCTTGGGAAAACCAATCGTTCACTATTTTGGCGGAGTGCTTTGGATCATTATCTTACATGAATATCCAAATAACTGGCATAAACTCAAAAGTATAGGGCTCCATCGTATTTTGTAATATGTCTAAGTATAGAAATTTGTCAATTTTCCACTTATTCTTACAAGCGGTCCTACTCCATGCCAGGAAAAAGCACCCCAGACCATTACATTCCTTCCACCACGCTTAATTGTTTTTTGAGTGTATCTGGGATTCAAAGCTTGCCCTTTTGGATGGTGAAAAATTGTCCTGCTATCTGGCCCAATTCTATTTACCTTAGCTTCGTCACTTCATACCACTTTTTTCCAGAAGTGTATGTATTTATTTTGATGGGCTCTTGCAAAGGTTAAGCATTTTCGAATGTTTTTTTTTGTTTTTTGACAGAACGGTTTCTTTCTACTCATTCGTATAAACAGCTGGGCTTCATTTAATCTCCTTCTGATTAATCGGATGGATACATTAACAACAAATTCTTCGCTAATTTCGTTTCCAATTTGACGGGACGACTTGAACGGTTCCTTCTTGCATTTTCGGATAATGGCCTTATAAGACAGTAGTTTTTCTTGGTTTCGGTTCCCGTTTTTTGTTTTCATTTAACTAAATTTCACCTTCATTTACCAGCTTAATCGCATTATAGACAATTTCCTGGAACTCTTTAATATTTTAGCTATTTCAGCTGGCTTTTTGCCATCTTTGTACATGTCGTATATAATTTTTGCAATGTGTACCTTTTCCCATTATGCCACTTAGCTAACCCACAGAGTAATTATAAATTAAATTTTACAAAAACAAATAAAATACTAAAATAATTCGCCGAGAAATTGTAAATATCGCAATTTTTGCTATTTGTACGTCCAACCACAAAAATCACTTCGCTTATAGAAATCAACACCTGTCAAAGCATCGAAATGTTAACAGTACATTTGTTCACCAGAAATATACAGTACGATAGGGGTAAACAGTATCGTCAGCAAAAGTATGATTCATTTCAATTATATGATAAGAAATGTGCACATAAAATTTTCATTTGAATTTGTGCTATTTACGAGTCCGTGGCTGTGTGTGTTCAAGAAATGGAATTCCTCTTTTTGTGTTATATTTTCTCATATACACACATATTAAATTTGTTTCCAGATACCCCGACACCAAGTGGCAGATGATTGTTGTTTTAGAATAGCTATTAATCAATATCTATTATTATAAATGAATAAAAGTCTCCATAAAGAATTCGAACTCAAGCAATTATTAACGCATAGCATATATAAACAAAAATTTATCACTCTCGGCAGCCATCTTGGATTTTTCGGTATTTACTTTTTTTGACACATGAGCATTGAGCAATATATTACCTTATTATCCGTACAGTGCCCAAAAAATGAAAAAATAACAAATGTAATTTTAATTTGTATGTCATACCCCACGACCTCGAAAACGTACATACGATATTTCCCATGGCACCAACACCGCATTAAGAGGAATTTTGAAAGCGTATACAATAAAAAAAACTAACTCGGCTCACTTAACTTATTAATGCTTAAAAATATATATTATTATTTCTTGTTTTTTTATTTTTTTTTATAATAGCCACCGTAGATCAATTATTTTACAATAATGTCGGATTCTGAACTTCCAGTAACAAGTATTTCTGCGTGTTAAAATTTTAAGCTATTTCAAGTTAAGCTATTTAAGAGCCATCGAAATTCTTCGCTGGATAAATCTCAGCAACGAATCAAAGGTTGAAGTCCACGGGTTCTGCGATGCGTCTGAAAAGACATACGCTGCAGGGATATACCTTCGAATCATCACCGGAAATAAAATGTTCTTTAACCTTATCGTGTCAAAAACTACGGTGGCACCTCTTAAATGTAAGTCCTCGTCTGGAATTGTGTGGAGCTCTTTTGTTGGCAAGGCTGTTGGTGTCCACTGTGGATACGATGGAACTCCACTCAGCAAAAAGGTTCATGTGGTGTGATTCTCAAATTACACTTGCATGGATTCAAAGCGCACCATACATTAGAACAACGTTCGTTGCCAACAGAGTGGCAGAGGTTCAGGAACTCACGGATTCAAGCCGTTGGAACTACTTTCCATCTAAAGACAACCCCAAGGACATTGCATCAACAGGAGTTCTTCCGAGTAATCTAACTCAGAATCTTCAGTGGTGGCATGGGGCAGAATTTTTACAATCATTTGATGCAAATGTTTATACGTCTTTTGAAACCAATCCTACGGATCTCGAAACCAACGGCTCGAAGTGTTAAAGTAAGTTGATCGCATTTGGGTACCCCATAATTAATATTTTTTCAGTTCTGCGTTCACTTCACTACATTCAAATTAAATTAACATCTATTCAGTCGTTTTTCATTTGAGATTCAAAGCAACGAAATTACAAACCCGTATGTCTGGACCATTCTTAGTCGATGAGATACCATATTTGATCAAACGTTTCCGGAATTTATTCAAAAAAGTAATCCCCATCGACTGCAACACACTTATGCCAGCCGCTTCGAAACATTTTTTATATTCGGTTTTCAGTATGTCAAACGTGCTTCCTGCGATTTTTCCGTTACTTCCTCTCGGCTGCTGAAACGCGTTCCCCGTAGTGGTTTTTGTAACTCGATTGAACAGAAAGAAGTCACAGGGAGCCAAATCAATTCGGTGGCTGTTGGATGGTATTTGTTGCATTTTTCGTTAAAGAAAATTACGAATAAAGATGGCATTGTGTGACGGTGCGTTATCATGGTGCAAAATCTACGAATTTTCTGCCCACAGTTCTGACCTCTTTCGGCGAATTGCTGCACGCAAACGTCTCATAACGCCCAAATAATACTCTTTGTTTACTGTCTGGCCTTCTGGCAGAAATTCATGATGCACTACACCATTGTAATCCATGAAAACCGTGAGAATTGCTCCTGATGTCTGGATTGCGTGTCGTACTCATAAACCCACGTCTCGTCTCCAGTAATGATCCTTTTGATGAATGTGGGATCGGATTCAGCCTCGCAAATCATCTCTTTTGCGAGGTCAACACGGTCTCTTTTTTGCATGAAATTGAGGTCTTTTAGCACCAACTTTGCTGCTACACAACGGAAACTCAAATCATTAACCAAAATGTCTTCGACGGTCTTTGATCCATAGGCAATATTCAAGTCCTTCGCTATCCCTCTGATGGTTAATTTGCTGTTATTGACCAACATTTCTTTAACTCCATCAATGTGTTCGTCGGTTTTCGATGCCGATGGTCTGCCACTGCGTTCATCATCTTCGATTGACTCACGACCACTTTTGATCCGCTCGTGCCACTGGTAAACGACCGTTTTCTTTAGAGAATAGTTGCCGAAACACTTTTCCAACATTTCCAACGTTCGCGCACCATTAAATCCGTTTTTTACGCGAAATTTAATACAAGTTCGATGTTGCAATGGGAGCGCCACACTGTGGTTATTCCAGGTGGTATCTTCAGCTCGTTTGCGCTTGATTGCTCTTGTACAGCAGGAGTACTTTACTGAAGAAATCTTGAAGCTAAACAACTGTGAACGGTCTCTCGAAGAAGCAAGCTAGCGAGACCTTCTCCACTTACTGATGAAATGATTATTTTACGAGTTGGAGGTCGGTTGTAAACGCTGAGCTACCCTATTCACAAAAGCATCAAATAATACTGCCTTCCAGTAATTTTCTTACATCGCTCATTGTTCACGATACTCATCTGAAAACTCTTCATGGCGGTCAATAGTTAATGATGGCTACACTTCGGTCGGAGTGTTGGATTCTACAGTTGAAGTCTTCTGTCTAACATTGTATCCAAAAATGTCTAAGATGCTACTGGTTCAATGCAACAGAGATGCAGCAGAAGATGGGAAATTTTGCCAGCTTTACGAGTGAACCAAACGCGTCCTTTTCATATATCCGAAGTGCAATTTGCTGGACTTGTGCAACTCAAAGGTTCGAAATGTCGATGAAGCAAAATTAACAAAGCGTACATCGCGATTTTTGTTTGATTTTGCACAAAAGCAATTCATCTCGAGCTTGTTAGTGACTACACCACATCCGCATTTCTCGCAGCGTTTAAACGTTTCACTGCTTGCCGTGCGACAGGTGTAAAATCTATGAATCACCACTTGAAGCGTATCATCGGACATTATACCCTGACCTTCGAGGAATATGCAATTATACTTGCGCAAGTAGAAGCTTGCCTAAATTCCCGTTCACTTTGTCATGTAACTGAGGATCCTGATGATCTCTCTATCTTGATACCAGGGCACTTTTTAATTGGAACAGCACTAAACACCGCACCGCAAAAGGAATTAACGGCATTTAAAGATTCCTATGCAGAAAATTCATCAAGATATTTCGACCAACATGGGCTTAGCCAAATAACGAACTCAAAGTTAGGCAGTTAGTGCTCTTGCCTGATGAACGAACGCCTCCCATTGTTTGGCGTCTTGGTAGAATCAGGGAAACACGCCCGACATACCTACTTTTCTTTTCATGTACACATCGATCACACGTCACAAGTCGAGGATCTAACATACAATTTACAGTCAACATAATTTACATTCTACACCACTGCAGCCAAACATCGTTTCCTTTCCTGTGGCCCGGCAGGATGTTGCAACGCAACATACATCATTCGTAAGAACTTGAACATGAGAGAACTTGAAAGATAAGCTGAGAACAGACATGTCCTCTTTTTTATCATCTCATGGATCAGTAGGCATACCTATCGTTTAGTCAAAAATTGGGAGACCACGGGTGGCCGTGGTGTAGTGGTAGTAGCAAACGTTTCTCACTCGGAGGGTCCAGGTTCCTGCCCATGGCAAGTCAGTTTTTCATTGTGTAATTGGAACTCAGACAGAAAAATTCTGCGTGTGAAGGCATAACACTGACACGTAGATTTGGCTGTTGTAGAGTTTCAAGCACAGAAAAGAAAAAAATACTGTGATATACCTCGAATCACTCTGAGTGAAGAAAAAACTCTCAGTCCTATTCGGACTCCCACCCCTGGAGAGCAAACATAGAAACCAAACACACCTGAGTTTCAAACCACTACAAAAACAATTTTCCTTTCTCCTCCTTCTATCTTTCCGCCCGCGCCATGGCAACAGTAAAAGGGTATCTAACCCCTTAGGCACGCGTAAATTATAAAAAAAAAAATAAAAAATGAATGATGACACAAATCCCATTGTCAATTTGTGGGAGGTAACTCTGAAAATTGGTTTTCAATAGTAGACCTTCAAAATATCGGGTTTTTGATTATGAGCTGAATAAGATAACGCGTCTTAGCTGGTATATCTCATCGGCTGTAGTGGTAGTGACGGATGAGACCATTAAACATGCTATTGCTTCCTTTGATCGTTTAAGTCGCCTTGCTGCGATGACATATACCCAGTTATCTTATAAAAAGGTGTATATAAGCTGCTGGTAACTCTAAGTAGAATCTTCACTGCGGCCCTGGTACTGGCATACATATCAAAACCCACACCAACGGTGAGAGTAGCCTTTACAGCGAAAATCGGAAAAGAGAACTACACGCTCGCCAAAAGCTTCAGACCTATAAGCCTGACTTCTTTCATGTTGAAGAACATGCAGAGAATGGTCAAGCTCCAACGTGAAAATTCTTGCGAGACTGCGATTCAAAATCTAGTAGGAAAAATTGAAGGTGTTTCATCGACGTTGAGGGCACTTTCAACAACGGAACTTTCGACGTCATATTACTCTTTTGTGTATAAAAGCAATGCTGGTGAATAGGACATTGATTGCGGATGCTAACTGTGTCCAATATGAGATGGCTGGGGCAAGCAGAGGTTTTGCGCAAGAAGGCAGTCTCCTACTCCGCTGCTATAGTGCATATTGGTCCATTCACTGCTCAACGCACACAATAGTTCTGACGTCTATGCACAAGCATACGCGGATGATGTAGCTGTACTGTCTCTTGGAACGTGTTTGGCGACTCACTGCTATGCTATGCTAGGCGTGATTGGCGATTGGTGCACTAGAAATGGGCTTCAGTCAATCCTCTCAAACTGAGGTTGTTCTCTCTATGAGATGGAGGAAGCTAGCTAGTGTGACTCATTTAGTGCTTAAAGGCATCACCATCTAATTCTCCAAAGATGCTAAGAATTTGGGTATCAATTTGGATACCAAACTTCTTGGGATTAAACATGTTATGTCAAAAGCATTTAAGGCGCTGTGGGTAAGACATGGGACTTATCACCAAGAAAGGTCCTCTGGATCTACGCGGCTTAGCTAAGGTCAATCACATCCTATGCGTCGATTGTCTGATGGAATAAGCATCACGAACATACGTCATTGTTGCTTTTACCAGACTCCAAAGAGTTTTGTCTTGGCTGCATGGCTCTATCATGCCTGGTTCCGCTCTAGATGCATTGATGAATCTCTCTCCCTGATATTAATATAATGGGTTGCATTCTCAAAGCCATCTTCCGTTTAAAAAGAAGTGGTCTTTGGTACAACATGCACTGGAGCTTTGGTAACGTTGCATGTAATCTGACACAATGACGCCAGAAATCCTGCTGCAAAAAAAATACGAAATCGACTTTCCTTGTGCTCAGAATCTGACTCAGAGTCTGACCCAGAATCTAACCCAGAATCTAACCCAGAATCTGACCCAGGAATGTAGTCGTCTTCGCGGATGGCTCTAAGACAGTTATAGGATGCGGCCCTGGTGTCTTTCTGGAATACGACAACATCAAATTTCAATATTTGCTAGAAAACCTTCCATTTGTCTTCCAAGATGTGATGTACGCAACATGATGGCAACGAACTATATTGTGTCAATGACAACGTACGTTGGAACCACATATTCGATGTCGTCAAAAATGCTGCAAAATGTCAAGGTTGCCTCAAGCGATGCAAGTAAAGTTTCTCTGATCTGTCCTCAATATATTATGCATTCATCCGCCCAAAAGTGGAATACAATGCCCACATGTAGTCAGGTGCTCCTAAAACATCTCTGCATCTGCTAGATAGGATGCAAGACCGTGCGATAAGACTTATAGGTGATACTACTCGTATATTGCACAATCAATTCACGCCCTTGAACACCGACGTAATGTCTCTTGCCTTACATTTTTCCATCCATATTTTCGCCACCAGTGCTCCAATAAAATTACCAGTAGCATTCTGCCCCTTCAAACCTTCAGTCGTAACATCACCACGCTACGAATGCTCATCATTTTACCCTCAAGGCCACTTTCAAGCGTACTCTGAAATATCGTGATTCTTTCCTGAGCCGTACAACTAGCTTATGGAAGGCCTTACCGAGCTCTTTATTTCCTAAAATTCGAAAATTTAAAACCAACATAACTCGGTACCTTTCTATCTTTGCTCCTTAAGTCTGGTGGACGAGGCAAAACTTTTGCATCTGCCCTTAGAGCCTTGCTGAACACTCTTATGACTTCGAAGTCATTATAGTTCGAAAATACTAGACATCACTGAATGCAGTTCGAGGGCTGAACTGAGTCCCAGGTCACAATGGGATCACGGGAAATGAAATCGCCGATAAACTTGCCAGGCAAGGCTCAGAGCAGAGTTTTTCAGGAACCGAACCTATGTTGGGTCTGCCTGTGTCCTCGGTTAAGGCTTCCATTGACATTTGGGTTTCATATGAGCGCAACTGCGGATGGAATGACTCACCAGGTTGCGGGAAGACCGAGCGAATATTTTCCGACGTCTCTAAGAGTCCAGCAGCCTTCCTGGGGTCCCTCAGCAGGAAATACTATAGGTCGCTTACTGGCGTCGTGACGGGGCACTACTACAACATCCTGCAACACTTGCTGTGAAAGCGATGACGATACCAAGGAGCACTGTCACTGAAACGCTTACTCATCTTTGTTTGAAAGACTGAAAGATTCCATTAACAACAACTTACAACGAGTACAATGGACTAGTTCAGAGTTTTTCTATTCCGGTAGAAAAAAAAACACAAACTCATCCTGCACGACTGCGATTTCAAATCTAGTGGGCAAAATAGAAGGCGCGGCTTCTTGAAAGCAGTCGCAACTCTGAATTCACTGAGACTTGGTTGTGTCCAAGATAATATTTCACGTGAAATGAAACGATAATCTTGCTACGCAAGGCAAAGAGCGTTTCTCAAATAACTATCTTGAGTTAAGACTGCTTCGATCTTTATTTTGGGCTTCCATTAACAGTTAGGTTTCATATAAGCACACCTGTGGATGACATGAACCACCAGGATGCCGACAGAACAAAAGAATCCTTTCCAATATCATCGATGTTTCTACTTACAGTAAACACTAACCATACCGCGGAACGCAATTTAGGTGAGTATGTGGCGTTTCGCTCGTATTGGGCTGGAGGTACTCGACGACGATGTGGTGGAGGGTGCTGCTACTGTAGGCACTCTACCACTGAAGCACTTATTCATCTTTCTACGAACGAATGAATAAATCCATTGAAAGGAACATAAGAGGAGTAATAATTACAAGTTATTTGTCCGAGTGTTCTGCTACAATTGAAAAAAAGGATCGCTGCCCAACAAGAGATGTACCGTATCTCAGAAAGAGCGTCATTGAGGTGAAACTGTGAAAACTATTGTAGTTCACTGCAATAAATAGAATTTTGTCAATTTAATAAAAGCCCATAACGAAAGTCTTCCTTATGCTGAAAGCAAGCAAATATCAGCACATTTCACTTTAGCCC
This sequence comes from Volucella bombylans, assembly GCA_949129095.1. Lineage (NCBI taxonomy): Eukaryota > Metazoa > Arthropoda > Insecta > Diptera > Syrphidae > Volucella > Volucella bombylans. Next base: position 96,013,231 of record OX422142.1, read on the forward strand.
ATACTCGAAAAATAACATTCTGTCGAACACTTCCCATAGACGCGGAATTATATTTAAGAACCGCAATTTTGAGTATTTCATGTGTTTGAAATTCAACAGCCAGCAGCAGAATCGGCCCATTGTCACTCCTTTGCTTTTCACAGGCCGTACAAGTCAATAGGTTTCCACGAGGTGGAAATTATAAAAATATTTCACCTAACAAAATATTTAAACTTGCGGTGGCATCTTTGTTGAAACGTAAGGGCAAAAACTCGTTCAAATTAATTCTAACGCCAACTTACTCCTCCCCCAGTTTTATGGTTGGCAATTCTAAATTCTTCCGCGTACATACTCATACACACGTAAATATAGGTTGTGTTAAGCTTTTTCATGGAAATATTTGCCTAATGGGAGATTTTTCGAGAAAGTTTTGAAATATTTTGTAAAATATTTCCAACTTCGAGTAGGATTTTCTCACAGAGAAAGGCTGAGTAGGAGGGTCAGGATTTCGTGGTTGTTTATTTGTAAACTTTTAGTAATCACTCTTTCGTGGAGTGATGAGTTTAAATATCTCATCCACACAGCAAACCCTAAAGTGATATTGCTTTGGGAGGAGGACGTACTATGTATTACTGAAAAAATGTATCTTTTCCAGTAACGAATTCTCGTTGTACACAGTACCTGTGATGGTTTTTTTGATAGTAGAACGACCAATTTAAAATCAAGGAATATGGTCATGCCGAAGTACCGAAGTCTTAATAAGAGATGAGGGTGGCGGTGGTAATAACTTATGAGCTAAGTAAGTTATTTTAAGAGAATCATTTTGAGACATATTTTATCCTTCTTTTGTCATAGTTGCTATTTACCTAGGCTTGGCTAGCTAACCTATATAGGGTAAGTCCGAGCGCCACCAAAACAGCAGCACTATAAGAACATTAGCGGAGCAAATTGCTAGATTTTGTTGTTTAATTACACTCAGCGCGGCCGAAGGAAAATTATGGAGGACACAAAGACAGGTACCAATGTACATTCGATTTAAATGTTTACATTTTGTAATGACGAGGAAATAAAGAGCCCACATCCAACCGCGAAATAGGCCGGGTTGACTCTCTGGCAATGCCCAATTCAGCTGATTAGCGCCGAATCGACATAACTGTGTCTTCTTCAATACTGGCCGCTACGGTGACTATGTTTTCTTCATTTCGCACCAGCCTCTGTCTAATTGGTGGCTTAAGATCCAAAAGAGTGTAATCACGCTCAAACGGTGTATCGAACAACCTGCACACTGAAGCCATGATGACGACAGACCTCACGACGGAATTCAAGTTGGGTATTTACAACTGAGCCGGAGTTTCGATAATATTTTTTATTAATTTCCGCACGCCCGGCAAATGTAAAATAATGCATGATGAAATTACAATCCTTCCTGGATATTTTGACAGCTGGATGTCATTGGTAACTTTGACAACTGCTGAAACATAACAATTGGAAAAACTATCATTGGAATCTGGTCACCCGTTACAATAGTAATCGTCATTTATTCTTAAGTGGTCCGCACTTTGAGCCATATTATTTCTAAGTACTGGGTTGTACCACATGAAATGTCCAATTTTCGCTTAGTCGAAAATAAGAAGTTCTCGAGTGAACATCTGTGCCAGAACGTTAAATTTATAAAATAAAGTTGTACGTGTGCTCGACGTGTGAGAGTTTTAGTGTTCGTTACAAGTACCGTTATTTTTTTCTAGGAATTATTTACCATGCTGTCGGCAGTTCAAATTCGTACTCTTTTCCTTTACGAGTTCAAAGTGGGACATAATGTGTAATTGGTAATACAAAAACATTAATGACGCATTTGAGGATGTAGCGGTAAACGAAAGCCTCGAAAATGAACCCACGTGGGAAGCCGAAAATGTTAGTTGACGACGACATTTTAAGAGAAACGGTGGATGCGGACCCAACGAAATGAGTGCGGGAGATTGCACAAAGCATGGGAGTATCCCCAATGACAATAAGGCAAAGAAACTCGATAAGTGGTTACCCCATGAACTGAACGAATCCCAAAAACTACGGCGCCGAACTGAACCGTTTTTGCACCGGATAGTCACCTGTGACGAAAAGTGGATTTTGTTTGACAACCGTAAAAGATCTGGGCAGTGGTTGGATGCAATGTAAAACCAAAACACACCCCCAAGCCCGGTATTCACCCAAAAAAGGTTATGGTGACAATTTGGTGGACATCGAAAGGACCAATCCACTTTTCATTTCTTCAACCAGGAGAAACGCAAAGCGCTATCAAATATTGTGAGGAAATCGACATATTGCATGAAAATTTGGCAGAAAGGAAACCTGCGTTGATCAATAGGCACGGTCCGATCCTTTTACATGACAATGTTAGACCCCATACCTCACAAGTAACGGTGCAAAAACTGTTGCAGTTAGGATTTGAAATTCTTCCGTACTCTCCTGATATTTCCCCAACGGATTACCATCTGTTCCGCAATCTGGATTCATTTTGCGGGCAGAAGGTCTTCTGGAACCGAGCAGAGGTCATAAAAGCCTTTAAAGATTTCATTGCCTCGAAAAGTCAGCACTTCTACGAAAAAGGAATATTTGACCTTGTATCACGTTGGAAGAATGTTATAGATGCTAACGGATCCTATTTTGAATGAATAAAAATTTACGGAAAAATAATATTGGGTTTTAAATGTTTACTATAAAATCATTTCATGTGGTGCTACCCAATATGTCAATGTATTGTATTGATCCATGACGAAATTTCCGGATCCAGCAAACCCACACAAAAACCGATCAAACCCCTTGTTCACTTGTCGGGTGCCAATCCTCTTCCTTTAGTTACTCGTTAGGTTTTCGCCACAAATAAGCCTCGCTATCAGAATGAAATAAATTAAATTTACTCTCGTCCGAGAACAAAACACGTTTCCATAACGAGAATTCCTTATATTGATAATGTCTGGCAAATTTCTTCCTTTTAATTCTATATATTTATAGTGCTGATGACCGGTTCCTTTCGGGCGAACCTGTTGTGTAGATTTTTTTTCGATTTTCTGCTTTTAGCTTGGGAGCACGTAGAAGGGGATTTTTCTGAACTTGCCTGACAATCTATCTTTCATCTCCTTCACTGATCTTCCTTGGCCTTCCAGATTTTGGTAAATTGTTTAATAATTTGTGCGTTTTATATCTTTTTATAATATCTCCGATATTTGAGTGACTTCTTTTCACTATTTTTCCAATATGTCGAACTGGTTTGCCCTCCTTAAAATGCTCGATCACAATTTTTCGGCTATCTAATGATGTTTTGACCACGTTTTTGCCCCATTTTGTCTTTATTGTTCGATTGGTATTGACATTTGAACTACAGAAAAAGTAAGTAAAAATCAACTGTCCAATTTCTTTTTTGACCAACTGTACATAAGTGTTGTGCAGAACCGGATACTACAATTCATCTACCCATAAGCTGAAGTCCACGGGCACGGACATTTGCAGATGGTAAAGTTCATCGAACACCCATACCCGTATCATGGTCGCAAAAATAACCTTTCTAATAGTGCTGCAGGGTAACGTGCTGAAGTTTGCTAAAGAGTGATATTAATTTTAGTTTATCCAAGAGCCCTAAGCTACGAATGGTACAATTGTTGGTCTCAATAGTGAGGGCGGAAAATCAAAATTAAAATTACAATATGGGCCAGTGTGCAAGTTACATAAATTTATTCTGGTTGTTTACACCAGAGACCTAATAGCACATCGTATTGTAACTTAAATAATGTGACCATTCCAGAAAATAATTGATATACCGTCCTACTTCCGGCGACACGTCACTTGTAATCTCAGCTGTCAAAAGCTGTCCATACGACAATTTTCTTTCATGGTGGATGAATTATCCTTACTTCAGCTAAAACCCCTTTACTCTCAGAAATATGCAGAATGATGGTAACTACAATCGGTAGTTATTGCCTTCATTGATTCCACTTGACAGCTACTACAAATAAAAAGTATTTGGTTGTTCATTGCTCTATAAAAATATATTGTACTACCAGCTTTGTGGACTAATGTTCCATTCCAAAGACAGTCCCAAAAACAAACTCCGGGGTAGCCTGTTGCCTTACAGTTGTTTGCAAGTCATGTAGGTAGAATAAAAGAATTTCTTTTGTGCTCATTTCAAAGTTGCAACTTACCTGTCTGACTGAATGACCGACTGACTGACTTTTCGTAACAGTATTCAACTAAATTTCTATTTGAACACAAAGTCAATTGTTGTATACCGAATGGTACAGAGTATCGAGACGAGACTCCTAAGAATGGTCGGTGGAGTCGGTATCGTCTTCAAAGTTGTCGTCCTTGCTCCTGGCAATAAAATTCACAAAATTCACTTAGCTTTGCTTCTTCACTTTCTTGGAGTGTTTTTCGAGGGAATAAAAAAGTTTCGAAGTTAACTACGAATAACGTCTGAGATTTGGAATTTCCTTTGAATTTTAAATGCCAGGGGAAATAAAGTGTTTTTGTTGGTCCCTAAGTAATGTTTTCTGAAAGTTTGATAGAATTTGATGTCAATTTTTAAGAGGGGGGAATAGTAAAACATCAACGTCCCAAGAGCTGCTTGATTTACTAAGTTAAATGTTTGGATAGTACAATACATCTGGTGAATTCAGAAAAACCTCTGTCAAGGAGAGTAAAATACAATAAACTGACTCAAGGATGCACCATCTGAGAAAGATCCACATTCCTGTAAGTATAATCATACGAGCAATCTGTATTTAAATATTTGAATCCTGTGTTGAATAAAAACTTGTTTTAAACTTTTACCATAGGGAGCGCTATAATGCGGGACTAATATGAATCTCATTTAATAAATCGTTCCGATTGTGCACATGACTATCTCATTGAAGTTCTTTTTCACACGAGGGTTGTGCTCTAGGTAGATGGGATGAAGTGTGACTTGTGAGCTATTCCTAACTTATGCCACCAGTTGGGACCATTGTACATATTTTAAGTTTCTACCCCTGAACTTGTAGAGACCTATGGTTTTGAACCCAACCAAATAAAGATTTGATTTTCAGAAGGTTCTTTAAACATTGGTGATGGGGTCTGGAGTATCCCCGGCTGGTTGCTCCTTGTTGTAGAAGTGTTGAACCAGAAAAAAAAAGATAGATCGGGTTGATATTTTATAACTTTCTTTATTGGTCGAAACACGTCTTACCTCGTTGAGGTCGGTAACAAAAAGGCCGGAAATACTAAAAAAAAAAAACCTATGGATGAGTGGTTTCCGAATAAGTCGGAGGTATGCTATTGCAGCGACATCTAAATTTTGAAACTAGATAAGCTAAACTGAAAAGTTGGTACACGGTTCCAGTTTGATCTCCATGGACAAGTGTAATCGGCCTTGTTACGCTGATATCTTATTAAATTTTCTACCGTGGAAGAAATAAACGAGTTCCGAAAAATCAACAAACGTGCAGCGGAAAAATTAGCAGAGGCCCTTGACTGTTATCATGTAGATATTACCGCCATCCAGAGAGCGAACAGAGACAAATTTGTCATCCGCAGAAGACTTAGAGCGAGTATCTTATCACATATGTATATGTATGTGACTATGCCATCATGGAAGACAATGACAAGAATATTCACGAGCTGCTGAGGTATGTCCTAAGAATGAGATAGGAAAGGAGGGCATAGCCGATACGTCGCAATATCTGCCAGCGGACTTAGGCTTATTGCTTTTGCGGCGTCACAAAATATGGATACAGCAAGCACACGGTTTCCTCACCTCAATATATACATGCCGGTCTCTTGGTCATAAAACGCCTAATCAAATTAGTAGTCTTACGATCGACGTGGGACATGGCCCCAGTATTCGGGGCGTCCTGACCTACAGTCAACATTGATTCGGATCACTACCTCGTTGCAGCCAATATGCGAGTGCAAATTTTCGAAGTGCCACAAGAAAAGAGACCTACTGTTAAAAGATATTTATTACGCAGAAAAGCTGTAATCCAAGTGACCACCAGAATATTCGCCAAACGCGACAACTCCTATGCCGCCGTCATCTACTACCGAAGAGTAGTGGCAACGCTACCAACGCACTCTCGTTTCTTGATGAAGGATGCCGATACACACTGTTATAATATCGGGTGCTTCGGATTCGAGGATTAATTAAAACAACATATACGAGTATATGTATTGTTTTGAATTTGAGTTCCTAAATAAAGATAAACTTGAATACATGTATATACATAAATTATTACACTTACGCTGTTGTGCGTCCTCTCACCTCCGATGATTTCCAAATTATAACGATACAATGCCCAATAGCAGAACAAAGAACAAAGGAATTTTCGTTAAAACTTCGAAACTTCATCAAAGGCGAGAAGAGCTGTCACATACGATCACCAGATCATTAACCTTGAGTGGTGTTACTAACTGATACCACTTGGTTCGGGGACATAAATCGGGAAAGTACTCCGCCAGCCACTTCTTCCAAAATCGATATTGGATATGCTGCACATTCCGCTCCGTTGAAATTTGAACCGTTTTCCGTATGAATGCGCACGGCAGTTCCTCTGCGATTCATAAAATTACGTATACATAACAGACATGCGTCAGTGGATAAGTCTCTAGCGATCTCTAGGTGTACTGCCCTAGTAGTCAAACATGTGAACGTTTTTCCTGATTCCGACCATTGACAATGATAAATGGACCCATGTAGTCCAAACCAGTGTACGTAAAAGGTCTAACGAACGCCGTCAACCTGTCTTTTGGCAACTGACCCATTAGCGGAGCAACTGGTTTTGCTGTTACAAATTTGACAGGTCCTTCCGTTTTTACGTACTACAGGTCTTATTTGAGGAATCCAGTAGCGAATCTCGGCTATGATGGTATTTTCGTTTTGATGGTTTACTAGGTAGTGTTAGAACCCGACAACAAGATTGATTACATGATGGTCCTTGGGGAGTACTATAGGTGTACGAGTATGAAAAGGAACAACTATTGCCCGGTCTATACGACCCCTTAAACAGATTAGTCGGGATTCGTTTAGACAAGGATTCAGCGTCAACAGTTTACTACCTTTCGCCACGCATTTAACCAAACTCAAGCTATTATATTCCTCAGCAAAGGCGGTTGTTTGAACAGCCCGATATATCACCATCTCCGCGTCCTCAATTTCGGACGCTTTCAGCCAGTCATGATTTCTATCGTAAGGTGCTAGAAAACAATTGTTACGAAAGCGCAGTATCCCTGCTATGACCCGTCTCAATCTAATGAAAGATGAGAGCCTTTCAAAATCGTTTGAAACTGGATTTATACAAAGTAATTTAAATTTTGTGCACAATTCTTCGCTGGTTGCTACACACGGTTGATTGGTGGGCCAACGAAACTCTTCACCTTCCAGAAAACGTTGGTCCTTTTATCCAAAATGAATCGCGTTTTTAATTTTCCAAGCGCGTTCCAAAGTCCACCGGGTTCATTACACTTGGATCCCACCTCCAATCATTCAAGTCTGCCGTTAATTCAATGAGCAACATACGGTAACACCAGGCGCGGAATAGATACAAGTTCAAGTGATTTTCATTTTTCCTGCGACAAATGCAAGTTTAGTTTTGATCTGACATGCGGTGATCCTCCAGTGTCCTAGGGCAGCGTACGCTGTTTTGCTGCCATCGGCAAACACATGAAGTTCACCCACAATATGTAAGCGTCATCGGAGATCGTCTCATCCCATGCAGTTTTAGAACGCAAAATCAATTGCAGCAATACCTTCGCAATCAGCGAGTACTCTGCCGACAACTAAAATGAATCAAAATCTGACATCGTAATAGTCAAAACTACTCTTTTTGTGGGTCTTCTGCATCCTTTTAAGACCTCATGGTCTACCATCCCCAATGCCATCAAAAACGGTTGGTGACTCAGTGCATCCCTAAAACTTTTTGGTATGTTCCACAGTCTCCTTTGTCAAGGCTTATCACTGATGTTGCTAGCTGTTTTCCATTGAACCTTTCAGTCACCAGTTTAGAGTTGGAAATGAACCGCTTCAACTCAAAGCCTCCATGTTTATGGATTTGCACAACTACTGCGAACACCTTTATAGCTTTGTTTTCATCGGCAAAGCAATGAACGTAATCATCCACTTAGTGGTTGTTTAATATTGCCTCGACCGCTGCAGGGAATTTGGACTGAAATCCCAATGCATTTTTATCCTTCACAAATTGGGCTGAACAGGGTGAACACGTCGACCCAAAAATCATCATGGTCATAAAGTATTCACGTATGGGTTTACTCCTGTCTTCTCTCCACAAAAAGCGTTGCGCGTCTTGATCTGTTTGATTGATTATTGGTTTCCATAGTTGCGTCGAAAACAAGCCTCAATTTGGTGGGCTTATTTGCGTTAGAAACACTTTAAATAAAAGTTTTCTAGCTGAAGGTTCTTTCACAGTGCTCGTGAACACTTGAGCTACTACACCGTTGTCCTCTTTAACTGACGGCACATCATGCAAAAGCTAATGAACCTTCTTTGTACACCCCCTTGCATCTCATTGATGCAGCTGTCTACACTCATTACTGCTGTGACCGAGACCCAGACAATTAAACACCGACGCTGTTGCCGCACAGTCCGCCATCACCGACTAATATTCATTTCCATGAACTGCTTGTACCTCTTGTGTCCCCTCGAACATACGGGGCACTGATCACCTTTCTGTACAGAACTTTCTCCGTTGACATGGAAGAATCTATTTCTGAATTTGACTCCACACAAGGTGTTCCGGTTGTCCAAAGCGTTCCTCCAGAGTGTCTATAGTGCGTTGTACGTTACTAATGTGAATGAGTAAACACTCAACAGCCCCTTTACTTTACGCTTGACAGCTTTCTATAGTCGCATCATATTTTGCCGCTCGTTATACCGGTACTCTTCCATTGCCATCGCAAAGGCATCCTTAAACATCGGCCACTGCACCGGACTTCCATCAAAATCTGACAAGTCATATATTTTTCGGTTGTTCTCCACTCTTGATGATGACAAATTGTGGTTAAGCTGTTCCAAAGTAGCAGCAAGAGACGCAGACTCTTCAATGCCTATGATAGAAGACCTACTCGTAGATAGATGGCATCGCTGTTCGTTCTCAACGAAACGGCGTCAGTACTCTTACTTGATCCGTTATTTTAGCGCAGAGAGCGTCGAGGGCGTCGGTAGCATCGCTTTCATCATCTGTCACATTCTGCCATGTTTTTCGCCTAACTCTTTTCATATTAAAATTCCGCGAACACTAACCCAAATCAAAATTCGGCGAACACACCACTCATCCTAAACCGAAGCCATTCATGTAGCTAAAGAAGAAGCATACAAAGCGGCGTTGCAACGAAGGACGATTGTCGATCCTGAGCCCTAAGAGCAAAAGAGATGAGGAGAACTTTGTTATTCGTTAACCCAACCAAACTGTTAAACATGACGGTTTAGAAGTGACTTTGTGGAGAAGATTGGGTTGTTGAAATGGCTAGTGAATTGAATCTCAGCATCGTTTGGTCGATCCACAGTGAAAAAAACCATCTCCACTGCGCCAACTATTATAAGATTTTGTCTGCCATAATACGTGAACGTCCGAAATCCTTCTTCAAACAACCTGATTGGTTGTTGTAGTTCCGGAAAGTCCACAATCGACCAAGATTTTACTCTCCGGCAGACCCTGGAAGAAACTCAGAAACTCAAAGTCTTCGATTTTAAAGCCGTATAGGACAGTAATGATAGAGACGTCCTTTATAGAGCCATGTCTAATTTGACAACCCTGCCAAAATCGTCCGTTTGTGATGTGATGACGGAGAACGCCCACTGCTCCGTCAGGGTTGGTAATGATTTAACCGAGACCTTTGATATCAAATAAGGTTTTAGGCAAGGCGACGAGTGGTAAATGGGTACAAAACTACGTATATGCTGTTAGCTAGAAGGGACACGCAACATCAACGAATTGGACAGAATGTGACAGTCGACAGCTATAATTTGGTGGTAGTAAAGGACTTTGTCTACTTTGGCTCTGCCACCAATTCTGTCAACAAGACTTCAGAGGAAATAAAACGAAAAATATATCTTGCAAATCACTGTTCCTTTTGGCTAGGAAGGCCATTGAGTAGCAGAACTTATTTCGAAGAACTAAGAAGAGCTTACATAAGATCTTGATATTCCCAGTCCTTCTTTATGGCAATGGAACATTGGTTCTCTCGAAAGCAGATGAAGACATCCTCGGTAGTTTCGAGAGAAAAATTCTTCTTAGATATTCGGTCCCGTTTGCGTTAACAGGCTCTACGGCGACATCGAACTGGTCTGGAAACAACGCATCCGTCGCCTGAAATCGATAGGAAAAGTAGAGAGAACAAGCACCCATGCCTCCACCCGCACAGTCTTCGAATCTATCCTCAAGGGACACCTTGACGCGCACAAATAGAAAGGGATCTCAATCCACTTAGAAGTGAAACCAGTTAGATAAGGACTGAGCTAACCGGAGATACTTGGTTGAGTTGAGCTCCAGTTTCAGCCCGAGCTGTAGCGTATTACAAAAGCGATATTTGAAAGTTTTAGCAAACAGTAAAATGAATATCCCGGGGATTCAAAGCCAAGTAGCAGAAATTGACCGTCGATACTGAGTGTTTTGCAGACACTTCTGCAAATACGTCTCCAAGGATACTCAATAAAGGTGGTACCAGCCAACAAATGCGCCCACCGTCCACCAATATGAAGCAGGACAACTGTATTAAAATTTTAACACATCAAACCGCCGATATGTTCAAAGCAGCAGATTAGAACTTGAAACAGAGCCTGCATCGCCTTAACTAAAAATTATGTTTCAAATGAAAAAATGTCCGATGAATAGAATCTCTGCTGATCCACAGCAAAGGGTACAACTGTTCATAATTCTTCAATGTGACATACACGGCTAAATGTGTTTCTTCTTTTACAACTAAAGAAAGAGTGAAAAAAGTACAGAGTTTGTACAAAAGTCCTTTGGAACAAGAACAATGTCTGTAACAATTGCTTGGACATAAACAGGCCAAATAGTCTTCTAAAGTGCCCACACTGTGGGAAAATACTATCCACATTTACAACATCCACTTAACTGCGTTATTCTTGAGCAAAATGTATTACAAACCCGTTGAAAGAGTTTTAAAAAGTCGTCCTTGACCTAGTGGTGGATGAAACTCCCGCCTTTCACATTCACGTTAACTGAAAGGGCGTAATGCCGCAGTTTATTTTAGTTCAACTACTTGACTTAATCTCGCATCTGCACTTGTTAGCTACAGTGCCTGCACACACAACTTCTACAGTTCTCAGAATCATTCACATAGCATTCAATGTGCCTCTGTATCTGGTTTTTGGAAACCAACGGGCGTACTACTCGTATGCCATCCCACCCAATGCAAGTGTAGTCCTACAATAGTTAACCACAGTAAAAGACCCAGAGCCTTAACAATGCTAGTATTCATGCAGGTAGCATCCTTCACAGTAAGAACACTATACTAGGTCCAATGTAAACAAATTATGTAGCACAGGACCAGAAGTTTCAATCCAAACAACCCCTCTACTGAAAGTGTAGTGCGGTACCTTCATCGAACTTTTGAATCAAAGCTTACAGTACGAATAACAACTGAGTGGGTTACATACAAATAAGTTTAATGAACACTCTCCCACCCTACTGCACCAATGAAGTGAATCCTTTTGTCTAATGAGAGGATTTCCTTCATTTTATCATATCGCCAGAGGAGCTGATTTGATTTGTGACAGAACATTAATGTCAGACCAGGAAAACATTTAGTTTTGTTGAAGAGTGAAAATCAATTTGAGGACTCACTCGAATCGGTTTGATTATAGAAAATCATCAGTCTTCAAGTCTCTAGTCAGTGTGACATTGGATAATGAAAGCTAAGCACCTTTTAATCAAGTGCCAGGATCACATGTCAAGGACGTGCTGGTTGATTGTGGGAGACAAATAAATTTTGTCAGATGCGGACGTGTTTGATTGGTATGTTGTGTATTGCTCATGGTAAAAGATGATATTGAAAGTAAATAACAACCAGAAGTATGAGGACACACATAATATCCATACAGGATCCATGGGTGAAGAATAAACCCTGTTCTTTCTGGTATTCAAGGGGCATCACATACGATACGAATTATCTGTAACTGAATACTCGGACCTACATAGCTGAGGAAACTTCAATGCCACACAGTCGGAAAACCCTCGTTGCGAATTTAAGTTTAAACCACAGACACCAAGATGCTTCCGCTCAACCTCAGCATATCAGGCTGGAACCGAAGTTCCAGGGCTCCTAATTCCCATGGTACAGAATTAAGTTTCCACAGATCATATATATCGATTGGGCGCTGAGATGCATGCAAATATGTCGCTATTCAAATGATATCTACAGTATTATACATCAGATGAAGCTTTGATGTTCTTTTGCATAAGACCAACTGTCCTCTACTCCTCTTCGTAGCCTGTATAATTGGGCGGGGTCCCCTACAACGACGTCAGACACAAATATAGCGATATCCTCACTAAGGCTGCTTCGAAATATTCGGAGCTCTGTTCATTTGACGATTTGTCTTTTGTATTCAGCAAAGGCAGCGCTCATACCAACGTGGTGAGATACCGGCACTATCTAAGAAATGATCAGGGCCTCCAGATTGGAGGTTTTGCCATTGGGTTAACTCTCCGACCGCGTAAAATACTCAATGGTGTGAAGAGACAAGCAGTTTCGAATATGAACGGATCTACTGTTGACGACCTTGCGCAATGAAAAGATGACAAAGACATTCGATTCTGCACTGAGAATGTTAGAAACCCAGAACACACCACGTGCATCAAAACAACTAGCAGAGGCACTCGACTGCTATAAAACACATATCACATATTTCGATGCGGATTTATCATCAGTGGAAAACTTAGACAACAAGTCTTGAGCTTCAACAATGTAACCGAAGTTCCCAAACCTCAACATCCGCAAAGTGACCTGGCTTTCTCCTGATCAAAACACCGTCAAACAAATATTACTTTGCAATCGACGCAAGACATAGTTCCAATATTTTGGATGTCCGAACGTTCCAAGTAAGTCAGGTCGACTCGGATCACTACTTTGACAGTGTGGGAATGATAACCCGGACGACGAAACACCGAAAATACCATGAAGAAAATTTAATTTGATATTCGAACGGCTTCGATCGCAAGAGACTGCTAGAGTCTTTTCTGATCGAGTCTCCAAAAATCTAGTCCTATGCTGCCAGGATCAAGTGTAGGAGACCAGTAGCTGACTCATCACCAACCTACCGGAGACACCGCATCTGATGAATTGACAGTTCTAAAATTGTTGTCAAATGTTGTAAAAAAAACTCTGCTTTTCCAAAACTTTCTATCGGGTTGTGTCAGACACTGTAACTGTGTTTAGTCTCTTGAAGTCTATTACCACTCTATATTTCCTCTCACCAGTGACGTCTGACTTCTTGGGTACTATCCATTGTGGAGAATTTAACAATCAATCCTGTTATATAATGATTCTTCGTTAGAATGATAGGTCTTTTGCAGTTATACGGAACATCGTTCGCAACGCATTATTTGTGTCAAGATAAGGTTTTAATTTATATAAACTACTAGTATTATTTGTCAGTGAATCATCGCTGCTTAGCTTAAGTTGATTATCTCATTTGAAAATGACCCTCCTTAACACAATCTGTACAGATAATTCGCAGCTCTCATTAGGTCTCTAGGAGCTAAAATGCCACGAATCTCAGTTTTTCTGGTATGTCGAATTACGTCCGAAAAATAGTAAACATATGCCATGGCTTTCCGAAGTTTTATCCATGATGAAAATCTTTGGTAATCCACTAATGCCAAGGTGGACGGCACGGTGTGTGAAAGTATGGTAAACTCTTCAGTCGCGCAGGATATACATATTTGCTTTCATAGTGGGCCATTCATCCTTTCCTCTATAAAGAAATGACGGACCTTTATACCACCTGTATAAAGGTGTTCCACTTTGTAGCGTCATCACCCGGATTTTGTTCTGACGGCACCCATTTCCATTCGATCTCACTGGAACACTCCAAAATTTCTCCAACTCTAAATAGCACAAATTGCTTTAGCTTTCTATTTTCATTCTTTATCCAACACAAAACGGAATGCGAATCGGACCAAAAATACTTCCTATCGATTTTTATAGAGTGCCCTCTTATAACTGTCTTTGCAATCCTGGCCCCTAAGGCTGCTTCCAACTCCATTTGTGGTACCGAAATCTGTTTGATAGGTGCTATCTTCGTTTTGGAACACCGCAAAAAAGCTACAGCTGCGTATGCTGACATGCTAGCGTCAACAAAAACATGGAGCTCAACTGAGCTATTTGAATCGAATTTTAATTTGCTTAAATACGGCCGTTGTAAACGGTTTTCCAATAGGGACTTGACAACTTTGAATTTAATTTGTGAACGCAGTCTTTCACTAATCATCAAACTGTCACTGCCAATTTATTCAGTAAACTCAACATTTTCATCATGGTACTCGTAAAGTACACGAACGAGTAACGTCTGCAAATTATAAAAATTTTCTACCGAAATTCGGAGTCGGTGACTGCAACTTTAAGAGCGTTAACTCCAATTGTCGGTCGTAATTCTAGCCCTAGTAGACAGGCAATAACAAGTTTAGTGCAAAAATTTGAGTGATGTTGCCGTAGTATCAGTGAGATAACGGGTTGGTCGAAGTGTCGAAAATATCGCTGCCGTTCAGGCGTCCGTAGCAAACGATCCAAATCAGTCAATTCCACGGCGTTCTCAAGAATTGGGCATCGCTCAGACCACATTATGGCGTATTTTGCGTATGGATCTTGGTTTACACCCATACAAGATCAAGCTGACTCAAGAAATGAAGCCGATGGACCATTTGAAGCGACGTACGTTCTCCGATTGGGTTCTTGAAGATGCGCCAAGATGATGAATTTTATCGCAAAATCATCTTCAGTGACGAAGCTCATTTTTGGCTCAATGGGTTCGGGTTCGTCAATAAGCAAAATATGCGTTATTGGTCAGGTGAAAATCCACATGTGCTTCATGAATCACCACTTCATCCACAAAAAGTAACTGTTTGGTGTGGTTTGCATGGCGGCGGCGTTATTGGGCCATATTTTTTCGTCGACGATAGCGTCGCGTTACTGTGAATGGTCAGCGTTATCGCGCCATGATCACCGATTATTTTTGGCCCGAATTGGAAGATATGGACTTGGACGACATGTGGTTTCAACAGGATTGTGCCACAAGCCACATAGAACACGCTACAATCGATTTATTGAAGAGTAAGTATGGTGAGCGTGTTATCTCAAGACATGGACCAGTCGATTGGCCGCCTCGTTCGTGCGATTTAACGCCGCTTGACTATTTACTGCGGGGCTACGTTAAGTCATTGGTTTATGTCAACACGCCGACGACGTTGGAAGAGCTCAGAGCGAACATTGAACGCGAAATAGCAGCCCTTTCGGCCGAAATGTGTGGCCGAGTCGTTGAAAATTGGGTCCAACGAATCGACCGCTGCAAACGTGCCCGCGGTGGATTGGACACAATGATTTATCCAGAATTCGTCAAAAATTGTTAACATTTCTATTTATAAAAATTGTGCAAGACCAAAATAAAGTACTTTGAATTGAAGAACTGAACAAGTATTTGTAAGTACTGGTCAAGTACTTGGAAGTACTGCTCAAGTATTTTGGTACTTAAGTACGTGGAAAAATACAGGTACCTGCCTTTTTTCAAGTGCCAGTACCAAGGTACTGAAATACAAGTAACAGTACCTAGTACTTGTACTTGGGAGGTCTGAAGTCGTGAAATACTTAAGTACTTTTCAGGTATGATCAACAGACAGAAGTACTTTTCTGTTGTCAGATACTAGGAATAAGTCGAGCAATATAGGACTGAAGCGCACAGAAAAATGTGTAGAGTTTGTAGTATTAACCAGTGTTAAATTTATTATCCTCGTATTAACAATTAAGCTTTTCTCTTTCAAATGGTTACTATTAAAATCACCACAACGACATTAGGAGAGGTTAGGCATAAGTTATCTAAAATGTTTGTTAGAGTTGAGATATTAATAATAAAACCCTTTTAGAATCAAACAACAGAGATTCTATTGACGGTGGTGTAGATAAAAACTGGCATGTAATGATTAGAGTACTTGGTTCGCAGCGCAATGTGTTGAAAGTTTGACATTTGAACGCACAAAGCCTGAATCCAAAATTGGATGAATTTCGGCATTTATTTATAAAATCTGGCGTTAATATTGTTTGTGTCTCTGAGACATGGCTTGCTCCGGAGTTTTGCGATAAAATTTACGAGGTCGACGGTTACAATTTATTCAATGTATGTACGAGGGGCGTTCAATATATTCTCGGTATCGATATGAAGGAAAATGCGAATTCAATTTAAATTGTTTTTATTTTTCAATATAATCTCCCCTAGCATCAATGCATTTGTTACATCTTGAGATAAGCTTTTTTAAACGCTCAAAAAAATAAATTTCCTCTTTCTCTGCAAAATACCCATTTATTGCCGACTTGAGTTCTTCATCATCCGAAAATCTTTTTCCACGAAGACATTTTTTCAAATCCGGAAACAGGAAATAATCACTAGGGGCAAGGTCTGGACTATAGGGTGGGTGTTGGATTTCTTCGAAACCACAATCTCGCGCAGCAGCCTTGGAAACTCGCGCCGTGTGAACAGGAGCGTTGTCATGAAAAAGCAGCACACCCGCTGTGAGTTTACCCCGTCTTTTCTTTTTAATTTCCTCCCGCAAATTATGCAAAGTGGAAGCGTAGGATGTGGCGTTGATGGTTTCACCTTTTTTTTTGTACTCAATGAGCAAGATTCCCTTTGAGTCCCAAAAAACTGTGGCCATGAGCTTCCCGGCAGACGGAGTGACTTTGAACTTCTTCGGGGGTCTGTTCCTTTTTTATGCCACTGCATGGACTCTTGTTTGCTTTCAGGGTCATAGTGGTGGACCCATGTTTCGTCCCCAGTAACAATTCGATCCATAACACCGTCCGCGTTCTCACTACACATCTCCAAAAGCTCTCTACAGCATGCGATTCTCACTTTTTTCTGAGGCGCAGTGAGCATTCGTGGCACCCACCTTGCACTGACCTTTGAAAGGTTAAGATGGTCATGAAGAATGGTGTGAATGGTACCAACTGAAAGCTTGGTGATCTCTGCCATCATTTTCACCTTTATTCGGGCATCCTCAAGAACAAGTTTTTCGCCTTCTTTGATGCTTTCTCCCGTACAAGCAGTAGCCGGGGCGCCGGAGCGGGGGTCGTCTTCAATGCTCTCTCTGCCTCTCTTGAACTCACTTGACCACTTTTGCACAGTTGATAATGAAGGTGCGGAACCCTGGTAAACAGCTACCATCTCTTCATGAATAGTTTTTTGACTTTTTCCTTGCTTAGTGAGAAATTTAATTACAGCGCGATGCTCAATTTTCACCATCATCGTCTCAGTTGCCATTATGATTCTGTTTAACTAGAGATAAAATGCGAATTAATAATCACATTTATATGAAATTTGACATGAATGCACTAAAATAATAGTATTGCTTGATAAATAAGTCAATTTATATACACAACCACAGCTTCAGCCCGATACCGAGAATATGTTGAACGCCCCTCGTAACTCCTAAAGTAAGCGTCCTAGAGGGTCCAAAGTTGAACACAAAAATGGCTATAACTCCTTAAATAAGCGTCCTAGAGGGTCCAAAATTGAACACAAAAACGGCTATAACTCCTTAAATAACCGTCCTAGAGGGTCCAAAATTGAACCCAAAAATGGCTATAACTCCTTAAATAACTGTCGTAGGGGTTCCAAACTTGAACACAAAAAGGGCTATAACTCCTTAAATAAGCGTCGTAGAAGGTCCAAACTTAAACAGAAAAATGGCTATAACTCCTTAAATAAGCGTCCTAGAGGGTCCAAAGTTAAACACAAAAATGGTTATAACTCCTTAAGTAAGCGTCCTAGAGGGTCCAAAGTTGAACACAAAAATGGCTATAACTCCTTAAATAAGCGTCGTAGAGGGTCCAAACTAGAACACAAAAATGGCTATAACTCCTTAAATAAACGTCGTAGAGGGTCCAAAGTTGAACACAAAAATGGTTATAACTCCTTAAATAAGCGTCCTAGAGGGTCCAAAGTTGAACACAAAATGGCTATAACTCTTTAAATAAGCGTCCTAGAGGGTCCAAACTTGAACACAAAAATGGCTATAACTCCTAAAGTAAGCGTCCTAGAGGGTCCAAAATAGAACACAAAAATGGCTATAACTCCTTAAATAAGCGTCGCAGAGGGTCCAAACTTGAACACAGAAAGGGCTATAACTCCTTAAATAAGCGTCGTAGAGGGTCCAAACTTGAGCACAAAAATGGCTATAACTCCTTAAATATGCGTCCTAGAGGGTCCAAAGTTGAACACAAAAATGGCTATAACTCCATAAATAAGCGTCCTAGAGGGTCCAACGTTAAACACAAAAATGGCTATAACTCCTTAAATAAGCGTCCTAGGGGGTCCAAAGTTAAACACAAAAATGGCTTTAACTCCTTAAATAAGCGTCCTAGAGGGTCCAAACTTGAACACAAAAATGGCTATAACTCCTAAAGTAAGCGTCCTAGAGGGTCCAAAATTGAACACAAAAATGGCTATAACTCCTTAAATAAGTGTCGTAGAGGGTCCAAACTTGAACACAAAAAGGGCTATAACTCCTTAAATAAGCGTCGTAGAAGGTCCAAACTTAAACACAAAAATGGCTATAACTCCTTAAATAAGCGTCCTAGAGGGTCCAAAGTTGAACACAAAAATGGCTATAACTCCTTAAGTAAGCGTCCTAGAGGGTCCAAAGTTGAACACAAAAATGGCTATAACTCCTTAAATAAGCGTCGTAGAGGGTCCAAACTAGAACACAAAAATGGCTATAACTCCTTAAATAAGCGTCCTAGAGGGTCCAAAATTGAACACAAAAATGGCTATAACTCTTTAAATAAGTGTCCGAAGGGGGCCAAACTTGAACACAAAAATGGCTATAACTCCTAAAGTAAGCGTCCTAGAGGGTCCATAATTGAACACAAAAATGGCTACAACTCCTTAAATAAGTGTCGTAGAGGGTCCAAACTTGAACACAAAAAGGGCTATAACTCCTTAAATAAGCGTCGTAGAAGGTCCAAACTTAAACACAAAAATGGCTATAACTCCTTAAATAAGCGTCCTAGAGGGTCCAAAGTTGAACACAAAAATGGTTATAACTCCTTAAGTAAGCGTCCTAGAGGGTCCAAAGTTGAACACGAAAATGGCTATAATTCCTTAAATAAGCGTCGTAGAGGGTCCAAACTTAAACACAAAAATGGCTATAACTCCTTAAGTAAGCGTCCTAGAGGGTCCAAACTTGAACACAGAAAGGGCTATAACTCCTTAAATAAGCGTTGTAGAGGGTCGAAACTTGAACACAAAAATGGCTATAACTCCTTAAATAAGCGTCGTAGAGGGTCCAAACTTGAACACAAAAATGGCTATAACTCCTTAAATAAGCGTCCTAGAATTTCCAAACTTAAACACAAAAATGGCTATACGAGGGGCGTTCAATATATTCTCGGTATCGATATGAAGGAAAATGCGAATTCAATTTAAATTGTTTTTATTTTTCAATATAATCTCCCCTAACATCAATGCATTTGTTACATCTAGAGATAAGCTTTTTTAAACCCTCAAAAAAATAAATTTCCTCTTTCTCTGCAAAATACCCATTTATTGCCGACTTGAGTTCTTCATCATCCGAAAATCTTTTTCCACGAAGACATTTTTTCAAATCCGGAAACAGGAAATAATCACTAGGGGCAAGGTCTGGACTATAGGGTGGGTGTTGGATTTCTTCGAAACCACAATCTCGCGCAGCAGCCTTGGAAACTCGCGCCGTGTGAACAGGAGCGTTGTCATGAAGAAGCAACACACCCGCTGCGAGTTTACCCCGTCTTTTCTTTTTAATTTCCTCCCGCAAATTATGCAAAGTGGAAGCGTAGGATGTGGCGTTGATGGTTTCACCTTTTTTTTTTGTACTCAATGAGCAAGTTTCCCTTTGAGTCCCAAAAAACTGTGGCCATGAGCTTCCCGGCAGACGGAGTGACTTTGAACTTCTTCGGGGGGTCTGTTCCTTTTTTATGCCACTGCATGGACTCTTGTTTGCTTTCAGGGTCATAGTGGTGGACCCATGTTTCGTCCCCAGTAACAATTCGATCCATAACACCGTCCGCGTTCTCACTACACATCTCCAAAAGCTCTCTACAGCATGCGATTCTCACTTTTTTCTGAGGCGCTGTGAGCATTCGTGGCACCCACCTTGAACTGACCTTTGAAAGGTTAAGATGGTCATAAAGAATGGTGTGAATGGTACCAAATGAAAGCTTGGTGATCTCTGCCATCATTTTCACCTTTATTCGGGCATCCTCAAGAACAAGTTTTTCGACTTCTTTGATGCTTTCTCCCGTACAAGCAGTAGCCGGGGCGCCGGAGCGGGGGTCGTCTTCAATGCTCTCTCTGCCTCTCTTGAACTCACTTGACCACTTTTGCACAGTTGATAATGAAGGTGCGGAACCCTGGTAAACAGCCACCATCTCTTCATGAATAGTTTTTTGACTTTTTCCTTGCTTAGTGAGAAATTTAATTACAGCGCGATGCTCAATTTTCACCATCATCGTCTCAGTTGCCATTATGATTCTGTTTAACTAGAGATAAAACGCGAATTAATAATCACATTTATATGAAATTTTACATGAATGCACTAAAATAATAGTATTACTTGATAAATAAGTCAATTTATATATACAACCACAGCTTCACCCCGACTCTTACGCCCCTCGTAAGAGATGGCATTAGATGTGATCTCGTTTATAAATCGCACCTCGACTGCCCCCTGCAATATGTTTTCGTGAAGATTACTTGCAATTCATCGCAAATACTAATCTTCACGGCCTACAGACCCCATAAAAATGTCGATATTGCAACACTGCTTGTTACCTTAGAACAGCATTCTTGTATAACCTCTCAGATCGTACTCTTCGGCGACATAAATTGTAATCTTCTGTACAAGAGCATCTATGCACCTACTCGTGTAATCGGCTCCATGTACTTTCTAGCCTTATCCCCTGTCAACTTCTCGACTTCGATTCATTTCACTAGTAGCTCTAGCACCTTACTTGATGACTTTTTTGTTAACGATCCTGAACAGGCGCTACTTTATAATTAACTTCTTGCACCTGGCTTCTCCAAACATGACCTCATCTTCTTAATCTACGATTTTGAAGTACAGGTAAATGTTAAACATCTCCAATATGGGGATTTTAT
This sequence comes from Volucella bombylans, assembly GCA_949129095.1. Taxonomy (NCBI): domain Eukaryota; kingdom Metazoa; phylum Arthropoda; class Insecta; order Diptera; family Syrphidae; genus Volucella; species Volucella bombylans. Next base: position 96,034,616 of record OX422142.1, read on the forward strand.
TTCGATTAACCAATATCGTCTATTAGTTGACGTTCGTGAAATCTACCGGGGCAGAATCTATAGGCTCACCTCAATCAATGATCAACTGTCGTTTTTGAACAGCAATATCGGGCAGTTATTCGAAGATCATGTTCCATTACGAAGAAAGGTAATTTCTCATACAGTTCCCTTATGGGGATATCACTGAGCCTTTTGTCAAGAGAAACTTAGCGTACTCTAGATGGAAGCGGTGTAGAATTGCTGAGCTGCATGCAATCTACGGGTTCTGGAAAAAAATGTCTGGAAGACCTTAAGAGTTTAGGCATCGGTAAACAAAACTGCAACGTGGCCGACAACATTGATTCTAATCCTTTGAATGTAAAATTTCCGGATCTAAACAAAACCAGTTCAAATGTACCTGCTGATTTGTTTACTGACCCACCCGAAGAAGCTGATAGAACCTTTAGCCCTACCTTGCTTGATGGTCCTGATGTTGTTGCAGCATTACTGTCAGTAAAATCAAATACCATAGGCTTGGAAAATGGAGATCCCAGGTTCATTAACCTGCTTTTACCCTTTATTCTGCCTTACCCCAAACATCTATACAATATCTTAAGAACCTCTGAGTTTCTAGTTGATTGGAAAAAAGCCAAGATTATTCCAATTCCGAAGGGTGGCAGCGGTTCAGTAGATTTTAGGCCAATTTCTATATTACCCTTTTTGTCAAAGGTTTTTGAAAAAGCGATCTCAAGACAGATACAAAGGTTTCTCGATATCAATAATCTCCTTAATGGTGCTCAGTCTGGGTTCAGAGCTAATTGGAGCTGTAAGACCGTACTACTTCATATTGTTGATGAGATACGCATAGCAATGGATAGGAAAGCAGTAAGTTTGCTTACTCTTCTCGACTTCTTCAAGGCTTTTGACTCAGTCGATCATGCAGTCCTCTGTTCTAAACTAAAAAGCTTGTTTCGCTTCTCTTCAACCGGAACCAAGCTTTTTCAATCATACTTACCGGAAGACATCAATGTGTGGTTGTTGGAGATAAGATGTCAGGTCTTCTCCTTGTGTGCAGTGGTGTACCACAGGGATCAATTTAAGGCCCTCTTTTTTTCCTACTTTACATTAACGATCTCCCCCAGGTTGTCAGACACTCCACCGTCATCATGTTCGCCGATGATGTACGGGCCTTTATTAGTAGCCCACCAGCTGAACTTTCCCAGGCATCAGTAGCAATGAACGACGATTTGTATCGTATACAGCAATGGGCACAGAGTAATAATCTGAGTGTGAATCCAACTAAATATAAATCGATTGCCATAAACCGTACCAAATTAGATAGGTCGCTGCTTCCGCACATCAAACTAGGTGACTCCGTGATCACCTACGTTGAAAAGTAAGGAATTTCGGAATCATCTTTAATGACACGCTTACCTGGTCCAACCACATGAACACTACCATTGGTAAAGTTTATGCTGCCATTCGCGTATTATGGGCATCAAAACACTTCGTCCCTATCAAAACATAAACTTTACTGGCTAAAGCTCTTCTTCTACCTACTCTGCTGTACGGCTGCGAAGTTTATTGTAACACCGACTCTAACTCGTTAAGAATTTTAAATGTTATATTTAACAACATTACCAGATACATTTACAATCTTCGACGTTATGACCACGTATCACAATACTAAAAAAAAAAGCATTGGGTTGAATCCGCCAAGTCATGCGAACTAGCCAACCAGACTATCTCTATAATAAATTGGACTTTCCAGTTTCGCAGCGATCGCATGTTATTATCCAACCAAGATACTTCTGCTCGGCGTCCGAACGCACTTTCTTTGTTTATACCAAATACGCGTCAGTGGAATTCTATATCAATCGAAATAAGAAGTATCGCAAATCACCGCAGTTTTAGATCCTCCCTTCTGAAGTTCATTTCATCATCCTAGTCTCCCTCTGAACACTAGCTTTAAATTTATATATTGTACATCAATAGAGTTCTGATAGCATATGAATAATAAAATCATTTTCTTAATTTCCTTCTATCTTAGATTTATAATACATTTACTTTACTTCTAAAGAAATCTTACAAGAAATCATTCTTTTTGTGTAAGTTATGTTTAAATAAATAATATTCCGATTTGGTCTATAAATCGTGCCAATTTTAATTTAATTTGGTGAGGGATAACGCCCCCATTTATTTCGCTTAATGCAAGCTTAAACTAACTTAAAAAGTAGGACTTAAAAACTAACAAGAGTTAAGGAGGAGATAAAATTTAAGACAAGAAGTGCTCAGGTTAAAATTAAAAAGGGGGAGGTTTGAGTTAACCTTACGGAGCATGCGGGAGATTGGTTCGTTAGAACCATAAGAGGTGCAGTGGGTTGGGATATAGAAGAGACGAGGACAGCGTAAATTACGAGTGTTAGTGTTGAAGGAAATAGAATTGTAAAGGGAGACGCAGTCCACAGAACCGGAGAGCAGTCAATGAATGAAGAAAATGTCAGCTACGTCTCTGCGTTTTTCGAGCGTATTCAGGTTAAGAAGTTTGAGGCGGTCGCGATAGGGAGGTAAGATAAATGGGTCACTCCAGAGTAGTCCACGAAGAGCAAACCGAAGAAAACGACGTTGAATGTTCTCGATTCGGGATGTATGAATTCGCTGAAAGGGGGACCATACTTGGCTGGCATATTCAAGGAGGGGCCGGACAATTGTAATGTAAAGTGACCATATCACATAAGGGTTGCAAAATTCTTTAGACCAACGTTTGATAAAACCGAGCGATGAGTTGGCTTTCAGGATTATCTCATGAATATGCGAACGGAAGTTTATATCGTATAAAATTCCAAGGTCGCGAAGGGATTGAACCTGGGGTACAGGTTGGTCATGCAGAAAATAAAGTCGAGAGGGGGATTGATTGGACTTACGAGACAAAGTCATAGATTGGCATTTGGAGACATTAATCTCAAAGCAATTTTTTAGACACCAAGTAGAAAACATATTGTACGTTGCGAGGGTTTTTGCAACGTCAACTCGAGATTTCTATCTTTGATTAATAAATGAATCTTAGTTGATTATAATTTAGACTGTTAGATTATAGAGCCAAGGATATAGACTATGGAAAAATTACTAAGCGAGTGGAGCGAAAAGAGCGAGCGACACGAGCAAAAGAAAAGGCGATCTATTTGATAATGAGTTCTTCAAGCAACTAACTTTATTACAAAATGTGGCATGATAAGTAAGTGGTATTCTCTACATAATTTAAAAACATCGCATATAATAAATATGAATTTACCGCGATTTGCGGTAAATTCAAAATTTCTATGTTTTTTTTCTAAAGTGTTATAATTATAAATATTCCACAGCTTTCAATTGAGCGGGTATAAAATTCAAATTTTTATGAATGTATGTATGTATATCTAGGATCTAACATTCCGCCCCCTTTGGAAGCTACGTCTTTCAAGAGGCTAAGAGGGTAATGGTTCAAGCTTGCGAATAGCACGCCTGATGACTGCCTTTGCCGTTTTAACATCTGCCACTCTAACTTGACCATCAGCACCTTTGATGACTGCTGCTACTCTTCCCATTAGCCATCTTTGCGGTGGGACGTTGTCTTCATGGATGAGAACTAAGTCGCCAATCTTGAGGTTTTTGCTATGCGATGACCACTTTCCTCTTCCCTGTAGCTCGTGAAGATATTCCAGGGACCATCTGCGCCAGAAATGAGTCTTTACTGCGTTGATTCGCTGCCATCTCTCGATATAGCTTATTTCAGGAACTTCGATCGCTGGTTCTATGATGGTTTTGAGTGACGAACCAATCAATAGATGTGCGGGCGTTAGGGCTTCCAGGTCATTGGGGTCAGACGACATCGGTGTAATGGGTCGAGAATTCATCACCGCTTCTATCTCGACCAGTGCTGTAGAGAGCTCCTCGAATGTCAACTTTGCTCCTCCTAAGCTTCGATATAGGTGACCCTTCGCGACTTTTACAGCTGCCTCCCAGATCCCGCCAAAGTGAGGTGCCCTGGGGGGTATAAAATTAAAATTGATACCAAGATTAGTACAAAAATTTTGCAAGATTTCTTGCGAACACTTTTTAAAGAACATATTGCGTAGCTGCTTGAGTTTTGACTGTGAGCCAACGAAATTGGTTGCATTGTCGCAATAGATGGAGCTTGGCAGACCTCTACGACCAATCATCCGTTTCAAAGCTGCAATGAATGCTTCAGCTGACAAGTCAGATACTGCTTCTAAGTGAACAGCCTTTGACGAAAAACATATAAAGACTGCTACATAACTTTTATAAGGCACCTTGCCTCTAATCTTAAGGTACGTTAAGATGGGGCCGCAGAAGTCTACGCCACAACAAAGAAAGGGACGCAAGGGAGTGACTCTCTGTTGAGGCAGGTCACCCATTATTTGCTCCAATAGCTTGGGTCGATACCTAACGCAGTGAATGAATTGCCTTACAATCTGCCTTGCCAACTCTCGAGTGTTTGTTATCCAAAACCGTTGTCTAATTAGGGCCACCAAAGCTTTAGGACCAGCATGGTAATTGAGAGGTGTATATGACGAACTAATATTTTTGCGAAAATATGGTTTTTTGGTCACAACAATGGATATTTGCACGCCTCAGGAATATCCGCATGCTTCAGCCGTCCTCCTACTTTTAACAACGAGAGACCACTTGTTTCCTGCAGGAAAGGATTCAACCACTTAATAGATCCTTTTAGAGGTCGATTGGTTTTGATTGCATCAATTTCCTCAGCAAACGAATCCTTTTGTATAGCATACATGATATGCAAAAGTGCATGGTCTAATTCCGTGGGAGTTAAAAATGGTTCGGGGTCCTCTTGCAAATCTTTCATGTTGGAAAGCTTTTTCATACTTCGCCTCAAATCGGCGACAAAATCGTATTACGTACGCTATTATTCGAAGTATCTTGGAATAGGAACTAAAACGCTCGACCATTCCGTGTGTTAAATTTGGTGTTGTTCCTTTGCAGATGAGGACTGTTTTCCAGTGCAATTTCCTCTGATGAGAGCGGAATCCGTGAGGGCCAATTTTCATCACTCTCCATCAAAAATCGTGGTCCATCGAACCAGATTGATCCCTTCAATTCGTGAATATCGCAGCCCCTCGACACGATGTCAGCTGGATTCTCTTGTGTAGGAACATGGCGCCATAAGACTCCTCGCGTTTTCGTCTGAATTTCAGCAATTCGATTGCCGACGAACGTGGTCAACTTCGAGGAATGGGTAGCAATCCAATGTAGAACAATGGCGGAATCCGTCCAAAAGTAAACTTCTGACTGACGATCCTTGAAAATGGTCTCAATCTTTTCCCACAATTTGGACAACAGATGAGCTGCACACAGCTCCAAGCGAGGTAGGGATTTTCTATTTATAGGTGTCACCCGGGATTTTGATACCAAGAGCCTAACCTGAGTGGATCCAAATTCATCCACCGATCTAAGATATATGCAGCAACCATGTATCTGATAGCTGCGCCGGTTTCCCATCAAGACAAATATAGGAACCGATACCTTTTGTACAGAGTGCAAATCCGTTACGAACCGTTCCCATTCTGCTTCGATGCCTTGTGGCAGTGATGCGTCCCATTCAACCCGTTCGATCCATAATTGTTGAAGGATTATCTTGCCCTTAATAATGATCGGACTGAGCAGGCCTAATGGGTCGAAGAGTGACGACAAAATTGATAAAACCGATTTTTTTGTCTGCTTAGAAAATGTTTTGGTAGGTGCGTAGGAAAATATAAAATGGTCACAAACGGAGTTCCACGAAATTCCCAAAGTGCTAGTTAAACCTGACTCACTCAACTTAATCTTTGTATCAGGTACAGCTTTGTCGATGTTGGGGTGGTTGCTGTTCCATTTTGATAACTCTAACCCTGCTGACTTCAAAATTGATTTGACTTCCTCTAGTTTTTGAACTAATTTGTCAAGATTGTCGTCTCCTGTGATAAAATCGTCTACGTAGAAATCCTCATCTAATGCACAGGATCCTAACGGCAATGATGATCGATGTTTATCTGCCAAATATTTTAGACAACGGATGGCTAGGAACGGAGCTGAAGTAGTTCGATATGTGACAGTATTCAGCTCGTATGTTTGTATTGGTTCTGTTTCCTTCGTCCTCCACAAGATGTATTGAAATTTGCGATGAGCAGGGTGAACCAGGAACTATCTATACATTTTCACGATATCGGCTGTCAGAACAAACCTATGCAAATGAAACCGAAGGAGAATAGTAAATAGTTCAGGCTGGATTGTTGGGCCTACCATGAGAATATCGTTTAACGAAATTTGTGAGGAGGTATAGCAAGACGCATTAAACACTACCCTTAGTTTCGTGGATAAGCTTCCTGGCCTAAGTACACAGTGATGGGGCAAGTAGTAGTGTGGTCCGTTTAACTTTGGGTCCTTGACAAGCGTCATGTGTCCTAGTTCCTTGTATTCCTCTAGAAACGATGTGTACTGTTGTTTTATAGACTTATTTTTCGATAACCTATGCTCAAGTGCTAAAAAACGACGAAACGCTATATTGTATGAGGCTCCTAAACAACTCCGCTCCTGTTTGAATGGCATCAATCGACCATAAGAAGAAATTTCCAGGTTTTCGTTGAAGTGTGCCTCACATTCCCTTTGTTCTTCTGTCCACTTTGATTTGGAATCCTGGAGTTCTTCCAACTCCCAAAACCTTTCAACATAATGATCCAATGAATCTTCGCCCCTAGTCAGAAGACATTGTTTCCTATCCTTATCTGGTACCTGGTACCTTCCTTAAACGATCCAGCCCAACGTAGTTTTCTGCAAGGAAGGAAGTCCTTCGCCTAGTTTGATCTGACCCAACTTGAGCAAATCAAAGAATGTTTCGGCACCTAACAACAGATCGATTCGGAACGAATGATAGAAATGCTCGTCGGCTAACCCCAGATTTTTAGGCAAATTTCAAGGCGCCACGCTAATATTTGATTGTGGGTGATAACCAGTGATGGACGTGATGATTAAGAATTCTAGTGATACTTCAAAGTTACTATATCTTGAACGAATAGTGGTTTGGGTTTGAAAGTTGATTTTTGTTTCAGCGACCCCTACTCCTACTATATCTACATTCTTCTGTGACCTTCGCAAGTGAAGCGATCTAGCAAATCTTTCGGTGATAAGGTTAACTTGTGAGCCAGAATCTATCAGCGCCCTTCCCATCTGAAAACTTCCAGTAGAATCCATTACGAGAATTACTGCTGTCGCTAAGATCACTTGAGCTTCGGCTAAAGTTCCCTTCTCTAAGGCAGTGTGGACGGCCGCTGATGTTGGTGGTTCTCCCCTTGTAGAAACATTTTCTTCTTGTTGTGATCGATGTAAAAGGCTGTGATGAGATTGCTTGCAAACTTTGCATCTGAAAGGCGATGGACACTTCGAAACGGTATGCCCCTTTGCCAAGCAATTCAAACAAAGCCCAAGCTTTTTCACATTTGAGAATCGTTGCATAACTCCTAATTTACCAAAATTGTGACAATTTAAAATCGAATGGCTAGTATCTCCACAAAACAAACAAGCTCGCTTTGCAACTGTAAGTGAAGTCTGAAAGCGATGAGCAGAACCCGATGGCTTGGCCTTATTCTGTGTCCTCCGTGCACAGTTGGCTCTCAATTGGTTAGTATCACGAGTTTCGAGATATTGACATCGTTTACTTAGAACAGCTGAACAGTCTATCCAACTCGGAAGTTTCTTGTAATCCTGGTGTTCGTCCCATTTGGACAGGGTTTCTGGGTCTACCTTCGACATTGCGATGTGAATAATCATTGCATTGCAAATGTTTTCAAACGATCCTATGGACTGAAGAGAATTAAATATTGCAGACACATTATCTATAAATGCTCGTAAGTCTACAGCCGAAACCTTTGTAATGATCGGCAGCTCAAACAACTCCGAAATGTACTGTGCAAAAATAAGAAAATCATTATCGTAGCGTTCTTTGAGCCTGGCAAGTGCCTTTGGATAATTTTCGTCCGAAACTTGAAAGGCCTTAACCGTGGTGAGAGCCTGCTCACTCAGACAAGATAGCAAATGGTTGAACTTTTGAATTCTAGTCAAATTTGTCTCATCATCCACCAGCTTTGTGAACGAATTCATAAAGTTCTTGTAATCGGAGTATTTCCCGCTGAACTTCGGAAGCTTGAGATTTGGTAAGTTGTTGTATTGTGGCGGTGGTACTACAAAACTTGTTTCCATACCAATACTCCTTGTAGTTCCTAAAAGCGATTGGATTTTTGTTTTTGCCGCAATATATAAATCTTCTAATTCTCCTCGACTGGTGTCAGAAGGTGTTATATGCTCGATTTGAGTCTGGTAAGCAAGAACCTGCTTAAAGTACGACTCGAGTATACCCAACCGGCACTCCAATTCTGTTGCTGATAAAGAGTCTGCCTTTGTCTCTACAAGGTTCTTAATACGAGTAATACTGCCCTTTGTGGATGAACGCATCTGCTTCAGTTCCTCAATGGTAGCCTTGGTTGCAGACTCAGTTGACATATTGATGTTTTACAAACAATTACCAACAAAATTAGCCGAAAACAAAAAACGAATCTAAATGTTCTATGTCCTGGAGATTTACTTCAAATCGAAGAAAAAATACGACTTTGAAAAAGAGATCTAGCTAAAGGTATCAGTCGTATTTAGAGGTAATGAAAATGTCCAGCTCAATATATTTAAATGTATGTATTCGTTGAATTTAAACTCGAATCTATGAATATTATATGTTGCGAAGAAAATGTGTCACGACATTTATATGTATCAAACTGCGAAACGATGAAATCTACTCAATTTAGTTTCAAAGACGAAGCCAACTGTCAAGCTGTTTGCATATGTTGCGAGGCGAAATGACACTTATGTCTATTCAAAAGCGAAAATATGGACCCACTCCTACTCTACTCAGTAGACGAACTCCAGCGACGAAGACAATCAGCGAAAGTTTTCCTTCAATGCAAGATCAATGAAGCATCCTCTCCGGCGACGACAAGAAAACAAAACTACAAAAAGCTCTGTGAGTGTGGGCGAAATGAGGATCTATGCAATGAAGGTATGCAACAGTGCACGTAGGACTCCAGTGTAAAGCTTTTCTGCAGTGCGGAACTAAGAGATCGAACGAGCGACGAAGACTAGACAAGTGCAAGAGGTTTGATTTGCTCTAATAAAAGCTTTTGCTAATGACTATGATCGTGAGTAAATTTGCACGTGCAGAATTGTGGTACATAAGCGATTTATTAGAAAATTTTATGTTAACTGCGGTCGCATCGAATGTGTTAACTCACAGCAGTTGAAAAATAAAAAATTATGTGGGTGGCTTCAGCAATATGTTCCTTAGGTATATATTTTATACGAGTATATAATATGTATAGATAATTATGTTTGCATGCATATCGCTCTTCCGTCGAAAGTGCGTTTATTCATAAGTTGTCTGGATTAAATACTCCTAACTTTTTTTTTATTTTTAGTTTTGGTCTATGACTCTTGTAAGCGCACGTTCGATTGAAAACCGATTTATCACGTACCTGAATGGGAGATGATACTTATCTACCCGCATGTGGTTCCCTTCGTTTGCGGATTTTTTTTTTTTGATCCGATTCCTTTGATGTTTGTTCGATTCTCCTGATTTCTCTGGTGGGTTATATGGTACCTATGCACTTGTCCACGCGAAACCGATTACCGAACCGCTATTCACTATGTTGTTTTATGTTTGCACTTTTTAATTGTCTTTATGTGATACTTTAATGTCTTTGAGAATTGCAAAATTGTTTTTTGTAGTTTGGGGTTTGTTTTTTTTACGTTTGGGCGCCAAAAATGTACGTTGCGAGGGTTTTTGCAACGTCAACTCGAGATTTCTATCTTTGATTAATAGATGAATCTTAGTTGATTATAAGTTAGACTGTTAGATTATAGAGCCAAGGATATAGACAATGGAAAAATTACTATAGCGAGTGGAGCGAAAAGAGCGAGCGACACGAGCAAAAGAAAAGGCGATCTATTTGATAATGAGTTCTTCAAGCAACTAACTTTATTACAAAATGTGGCATGACAAGTAAGTGGTATTCTCTACATAATTTAAAAACATCGCATATAATAAATATAATGGTCACCGCGATTGGCGGAAAATTCAAAATTTCTATGTTTTTTTTCTAAAGTGTTATAATTATAAATATTCCACAGCTTTCAATTGTGCGGGTATAAAATTCAAATTTTTATGAATGTATGTATGTATATCTAGGATCTAACACATATCGAGGTCTTCTTGAAGGAGAATAGAGTCTTGGGGTGGAGAAATAGTTTTAGAGAACTTAGTGTCATCGGCGTAAATGGATACGGAGCAGTGTTTGATAATCTTCTCAAGATCGTTTATAAAAGGGTGGCAGTGGTGTAGTGGTAGTAGCAAACGCTTCTCACTCGGAGGGTCCAGGCTCGAATCCTGCCCATGGCAAATCAGTTTTTCATTGTAATTGGAACTCAGACAAAAAAAAAAAATTCTGCGTGTGAAGGCATAACACTGAGACGTAGATTTGGCTTTTATAAGAGTTTCAAGCAATGAAAAAAAATACTGGGAATTATATCTCGAATCACTCTGAGTGAAGAAAAACTCTCCGTCCTATTCTGACTCCCACCCCTGGAGAGCAAACATAGAAACCAAACACACCTGAATTTCAAACCACTACAAAAACAATTTTCCTTTCTCCTCCTTCTAACTTTCCGCCCGCGCCCTGGCAACAGTAAAAGGGTATCTAACCCCTTAGGCGCGCGTAAATTATAAAAAAAAAAAAAAAATAAGTTAAAATGAAAAAAACGGGACCTAGATGGCTGCCTTGTGGGTCACCCGAAATGGCTAAAAACCGGGTTGAAAAGGCTGACCTAAAGCGAACGCTATAGTAACGATTCTCCAGATAAGAGGAGGTCAAAACCGAGGGAAGACAATTTGAAAAGGATCAGTTGATGTGATATTTTATCCAAGGCCTTAGTGAAATCTGTAGCATCGTCAAATTCGTTGCCATTTTCTAGGGCTGAGAGCGGTAACGGATACGAATTCAACTAAGTTTGTAGTAGTTGATCTACCTTTTAGAAATCCGTGCTGACTTTTTTTTTTTTTTTTTTTTTTTATAATTTACGCGCGCCTAAGGGGTTGATACCCTTTTACTGTTGCCAGGGCGCGGGCGGAAAGATAGAAGGAGGAGAAAGGAAAATTGTTTTTGTAGTGGTTTGAAACTCAGGTGTGTTTGGTTTCTATGTTTGCTCTCCAGGGGTGGGAGTCCGAATAGGACGGAGAGTTTTTTCATCACTCAGAGTGGATTCGAGATATAATTCCCAGTATTTTTTTCATTGCTTGAAACTCTTATAACAGCCAAATCTACGTGTCAGTGTTATGCCTTCACACGCAGAATTTTTTTGTCTGAGTTCCAATTATACAATGAAAAACTGATTTTTTGCCATGGGCAGGATTCGAACCTGGACCCTCCGAGTGAGAAGCGTTCGCTACTACCACTACACCACGGCCACCCCCTGTGATGGGTGATATAAGTGACTTGCACTGAAAGCTTAGAACTTCATATAGAAAACTTTCGAACATTTTAGGTATGTGAGAAAGCTTAACAATGGGACGATAGTTGGTTACTTCATTCGTTGATCCCTTTTTGTGAACCGGGGTTATGAAAGAGGTCTTCCAAACTTGAGGGAATTCCCCTTGTGTGAGGGACAGATGAAAGGGGGAGGAAAGTGTGTGCGAAAGATTGGAGGCACACTTTTTAAGAAATATTGCTGGGAGCCCATCTGGACCGGATACAAATTCATCATTGAGATTTTGTAACTTTTCTTCCATAAGAGTGGTATCAAAAGGTTGAGAGAGAGAGGGGCCAATGGAGAAATTGGAAAGGTACTTGAAATAGATGGAGTCGGGTACGAAGAGGTTGTCTGCAAATGACTGTTTAAAAAAGTTTGCAAAATAGTTGGCAATAATATGTGGTCGATGATATATTATCGAACGAGAGGTTAGTTGAGGTTATTGTGGATGGCAAGTAGGACATCTCTACATGTAGAATCAACTTTAGGGATGGCAGAATCATTAAACATAGGGAGAGTAGTTTACTTTCGATACCAATAACATCTATGACTTCATTTGACTGTGTACATATTGTAGTTTTTAGTCGAAAAACATCTAAACTTACACTTTATGCCTTCCTTCACATAAATTGCTGCACCTCCACCGACACGACCTATTCTGTTTGCCGTAAAGATTCAGTTCGCAAAATAACATTATTTCCCATTCCGATTATATTATTTATATATATTGTATATAAAAAAAAAAGAGTAACGAAAAGAAATCTAAGCAAGGTGATTTAAATAGTCACTATATTTCACAAAACTATTTCTCTCTAGATTAAAAATTTAAAAATGATCGACAAAGCAAAAACATTATTGATGTTGCCAAAAATTATAATGTTAAGTAATGTAATGTTTAAAGGTGAAATATAAAGATTTGTATTGGGTTTTAACTAAAAATGAACTTATGAACTTTCTAATATATGTTATCGTATTATTAAGTAGAAATATAATAGTAAATATAATTATTGTTAATGGGTGATAGGTGAAAGCGGCAACCCTGGTAGTCATCTATTCATGGCAAGAGCATTTAGTTGGTCAGAGCTTTCAATAAAAAGCTTTTATCGTTGGCAGAAAGTTTGGTGTAAACAGATCCACTTTTCGTGAAAGCTGTAAACAGCTGTTTCTTTCGCCTAAGATTTGTAGCAGCGCGAAATAAATAATCTTTTATTTATATCGATAAAAAAAAACTTTATTTCATTTATGAAAGAAAAACTTTATTTCACTTATGAATTTTTTTACACGTTTTACTAGCAAGGTTAATAACGAACAACCTTCAGAATGCTCTCTTACGTCTACTTATACTCTATCAATTGTTTACTCAGCTTTTTCTGCATTCTCACAGGTATGCAAATGCATGTGATCAGCGGAAAAAGTCTGGGAACATTTCTGTAACTTAATATCTACTGGTTCCAATATCTTTCAAAATATTTTGTATACTTGAGTTCAAATATGCTGACTTTTACATAACTTCTCCGTCCTTTACTTTAAAATTCTCCTGAATTTTGTTTTTTACTTTGACATTAACAGATTGCTGTATTTTGAAAGATATAAGAACTATGGTTACTAAAACAATTAAAATTATGACAAAGCTAAAATTAAGTGTATATGAAACATTCTTATGGTATTGTAATTCTTTTATTTTATTAAGATTATTTTCATTTTCAAATATAATTTCATCTAAAGTTATTTTATCAGTAAAATTTGTAAAATTTTTGTACATTGGATAATAAAATCGCTCTTGGAAACTCTCTTTTATGTTTGACAAATAATGGTCTAAAATTTCTATTTTACAATTATTAAAATGTATTAACACGTTTCCAGTTACATTTAAATCTCTGTAGTCACAAATTTGACTTATGTTTAAATTATTTGCATTCTTTATTAAAATGGTTTCTTCATCTATTAATATGATTTCAGTTTGGTTGTTTCTAATTAATTTACAATTTTCTTGAAAAATACAGTGTTTACTTATGCCTAATTCATTAAGATATTTAAATTCTTCATACTTATAATTGACTTTATTATATTCAACTACCTTTTCTTTAGAACAATCGATTTCTTTTCCATTTTTGTTTGTAATCGGTACTATTATTTTTAGTGGAATCTGTTTAAATTCTTTTGGGATCTTTATTGCAAATATAAGAGTATCATTCCTATATTTAGTAATACCTAATTTAATATTTTTCATCTTATTCAAATCTTTATTATATTTTTGTATCTCCTCATCTGTTAAGATATTAGGATGAATTATCTTGTATGTGCTCTATTTTTTCTTTTAATAGTTGTACTTTAAAAAGCTGATCAAAAAAGAAATTCTGTTCAATTGTTCGACTGGATACATTATTTAATTGTCGCAAAATTATTTCCCTGTCTTTCTTAATAATATCTTTAAGCTGTCTAAATGTTCTGTTAAAACTATCATTTATTACAATTTGCTGGTTTAAATTACTAATTGAATTATGGTTATTGATTTCTATATTTCTAAGGTGGTTTTCAATGTCTATTCTATCTTCTTTAATAAATTTATTATGTCTTGTGGTTTGATCATGTGAATGATAATGTCTTTCTTAACGACTATGTCTACGTCATTAAGTTTAATTTGAGTAAATCCTGTTTGTTCCTTTATGTCGTATATACGTAAGAGTCCGTTAGTTGGCGTTATTAGTAGGAGTAGCAATGTCATCGTGAAGAGCTGAAAATTTAGGTTGACGTTTAATATTAGTGGTATGAACGTTTGCTAATTTACTACGCTTAAATTTAGGTTGATGTTTATGCCTAACTGCCTTATAGTTTTTTATAAATCTTGTGGATCTCTCTTCAATGTAATCTTCGCGATTTTCGTTGGCCTTTTTAATATTCTTTTCTTTTGTTGACCTTAAGTTTTGTCTTACCTTTTCAAAATCTATTCTCTTAAATTGAACTTAAATTGGGAGTTGTTTTAATTGTGGAATGTATTCTCTCATTATAGTTTCGTATGGCCTTTGTTATTAATCTTTTAATTGATATGTTTTGTTTATTTAATTTTAAAATTCTACATTTTTCTAATATGGTGTTATGAAATCGTTCTATATCAGAATTCCCGGTGTGGCTATTTGGTTTGGTAAAATGTATTTCTACATCTTCCTCTTGTAAGAATTCTTTGATGTGGATTGATTTGAATTCATTATCAGCTATAACCTTTTTAGGTTTCCCTACTTTAGCGAAGTGATTCTCTAATTCCTCTACTATTGTAATATGGTTCCTGTCTGAAAGATAGTACGCTAATCCAAATTTCGAAAACTTGTCGATGATTGTTAGAAAACTACACTTCATTATGACAAATGTATCTAAATGAATTATTTGATTAAGATCTGTTGCTGTTTCAGTTAATTGAAATTTTGTTTTTATTGGTTTTCTATAGTATTTAACTTGTTGGCATATCTCACATTGGTTTATAACTATTTGAATTATTTCTTGTAATTTAGGATAATAAATTTTGTGTTTAATAGCACTGTAAGTTTCTTGAATTCCTGAATGTAAACTTTCCTTCACATGATAGAGTGATATTTGTTTTACTATTTCTGCTTCTGTTTTGATATCCTGCGCTCTAAAAGAACATTTAACAAATTTAATTTGGCTATCGTCTGAAAACATTTCTCTTAACTTTTCCTGAACTACGTTATATTGTTGATCTGGTAATTTTGAAAAAATACCTATTTTTCCTTTCGTTATAATTTGTTTAAAGATATCGGTTAATCTATCAAAGTCATATTGTGCTATGTATATTATTCGTTTTCCATGGATGGTTTCAATTTCTTGGGTTTTGTTGTTAGTTAGAATTATTTGAGTTTTGTATTTGTTCACTATTTCTTCTTTGATTGGTATGTGATCCATGAGTTCTTCGTCTGCTGAATGAATCGTCTCATCTGAATTATTGTTTTCCATATTAAATACAAAATCGGATATTGAGTCATTTTCATTACATTCAAGTGAAAAATTGTCTGTACTATGGGATTGTTCTTCTTCTTCCTTATTATGAGTAACGTCCTCGTTGGGTTTAATTCTACTCAGAAAATCAGCTACTCTGTTTTCTTTTCCTTTTAAATATTTAATTTCGAATTGGTATTCTCCTAGCTTTAAGAGCCATCTTTGATGTCTGGGGGAAAGATCCTTACCTTTGTATTTGGCATGCAAAAATTTAATCGGTTGGTGATCTGTACAAATTTTAAATCTATTTCCATAAAGATATGGTCTAAAGTAGTTTACAGACCACATAATTGCAAGAAATTCTTTGTCCGTGGCTGAATAGTTCTTTTCGTGATTATTCAGGGTTCTCGACGCGAAGCATACAGGGTGTCCCTCCTGAGATAAGACTGCTCCTATTGCATAGTTAGAAGCGTCTGTTGTTAGACAAAATTTGTTTTGAAAATTAGGATATTTTAAAATTGGATGACTGGTTATAAGAATTTTAAGCTTTTCAAAGGCTTCAATATAATTAGGGTCGTTTATGTTAATTTTGCTATTTTTCTTTAAGTATTTGGTGATAGGCTGTGCTATTTTAGCATAGTTTTTAATAAATTTCCTGTAGTATCCTGTGATACCAAGGAAACTTTTTATTTCTTTTTGTGTTGTGGGTAGCTTTAACTTTTGGATTACCGCTATTTTTTCAGGATTTGGTTTTAAACCCTCGTTTGTTAGGATGTGTCCTAAGAATTCTGTCTCTTTCTTCATAAAATTACACTTGTCGATTTGGATTTTTAATTGTTTTGATTTCAATACATTGAATATATCGGTTAATGATTTAATATGCTCCTTTAATGTGGTACTAAAAATTAGTATATCGTCAAGATATACTACACAAGTTTTATTTATGTAATCTCTCAGAATATCATTCATGAGTCTTTGGAATGTCGCTGGGGCATTCTTCAAACCGAATGGCATTCTGATGAACTCATATAAACCGTGAGGGGTGACAAAAGCTGTTTTTTTTCGGTCTTGTTCTTTAATTAGCAACTGATGGTATCCCTTAGCAAGATCCAACGTTGTAAAATATTGAGCCTTACCTAACTTATCCAGAATTGAATCAATGTTAGGTAGTGGAAACTTGTCGTCAACGGTAACAGCATTCAATTTCCTGTAATCAACCACAATTCTTAACTTTTTTTTACCTGAGTTGTCCATTTTCTTAGGAACAACTATAAGTGGACTGGAATATTTGGAATTACTTTTCCTTATAATTCCTTGTTCCTCCATTTCTTGGATTTGTTTACGTACCTCTGCCTCATGTTGAGGTGGATACCTATATAGTTTGGCGTTGATTTGTTGATCTGTTGTTGTGACTATTTCGTGTTCTATTTCTGGGGTGCTAGTAAGTCTATCTCCCTCTTTAAAGAATAAGTTCTCAAATCTTTTCATTAGCTTTTCGACTTCTTGTCGTTCTTCTTCATTTAAATGATCAGTATTGATGTGTTTTGTATAGTTATCAAGGGGTTCCAGTGAACATACATTATTCACTGTATATGGATGATTAACAAACTTTAAACTTTGATTGTTTAAGTTGATGGTTCTTTCATCCACGTTTATTAAAGTATTTAAGTTGTTTAATAAATCCGTACCAATTATAAATTGGTACGTTCTATTACAAAGTCTTTTTACTTTCCATCTTATTCGAGCATTAAGAGGAGCATTTAATTCCTCAGGTACAGGTGTATGTACCTCAAATTTTATACTATCTTTACCAGTAACTGTTGTAAAATATATTGGTTTAATAGGAATTTTAGTAAATTCATCTAATCTGTCGTCAATTATACTTAGAGTTGAACCTGTATCTACTAAAGCTAAATATTTGTTTTTATTAATGGTTAAATGAATTTGTGGTAGATCGTCCGAGGCTTTATTGAGAATCATTCGGTTGGTGGCGATATTGGCCCGAATGGTTGCTCAAATTGTCTAACTCTGATGATTGCCTTTCGTTGTTATTAGTTTGCAATCTATTTTGCATATTCCCTATCTCCATGGGTTCAGGTCTATGTGAGTTTTGATTGTATTGTCGTCTCTGGTCTGAATTATAGTTTTGTCTAGATTGTCCTGAATTATGGTATTGTCGGTTTTGTCCTGAATTATGGTATTGTCGGTTTTGTCCTGAATTTCCCTGGTCTTGGTAATCTTTTTTATGATGTCCTAAATTTCTAGTTCCCTGTTCTTGGTTGTCATGTCTTCGACTAATATTTTTACTTTCTAGTTTCGGGGTATTGGATTTATCATGTTTTTGTTTTCTAAATTCATACCTAATGCATGAGTCCTCAAATCTTCTTTTTCTCATAGTTGAAATTATTTCACCTAAATCTGTTTTATCATATATTTTATCTAAAAGGACACCTTGTGTCATTTCTTTCACTGTATGTACTAGGAGACTACACTTCTTAAATCAATACTTTTGTCTTCTTTATAATAAACCCTAAGCTCATCTGTTTTATATTTTATGTTTTGAATTTCACTAGATAATTCATTACATTGGACACTTTGAGGTTGGTGATCCTTTTATATATATCGGATGGCTCCACATCTGGTCTATATCGAAGTTTCAGTGTTCCCTTTATTAGTTCCCAATTATCCGGTTGTGGTAGATTTATGATCGTGTTTTTTGCTTCTCCTTGTATTTTTTCGTAAAAGATTGCCTTCACCATACATTTCTTCAAGTTTTCTTCTTCGACTCCTGATAAGTAGTACTCTACACTACTTATAAATGAATTGATGGTTATTTCACCTTGTCCGGTGAATGTTGACATATGCTTTACTTCTCGTAATACCTTTTCTGTATTTTCTCGAGATGCTGTTCTGGCCTGTAAAGCTAATGCAGCGGCTAATTGTTCCAACTGTTGGTTCTTTTGTTGCAATTCGGCTGCTAATTCTTCCATTGTTGGTTCGTTCAATCCCCGTCTATTATTGTTGTAAAATCTTGTTTTGTCTTTCTTCATAAATTTTTTCACACAGATTCTTTTACACTTTTATCCTAGCTGGAGATTGTCCATAAGCGGCAAAATGCAAATTAGAACACTGTTTTTGTTTTTTTTTCGATTTTATTTCACTAGCGTTTAATAATTATTTCACTATTTTCACGCTGCGTACTGATTCGTTATCACTGGATAATTCATAGAATTATCCTACCGACTGCGCCAAATAAATAATCTTTTATTTATATCGATAAAAAAAACTTTATTTCATTTATGAAAGAAAAACTTTATTTCACTTATGAATTTTTTTACACGTTTTACTAGCAAGGTTAATAACGAACAACCTTCAGAATGTTCTCTTACGTCTACTTATACTCTATCAATTGTTTACTCAGCTTTTTCTGCATTCTCACAGGTATGCAAATGCATGTGATCAGCGGAAAAAGTCTGGGAACATTTCTGTAACTTAATATCTACTGGATCCAATATCTTTCAAAATATTTTGTATACTTGAGTTCAAATATGCTGACTTATACATAACTCGCGAGCGGCTCACAACCGATAGAAAAGCAAAGTTGGTTAAAAATCAGCGGCAAATCATCCTATCTGCGCTCCGGTACACCAAATAAAATGGCATCTACCTACAGTATAGCGATCTCTCTACGCTCTAGGGCATCGATCTGCTTTCGAACAGCATTCAGTTCTAATTTAAATTTTTGTGTGTCAGCTGATTCAATTTCGATTTTTTCCAAGCGATCAGTGACATTTTCCAAGGTGGGAATAACACACTCCAATTTTTATGAAGACGAATGTCCCTTTGTTATGTTCAACATAATTCTATTTACAATTTTGGCTTATGTTTCTATTTATTACCTAAATTAATCAGGAATGGAAAATCCAAATTTGAAACATGAAACCATCGTCCGGTGTGGTTACACAAATGCTGGGCACATGTTATGCAACCCAGCACATTCAGTGGATGTGGGAATCTGCGCATGTGCTGAGTTCACACAAATAGCGTGATAACTTCGTCTTTACTTAAGTGGCTTTGCATTGCTACAAAATGTTCCTCATCCGAATTGACCACCAGCGAGTCCCATAGACACTCGTGCTGTCGCACCTATTTTCTGATTTTTCGATAACTAGTGCGTCGATGTAGTTACGCTTGTTTCATTTTACACTGCGCAATACTTAATTTTTCTTAATTCGTTATGAGACTTCTAGTTCGCGACGCTCTACTGCAGAGGCCACTGTAACTTTGTGTTCATGGGTCTGTCTTCAGGTGTCTTCTGTCATTCATATGCTTTAGATTTTTCGCTTCCTGTCGACAATACTGTCTGCTGCAGACATAAAAACTTACTTCACAGCGTTCCAATGGTAGTCGATGCTCTTACTGATTGTGTTGATCCCATATCTCTTAATGCACTTGGGAAATCTCTGAACCTGCCGGTATTTTACTTAGATGTTCGAAGCAAGTTGAATCGGTGTCACCATAAGAGGGTGATACCTCTCTTCTCCCATACCATACCTCTCGATGTATGATGCCGATATGTCTACTAACTAGCTAATCCCGTGGCTGTCCTTATGGTCAAACAGTGTACCTCCAATGCCCTTTCGCAGACATAGGCTTAATTTGCAAAACAGTTTTACGCACATGTAGCACTCCCTCCATGTCCTTCAACATGAAGAAAGTCAGACTTATAGGCCTGAAGCTCTTTTCCGATTTTTGATACAGAAGCAACTTCGATATAAAAGCAATTCTCTCCATAGCTACAAGTAGCTGGTCTATAACTTTTTGTAGCATAACTGGGTATGTGCCCTTGGTCCAAGGCAACGTTAAGCCATCAAATGAAGCAAGAGCATGTTCGATGGCCACAACTAATGAGAGATACCAGCTACGGCATGCTGTTTATTTAGTAAGCTACTAGCAGCTTCGCTGATAAGATCCGGTTGTGAATACGTTACCTGCAAAGTCAGTTTAAATCGCGGGATAGTTTGTACAGTCAGCTGATATCACAGAATGTTTTGATCTTTTCACACAAGTCGATATCAAGGGCCGCCTTCGAAATCCGATATAGTTTCTCTTAATTAAACATAAGCGAAATGTCTGAAAGTTGTGGGCTTGACACATTACTGCAAAACGTTTCAAATGTTTGTTTAATTCCTAAAGAGCTTCTTCTGACTTCTGTTTCGTTCTGAGTTGAATGGACTTGCCGAGCTCCTCCAGAAAGGTTGTATTGTACGTTTTTCGTGGATTCATTCACTTCAACAAGGCCGAGATCTCGAATCCGATTCTGAACTTGATATACCTATGGTCCGATATGGAAGCCTCCTTGGCTCGGGTGAGAGTCAACGTTGAGACGATAGACGAGATGAGTATTCTGAGCATTAGCATTGCAGATGCTAATACCAACTACCTGGAATCAAAGTATTCATTGAGTTCAGATGCTGCTTTTGGTACATAGTCGCAGTAGTGTTGAATGAGCTGGCGCAACAACAAATTTGTGCGATTCTCCATTGTTTTCGTATCTTATGTATGCAGCAAAAAAATCTTGGTTGAAAACTTACCCAAGTTTAGATGGTGAGAATGAATTCAGCACAAAAAAACAAGTGCCCAGTCTTCCCGATCGTTCATCATGTAGTGGTGTGAAACCCCCTGAACATCCAAAGCCGCAGATGCGAACCCATGGTTCCTGCATGATATGATATGAAATTGTGTATTCAACAAGGAAACCCCGCCATACAGGCATGTAATAGCGGACTTGGAATGATCCCACGTAGTTGGACAAACAACACTGTCTTTGCATTCAGCGGCGCTTAGAAGAAGTGACAGCGGCATCATTATAGGTGCCCCGACCCCGTTAATTTTGGCGACTCTGCGGTTTCTTAGAGATGTGTTTTCCAGCGATATCCAAGTTCCACCCATCTGATCTGCAGCTTTTTCTGGTTGCAACACCGGCTTAAGCCGGATCTTGTGCGCAGGAGAAACCACTGCCAGAGTTTTTTCTCAGCGCGAATTTCACGCGGATTCTATGATTCCTGTGGCGCCTTAAAGTAAGTGTGCTTTTCAATAAAGCAGACCTTTTTTCATCATTCATCCCAGATTACCCGAGGTCAGCCGCAAAACAAAGTAAGGTTTGCATTGTCAGTTCGATTTCCCTACGTCTCTGTTTAAATCTACACCGATGAAAAGCATAACCTCCCATGATATTCCGTTTAAAAACTCATCCAAGATGCGCCAAAAAATATATATATTTTGATTACTGACTGCCTAGTTGCTCTAACAATATTGAAAGATTGTTATTCAATTATCAGTTTTATTACTGTTAGTTAGTGACTAGTTAATAAGCTTACAATCTTATAAAGAAGTTCAGAAATCAACATGATGACAACTCTGTTCTTATTATTTTTTTTTTGTATACACGACGAACATGTTCGTGCGATCTGTTCGTGTTCGAGGTCCTGTTCGCCGTTTGTGGTGCTGTTGACGAATCGATCCAATGTTTATGAAAAATTTCAAAATTTGTGGATTTGTTCATGGCGAATCGTGGGCCATGACCTTTCGGCTTAGAAAGCTTAGAAAGCTCTCGCATTCGAGCAAAATTACCATTGCAGTACCACAATACGCTGTTAGGACTCCAGTTGGGCAACGATTTATCTGCTCAACACCTATGCCAAACTCGCGAAGCTCATCATTTTCGTCAGAAATGCATCACACTTGATCACCTATACAATTCATTTATGGTCCAAAGTCAGTGACATTTGTATCTGAAGATGCCGTCAAAGCACCAGCATCATTTCAACAGCTTTTCGAGATCCACGAATATGAATACATTTTTTTTATAATTTGTTACTTACCTCAATAAATTCTTTCAATGACGTATTTATTTCTTTGCAACATTCAATAACTATTTTATTTTGCCCAGACTTTAAGCCGAAATATTTGTTAAGAACTTTAGATCCTCGAAACTTTGTCCAGTTGCAAGAAATCTTAAAGTTGCTGACAGTCTCTCGTTTCCTGTAATTGCTTCTCGAATTCCTGTGTTTTGTTTTCCAATAACTGAACTGACCGAACTCTGCAATTCAATATAAGTTTCTGAATCCATTGTAGAATAGGTAGGTAAGTAGGTAGGTAAGAGTGGCTGTTGGAAATACCAACCCACTTAGGTCTATTGGTCCATTGCGATGCCACGTAGATCTATGACCCTCTTACTAATGGAACCAGTTTGAGCTTATGATAAAGCGTAGGAGCCTGTTAACATCTATATTTTCTAGACCGCTTAGGTCGTTTTAGAAGAAAGCTCTTTGAAGAAGCTTTATTCTCTTGGAGAGAGCTGAACATGTACAGAGTAGGTGGAGGATTGTCTTCTCCTCTTCCTCTTCCATGAAGCTTCTACAGAAATTATTTGTAAAAGCACCAAGCCTTCTTGCATGCTTGCCTATGAGGCAGTGGCCAGTAATGACACCTATTATGGCGCTAAGATGCTTCCTATTTAAAAGAATCAGACACTTAGAGCTATTCAAATCCAGTTTTGGCCAGATTTGTTTGATCGCTAGACATGTTTGCCCAGCAGTCCACCTAAGGACTGTTCTTTTATTGGCATCCAGCTTTAATGTTAGTTTGCACGTAGCGATTGCTATACCTATGCTACCCTTTTCCGGTAGAATAGGTAGAGTGGTTCCCTGGAATGTGTCTGAGGCCCGGCACCCAACAAAGGTGAATGTTGAACTGTTCTGCCATCTCCCTGAGAGATGATCGGCTTCAAGGGCAATTTTAGAATATAACTGACTATCCGAAAAGATGCGGATATCCTTTGCAGATATCACGTTTTTCTTCAGCCAGGACACAGCTTCTTTAATCGCCAAATTTCCATCTGGAACACGCTACAGTGATTTGGAAGACGGAAAGAGAGGATCAGATTTAGCTTATCTGAGAAAACACCGCCACCAACTCCGCTATCGGTTTTAGATCCATCTGTGTAGAGATGGATCGACTTGTCCTCCATGAAAGCATCTTCTACCCAGAATTATCTAGAGGCGAAGCTTACATGGAAGTTTTTGTCAAACCAAAGTTCAGGTATGGTGTAATCGATGTTCTCTGTGAGTATTCCTAAGGTGTTAAGAATGTTGGTGTGGCCAAATGAATTATTTGTCCACTGTTTAGTCGCTTTAAGGCGAATAGCTGCAGTCTCAGCTACTTGTCTGCTGAAAATATCGAGAGGTGTCAAATGAAACAGAATGTCTAATGCCGCAGAGGCGGTAGGCCGCAAGGCTCCGCTTGTGCATGGACATGCTGCTCTTTGGACTCTGCTTAGTTTAATGCGGTTGACTGCATTTTTTGACTGCCGTCCACCAGACAACCACCCCGTAAGTAAGTATCGGTCTTATGACCGAGATGTATAGCCAGTGGGTTATGCGAGGTTGAAGGCCCCATTTGTTCCCAATAGCTGTTTTGCAAGAAAATAAAGTTATTGTAGCTTTATTGACTCTTTCTTGAATGTTAGGTTTCCAATTTAGTTTCCTGTCAAAAATGAGACCCAGATATTTTGCCGTATCGGAGAAAACTAAACTGGTACCGTTTATTGAAGGAGGGTCTATGATTGGAATTTTGTATTTCATAGAAAAGAGGACAAGATCAGTTTTATGGGGGTTTATTCCCAATCCACAGCGATCTGCCCAGCAGATTATCTATTGAGATTTACTTGAAGGAGTTCTTTAATGTTATTGAGATGCTTATCTGAGACGGCTATAGCAACGTTATCCGCACAGGCAATCACCCTGCTACCCCCCGCTTCAAGGTATATCAGTAGTTCATTAACTACTAAGTTCCAGAGAAGGGGAGAGAGGACACCGCCTTGCGGCGTACCTCTGCTGACACATCTTTTAGCAAAAGTCTCACCCAGTTTGGAGTTGATTATCCTGTTTTTTAGCATGAGACTGATCAACTCCCCAAGTGAGTCGTCTACCTGCAGAGTTGCAGCGCAGTCGTTATTGCGGATGTGTCGACGTTGTTAAATGCGCCCATAGAGGGCGGAGGAAGGCAACCATTGTGTACTCTTTATATTGTAGGGATCGTTCGATGTGTGGATCAAAGATTGCAGAGCCGTTTGCACCGACTTTCCTTTACAGTAGGCATGTTGAGCCATTGACAGAAGTCTTGGATAAATTTTACCTCGTACATGGATATCAATCAGTCGTTCTAGGGTTTTCAGAAGGAAAGATGATAGACTTATAGATCTGAGGTCCTTTGGGATAACATGAGAACATTTACCGACTTTGGGAATGAATTCTACATTGACTTCTCTCCATGACAGTGGAATGTGGAAAGTTCTACACAGCTCCTCATAATATTTTCTAGCACAGGCAGAATAATATCTGAGGACCTCTGTAGCTCGGCAGGTATTATACCGTCCAGACCAGCAAACTTGTATGGCTTTAAGCTATGCAGCTTAACATGATGGTGGCCAAGATACCATATGCCGATGTCAGCCAGTAGGAGCGTTTGGCAGTCTCTAGTCTGACAACGGTTAAGTAGGGTCGTTAGGAAGTAAAAATACATTAATTCTTCGTTTCACTAATATACAAGTTCTGATCTTTTGTCTCTTGTATAGAGCCCAGCGTATACGGGTGTCCTAAGTCCACGAACCACCCCTTCTACAATCCATGGTTCCTGGATTAAAATAATGTCTCCTGCGTTTTTTGAAAGACGCAGAATATTTGCGGTCGAAGCCTTTTTTGAGTGGTGGAGATTAATCTGGAGAAACCGTATCATTGCTACAGTCTTTCAGAGTAGTCTCCAACACGGTGCTGTTGAGGTCCTTCGATTCTGAAGATTAGGCTAGCTTATCAGGAGGTCGCCAGGTATCCGGATACTCCGTTCGCGACTGAGCTATTTTTGAAGATGCTGGGCCCTCAGCCAGGTTGATCTTTGGCACGGGTCGTTTGACACCTTGATCCAGCCCACGGGAAAAAGGAGTGGTTGGATAGGAGGTAGGGGGGAGCATCCTTTGGTTTCAGGGCTCGTCTGGAGAATTTCTTCTCTAGATTCATTGACCCTACTCAGGCTCTACAACTCGACAAGTTCGATGCTTGCGGTAGAAGATTCTAGACTAAGAACCAAAAGAATTTTTAAAACAGATCAACTTTATTCCACTACCATAATAAACTTAAAACAAAGATGTAGAAAGGAGAGTAACTGAACTGAACTAACATAACTGAAACTGAACTGAATAGCAGTCCTACTTGAATCTTTCGCTAACCTGTCTGCGCACATTCGTGTATGACAGTGACCATTGCGGTTTTAGCACCGAAATTACAGTTCCCAACGAAATTGCGGAATTAGAGGAGTTTGTCCAAAGATATTCTTACAACTACAGAAAAACTCGATGGACAAGCTTCTCCGCAACCTTGAAAAGAGCGCTCTCCTCGAACACGCTCCACCCACCGTCCAATAGGAATTTGTCAAACGAGGAGATCGACAATTACCTAAACCAAATGGACGAGACAATTAAACAAACTATGGACAGTACAATACCGCGGTATCGACGTACGACTAACGAAGACGTGTTCCGCAATCCTACTATTGACGCACTACGCCGACAGAAAAGTAGACTTCTGACAAGACTTAAGAACTTGTACAGACAGTTAACTGAACTACAAGACCCGGAGATTAGGACACTAAAGTCGTCGATTGAAAATATTCAAACGCTAATAAAAGAGAATTACAGAATTTCTGTAAGTTTGTACTGGAACAACAAGGTTCGGGCTGTAAACACCAGCAACCCGAATATGTTTCCGCAAATAAATAAACTATTTGGAGAAAAAATCAAAACGACCTTCAGTGTCTTAAAATAGCCCGGACAACAGACAACGAACGGTTACTGACAATAGCAGGTATTGATCCAAATGAGGCCGCTGATGATGACGACTTTTTTGTGATCGAGGATCCGCAGGAGAAGGTTGAGACCATAGGGGCGACTTTCCAGGAAGTATACAAGGCCATTGATATCATTGGACCTAATTATGACCTGGACAATCGCATCTTGGTGCACAACAGCTACATTCGAAATGAAATAGAGAATTGGCGATCCAACGGCTCTGGTTTCACCCGGTTTAGCGACGAAAATATGGCAAATAACGTCATTGTTAGAGAGGGTGACCTACCCCCGTTCATTTCGAAGGAAGGACTCCATGAGATCTTCGACACAATCAGAGTTAAGAAATCAGTGGGGACCGATGGTATTCCGAACATCGTGCTTCGACATCTTCCTCTAGAAGCGGTGGACATTTACACCACCCTGTTTAATAATGCAATGAATAATGCACATTATCCAGCGCATTGGAAAACGGCGGTGGTTCAACCTTTCCCCAAAAAGGGAAAGGATATATCCAATCCGGCGAATCTACGGTCGATAAGTCTCCTTCCGAATATCAGTAAGGTTTTTGAAAAGGTAATCAATAGAGCTCTGTCTAGGTGGGTTGAGGACAAACATATATTTCCGGATAGTCAATTCGGTTTTAAGGTGGGACATGATATCTCACATGATATCTCACAACACGATGGTGTCCGATATCCAATGGAATAAAGGCAAAAAACAATGTACTGGTGCCTGCCTTGTTGTCTTGGAGAAGGCTTTCGACACCGTATGGTTAGAGGGTCTTTTCTATAAGCTGACTAGGCTGGAGTAAATCACTCTTGTACATTCTTTATAATATGCTAACTAACAGACAGTTCATCGTGAAGAATGGTGATGTGACTTCGGTTGGAATATTTCAAATTCAAAATGGTCTTCAGCAAGGCGCGGTCAATTCGCCGATCCTATTCAACATTTTTACAAGCGACTTGATAGGTTCACTTTCCCATACTATTGCGTACGCAGACGATTTGATAGCGTACAGAACAGGTCCAAAAATCGAAATTATTAATACTCTCTTACAGCGTGACTTCGATAAAATAAGACGATTTTGCGATGACTGGAAGTTGAAAATCAACTTTCAGAAGTCGGAAACCATTCTCTTTAGGACTCCGTTGTCTGGAGCCTCATTGGACAACACGGACAGCCTCTTGCCTGTCGAAATGTAGTCAAATACCTTGGGATCTGGCTAGATTAGTTTCTGTATTTTAACAAAAATGTAGATGCTGCTCTGGCCAGAGCTAAAGGCGCTTTTGCCCTTACAAAGAGACTGTTTTATAGCAGCCAACTCGATGCGAGGGTAAAGGTAATCTGCTACATGACCCTTATCAGGCCCATGCTGGTATTTGGTTGTCCCGTGTGATTCAATGTACGAGCAAGCTTAATGGAAAAGATTGGTGTGTTTGAGAGGGCTTGTCTTCGCTTGTACAGAACACCAGAGTCGGAGTACAAGAAATGTTATCCTAATGAGGTCCTTTACAACAGGGCGAACCTAATACGAGTGGACGACTTCGTAATTAAGCTGACTCGAAGGCACATTGCAAGAGCAATGACCTGATATCTGGGGCTTACTACCCTAATTACCTTTACCACGAGAGTGTGCGCTCTGACGGCTTCGTTCCACCGGAAGCATTCCTTTACCTAGATCAGATAGGGTTGATCCAGGATAGATCAGCGGTGCCGTTAATCTTCCATGTCGCTCGGACAGCTGGGGACTGGCGACTCAACTAAGACAGAGACGTCGCACACGGCAGTGTGGATAGCCTCAGGTTCAGTAGGGCGGTGGGAAATCGCGATAAGAGGAATGTCGTTCGGCGGCACCAGCATTTCTGGTGGTTGAATGATGGGGAAGATGTTTCGTCGTCATTTCCGTCAACTACGGACCAGCCTCACTAATGAGACAGAGCTGACCAATTTATTTGCTCTGTGAATAGCGGTGGCCAGCTTACATAGGTTTAGGTTAGCATTTAAGAAACATATACATATATCAGTGTATACAAAGGTGTATACTGATATATGTATATGATTGTGTATAATGTCTATGTATGTTTATGTTGTACATTTAGGTTAGGTAGGCTAAGGTTTATTTTAAGATACTAAGTTTTTATAAAAAATAAAAAATTATGTCCATATGCTAAGTTTTTCTTAGCAAATATTTTTTCTTAGCCTTAAGTATTCAAAATAAATAGTTCCAAGTAAAATGTAAATAAAGTCGAAAGACATAGTTATAAGAATTTAGAGTAGCTTAGAGCGCCTGTGTGGGGCCAATAAGTTAGTATAAGATTGTTAAGTGATTGTAAGCTAGCATTTAAGCATTTTTTGTTAGAATGTAAAAGTTAATGTTAAGAAAATAAAATACATTTAAAACTGAAACTGAAAGGTTTTTTTGCATATGATTTTTCCTCATTTAATCGCCTTTTACGACAAGAAAGGGAACGTGCTCTAGCAATATTCTGTAAACCGATACAGCACGACGGACTTCTGTCCGACGATAAAGCAAACTAAAATTAAGACCATAGAGCTGCAACACATCTAAATTCCTTCTCTAAATAAAACTGTCATATTGGACATCCTCGTCAAATTTAAAATAATTATGAGTATAAAAAAAAAATCAATGTATCCTTTACCACAAGGTACTCGTAAGCCAAAATACTTTTCCTGTTAATTAAAATCAATATTATAATAATGTCCCAAATGTCCACATAAACCAATCCTTGTCATTATTTCTTACATTTCCAGACACAATGAACGTGTTTCAGAGCCGGAAACCTTAATTACACCTTTTTGTGGTCATAAGGCTCATCCCCTAACCCTTTCCTTACTATATTCCCTGATATGCAAACAAAAAACAGAAAAAGAATGTTAACGATCTACGGTCTTAAATGCAAATTGCTTGGTTGTGAATAACTGTTCTGCCTTTCGTTTCCCACGACAAAAGGATTCCACAAAAGCAGTATCTACGAGTATGTATATATATCCTATTCAGCTGATGTGTGCGTACAAAAGTTCCTTCGTGACCACATTATGTACATGTTTTTTACGAGGATTGTGTAGAGCATCCATTCCTCGGAGTGCTAGAAGGATTTTCGAATGGCCCACAATTTGTTAGACTACACCTAATGAAAAAAGGAATCTCATTGAATTATCTTGTCGTTGTCGTTGCCGTAGTCGGGGCGTTCTATACAGGGTCGTGTTGGAACAAAAAAAAAAATCAAATGGGGAAAAAAAGGAAAAGGATTACCTCTTAAAAGTATTATAGTGACGAAATGAAAAATAAAACCCCAGTCCTATGTGCTATGGAACGTATTTTAGTTGATACCCTTAAGAGAGATTCTAGTACTTCTCTCTAACCCGTAAGGATACTTAGAACAGGTTGGATTAAAGTTGTTAGTATCAGAAAACACAGTTGTCTGCTTAAGGACGAACGCCTTTGCTTGTATACTCGTATATTTTTTTCAAGGTAGCACACCTCGTTTTCGGTTTAACACAAAGACAAATAATAAAATAATATGCAGGATAAATCTGGATCCTGATGCAGCTTTATCTTCGGCTTGGTCGGAGAACTTCATAGGAATAGGACAGGGAATGCATTAATTAAATCCAGGCTCATGCACATTTTATTCCAACATTACGGGTGGGCGGGTGTATGATGGGATATGTAAATGTATAAACGAAAGAAATTTTGAGTACTCGGAGCTTGTATCTTGTAGTAGTTTGCGGCGCTAAGCTCTGGAACATTATCATGTGTCAGTGGAGCTTAGAAGGGATCTCAAACTGCTGCAGCTTGTTAAGAGGATAGAAAAAGGATTTATTCCACTAATTGCTGATTACATAAACTTTTGTAAAAACTATGCATTCTCCTTGGAAGGTGTTATTTTAAACTATCTACAAAGTTTTTCCCCAAAAGGGAGTCTTCTAGATAGCAGAATTTCCAAAGTACTTTTAGATTATGTTTTTTTCTGACAGAATGCTTTTGAACATCAGTAGTTTCAATTTTAATTTAATTGTAATTTTGGTGGGGGCTTAATACAAGCTTAAAAGGTAAGATTTAAAAACTAATAATAATTAAGGTTTTAAAGCTAGGGATGGTGAAGGAGATCGAATTTGAGGAAAAAGATCGATTAAAATCGAAAACGGAAATGTTGGAGTTTACCAGGATACGGGAAATCTGCTCGTTAGAGTCATATGTGGTGCGATAATAGAGGAGTCGGTGAATGAAAAGAATGTCTGCTGTGTCCCTTCGTTCCTCAAGAGTATTCAGGTTAATGAGTTTGAGACGGTCTCGATAAGGAGGTAAGATTAGAGGATCGTTCCAAGGTATACCCCGAAGAGCAAATCGAAGAAAACGGCGCTGGATGCTCTCAATTCGGGATACATGAACTCGTTGAAAGGGATACCACGCTTGGCTAGCGTACTCGATAAGTGAACTATCTTTTAGCGAAGCCACGTAATGAGTTTGCTTTATTAATTATCTTGACAATATGCGAGCGGAAATTAAGCTCCCTGTCGTGTGATATGCCAAGGTCGCGGATAGACTGAACAAGGTTGACCGTCGATTGACATTTGGTGACATTGAGTTCTAAGCAGTTCTTCATGCACCAGGTGGAAAAACTACTTAGATGTATTTGAAGGAGGCTGGAGTCATGTGAGGAAATGGGTTTAAACAATTTGGTATCGTCAGCATAGAGAGAAAGTCCTGAGTGTTGAATGACCCTTTCAAGATCATTATTGGTAAGGATGAAGAGGAGTGGACCTAGGTGATTACCTTGAGGAACTCCTGAAGTGGCCACGAAAGGGGCCGATTATCCAGGTAAGAAGATATCCATTTAAGTGTGAGAAGAGGGCGCTCCACCACTGTTTTGTTTTGAGATGCGTTATTCCTAGAGACTTAGAGAGTTCGTAGAGTATTGTAGACTCAAACTGTCTACCGAGATCCATTGTTATCTTGTTAGGGACGCCGAACCTGGATATCCATCCGCTTATCTTGCAACCGTTTCTGGTGACATGTCTTCCACCGGAATTACCTCGTACCATCGCGTAAACAAGTCTACCATTTTTAGGCAATACCGATTTTCTTTAGATGATGGCATGGGGCCAATGATGTCAACATGTATATGCGAGAAGCGCTGGTCGGATGTCGAAAGCGTTGTGAATGGTGATTTCATGTGCCGGTGAACCTTCGTTCTTTGACATTCTATGCATTCTCTAACGTACTAAGCGCAGTCCTTTCGAATTCCGGGCCAAATGAAACGTTCGATAACAATTTTTGTCTCTCTTTTGGTATAAACGGTCGGCAGCGGCTGTGACCTACGTCGGAGTAGATGTTTCCAGCAGAGTGGGGATCGACCTTTAGTTGAGGCCGCACTGGTGATTGATCCTCGGTACTGCGTAGCATTTGCTGCAGTACTCCCTCGTTTTCCTGTTCTCGTGCTAGAACTGTAAGTCCTAATGTTGAGCTTTCCTTACTAATAGCTTCAATTCTTGACAAAGAGTCAGCCACGGTGTTGCCATTCCCTGATATATGTAGTATATCTGGCCTACTGGCCTATGTAGTCGAAATGATGCATTTGACGAGGTAACGCTTTGTCGGACTTTTGTTTGAATGCGTAAACGAGCGGCTTTTGGTCCGTAAAGACGCAGAACTCACGGCTTTCCAACGTATACTTAAAATGTTTTACGCCTTCGTACATGGCCAACAGTTCTCGGTCATAGGTGCTGTACCTCACCTGCATTGGTGACAGTTTCCTAGAGAAGAATCCTAGGGCTGACGTTAATCCGTTGATCGTTTGGTGAGTTCAGTTTTAATGCATTTTATTTTCTTAACACTAACTCTTACATTCTAACAAAAAATGCTTAAATGCTAGCTTACAATTACTTAACAATCTTATACTAACTTACTGGCCCCACACAGGCACTCTAAGCTACTCTGAATACTTATATCTATGTCTTTCGACTGCATTATGAGATCGTTTGGTGAAGTGCGACTCCGATGGCACTACCAGAGGCATCTACGCACAGCAAAAATGCGCCGTCTTTTGACGGGTGCGCCAAAAATGCAGCGCCGATAAAGTCTTGTTTGCATTTGTCGAAAGCCACTGTAGTATGGTAATCCCATGCGATTTTCGTTCGATCGTTTTTTGTATTGCCCTTAATGAGATTCAGCAATTTCAACTGAATTTTTATTGCGTGTGGGATGAATGGACGATAAAAATTTATCATTGCTAAAAATCGCTTCAGGTCCTCTGTCAATTCACACTCTATTTTCTCCGGCAAGGATCGAATTCCGTTCTTGTCCACGAGGTGCCCCAGGAATTTAATGCTCTCCTTTCCTAGACACATTAATGCTTAAATTGTTCCGGCGCGGCCTCTCGAAAATGATACTCATGAGTTTCTAGTGCTCGATTGGATCGGGGGATGCAACGCATATGTCGTCGATATAAGCAAATGCGATGTGATGACAATCACTGAGTACCGTGTCCATATGCCGCTGAAACGTCTGATCCGCATTGCGGAGACCGAACGTCATGAATAAAAATTCATATAGTCCGAAAGACGTAGTGATTGCGGTCTGATTCGTCGATCGGGATTTGGTGGTACGCTTTATGCAAATCAATCATGTAGAATATGCAGCATGTGTGTGAAGTCCTGGATGAATGATTTTGGGTTGCGGTCGGGAACGGTAATCGCGTTCAAGCCCCGGTAGTCGCCACATGACCTCCATTCAATATTGACCTATCAGGTCAATGATGTATCAGGCTAGCCCAATCGCTCTTCGATGGTCTGCAGATGCCATTCTCCATTAAAAACCGAATTTCTGTACGCACTGCCTCCAATTTATCTGGTGCTAAACGGCGAGGAAGGCGAAAGACAGGCTGTGCTTTGGTCAAAATTTGGTGAGTAACCCTTGTCGAGATAGGAATTGTTTGTTTCGCAAGCATCGCAATGTCCTTGAACTCTAAAAATAGTGCGGCATATGGATCGCTTGGGTTGAATGTTTCTATTCTAGTTCCCGATCCGTCATACTGATTTGCCACTGCATTAATGCTTAAAGATGTTTTTTTGTCGATGAATACGTCGCGCTTACTATCCACTAGCAGGTCAAAGTGACTTAAAATCGACACCTACGTATTACAGCATTTTTGACGTCAGCCACTATGAACGACCATTTGAATTTCCTGCGCAACCCGATATTTACAACCAGCCTTTTCTCACCATACGTTTTTATGGATGCCCCATTCGTACTATGTACAAGAAGATGGCATTAGATTTACGTATGCGCATAAAAAAGTTGGAATCGGTAATGTAGAGGCGGTTTTGGACCAACAAGCCATCGCTACTTAGTTTCCCTATTTAATTTCCCGAGTGTGAATTACGAAATTCACACAACTGAGTTAAAGTGTACTCAGTCCTGTTGCACAAATCTTTCGTGAAACCAACAAAACTTTGAATTACGCCACGCCATCTAGACGTGGCCATCTAGAACCTTCTTGCAAGCGACCACAAGGTCGTAGCAATCGTCGAATAATCGCTTACCTCCATTATTTTATCCGCAAGCAGTGACAATACAGCTAGACCTTCACTACTGGCTTGTAAAATTGACTACACTTGCATTGGCAATCGCTGTATCCACAGGGATTTCAGGAAAACCTCTTCGTTAATTTTATTGCCTGCTAAACGTTTTAATTCAGTGTACAATTGCGAAGGCTTTTTTTCACCCAAATCTACATCGGATAAAAGCTTCTTTATTTTAGCCTTCTCTGAATCAGAAAATCCTTCTAAAACTTTGCTTTTAAGGGAGTCTTACTTGCCTGTTTGGGGCGGATCCAACACTGCATCGGACACTTGTGATAAAAACTTTCCTTCCATACGGCCGAGTATTGTGTGAAATTAGGTTTTGTCCGAAGTTATGCTGCATGTGATAGTCTGTGCCGCGATCTGGGCGAACCACATTTCTGGATTTTCCTCCCGTTTTTCCTCCGTTTGGTTGTCCATCGCCGCTGCGTACATTTGAAGGTTGCCGTTCAGTAACGCTACCTACTGCCTTTCCTTCTGTGTCGGAATTTACCATCGTAGATATTGCCGCTGTAGGCCTCGCTCTTGTAAGCGTCAAAAATTTTTTTTTTTTTTACCGGCAAGGGCAGGTGACAATCTTCAATCAGACACTGCGAGAATCGCAGGCGCGTGCCCATAGTAGTGTAAGATTCCTACTCACTAAAAACACCCCCGTCGATAATTATGTTTAATACCGCAACTAAGTAAAACTTATCAAGCCGCTTTTCTATCACAATATAAGCTAATTGACTTTCCATTGAAAGATCCTACATGTTCCACCTTTTAACGCGGTTTCAATTTATCGTGCCATTTCCAGAGGTTTAGTTCTTTGAAGACGGCGCAATAAATTTTGTTCGTCCAGAATTTCTTATGTATTCTTGCGAAGTTTCCTGCTTCATCTTCGACAGAAGTAACTCCGAGGTCACGATGCAGGTCATTCTTTCTTATAAACCAATTGTAATTGTAAGTTTGAAATACGAGGGTTGTCTGAAAAGTTTCCGACCGAACAATGATACAAGATATTTGTTCTCAAATTAATTTTTTTTTTTTTCTACATAGTCTCCTTGTAACACCTCTCCCAGCGATGCTCCCATCTCACTAACCCGTCCAAATAGTACTTGGCGTTTTTCTCTGCAAAATAATTGTTCACGAAGGTGATTATCTCCTCATTTGACCAAAATCTCTGTCCTCCAAGCACAGTTTTTAGATGAGGGAACAAAAAGAAGTCGCTTGGGGCTAGATCTGGTGAATAAGGCGGATGGTCAATCAGTTCAAACCGTAATTCATGGATTTTCGCCATGGCAACCGCTGAGGTGTTAGACGGCGCCTTGTTTTGGTGACACAGGATTTTCTTTTTCTGCAAATGTGGCCGATTTTCCGCAATTTCTGCCTTCAGCTTGGCAAGTAATGATGCGTAGTACGCTCCTGTAATGGTTTTTCCTTTTTGAAGACAATCGATTAAGATAACTCCTAAAAAACAGTTTTTGCTTTTTTTGGAGCCGGTTCGCCCTTTGCAGTCCACTGTTTTGACAGAATTTTTGTTTCGGGCGTTTATGATGTATCCAAGTTTTATCTACAGTATTTAATCGGCTCCAAAACTCGGATTTATTGCGCCTAAACGGCGCCAACAGAGCGTTGGAAATGTTCATTCGAACACGTTTTTGGTCTAACATAAGCAAACGCAGCACCCAACGCACGAATAGCTTTCTCATGCCTAAAACTTGATTTAGTATGTAACAAACACGTTCTTTGAACATTTTCATAACCTCTACTATCTCTCTCACATTAATTCGGCGGTCGTCTAATACCATTTGGTGAATTTTAGCAATGTTATCGTCAGTGGTTGCAGTTTTTGGACGTCCCGAACGTTCATCATCTCCCAAGCTTTTACGGCCACGTTTAAATTCAGCTGCCCAAAATTTGATTGTGGTAAATGATGGTGCTGAGTCCCCATACACAGAGTCCAACTCATTTTTGATTTGCGTAGGCGTATTGCCTTTCAAAAACAAGAATTTAATAACAGCTTGATACTGTCAACTAAAACTGCGAGTCCAAAATTACTGAAACTTCGGTAAGTAACTGTCAAAAGATGCACAACTAGCATTTATTGACGAGTGCTGCTATCTTTATGTTGCGGTCGGAAACTTTTCCGACAACCTCGTATACTAATATTTGTTTTCTTGGTACAACCCCAGAGTTGTATTCCAAAAGTCCACATCGGTTTTAGCACCTGCTTATATAAAAGCAGCTTGTTTTCTACGCTAAGCTTGGAATATTTACCAAGTAGCCAATACATTACTCTGTATTTAGTTTCTATTTCTTTACGTTTCTTTTTCAAGTGCGTCTTCCATTTAAGCTTTGATTCGAGTGTCATGCCCAAATATTTGGCCTCATTAGCAAACGGAATACAGACCGAGTTTAAGTGGATGGGCAGGTGGCTTATTTTTCTGTAAGTAAAGTTTACTTGCACAGATTTGGTCTCATTGAGAGCGATTCGTCAGATCTTTGTTCAGTCATATACTTTATTTAGAGCGCTTTGCCATTGATTCTTCTATTGTTTTCCCGACAGCTAAAATGGCAGTGTCGTCGGCAAAGGTGGCAAAAACTGTCCCCTCGACTTGTGGTATATCTTTTGTATACAAAGAGATACCGGAGTGGACCGAGCACACTTCCCTGTGGTACATTGGCCAATATATCTTTAAACTGCGATACGTCATTTCCGTATCTAACACGAAAAATTCTATTTTTAAGATACTTAGTCAATATGTTGCAAAGTTTTGATGGCAAAATTTGCCGTAATATTAATTTTAAACCTTCGTGCCAAACCTTATCAAAGACTTGTGAGACGTCAAGAAATACGCTTGAGCAAACCTTCTCCTCCTCCAGAGCTTTTCCAATTACATCGGTAATTCTATGCACCTGGTCAATAGTTGAATGCTTAATCCGAAATCCAAACTGATGGTTGGGATCCTGCAGGATCCTCTCAAAAATTGTTGACAGGATCGAAAGGAGAGAAATCGGTCTATACCGGTTTTTAACAACCGGAGGCTTACCTGTTTTTAGCACCATAATTACTTCTGTAACTTTTCATTGGCACGAAACGTATTCTAGCCTAAAAGACGAGTTAATAATATGTAAAAGCTTAGTGAGTGCTTTTAAAGGCAGCATTTTAAGGACATCTCCGGTTATCAGGTTGTACCCGGGAGTATTTTTCGGTTTTAAGTTCATTATAATATTCCCTAATTCAACAAAAGTTGCGTTTGCTATTGTAAAGTTATCAGACACCCTTTCTGATATACTAGTATAGTGTACTAGTGTTCCCCATTGCCCACCAAAGGGCTTAAAAGTTTTTTCTAGATACTCTGAGAAAAGCTCAGCTTTCCTCAACTTTTATATAATTGTTAGAAGTTCCTTTAAAAACGAAACAATCTACAAGATGGGGTATTTTCATTGCGTGTGTCGGCCACTAAGTCGGCTTACCCGTCGAATGGAAGTCACAGTTGTATTCCATACCAACATCATAGACCAATTTGCATTTTTAGGAAACACATCTTGAGCCCCAAAAAGTGTGTTTAACAATAAAGTCACCGCCAATTATAAAAGCAGATCCAAGCGAAATAAATATACTCGTATTCTTGATAATATATAGCAATTGGTTGGACAGGCTCGAGGGTAAATGCAGAGCTCCTGTCTTGTATGTTACAAGCAATTGTACTTGCAAAAATTGCTACGTGCACATTGCACAGTGATGACTTTGATTACGAGAAAATTGATAAAATTTATTTCGGGGTCACCACTTATGGGGTTTTACTAATTACAAAAATTAACCGTCCAATTTAAACTCAATTTTATTCTTAATTTTATGAAACAAAATGTAAATGCAGAAATCAAGATTTGGATTAGCGGAAGACCAGAAGGAAAAGAGAAAATGTGTTTGGCGGAAGGCCAACAGGTAGGTCGAAAAATGATGGCTATCACCTAGCTGTCATCGAGAAGTTGTGTGTTCCATACCGAACGTTAATGAGCTTGTGACGTCACCACAGGCTTAAAGCCCAGGAAGGACAATTTGAACAGGGTTAGTTTATGAGATATCTTGTCAAAAGCCTTACTGAAATGAGTTGTTATAACGTCAACTTCTTTACCACTTTCTAAGGCTGAAAGAAAAGAGGACACGAATTCAACGAAATTCGTGTTATCTTTCAGAAACCGTGTTGATTAAGAGAAATTAAAGATTTGCACTGAAAGCTTAAGGCTGAAAGTTTTATGGGGCGTTAATTAGTGACTTCGCTCTTTAATCACTTTTTGTGTATCGGTGTTATGAATGAAGACTTCCATATCTGTGGAAATTCACCTTGAGAGAGCGACAACCGAAAAAGATTTGAAAGGGGGTGGGAAAGTGTTGAGGAACACTTTTTAAGAAATATGGATGGAACGCCATAAGCAAAATAGCTGGCTATGGTATGCGGATCTGTTGATGATTGTTGTAGTTAACGAATTGGTAGAAAGACTTAGGATCGTTTATAAGCTGAGCGAATTGAAGGTATGACCCGAGATAGTTGAAATTGGATCGAAGGAAAACTGCTCATAATTGGTTTCTCTTGTTACGTATAGAGCGAGTATTACGATTATACCACGGGGGGCTCGTAGAAGAAGTTTTGTTGCGCGAAAAGGGGACTCTGTAGAAGATAGAGAGGGCATCATTAAGGAACATATTGGCGAAATTAAAGGAACACATACTGAGATATGCGTTAATGTTGCGGAAATTAGATTTATGAAAGCCGTAAGAAGAGGCAGCTGCAGATGGGGTGGGCCGGATAGGAGAGTGGTGGGAAAGAGAAAATTCCTCTACGGATGTGCTAGAGGCACATGCCATTCCACCATCATAGTGGGATCTATTTTCGAGCGTGTTTTGGTTAAATTAAGATATGTTTTGGTAGAAGCGAGTTGGATGTTTTGCGAACCTGCAGTGTAAGTGACTGAGAAGACCCGAATTTTTGAAAACTAGGATTATGCCCCCATATTTAGGATCAAGTGCTTGCCCTTCCTACAGATGAATTCCTTCAGTAAGAGTCAAATGCTACAAATCGAGTTTTACGCTGTTAAGAAACACGATAAAGGCCCTCCGAACAGCGACTGCTACAGCGAGCTGAAGCCGCGCACATTGGTTCAGAATATCGCAAAACTGAACAGATTATAGCAGCACATTATATTTGGCTCTCGCTTAAATAATCGTTGGAGCTTTCTTCTACAACGACCTAAAAGATCTTGAAAACATAGACGTTATCAGACTCCTACGCTTTATTATAAACTCAAACTCGTTCCATTAGTAAGAGGATCATAGATCCACGAGGCATCACAATGGGCCAATAGGTCTAAGTGTGTTGGTATTTCCAACAGCCACCCTTACCTAACCTGACCTAACCTAAACAATCGTTGAAATCTTCTATTTGACTGCCCCATCACGATCTCTTAAGCAGCCTGCAAGCACTCGCTTAGTCCGCCAAAACCTTGAGAACCGTGCCATCTTCTGTTATGTTCATATGAAGCACAACTCTCAATGGAAGTCCTAACCAAGGATGCAGACAATATAACACAGGTTCGGGCGCTGAGAAACTGGCAAATTTGGCATGACCTACTGTGACCTGGGACCTAAACAAGACTCAGTGAATTCAGCCCTGCACTCTCGGCTTAGCATGAACGTCTTGTGAGGATTAATAAAGGATAGCCTGGCTTTTGCTCCAGGCCCATATTATTCCCCGCCTCCAACCATAAAGTTCTTTCCCGTAGGGATTTCCTGTACCTTCACTTGGTAGACAGACGCAAATTTTCCTAAAGAGGAGTGAAAACTAACGTTGTCGTCATCCAGAAAAACACTAGCGGGACATTCGTGAAGACCCAACTAAATTCATTTCCTGGGTCAAAATCTGGCCGAAACCATTTCTGGGAAAGTCGATTTTATATTTTCGCAACAGCAGTTCTGGTGTCGTTGCATCATATGGCATGTCCATAACACCAAAGTCAAATAACAGTCGGAGCGCAATGTCATGAAAGCTCAAGTGCCTGAACCAAAGACCACTACTTTATAAACAGAAGATGGATTTGAGTGCGCAGCTCATGACAAAAATATTCAGGGAAAGGAGATTCATCAGAGTGCCTAGAGCAGAGGCATGCTAGAAAAAGCCTCCTTGCAGCCGAGACAGATCGTTCTTTGGAATGTCGTAAAAGCGGCAGTACTTTATTTTTGTGAATGTTTGTTCCACCAGACAACGAACTCATAGAATATAATAAGTCTTATCGTAGCCGTGAACATCCAGGTGATCCCCCCTAGATCACAAGCTCAACGTCTTGTAGAAATTTCTTTACACTGCCAGAAAGCCGACGGCGTCTTGGAAGTTTTTGAGGTGGCATGTTGAGTCCAAAGAAGTTTATTATCCATCCTAGCACCCAAGTACCTACTTAGATTCGTTTGAGAAACAGATGATGATGTCTTTGAACATTATGATGAGTCTTTGACATTAACTTTGACAACTGAAAGCCCATTTCTTTTGCTCCAATCGTCGATCACGTCTAGGTCTGCTAGAGCAGACAGTACAGTTGCATCATCTGGAAGTAAATCTGAAGTAAATACCTGTTTACCTCTGTCATCATATATTTTCCGTAATCTAG
The DNA here is from genome assembly GCA_949129095.1 of Volucella bombylans. Classification (NCBI taxonomy): domain Eukaryota; kingdom Metazoa; phylum Arthropoda; class Insecta; order Diptera; family Syrphidae; genus Volucella; species Volucella bombylans. The sequence goes on from OX422142.1 coordinate 96,075,321, forward strand.
TAATCTGTTAACTAGTGACTCATCTACGACGCATTACAGTATTACACATGTCTTCAAAAGCTGCGTTGTTTTTTTAAGACCTGAAATTTTGTCAATCAGATCCTGCTGCGCAGTCTGCCTGTGTTTCTGCTGTGTTGCATCATGGACGGTAAGTACATTTGCAAAGCAGTTTTGCGAACATGAAACCATCAACCATTCTCTCCAAGAGGTCAGGCTAAAAAGTCAAAAGTTATAGACAAGTGTGTAGTAACTTTTTCCATTTTACCGTTCACCAGGGCTCGGTTTGTATGTCAATGTCAACATAACAGTGAAAATTATCTTCAAAGTTGTCTGCAACTCGATATACTCGTATGTATACCATCAATGTCAGGCGAGTTGAAGTTATCAAAGACAGTGTATTCGATGGCCTCATCCGTCACCACGACAGATGACAGATACAAGCTATGGTCGATTGTGTAACTCAGTTCACTTGCAGCTTTAATGATTGGAGGTTGTTGTGAGCCGATTCTGAAAAATAAATCTCAAGCAGAATGCAGAGAGTCTCTATTTTCGACCCAGTTTAAGTGCCATCAAATCTCCTTTTTGAGAACTTTGCTTGCCAAATTATAACTTTTATTAAAATTCTTTTATTTTAGTATTGTAATGCTCTGGAAGTGCAGTCGATCGAGCGTTACAGCCAATTTCGGTTCATTTTCTCTGCGTTGTTGTTACTCCAGGCGCAATTCATGCTGGCCGGGCGTTTCAGCAGCTCCTTTTTTCTTACGTACACGATTGGCGAAATATGTTTCACTTGTCTCACTGAACATACTGTTGTGCCGATTTTGACCGAGCTTCTCAGAAGCACCCTCGTATAATAATACCGAAGATTGCCTGAAAATTTTAGCTCAATCGGTTTAGTGGTTTCGGAGTCTATAGCATACATACAAACATAGGTAGATTGAATTTTATACAAATACCTAGTACTAGCAAATGTTTTGGTACACTTATTTGGTACACTATTGGCCCCATGAACCTTCCAGCAACGGCGAGGTCGGCCTGACTACTCATCGATTGCAGTACGCACGTCATGCATTGTAAAATTTCGCATTCTCCGGACAAGGGCGCTCTTCAAAAACGTATTACTTGGATGTGGTGGCCGTGTCTGAAGCGGTACACTAATAATTTAGTCTCCCCATTAAATATTGGATGCCTCCCATGAAGCGAAATAGCCACTGAGCCCAAATATCTTTCTTTCTATTTCTGTCCCATTTTCCGAAAAACATGCTTTAACATCATAAGTGTAGGCATACCCACTTGAATTCTTTGAAAAAAAAAATTCTCTAGAAAGGACCATAGTTTTGTAGTCTAATGGATTGATGTCCGGGCTACTAGATCACCCGAGGAAATGATGTTTAAAACGCGGTTTTTGAGTCCCGGTGACCTCATCGTAGGCGATTCCTCACCGATCCATCACAGGCGCTGGGTGGGGGCACGATGAACTCTCCGAACAAGTTCAGATGCATATCGTAATGAACACTCTATCGTTCTGTTTGTTGAACGGTGAAAATTTTCTCGTCAGCAAATGGAATTCGTCTGTGACCGTTCTTCACATACGGTTCGGTTATTAAGATTTTATACGATTTGAATTGGAAAATGAAAAAAAAGATGCGTTGCTACTTAGAATGCGAGAGCGGAAGTGCTTTATTATGGTCAATAACTTAAGGGATGTTCAATTGGTCTAATATAAAATTGTTCAGTAATTAATTCCAACACCGGTGTGTCTCTTGTATGCGCTGAGTCCCAAGTCATGTTTTAAGATGCGCGACATGCTGTCCTTGTCCTGTTACCTATCTCCCGAGACATGATTTTCTGCTTGCGCAACGTATTTCAATGAATTCGATTCCCACGGCTTTGATGACTTGTGCCTTTCGTACAGTACGCGGACAGCCACATTTTTCACTGTCGGCTATCCCACCAGTATACTCAAATTGATGTGTGTGATTTTCGTGGCTCCAACATCTGAAATAGTTCGCCTTTTTTACAGGTCAAACAGCAACTGATGTCAAAAACTTTTTGCGCAAGAACTTTGCACAAATGTTGCTTGTCAAATAGCTGTCAAGTTTGAGTGTACGAATTACATACATATGTATATAGGGCTGTTTTCGAAAACGTCACTTGATCGTCATTGCAGCAGCTAAGGGTTGCAAATGGGTCATTCCATGAAGGAACGACCGACGTTCCGACATCCGACATCCCTCCGATTTGGCTGAAAAGTGGTAGAGATATTCATTGGAGTGGTACAAATCATAAGGCAAAAAAAGTTTTGCAGAATTCGATATAGTTTGCGTGTAACGGATCTTCAAAAATTGGCAAAAAATCAAAATTTAAGCTTTCTTTTATATTTAAAAAAATCATAACTTTGGCTCTGCTCATCAGAATTTGATAAAATATACCTTGTTGAATTCAGGAAAAGGTGAACTTTCAAAGATTTGGAATAATTTTTATTTTCAAGGAGGAAAGATATTCCAGAATATCCTTTTTACATGTATCCTTGAATAACTCAATAAATTGTATTTTTTTGTTATATATTATAGAGAGATTCGTCCTCTATTTCAATTTCAAATTTCAAGTTGGGATCTCTATGGGCTCGGCCAAAATAATATTTTATAGGCGGCTAAATATTTTGTAATAAGTATTTTCATTTAAAAAAAACAGTCACACTGTATCCCAAGGCCTTAAAAACTAGAAAAAATCATTATTTATTATCTTTTAAGAGTATATAAATATTCTTCCGCTGAAAAGGAAAAATATTTTCCTTTAATTACGCCTTGTGAAACGGATGAAATATGATGAAGTTTTCTTGTTTCCGGCACAATTCTTAAATTAGAAAATCCCGATTCCATCAATAATTTTTCTCCATTATACTCCTGTGTGGTCACGTAGGATAAATCCAAATTCTTTATATTTTCAGTTGCCCAGTTATATAACTGTAAGGGAGTTGTTATGTGTTCTCTATACGGTCTTTGTAGGCTAGCTCTGGCAGCCAGTCTTTTTATTGCACCACCAAGTCCATCGCATGCGCTCCTACCATGAGAGGTCGCAAAGAAGTTGCATTCAGCATTCACTCCAAAATCCTGTTCATGCAATGTTAAACTAAAAAAAATCTTTTTGTTTTTGTACTGCGCAGCAGATCCATATTGTGCAGGAACTTTAAGAGACGGCAGTCACTGATTGCAACAAAAATTTTTAATATCATCCATCTGGTTCAGGTAATATATTGTGAAACGGTGAATCGTCGCCTGTTCGTTAGCCCAGTGGTATCCCTGTATTTCATCTCCACAACAAAACCATAATTTTCGGAAAAGTCGAATAGAACAAGTATGTCCGTTTTCATTAAGAGACTTTTGACTTCCTTTATGTACCTGTTTTGGTGATCAGTTATAAAATCATGACGAATGAAAACACCAAGCCGTTTCAAAAAACTCTGAATGAAATCCTCAGAGTTTTCAATTCTCACTTCCAATTTTGATCGGTCTGTGTGGGTCCACTGATAGTATGTTACGTCTTCTATGAAGTGATTACTAAAAGCAGTGTCAAAGATTCTCCTAAATTTAGAATAGTTTGGGCAATTAAGGCACTTGCCCAAGTAATAATTTATATTACAAATTACAAATTACCAAAGCTAAGCAAGATCTGCTGTCATTGAGATGCTTATCTTCGTCTTCTATCAGCTTTGATATATTGCTACCCTCAAATATGAGTTTGATATTTTGGCGGATGGTGCAAACACACACGGAATGAGTTCCTGATGCCCCAGACAAAATGCAGTTCTTTGGTCTTAACGAGGCGAATTTGGAAAATCCAATCTGAACTTCTTTGAACTTATAATATATCTCCCTAAGGTTAGCCAGAACCAGTCGTTTTTGAATATGTTTTTTCTGATTTTCAATCTAACAAAAAAGCAAAACGTCTTATTTTTCAACCAGAGAAAATAAATTTTTGTTACCTTTATAGATACGTAGTCTTTTTTTCTTGACATTAAACGGCTGATATAAAAACTTTCTACCAATTGCTTTTCCCATAAGTTGATGGAACGCTTTGATCTTCTTGAAGTTTTCTAGATTTCTTGATCATATAGCTTGTCGATCATGGAAACACTTCTATAATTTTGTCGACGCTCCATTCTCTTGAAAGTAAAGACAACAAAACAAGTTTGGTGTCTTTGCTTGTAGTTTTATGGAAATTTTCTTTTATTTTCCCTACAAAATATTCTTGCTCTCTGGAATTATCTTCATCATTATCAATAGTAATAGAGAAAACTTTCTCTGCAATTTTCAACATAGACTTTTTCAATTTTGACCGCACATATTTTAAGTCAGTAAGTCTTCTCTTGTCGAATGTATCTTCTCCAATATACTGTATGCATTCATTAATCAAATTGAATGCAATGTCTTTACCGCAAATCACGAGCACTGAGGTGGTAAATCCAGAGGATTGCAGCACGTTTTCCACACAAAAGCACTCATTATAAATTTATATTACTCACAACTCTTATTACAATCTAAAATAAATCCCGAGCTCACGACGGATTCACATTAAGTGAGTGCAAATAAATATAAATGCAAATAAAAAAAAACAGCTATGTACTTATGTATGTGCACTCGGGTTATATGTGAGGATGATAAGAGGAGTAACGTAATAAATATTTAGTTTTTTTGATTTAGCCGCCTATAAAACATTATTTTGGCCGAGCCCATAGAGATCCCAACTTGAAATTTGAAATGGAAATAGAGGACGAATCTCCCTATAATATATAAAAAAAAAAAATAAGAAAAACAAAATACAATTTTTTGAGTTATTCAAAGATATATGTAAAAAGGATATTCTGGAATATCTTTCCTCCTTGAAAATAAAAATTATTCCAAATCTTTGAAAATTCACCTTTTCCTGAATTCAAAAATGTATATTTTATCAAATTCTGATGGGCAGAGCCAAAGCTATGATTTTTTTAAATATAAAAGAAAGCATAAATGTTGATTTTTTGCCAATTTTTGAAGTTCCGTTACACGTAAACTATATCGAATTCTGCAAAACTTTTTTTGCCTTATGATTCGTACCACTGCTGCAATGAGTATTTCTACAAATTTTCAGCCACATCGGAGGGATGTCGTTCAGAGCTCCCCATATAGCCTCGGCGATTTATCGTGGAATGACCCAAATGTTTAATGACAAACGTTACTTGATATCGTTGATCTTTGTCATCTGCATGATCTTCTTCTTGCAATCGCATTTGACGCTTTCAAACAAAGTAGAATGGTGCCCGTAACAAAAGTTATTGAGATAATTGTGTGGGAAAATGTTAGTGAGAGTACAAGTAATAACAATAATAATTATATTTACGTGGTCGAAACAGACTAATAAAGAAAAATAAGTTGTTGCTAAAACTGATAATAATAATATTTAGTTAAAACAAATAAATATAATAGACATTTATGTGCCTACTGTTCACGAGATAGCAATTCGTCTGAGTAATCCGACTCTGTCATCATCTTTGAATGCATGTTATTGCGCAGCGCATATGAAGTTTATGAACATCTGCCCTGCAAACACTGCATTATGGACCATGCTGCAAACGCAGTGTGATTTATAATGTCATTTTCGAACAAATGACTTTCGCAGCTTGCGTTTAAGAACAGTTTGCAAAAGCAATTTGAGGTAGGTGACGTTTTCGAAAACGGCCTAGGTGCCATGGAACGAACGATCTGAAGAAGTTTCTTCTGGTTGGACACCGGTTATGAACAGATTCCCCTACCTTCTGTCTCGTTATGAGCTTAGACAGAACATTGATGGATTCACCGGCTGCCAGTTTTAACCTGTAAGCGTACTCAATATTGCCAGCGTAGAATTGATTTGCTACGGTAATTCTTGTTCTTCTACGACACTACTATGCTCATCTTACCGATGGGCATATCTCGCATACCTGGGCTCCAGTATGCGAGTTGGGGGTGAACCATTATTATTGTAATCACTTTGATTGAATAGAAAATTAATTTAACTTTTTGGTCATGATTGAGGCTGGAGGAACCGAACAAATGAGACCAACCTGATTTCTTACTCCAACTTAATACATGATTATTTCATTAAAACAAAAATAAACTGAAATTCACAGCCAAATTAGGGCAGAAGAACAAAAAATACCAAAGAGTAATTTACTACTGCGAGGTATATTTTGTGCTAGCTTTAATGATGGCTAACGAATTAATCACTAGTCTTTCCTGTGAAATCAGCTGGTCATGACGTCAGGATCAGTTGATTGATTGAATACTTTGTTTTTGATAATTATTTGTTTTTTTTTAGCACAGGATAACATTACGGCTCAGAGGGTTAAGGATATTGAATACTTGTGTGTTTAATTCAATTATTGAATTATTTTTTTCTTATTTTCAACTTATTTTCTCGTATATATTATCTTATTTAAAGGACATTTGAAAATAGATTTCGATTTTTTTTCTAATAAACCTTCGATTTTGGATTTTTTTTATTAGCAGGGGGAAATGGAAAGACACGAAACCAAGGCTTGAGAGAATTTGGCTGCCGTGGATAGTGTAGAGATTGCGCGAGAAAAACTTTGGTAATGAGTCTTCTTTATATTGCAGCAACTGGAGCTTTGCTTTCTCCATTCGTTTTAAAGCTTACGCTACCTTTCAAGTTTAGATACTAAGAGTGAAATGATAGACTAGGTTTTGGTTTTTCCAATCGCTCGTCATATCGCGCCATGAAACCCTCTTCAGATACGTTTTTTCCATACCCATTCCATACCTATTCAACACGGAAGGCCTTCTACATTGGAGTGTAGTAGCAGATTTTGAATGATGAAGGTTTTGAAGATTTTGAATTGAAGGTTGATCTGAGTAAATAATACCACTGGAGTTGTGGTCTCTTATCTGCACTCATTTGAAAAAACTTCCAAGTTGAAGATGGGGACGTAGGCCATGCCTAGATTTAACAGTCTCGACAGAAGCTGTGTCCAAGCCCACAATGAGGGATCAGCCGATTTTTGCGATTCTTGCTCTCTCTGTGGGAATAGATTTTCCAGTTTTCAGTGATGAGTAGTTTTTTTTAGTTTTAGTTTAGTTTATTCGTATTATTTAATTGTATACAATACATATATACACAGCAACACTTCATGGCTATAAATATTATTCACTAGATGCATTCAATTAATACGATGTAATAGAAATATTTAATATGGTGACATTTTATATTTTCTATACATAAAGTATTAAAATAGTGTCAAATATCACTTCAATCACAGATGCTATAGTTATATTGTAGTTTTTAATTGCCTGTTTTTACTTTGAACTTCAAGTTTTGAACAATTTGTATAAACAAAATGTATTATAAAACCGAAGTCAATTCTTGGGATCGTATGTGTTGTATTCTGTGTACAGCCGACGAGCAGGCATGCGCCGCGCCGTGCAGATGTGTCTGTGGTTTCTGTTTTCAACCCTTATCTTCATACATAAAACAACCACAGTTCACGGAGCTGCGCTGCGCGCTCGCTGGCTGTGTAGTTGCTTTACCTCATCCGCTGTCGACTCTCGACGGGCCAATAATAGAAAAGCTTATAAAATGTTAGGTGTTTCTGAAGAAAACCCATTTATAATTTTTAATGATGAAAAAATATTTTGTTTTTATGATTTCCCTCATTTGTTAAAATCACTTCGTAATGTTCTATTGAAATCAGATCTACAAACTCCAGATGGCAAAGTGTCTTTTGATGTTATCAGATAAATATACAATTTGGAAGTTGACAACGTAGCTAAGACATGTTTAAAATTTAGAAGTTGTCATATAGCACCAAATGCCTTCGAAAAAACGCATGTTCACCTTGCAACGCAAATATTTAGCCGGACAACTGCGGCATCGATTCAAACTTCTTTTGACCTTAATTGCTTAAAAGAAAGCTCTAATAAAGCAGTAGCAACGAAAGAGTTCGTACTAAAAGTGAACAACGTATTTGACTGCATGGATAGTGGTTCACATTATGACAAGAATGTATTAAGGCGGGCAGTTCAGTTAGATAATCCAGCTTATAATGAGTTGAAACAATTTGTGTCTTACTTAAAAGATATACAAAAACCAGTTATCCTTCCAAGAAACTTTTGTTTAAAAGGAATGGAACAAACTATAAACGGGGTCTTATTACTTTGTCATGATATAAGCAATGGCCTATATGAGAACGTGGATTATTTACTAACAAATAGAATTCATCAAGACGTATTAGAAAATGTATTTTCTATTATTCGCATCAAAGGTGGTTACAACAAAAATCCGTCTCTTTACGAAAATTCTCTCGTCAAATCTTATTAATTTTTCTCCTTTCAGTAACCGTGATGATGATGATGTAGAATTTTTAACTCAACTCAAACTAATATTCCAAAAACTTCTTCATTGCTTAAGGATCGTAAGAAAATCGTATGCGATGTCATTTGTGATATGGAAATCGAAACTAAAAATACATTACAAACAGCAGCAATGCGATATTTTACTGGATATCTTAACTTAAATTTTTAAATTGTTCCAAACTATTTTTAAAAATTGATGAAAAAATAACATGTCCTTCGGAATTTTTCATCTTTACAAAAAATTATTCTCAAAGAAGTGACTTTTCAAGTCTGAAGGCACCAAATAATGAATTTTTTAACGTTTGTAAAGTTCACTTCAAAGTATTTAATAGAATTTTCAGAGAACGTCCACAAGAAATAAATATAAGAGAGACAATGGCCTGAAATGCACAAGGATAACAAATACTAGAGATCCGAAATGGTTTGATGAAAAAAGTCCTTCCTATGAGCATAGCAAGGGCCTTCTATACTTTACTCTTCTCGTTCTATTACGGAAGCATTGTTCGTGGAAGATAAAAAACAACATAGCATCCAAAAATCAAAAAATTCAAATTTTATCTGGAAAAAAACGTAAAACAACTATTCAATAAACACAACATTAAAGAGAGCGCATTCTGTTTTGACCTTCCTACGGTTCTCAAATATAATGTTTATTATCAGTCAAATTTGATTTAAAAAAAGATAGATAGATAGATGGATATTTATTTCGTTTGTAAAATTTGTACACACAATTTACATACAGAGATATGATATTTAATATATCTTTCAACTGAGAAAAAACTTTACAATATTGTTTACGAACTTTTTTGTATTTTTGAATATTTTTAAAGGGAAAATAACGATTAAAAACCCTCTTAGAAGAAAAAATGATTTAAAAAAAATACGTTGCGAAAAATGGAAAACTTCTATCCAACAAACAGAAAACGCAACTTTATAATACAAAACAATTAAGAGTAACATCATGTCTGAGTATGATTCACTCTAGTTCGATCGAACTGGGACGTACGGGTACGTCCTTCAATGTCCTTCAATGGGCTTTATTCTAAATATTATTAAGTTTTGGGTGGGATGACCCTTTTAGTTTTCAATTACAGAAAATTAAAGAAAAAGTGAAGTGAAGATACATTTATAGAAAGCAAAGCGAATGATGCAAAATAAAAGTTAAAAATAAATGAGAGGTGCAAAGAAAACAAAACGGCAGAAAGAAAAAAAATACCTCAGCTAAACCACAATTAGAGAAAGAGAATTCCACGTTATGTAAATCATAATCGAAGAGCCAATTCCTTAGAAACATTTAGAAACTTCCAGAAATTGTTATTGTTCTAATGTTTAGAGGGAGCTTATTAAGTAACCGGCATGATGAGACTGTATAAAAGTTACGAAATGCAGTTGTACGAAAAGCGGGTACAGTAACAACATAAGATAAGTTTCTGCGTAGGTTGTAGTCAGAAATTAATCTGTAATTTAAACTGCCTGATCTATTAAAGAACGTTTTCAGCACCTTAAAACAATACAAATGTCGGATGTGAAGAAGTTCATAACGATCACCAATTTCTACTTAAATGAGCTAGCAATAAAAGAAGTTGGGAGCGCACTTATTAAGAAACCGTTTGGTTGGAGAGAAACCATGAACACAGCAATGACTGGATCGGCACAGTTATCAGGCTGAGTGTTGTCAGCCAGTTCTGATTTAGAGTTATAAAACGGTGGCATAAATAAGTTTCCTCATAGAGGAACAGATATAATTATTAATAAATTGAATATAAATCAACGACTAGTATTTCAATCATATTAACTTAGGCCCAAGCGTGGGATAACGCGATTGGAAACGATTAATAAAAAAGATCTTGATAAAGGATAATAATAACAGTTCGCGTTTCTTCGTTACACGGATTCACGAACAAGTTTATAGTTCTGCGGATGCTACATCCCGAAAACATAAAGAAAAAACACGTACAAAAAATAAATGAATGTGTAAATTATAGATTGTAACATAATAATTTAAAAAATGTTGGTTTAAAAAACCAAGAAAACCAAGACGTACGTAGAAATCTATAACTATAGTAATATAACTAATATAAAGTTACATAAAATAAAACAATTCTAAAGTGAACAACTAAAACCAGTCGCGATCACCTTTAAAAACCATAAAATTAGGCAGTTGGAGCTGGAACCTTTGATATTCCAAGGAGGGAGATGCGGTAAAGTGATGGTGTTCAACATTTAACTGTGATTTTTCGTTTAAGTTACTTAAAAATTACACAAGTCTGCAAAAAAAAAATTAGAACTGTTTTGGTTTTTTGCGTAATTCTTATGTTTTTAGGAGTGCTGAGTCCGAAAATGACTTTCATTTTGTCAGAGAACGTCACGTTTTCTAACAATGTAGGTATCTATGTTATCATAGATAAGACTAAAAAAATTTTTTTAAATTTATAATTGCTTAACAAAACTTATTTTTTTTTTATCTAAAATACATTCATTAGTAAGCACTAAATGCATTTCTTTTTCGCAGTGAAACTCCTTTTGTTTGTAGAAGGTATCTGCAAGGTTTCTCTGAAGTGTCAACAGTAGTGTGCCATCATTGAGACGCTCCATCATATCCTTAATATCTTCGTCAAATCGTTCACCTTGCTCTTCACTCACATCTCCTAAATTTCCTGGAAAGTAGTCGAAGTGGAAATGAAGAAAATGACCTTTAAACTCATTAGGCAACTTAAAGCTTGAAATGCTTTTAATACTTTGTAGACGATTTGTTTGTAGTTAGGGCCTTTGCTATTGCCTAAAAATTTCTCTATGACCTCTCTAAAGGCAATCCACCCTTCTCTTTGAGGATCCGTCATGTGAGGATTCGTTGTGATGAATTGTGGATCAGCCATAAGCCGTCTAATATCTGGTCCAACGAAAACACCTTCCTTCAACTTTGCTTCTGAGAGGCCTGGAAACTTTAATATTAAGTCTTTGAAGCAATTCCCATCTCTTAGAAGTGACTTTAGAAATTGCTTTATCAATTCCAGCTTTATGTGAAGCAGTGGTAGAAAAACTTTATGAGGAGGCACCAAAGTTTCATGGAGGACGTTCTTTTCGCCAATTTAAGCTCCTTCGGAGGCCAACACTTTTTGGTCCAGTGATTTGCTCGGTCTCTACTATCTCATAGACACAAAAAGCAAGAGAATTTGGTAAACCCAGATTGTTGTCCGAGCAACTTGCCCAAGATTTTGAAATCACCGCACACTTGCCAACCGTGGTCTTTTTATTTTAATTTGCAAAGCACCAGTTCCAGGTTCTTGTAGGTTTCCTTGAGGTGTACGGAATGACCGACAGGAATGGGGGCATAGAAACCGGCTTCTTTTTGAAGAATCTATAAAAATACACCACTGTGCTGGATCATATGAGATCTTAAATGTATCCATCAAACCTTCAATATTGGTAGAATAAACCAACTCGTCCTCTTGGGCAAAGTAGGAAGTGAACTGCTTCTCACGATACCTAAGCCAGGAGGAAGACACTCCCGACAAAAGTAAGTTCCTGATTTTGAGCCTTGATCCAAGCAACTCAGCAGTGTTTTTGGGAAGATTCAAGTCTCTTACCAAATCATTTAGCTCACCCTTGGAAAACAATTTCGGACTGCTGTCATCTTCAAATTCAAAACTTGACTTGTCATCGGGTTCAGGTATAACACCATCTTAGTCAAAACTTAGAATCTCTTCCGAGGTAGCACCGGCCTTGAGCACTGGTATTTTAGTCCCATGAGGGATGGAACGATTGCAGATTGAGGTATGAAATTGACTGCTTCCGTTTTGAATTATACCCTTTCACATTACACGAACAAAAGTAACAATCATCACTATGATTCTTTTACTCGCGCCATCATACCATAGGAATCGCATATCGGAAAGCTTTTTTCTTGCCCTTAAACCAATTTCGAAGGCCTCCAATACATATATGAGGTGCCCAAACTTTATCCAAACAGAATCAGAATCAGAGCACTGATCATTTAAGGCAGTGCACATGGTGACGTGTTTTTGTGTTTTTACGTGTCACTTGTTTTTTCAATAGGTAACAGGAGAAGTACAAGTTAGTTTTTTTTATTAAGTAAATGAATTTATGTTTTGTTATTCGTTTTTTAATAAGTAGTACAAACAAAAGCTAATATAATAATGAAAATGAGTTAATGTTTTTATATTTATTTTGTAAATGAATTCAAGAAGAGAAGAAGGCAGCCAAACGATCCATTTTTATTCTGGCTTCACAAGTCTTGGCTGCCTGACTGACTGACTGCAACTGGACATTTTCCGAGGAGAAATCTTGAGAGTAAACTTCATCTTCAGCATCATAGTCAATTTCTTCAGAGTCACATCCTTCATTAGTCATAATGATATTGTGAAGGAATTTGCAAGCCATTATTATGGTTTTGGCCGATGAAACGCGATAAATTTCTAAATGGTTAAGAATTCTAAACTTTTTTTTTAGTATTCCAAATGCTTGCTCGACGAATACCCGCGTATAGAACTTAAAACGGTTTTAAAATGCCTTTATTGCACTGACAGAAAACCGTTGTCTCTGTATGGCACCATCAAACTTACATCTAGTCACAAGCTGAAGAGAATTTTATGACAGCATTATCTATTCCGCTTTTTATTGGACTTGAATGCCATACAGAAGCATCGTGACATCGTCCAGGAAACCCAACAAAAGCATCTAAAAACCGGAATCTGCTATCAACTATACCCTTAAATAAAATTAGAATACTAAACTTCGGAGTAATGTGAAATTTAAGGGGAACAGTTAAATACCTGCACTATTACAGAGTGTTTTCCTTTCCGATTATAATAGCTCATAGTATCTCTTTTAGGTGCTGATATTCGGACGTGCACCCCATTCTGTTTTCCTCGCGACCATTTGATATGCCTAGTGCTCTTGCTCTTGCGCAGGAACTTGAAGCAAACCAAGCGCGCTATGTCTTTGCTAATTCATTTACCAATTGGAATGCGCATTCGATTAACTTTTTACCCCGTCAAAATCTCAATTATAATCCATTCAATTCACCCCAGTATAGATCAATTTACGCTAACCAATAACGTAAAGGACCAACTGCAATGGATACAGATCCAACGGTTTCACACAAGAGAAATAGTACAAATTTCCAAAGACCTACACAGAATCCCATGCCCTTGGTGCTGTTCTTTCTCAAAATGGTCGACCTATAACTATGATATCTAGAATGTTGTCCACAACTGAGGAAAGCTATGCCACAAATGAGCGAAAACTTGTAGCTATTGTGTGGTCATTGCAAAAGCTTCGAAACTATTTGTATGGAGTAAATCGGTTCAATATTTACACCGACCACCAGCCTCTAACATTTGCAATATCCGAAAAAAAAACCTAATACAAAAATTATGCAGTGGAGAGCCGTTGTAGAAGAATATTCGCCTTTTTTTACAAACCTGGAAAGGAAAACTTCGTTTCCAATGCGTTGTCCTGAAATTACTAAAAACAACTAAAATAATTTTCAAAAAACAAATGAGACACTCAATTGAATTTGATAACATGGACAACCTTTTCTTAATGCTAAAAGACGTAATCAATCCTAATGTTGAATTGCATATTCACTGCGACTTAACAATTCTGCGCAAATTCAAGATAGACTGATTACTATGTTTCCTGCGGTAAAATTTCTTTACGCTAAAATCATGGTTACTAACATTTTCAATTCAAACGATCAACCTGAAATTCTTTTAACCGAGCATAATCGCGCCCATCGATCTTCACATGAAAACAGAAATCAAGTTTTGAATGATTATGACTTCCCTGCAATTCGGAAAAGGTTGAAAGAAATAATTTCCAATTGTAAAATCTGCCACGAAGCGAAATATAAGTGACATACACCAAAGCCTGAGATAGGCGAAACTCCTGTACCAACCCACCCAGGTGAGATACTGCACATTGATATTTATTCAACTGCAAGAGCTCATTTCTTGACATCTCGCTGTCTAGAATTGATATTAAAGAACCGATTATGGAAACACTCAACCTCTTTAAAAACACAAAAAAATTGTCTGCGACAATGAGAAATCCTTTTGTTCAGAAAGTATAAAATCATTGCTAAGGGATTATTTTGGAGTAAATATGTTTAATACACCACTCTTTCACAGTATAGGAAACGGACAAGTAGAAAGGTTTCATAATACTCTGTCCGAGAAAGCAAGGTGTACCAGACTAGAATAAAACATTTGTGATACTCCTTTTACCTTCCACAGTCAAGTATGACAGGACGATTCACTCAGTCACAAACTATCGCTCAAATGATATATTTCATTCCATTCGAAAAGAGTTAGTGGATGAAATCAGTAAAAAAATATCCGACACCCAACGTAGAGTTCTAGACTATAACAACAAAGGCAGACAAACTAAAATTTTTGAACCAGAAGAAAAAGTGTTTGTAAGAACAAATAAACGAGTTGGCAATAAATTTAGAAAGTGTTTATCCAAAAGGTTATCGAGAAAGATTTAGGGACTACGGTTCTCATTGACAACAGGAAAGTTCACAAAGAAAACCTCAGGTAATTGTTTATTGAGTGACAATTATATTTGATTCATGGCTTTGTCTAAGCTTCTATTTATTTAAAATTCTTTTGGGTCGAAATAAGATCTTATTCTAAATTTTATCACAAATTACTAACTCAGCAATTTAAAAGATTTATTATTTTTAAATTTGTTATAGAAGGGTGGCATAAATAAGTTTCCTCATAGAGGAATAGATATAATTATTAATATATTGAATACAAATCAATGACTCATATTTCAATCTTATTAACTTATACTAAGATCCCAATTAATATTAGAGATTAGACCCAAGGCACTGTGAGAGCCATACAGCCAACATTATCTGCGAAAGCCGTAAGTCTACTCATGAAATTCAGTGAAAGCAGTGAATTTATATAAAGAAGAAATAATATGGGTCCAAATACAGAACCCTGAGGAACTCCCAAATTAAATGAGCGAAAATTGCTTTTCACAACATAAATCTTCACCCTTTGAGATCTGTTTGATAGGAATGATCTAAACCCATTAAGCATGAATCCACGAAAACCATTTTATGCAACAATATATTATGGTTGACCATATCAAAGGCTTTTGTGATATCAACAAATAATCCAGCAGTGAACGTTTTATAGTCAAAGTTAGAGAAAATATTGGAGCAAAAATTTAAAAGGACGTCTTCGGTGGACTTACCGTGCTGAAAACCAAATTGCATTGGACTGAAAAACTTAACCTTACTCAAATAAGACAATATCCTCTATTTAATAACCTTTTCAAAAACTTTTCTAAAGGTGAAATAGGCCTATAGTTTTCCATATCGTCTGCAGAACCTTTTTTAAACAGCGGAACTACGTCAGTGCATTTGAACGCTTTATGAAAGGTTTCAGAGAATATACTCAACAACAAGGCATGCGATACGTTTTAAAAGTATATTTGAAATACCATCAAAGCCACATGAGTTCGAGTTTTTTAGGGATCCAATTGCTTTTAAGAGCTTCAAAGCAGTGATAGGCTCGAAGACAAAACTAATTTCCTAAATTTGTAAGTCGAGACGTAAAATAGGCTGAGTTCCAAAACGCCAAAAAAAATTGCATGGATGCGGTAGTGATGCTGTGATGCAAAGTTTCGCAACAAAACTGATGCATTGCATCGATACAATTTTTGTTTGACTTTGACGTTTTCGGACAATTTTGAAGGCTTTACATATGATTTGTATTTTTTTCTTCGGCTTGGTATTTAATTTTTGAATTGAATGGATCAATTAATAAATAAAATTATTTTCAATAATTTGCTTGATTTGTCGGGTAAACCTACCGACAATATAATTTTGAACATCCTTCGGAAAAGAAAAAAGCAAAGAAGTAAAGTAAGATGTGTTTTGGCAAAGGAATTGAAAAAAGAAAATACAAAAAGAAATCTCCCCGAAATCCACAATTATTTTAAACTAATCAAACAATATCCAGATGATATATTTTATAGTCATTTCCGAATGACAAAAGCTACTTTCAAGGGGTGTAAAAAAAAAAACTAATACGATAGTGCGCTTGAAATCTATTCCGTTTTTCAGAAAATGAAAGGAATGCTAAAATCAAATTGGCTTGCCTCACACATTGATCAACCTACCTATTCTTTAGAGCAGTGCCTGTTTATAACATTGTGGAAACTGGCCAACCAAAGAAATTTCCAAGATATGAGTGATAGATTTGGTATAGGAAAATCGACATCTCAAAAAACTGCAAAATTTCAATGTTAAAGTCGCAAGTAGTAAAGTGGCCAGAAACGGAATCAAGTCAAGGAAAGATTATGGCTGATTTCGAAAGCAGTCGAGCAGAACCTTTTCCGTTTGTTTTGGGTTGCATTGATGGGATCGACGATCGAATATCAGCACCTAAAAGAGATACTATGAGCTATTATAATCGGAAAGTGCAGGTATTTAACTGTTCCCCTTAAATTTCACATTACTCCGATGTTAAGTGTTCTAATTTTATTTAAGGGTATAGTTGATAGGAGATTCCGGTTTTTAGACGCTTTTGTTGGGTTCCCTGGACGATATCATGATGCTTCTGTATGGCATTCAAGTCCAATAAAAAGGGGAATAGATAATGGTGTCATGAAATTCTCTTCAGCTTGGCACTTGCTTGGAGATTACGCATATCCCCTAGATGTAAGTTTGATGGTGCCATACAGAGACAACGGTTTTCTGTCAGTGCAACAAAGGCATTTTAAAACCGTTTTAAGTTCCACACGGGTATTCGTCGAGCAAGCATTTTTAATATTAAAAAAAAGTGTAGAATTCTTAACCATTTAGAAATTCATCGTGTTTCATCGGCCAAAACCATAATAATGGCTCGCATTGTCCTTCACAATATTATTATGACTAATGAAGGATGTGACTCTGAAGACATTGACTATGATGCTGAAGATGAACTTTACTCTCAAGATTTCTCCTCGGAAAATGTCCAGTTGCAGTCAGTCAGTCAGGCAGCCAAGACTTGTGAAGCCAGAATAAAAATGGATCGTTTGGCTGCCTTCTTCTCTTCTTGAATTCATTTACAAAATAAATATAAAAACATTATCAACATGATCAACCTACCTATTCTTTAGAGCAGTGCCTGTTTATAACATTGTGGAAACTGGCCAACCAAAGAAATTTCCAAGATATGAGTGATAGATTTGGTATAGGAAAATCGACATCTCAAAAAACTGCAAAATTTCAATGTTAAAGTCGCAAGTAGTAAAGTGGCCAGAAACGGAATCAAGTCAAGGAAAGATTATGGCTGATTTCGAAAGCAGTCGAGCAGAACCTTTTCCGTTTGTTTTGGGTTGCATTGATGGGATCGACGATCGAATATCAGCACCTAAAAGAGATACTATGAGCTATTATAATCGGAAAGTGCAGGTATTTAACTGTTCCCCTTAAATTTCACATTACTCCGATGTTAAGTGTTCTAATTTTATTTAAGGGTATAGTTGATAGGAGATTCCGGTTTTTAGACGCTTTTGTTGGGTTCCCTGGACGATATCATGCCAAAACCATAATAATGGCTCGCATTGTCCTTCACAATATTATTATGACTAATGAAGGATGTGACTCTGAAGACATTGACTATGATGCTGAAGATGAACTTTACTCTCAAGATTTCTCCTCGGAAAATGTCCAGTTGCAGTCAGTCAGTCAGGCAGCCAAGACTTGTGAAGCCAGAATAAAAATGGATCGTTTGGCTGATTTCTTTTCCTCTTGAATTCACAAAAACCATGCGAACTGCCTTAAACGATCAGTTCTCCAGTGCACCATCCAGAAAAGATCATAACAACACCTTAAGTTCTCACATTTCTTCTATTCTTTTTTTTTCCACCTATAACTTGGCTTTTTCCACTTAGACGAACTCTCTCATTATTTTCTTGTCCTCTTCTGATTCTGTTTTAAGAAATTCCAGTACTTCATTGCGTTTTGGTTGTTTCCTTGGTATCTCTTCTGTTGGTGAATCAAAATTTGTCGTTGGAGTAGAACATTCCGGTGTAGAAAAGAGCTTCGTCTGTATCCAATAAGGATGACTCGAATGTATCTTTTGGTGGAGTCACAAAACTTCTTGTTCCATACACTTCGTCGATCTTTTCAAAATGCTTCCAGGAAGTAGCCGCCTGCCCAGAACAATTTCGCTTCTAAATCCTTTTGTACGTAATCATCAGATTTTAAAATTTCCTTCTAACATCGTCTCTTGTAAAAGGAAATATTACATCAATCTCCTCGATTGCCCTTAACCTTGCTCCCATAGTACAGATTTCTTTCTGCGCTTGGAATTTAACTCCAACTCCATTCGCAGGCGCAAATAAAGTATCAACTTCTGCCATTCATGCGTCCACTTTCTTCCTCTATAAAATAAAATTTTTACACAAAATAGGTAACAATTAACAAATTAAAATAACAAGTTACGAACAATTTTCAATTTAATATTTGTGTTGTTAATTGCATTACGCACCACCGATTCTAAGAAATGATTTCACATTTCAAACTCCACCAACTCTTTCCTCTGCTTCGAAAAGTGATTACCAACAGACCTACCATTGAGTGATCAGTGATTTGCAAGTCGTATGTGCACCTTTCACAGGCGCTCAGTGGGAATTCTGCAAATCTGCAAGTAATTCGTCACAGTTTCGCTACTATCTAAAGGGTTAAGATTAAAATCTCCCAAAATAATTAAGTTTTTTGCTTTTAGCTTATCCAACAGTCAAGAAAATTCTTCTATGAATGCTACAACATTGAACATATGCAGTCGATAGGCAGACAACAGAAAAAAACTTTCTGATTAAATCTAACAGAAACCTTTAGAATGCCTGAACTCAGAAAGTCAACACGGAGTGTGTGCTTCATTTACTATTATTTTTTCTTTAATTAAACAGCCGACACCGCCTGAAGCGGGGATTCGCTATGGATTCGCAAAGAAAACAAAACCCGGCAAATGATAATCGTTAATTTCAAACCCATAAATCCAAATTTCAGATACAATAACAATATCCGGAATGCAATGAAAATAATCAAGGTGGATAGCAAGACATACAAAGTTTTCTCTCAAACTTCTAATATTCTGGTGTATAAGAAGTAGTTTGTTTATGCAGTATGAGCTATTTGTAAAGACGTTATCACTATTTGCAAAACTTATATCGAGGATAGAAAAGTTATTAAAAATTCAGAATGCATTGAAATATTAAAAAGTGCAAGATCATTAAAGATCTAATCGAGATGACTTTTCCGCCCACTTCTTTACATCCAAGTATTTGGTTGTTTTTAACCCTGCCTGCATGAACAGAGGCCGGGTGGGTGACGTAAGTGCATCGTTGATATACTATATTCCGTTTCCCTGAATTGTCCCGAAACCCAGAAGATGGCGTATGTCAGTTTTGATAGTCAAAAGTTTTAGTTCCCAGTGGGGATTACCAATTCAAGCATTAGCTGCTTGAAGCAGCATGCCGTTTCCCATATCGCAGCCCTTTTGAGAAAACCCATCGACAAATGGAGTACTAGCTACTTTCCTTCTATTGGCACAGTTAGGACCTCTTCAATTGCTCCTTAGATGGTAGTATAATACTTCAGAGCGTTTCTCTTCTGGAGCCCGTTCGACCTTATCGATTTCGATTTGACAAGCTGTCAAAAGATGAGTAACGAATTGTAATTGTTCGTTCTGTTGGGACGAAGGAAAAAATTTAAAACTCCGACACGTATTCAAATCAAAGGACTCTTGTATACTCGTAACATTAATTGAGTTAATTACAAAACAAAAGATAGTGAATAGAAAATACAATAAAGCACGAGGTGGATGATCACTACAGCTCGCCGACCGGAGAGAACAATGAAGAGTGAGCGATCATGACTTCGTACGGATAATGGGATGATGTGAAATGGGCTTAAAGCTAAGATTAGACGGCATGTAAAAACCACATAATTATGCACCCGTGACGTAATTTTGACGTCAGATGTTGTCATTAATGGTTACATGTCGTCTATTAGACATAATTATGCCAGTTACATATAATACGTACAATTATGTAGGCAGTATGTGGAACCCATTGCTCATAAAAATATGTGCATTCTTACATATCGTGTAATCGACTGCCACATATAACTTTTGGCATTTAAAAGTTTTGTTACACAAATACTCGTATGTGCCCAGTCAAAATTGTGTACCCGTTTAAAATCCTGAACCCGAAACCCTACTCATCCGCTCATGCAATAACCCAAATAATCTTGCTGTCCAGATTAAAATTAACAATGTCACCTGCCTAGGAATCCTGGATACAGGTGCCACCCAGACAATGATATACAGACAATGGAAATATCGCACGCTATTATCCAGACTGTCACGGGCGAAACTACACCAGTAGAAGGTTTTCTCGAAGTTACCATCCAAATAGGAAACGGGTTCTTTTTTTTTTTTTTTTTTTTTTTTTTCATTTTCATTTTCACTTTATTTCATTTATTCAATACAATATATTTGCAAGTTTTCTTAACTTCTAATAAAAGACAAGAGTTGAGAGTACAAAGAATTCTATATTTTATAAAGACAATATTGACATAGTTGAAGGGGAGATTGCATGTGGAGGCAAGGAAAGAAAAAAAAAACAAAACAAAACAAATTATGAGTTGTCAATTTTCAAACAAATTTTAGATACTCAAAGAACATTCAAAGCACAAAATTCATTGATAAATAATCTATTTATGGTCGAATAATCAAAAGACAAAAGCCATTTTTTAATTTCATTAAGAAATGTATTTTCCACTATTTCGCATCTTATAATGTCTGGCAGTAAGTTAAACAGGCGGGGTGCCGTTGAAAGGTAAAATCTTCCGAAGTGAACTTTGTGAACAACAGGAACTGCTACAGGGTTTCTCGCATTTCCTCACAAATTGTAGCTATCTATATACCTAACTGAGTAAAACCCGGCATTTTGAAAAAATATTTTTAGAACTTTGTAGCAGTAGAGATGCCTCAAAGGAAGAGTTTTCAGTGTTCTGAACAAATTAAGACTTGGAACAAGATTCTTATTGCATGTTTTTGTTTTATTAGAAGTGGTTCAGTCTTGGTAAAAAATGCACCACCCCAACAAGAGATACCATATTCCAATTTAGATTTTAATAAACCATTGTACACAAGTTTTAAAACTGATTGCGGACAATAGAGACTTAAATGATATAGTTTTCTTACCACTTTGTTAAGATATTGTTTCAGATAATGAGTATGATTGGACCAACAAAGCTTATTATCTAAGACAATACCTAAATATTTAAAACTGTCAACGCACTCAATTTTAAAACAATTATTGGTACAAGATGTTAAGTAGTTAAATGGATAATCTACATCATTCGTAAGAGTAAATAATTGGAAGCGTGTACAATCCGGAGAGTGATAAAATAATGGCAAATCATTACAAATTATATTGCTGATATTAAATATCATAAATTTCGTTTTATCACTGATTATGAGTTTATGTATTAAGAGTATTAAGAACCATCTCCCCAGTAAATCAAGGTCATGGTTTACCTCAGAGATAATATTCAGAAGGCTTTTATTTGAGTATGACAGCGCAGTATCGTCAGCAAATGCTGTAACTTTGCCTTTGAAAGGTTGGATGAATAGGGAGTTTACGTAGATCAAGAATAGGATAGGACCTAGTACTGAGCCTTGTGGGACACCAGTTATTATATTTTTCGGAGAACTGTAAATAATCTTGATCTTCACCAATTGCCTACGATTATTTAGATAAGAAGCAAACCAAACCCCAATTGGAAAAGTTTATCTAATAGTATTTCATGATCTACCATATCGAAAGCTTTAGAAATGTCAATAAACAGAGAAGCAGGAATTTCAGAAGAGTTAATACTGTGATATAGCTCCCCTGTCAGTTTCAATAGTGCAGTTTCAGTAGACATTCCGCTTCTAAAACCAATTTGACAATTACTGAAAAAAATTGTTCTTTCTAGAAACGACAGCATTCTAGATTTAATACCTCTTTCAAATATTTTTGAAAAGACCGACAACAACGAAATAGGGCGATAAATGTTCAAAATGGTATTGTCACCCTTTTTGTGAAATGGCATAACTATAGCCGTTTTCAAAGATTGAGGAAAAATACCTAGTCGTATGCTGTTATTGAAAATAAAGCACAAAACATCCGGGATTTGAAATGAAAATTTTTTCAACATACGACTAAAGATCATGTCAGCGGAGGTAGAATTAGATGGTTTAAGAATGCAAATTATTTTATGTATCTCTAGAGCAGTGAATGGTTCACAGGAAAAACTCTCAGTTTGACTTCCAATCTCAACTAGGTCATTGTTGATCCTATTATTGTAGTTGTGGTTGGATAAGTTCTGAAAAGATCTAACATTACAAAAGAAATCATTAAATGAATTAGCAATTTCCGAAGGGTCAGATATAGTTGAGTTATTGACGTTCAGAATTATATATATTTCTGAAGTTTTTCTATTAAGAATTTCATCAATAACACGCCATTCTTTTTGCATGTTCTCTTGTGCGATAAATCTGCGAGACAATACCCAGCAACTTGATGGAAAATTTATTTCCTTGGACTGAATGTATGCACACCATTTTAAAGCGACTAACCCACGTAATGTCCACGCATCCGCGTTGTCGGACTATTGGATCCGCCTCGTCCGTCCCCGAGAGTAAAATCGTGCTCACCAGTGCCGTGTCGATAATGCCGGAGCTGCAAATAGTTCAGTCAGTGTGCGAAGCAACAGAAGGGGGAATATCTGTTCGCGCAACAAATTTATCAACGGAAAATATTTGCGTCGTCCGAAATACCATCATAGTCCAGCTTGATGTGCAACCAGTAACATTCAACTGTCGACGGATTATGAGGGCCCCCGCCCAATTATCCAGGCTTCACCCATCAAGGACGTTGTCTAATAATGAACGTGGGCAGAGCAAAGTACTGGTCTTATAGTAAACATCTGCAGATGACCCTACCGAAGGTTGCTACGATTCGATCAGTCACAAGTTGCCGGTCGTAGGTCTTGTTGGCGGCTGGACCACCGGTAGTACCTACCAGGACTTAAATTACGGTACCATGGGAGTCAGGAGCCCCCCGGATCTCGGTACGGGCCTGACTTGAAGAGGTAGGCCCCCTTGTGGGAGCGCCATGGTGGCCGTGATTTAAACCCATTGGTTTGACACAATTTAGAGTTGCAATAATTACTGGGTGCTGCGACCGTAAGAGGTTTTAGGTTGGCCTCGACTCGTACCAAGGGTGGAACTTGTGCCGGCAATACAGTTCCGATTTGGTATCAATGGAATGACGGAGAGCGATGGCAAGGCGTATCCTTGCCCCATGGATGTATGGACATCGCGTAAACATAAGTCTACATGACAGGTGGTTTACTTTAAAAATCAGACACAATGTCGACGGATTATGAGTACTACCATAGATCTTAATTTGCATCCAGATTTGGAAGAGATGATCAAAAGAAGTGCTGCCAGCCTAGCAGAAGAGGAACAGACCAGGTTAAGATCTTTAGTTTTTAATAATCGTTGTCTCTTTGCAGGCTCTTTCAACGATAATTGACACGGGACACTCGGCCCCAATAAAACAACCCCCTCGCAAGCTACCTCTTAGCCGAAGAACAGAAGCCGAACGAATATTGGAGGACATGAAGACTCAAAAAGTTGTGCAACCGTCTGGAAGTCCTTGGTGTTGTGCTTGTGCGTAAGAAGGATGGGTCTCTCCGGTTCTGTGTGGACTATCGGAAACTTAATAGTGCCACCAAAAAGGATTCATACCCCTTGCCACGTATTGACCTTACGCTGGAAGCACTCGGAGGATCATCTTGGTTTGCAACATTGGACCTCCACTCCGGATACTGGCAGGTCGAAATGGACGACGCGGATAAAAAGAAAACTGCGTTTTCCATCGGTACAGGTATCTACGAATTTGACGTCATACCATTTGGCCTGACCAATGCACCCACCACGTTCCAACGTCTCATGGACGTGGCACTTCAAGGGCTGCCTCATCCTGTCTGCCTTGTCTATCTGGACGATGTAGTCGTTCATGGCAAAAATGTAGATGAGCTGCTGCAAAACATAGAGGTGGTGTTTCCGCGCCTGCGAGACGCCGGTTTTCGCCTGTCAACGAAGAAGTGTTAGCTGGAAAAAAGGAAGTCCGCTTTTTAGGTCATATCGTGTCCGGTTCTGGAATAGCTATAGATCCAGAGAAAATTGTAGCTGTTCAAATGTGGCGGCAGCCACTGAATCAGAGATTCAGTCATTCCTGGGCCTATGTGCGTACTATCGCCGCTTCATTCATGAATTTTCTGCCCTCGCTCAACTTTTGACGGCTCTTATTGAAAAAGGGGTCAAATTCGATTGGAGTTCTGTTTGTGAGGATTCTTTTAACGCATTAAAGGAAAAGCTGGTTACCGCACCCATTCTCCAACCGACCGAAACCGATAAGTTCATCTTGGACACAGACGCCAGTCAACTGGCGTGTGGATCTGTTTTGTCCCAATTACAGAACGGGGAAGAAAAAGTCATCGAGTTTCATAGCAAGACTTTTACTCTACAAGAAAAAAATTATTGTGTTATCCGTCGGGAGCTGTTGGCCATGATGAAAGCAGTTATTCACTTCCAGTCGTATTTGTTTGGGGACGCACTTCTTGTTACGAACAGACCATAGTTCGTTACGTTGGTGTTGATCAGTTTTCGGGAGCAGGACGGACAGATGGCTCGTTGGCTGGAGCATCTGCAGCAGTTCGACTTTTCGGTAGAACATCGTCCAGCAGGAAAACACCAGAACGCCGATGCACTATCCCGTCGACCTTGTGAGGAGAAAAACTGTCGACATTGTGAGCGACTCAACGAAAAGCGATGTTTGTTAGTTCGAACAATAGCTTTAAGAACGGCGGACACAAGATGACGAGTTATTTGTCGTTAAACAGTGGGTAGATCAGCAGCGACGACCTACAGTCGAAGAAGTCCGAGGTCTTAGCCCGAAGTTAAAGGCATACTGGGGAATGTTTGATGCTCTCGAGTTTCGAAATGGGACATTGTGTCGTAGGCTGAACATGACCAATGTTGAGTATTACCAAGTTCTAGTACCTATTTCTTTACAGAAAGAAATTATGAAAGCAATGCACGACAGTCCCACTGGAGGCCATTTCGGAGTGTATAAAACGTTGGCGAAAACCAAGACGCGCTATTACTGGATTAGATGTTCTCAGGACATTGAGCAGTATTGTAAGAGCTGCGTTATATATCAGAAACGTAAAGGTCCGATAATAAAGAGGCGAGCCAGTAACCAACCATGGAAACAGGGACGTTTTAGTCTTTTGCGATTATTTCACAAAGTGGCCGGAGGCTATCCCTTTGCCAGACCAGACTGCGGAGACTGTCAGAAGCTCTTATCGTATATATGTTTTCTCGATTCGGTGTCACCCTCCAGTTGCATTCGGACCAGATAAGGAATTTTGAATCCAGAGTATTCACACTCGTTTTAGAAAGGATTGGTATAGACAAGACGCGGATGACAGCCCTCCACCCGCAGTCCGATGACATGGTGGAGCGCTTCAAACACACGCTGCTGGATTATCTGGCCAAATTCGTCGCGGAAAACCAGCTGGACTGGGATGAGCACATGCCGTTTCTCTTATTAGCTTACCGAACGGCAATTCATGAAGCTACCAAGCAGACCTTAGCTTATTTGCCCTTTGGTCGCTAACTTCGCTTGCCCACAGAATTCTACACAGGGCCTCCTCCCGAGATACGTCGAAGACCTTACAAAGCTGCTAGAAACAGCATATTATTTCAACAGAAGGCAACTGTTAGGATACAGTGGACGAATAAAAGATCGTTATGATCTCAATGCCAAATCTACGCCTTTTTGTAAAGGAGCCAAGGTGTGGCTGTACGTGCCGAAGAAAAAGAAAGGACTTTGTCCCAAGCTCCAAAACGACTGGCAGGGTACGTACAATTTGATTAAAAGGATGGGATTTGTGAGGTACCAAATAAAGAAAGATGGTCGGAAGACACCGCTGGTGGTGCACAGGAATGGACTAGCATTGTGCCAATTTTCTACATAAAAATTTATTTAAATTTTTCATTTTATTCCTAGTTTTGTTTCGAGATGGCGAGTAAGCGGCGCCTAATATATAATTACCGCTAAAAATACCAGATGCAGGAAAGAGCCGGTCGCTTCGTTTCTAATATTTTCGCTCCGCGGGGTTAAATCCCAACGGATTTGCATCTGTCGACGAATTCATACAAGTAGTTCCTGCGACTGAGGACAGTCTATCTTTTGGAGAGGAGGGCAGTGTAACGACTTCGTGTCTCATATGAACGTGCCCTAGCTCAACCCTACATTGCCGACTCGAGATATAGACCGGAGCTGTCAAATTCTGCAAGGTTCGAGAAAGATTGAGACAAAAAAAAGCGGCAGACATAGAAAAACGTGGTCATCGAATTTTCATTCTTTTTTGTACTTTTTCCTTGGTGCCTTAAGCAAAAAATAAATCGAAAAGTACTATAAAGTACGAGTAATTTCTTGCGTCTTTCATTAACAGCCGGCTAAATGTGTAACAATATTCTTGTTTCCATTTTTGAGCGAATCCTTGCTTCATCTTTTGGACTAAGTGGAAACGATTCAGTTGCCATCGAGGATTAAGCGTTGTCTCACGAGGTGTCAACAACGGACCTCCAATCAGGAAATGGCCAGAGGTCAGCGCCTCCAAATCATCCGGATCGTTAGTGAGAGGACACAATGGTCTTGTGTTCAACGCATCTTCAATTTGACACAACAATGTTGACATCTCCTCATATGTTAGCGTTGACAGTCCAATAACTCTTCTTAGGTGGTGTTTTATTGATTTAACACCAGCTTCTCATAAGCCATCGAAGTGCAGGGAAGCTGATGGGATAAAATGCCACTTGATGCTAACGTCTGTTAACTTTGGTACAATATCGGCTTCTACGATTTTCCTGAAGTTGCGCTTGTTCCGCTGTATGATTTTTTCCGCCCCCACAAAATTGGTGACATTTTCACTATATGTTATATGTGTCCACAAAATCCTCTCCAAGCAACGAACCGCTTAAAGGCAGCGAAAAAAAAACTGAGAAGATAGAATCATGACAACTTCAACGTGTATGGCTTTGGTGCAGAGGAAAATAAAAATGCACACATATCCTTTGGTTGCCACAATCCCACGTCCTTTCGATGATCGAATAGAGATTGGCCCAGCATAGTCGATACCGGTGTGGGTAAATGCCCGAGAAAATTTCACTCGAGGCGTTGGCAAACTCCCCACCATCTGCTGACACGGTTTGGTTGTCACGAAAACAAATTATACATTTTCTGATTTCCCCACGAATGGCTGTGCGACCATCTAAAATCCAATACTTGTTCCGAATTCTAGTTTAACTATAATAGATGTTAATCAACAGTAATTAAGATAGAAAATTGTAAATTAGACGTCGAAAGACATAAAATAAAAACGTATTATAGTTTAGCTTAGAGCGCCCGTTTTTTGGGCCAGTAAGTTAGAATAATTTAATTAAGTTATAATAAGTTAGCATTTAAGCATTTTTTCTGTTAGCATGTAAGTTCAGTAAATTTAAGATGAATAAAATAAAATGCATTAAAAACGAAAACGAAACTTGTTCCGAATCAGATTAAATGTAACTAGAGCTCTCCCGTGCAACGTATTTATGTGAGCTTGTCGACTAATTAGAGTTGTAAAATAATGATTTGTTGGTAAGATAATCGGGTGTTTGCGGGCGGTTGATAAGTAAATTAGAGCTGTGCAATCGGGGTTAAGAGTTAAGAATTGTTTCCACTTACTAAATTGTTTGTTACTTTAAATGGTTTAAATGTAAATCATCTGGTCTTCTCCACCATAATAGATAGTTAGCGAGCTCCTTTGCGTACACACCCCGAGTGGCACAATCAGCTGGATTCTGATTAGTTGTTGTTCCGTGCCATTGCTGAACGGAAATAGTTTCCAGGATTTCGGAAACACTGTTGGCAAGGAAGTTTTTCCCTTAGTTGACGTCTCCTTGCAACCAAGCCCAGACAATTTTTGAGTCGCTATTGGCGAAAATACTTTCTTCTTCTACTTCAAGACGAAGAATAGAAATCACTTTCACTGGGGCAATTTTAGTCACATGAGTAGAACCATCGTCTATTACTGTTCTGAGATATATTACAGTCGCGTTACACTTTGGATGCTATTGGATACGATTTTTGTTCTTCGGAGGCTAGTTGCCGAATGGTCTTAGTTGCAAGATATGGAGAGCCCCCTGAACATTATGTCATTCAATGAGATGCCGTTCAATGTTTTCCGGGCAGCATCAAAGACGACTCGGAATTCTTATACACGACTTGATGCGGAATGTACCTGCAGTGGTAAGAAGTTATATCAGCTGTAATTTGTTCTGTGTACTCATCTTCGGTATCTTGTACACGACGTGTACGATGTGTCCCAATTCTATGTATTGTACTCTAACATGACAGCGGTGTATTTTTCCGTAAAGTTGCGTTTTGTCGAAATTTCCTCTCCAGCTGACACACTGCTCCGTGTCGCAATTTGACATGCTGGTCACGGCAGCAGGTTCTGGCGTAAAATGATTCACACCATTTCTCATCGGACGTAAGAATGCATTTGTCTGGGACCGTTTAAAATTTGAAGAACTTGTGGATCTGATCGAATTAAAAAGTTGGAAACAGTTGGTGTATTTGGTCGAGAGGTATATTAACCCGACCGCAGATTACCCATCCTAATTTGGTTTTTTGAACGATTGGATCATCTTGTGCCCCTCGTCAAATTCCATTCATCGTGATTTTTGACAATAAGTCATGGGAGTCAGCTTCCTGCTTCCCGAGAAGATAACAACCTCATTTTTGACTAGATCAGCTTAAAGCCAATTTCCAGTACTCCAGTCGTCGATTATGTACTGCATTTATGCTGCTAGTGCTTTAGAGCGAGGACTCGCTAAACATAATTCGATAGACAGTGTAGAGTGGAAGATTTTCGGCACAGGATTGCTAAGCCCGTCAAGAGTTTCCTACATGGATTACTTCCCCTGCGAATTTTTTAGACCGCTACTGGGCCGCACTTAAATGCAAATATTCTTTGCTTTAGCCAGGTCCACAGTTCAACTTCGCAGTATCTTCCCACCATCCCATCAAATAACATCCGTGTTGCGCTTCTGGTTTTTAGTTATGAGTTTGGCCGCTTCGTCCGATTTCTTTCCACCGGAACTTCAGCTGTTGGTGGTTGCAGTCCATTAAGACCGAATTTTGTCCTTGAGACAGATTTAGAGAAAAAAATTCCATGCCCACACCTATCACCTTTTTATTGAAATAAATAAATTTTTGGCGCAACAGTCTTGCGTGGAGTGGACAAAAGCTCAGTTTCTCCGCTCCCTGTATTGTTCATATTTTCGTTTGTATATATAGCGAAGGACCTGTGGACATTTCAATTTCAATCCTGTTCATTGACATACGTTTTCAGAGTAGGAGGTCTGCCATTGCCAGCCGAAGGTACTTACGTTAGATATTATTGCAGTATGGTCTGGAAATCGAACCCAGATTCTCTGGAACTGGCTAAAACATCATAGTTAAAGACAAGTAATTCAGAGCCATGTCTATAGTAGATGCGGGATATTGAATGACCTTGTCTGCACAAATTGACAACGGAAAACGTGACTGTCGATGAAATTAACATAAGGACGACTGCAAAGGATGTGCAAATAGAGCATCTACAAACATGGAAAGTGACTGTGCTTGAAAACGATCACAAAGAAAGCTACGTATGTATTGTGCAATGGCAGCGAAATGCACAAATAAAAAAAGATTCCAACCAACTTGAAATGCGCCATTGGGGGCTGTTAGGTAAGTTTCTCTTTTCGACTCGACAGGAAAGTAATTGTACTTCTAAATCACTTTTATCTTACTGCTCCGTTCATACTTGTGGTTACTGATCACTCAGGTGGAGATAATTTACTGTTCCTCAGGCACTAAAATTTATCTGAGAAAGTGATGTCTCCTTATGACGCATAGAATTAAACGTTTCCTGAGTAATAAAATGCGTAAGTGATTTATCCAATGTAAGTGATATCGAAGCGGGTAGTGTCCCGTTACGAAGCTGACCAGTCTTCTTCCAATTTGAAATTAAGAGTTAATTTCTGAATTACTAGTGAATGAAAAATCAAAAAACTTAATTTTTCTAGGTGATATTAATATTGATCTCCTCTCTAAGACTAATTTTGTGAATAGTTACCTAATGTTACTGGGTGCTAATGGTTTGGATTGTTCTATTGATAACCCAACACGCATATGTGATACCTCTAGTACATGCATTGACCTTATCTTTACTAGAAATGGTAGATCTCGTAGTTGTGGTCTTGTGAGCTCTTTAGCTGATTTCGGAATTACTGATCATTGCATGATAAGTCTTCACTATTTAGACATTATTAATGAAAGCAATAAATCAATTACTAGTAAACCTTTTAAAAAAATTGATTTTTATAGACTTAACTTCCTTCTTCGCTTTGAATTTTGGCCTGCTGTCTATAAAGAAAATCTTCTTTCTATAGCTTTTGATAACTTTATACACAAATTAGGGATTTTGCTTGACTGTTGTACTCTTAATTTAAATACTACTCATCGCAAATCTAAACGATTAAAAGATTGGATGTCTGGACCTTTGCTAAGAAAAATAAACAAGAAAAATAAATTGGGACTTAAATGTAAGAAATACCCTTTCAATAGTTCTCTCAAAACTTCTTTCAAAAGGTTATGTAAATAGATCTCTGTTAAGGTAAATACATCTAAGGAAAAATATTATTTGTCTGAACTAAAAAAAAACCAAGGAAATATAAAAAGGGAATGGAGAGTAGTCAACAAAATTTTAAATCGCAAAGTCCGTAATGACAAACCATTAATTGACAGTGTCGGATCCGACCGAAGTTGCTAATCACTTCAATGGGCTTTTTGTTTCCACAGCTAATAATTTAGTTACTGAAGTATTCGATAAAAGCAATCCTACTATTGCTGATGGGGGACTAGTAAGTGATACCTTTTTTAGTGGAAGCTGTTGTTTTAATCCCGTTTCTTCAAGTGAATTATATAAAATTATTAATTCATTATAAGACTCCAACAACAATAGCGGATGGTTGCTCGAATGTTATTCTAAAAAAGATAGCATTTAATATGCATTTAAATTGTGCTAGCTTACATTTTTAACAAAAGCGTTTTCGGAGAAGTTTTTCCTGATGCACTTCAAATTACTGAAGTAACTACAGACCGATATCTCTTTTGTCCGTTTGTTCCAAGATATTTGAAAAAGCCATGAAAAGAAGAATTCTAGATTTTTTTAACAAAAAACGATTTTTTTGTTATTGTCAGTTTGGATTTCGAGCTGGCAGATCTACTGAAGATCTTAAAGTTATATAGTGAGGTCTATAATCGTATCAACCAAAGTTTCATCAATGCTGCACTTTTTGGTGATCTAACTAAAGCGTTTGATCTAGTAGATCCTCATATTCTATTGAGTAAGTTTTATAGAGTAGGATTTCGTGGTTTTTTGTATTATTGGTTTGCTTCTTATTTGTCGGATAGAAAACAGCATGTTAAAATTAAAGGAAAATACAGTGTGATACGTAACTTAAAGGTAGGTATACCACAAGGGTCAATTCTTGGACTATTACTTTTTTTAATTTTTGTTAACTCCATCTTTTTCAGAAATTTAAAGGTTACTCGACAGCTTTTTCTGATGGCATAGCCTTTACCTACGCAAGTAAATCTCCACTTAAATCTCTATCACGCTTCTGACTGTCTTAAGTCTAAACTCGAAACTAACTCTGCATTGCGCACCAGTACATTTAATTCTATTGAAACTTTCTCCAATCATTGTTTTAAAATAGATTTTTTTCAATCCTTTAAGTATGTTGGGGTGATCTTAGATAGCAAATTAAACTGGTTCAATCATACTAACGCTCTGAAAAAAATATTTGCTATGTTGCTCCAGACAATTTTATAATCTCAGTTCATATTGTTCAAAAAAATTACTCGTTATGATCTATTATGGTATTGTGCATTCTAAAATGGTATCACTTGTTGGGGTGGAACTCAAGCTAACAAAATTAAACCTCTGCTCTTGACTCTTAAACATGTTATACGTATTATATGTATGTAAGAAAAATCGATTCCATAATAGCTTTATTTTATTTGAAGAACTGAAAATTCTACCCTTAAGGCATTTCGACAACTATAAAGTGCTAAAACTATTTTTTTATTATAAGTGGCTATCTTTCAGTTAGAAGAAATTCTATTCATAACTTGCGAATTCATTCAAATGACTACAACAGTGTAGTAATATCGCACAATAAAATGCATTTTACAAAGTTTTTCTTGCTCCGATAATCTTTAACAAACTACTCGACTTCAACCTCACTAAAGTAAAAACATTACTCTTTGAATTTAACCACCAACAGATTGAACGACTCTTAAACATCTATATTTAAAATAAAACAATCCTTTTTCTTTTTCCCCCACATTCATTTTAGAATTATATATTTGAATTTGAATTTTTGGTGGGACACTCGCTACTAGCTGTAGCTCTAAACTTGGCTATAGACTGTTCCTTTTGTTTATATTTCTGGGTATTCTTTTGAATTTATGGTTTTTTTTTTTCTTTTTTTAAATTTACTATTTGTTTTTTTAATTTATGTACTTCTTCCATACTTCTACATATTGTACTTAGAATAATAAATAAATAAATAAATACAAATACTATACAAATTTATTTTAGAATCGTTTCATAGCTCTTTTAGCCAGTCCATATTCAGTATGTGCTCCCAGCTTTTAGTCGTTGAATTTACGGCGGGATACGGGAAGCCTCACAAAAGCTCTGGACCATTGAACGGATCATCTGAACCTTTTGTAGCCAGTTCATCGGCTTTTTCATTTGCTTCACTACAGTTCTGCACTGGTAATCTCTAGAGCTTGACTTTATATCTTTTTGATACAAAGAATATTGAAGCAGTGTGGCACCGGTACAGTGTTAAACAAATTTGATCTTATTGCTCTCGATGCTGTTTAACTGTCCGTGAGTATATGGAAGGGGGATCCGTGAATATCTGTACCTTATTTCTTATTTAATCTTATTTATTGAATTATATTATATTTAATTTAAAATTAAGAAAAGGAATAGCTATCATTCTGTAGTTCATAGAGAAAACTGAGGCGAATGTTCCTCACTTTGACTTCTGAACTATCCATACTAAAGATGAATTTTTTTAGTTCTTTGAGACACAGGCCATTTTCGAAAACGTCATCTGCATGAAATTGCTTTTGCAAAATGTTCTTAAACGCAAGCTGCAAAAGTCATTTGTTCGAAAACGACATTAGAAATCAAACTGCCTTTGCAGCATGTTCGATAATGCAGTGTTTGCAGGACATATGTTCATGAACGTCATATGCACTGCAAAAAAGCAGCCAGAAATTTGCACTGCGCAATAACATGCATTCAAGGATGATTGCTCTGTTCGAAAATTTCAAATGCTCTTGCAAGAAAAAAATCATGTAGATGACACAGATCAACGATACCAAATGACGTTTGCAGTTTGATGTTCGCAACGCTTAAGTATTGCAAATGACGATCAAATGACGTTTTCGAAAACGGCCACATACTGCGTTGAACTACTATATCTGTCTGATTTCGGTTGGTGACTTATTAAAAAGCCTTGGTGCTGCTGTTGTGTAAAATTTCGAACAATGAGTTTTTTTAGATCTTGTGAGGATAACCTTACAAAGATATGATCAATGCATGTTTGTGAATTGTCTGTGATTCTAGTTGGTTCCATAATTAGAGATTTTAAACCAAAAGAGGACATTAAGGTCAAGTAGTTATATGTGTCATTGCTTTTCGTCAAAATATCTATGCTTATGTCGCCTACTACCAAGAAATTTTTTGCCCTTAGATCTTTGAATATGTCATTTAAAGGGTCCGCCATCTAACGTTTTTTTTTCAACTAGTGCTTATTTCGTGAATGGTAACACTTAGCTCATGTCTGATTTGACAGATAATTAGTTTTGTCCTTCCGCTGAACGAATATGGTTGTGTATATGCTTGAACTACGCTTCGCTAAGTGGGCCTGCGATCGACTTAGAGAAGATGCCGATTTTGCCAAAAAAATCATCTTTTCAGATGAAGCTGATTTTGATCTTGGCGGGTATGTAAGCAAAATTGTCGCATTTGGGGCACCTGCACGCATACATTGAAAAGCCGATACACCCAAAACGAGTCACTGTTTGGTGCGGATTTTGGTCCAGAGGCATAATTGGGCCATTTTTCTTCGAAAATGAGCAAGGAGTGGCCGTTACAGTCAATGGCGATCGTTATCGGGCCATGTTGAACGAATTTTTGTTCACAAAAATTGAAGAGGAGGATATTGGCAACATTTGGTTTCAACAGGATGGCGCTACGTACCACACAGCCGAAACTACACTCGATGTTTTGCGCCCTGTTTTTGAAGATCGCATTATCAGCCTCAGAGCTGATGTCGTTTGGCCACGTCGGAGCTGCGATTTGACACCGTTGGACTATTATTTTTGGGGTGCCGTAAAAGATAAGTGTTACGCCGACAAACCAGAGACAATTGACGCTTTAAAGGACAATATTCGTGAAGCCATTGGTGAAATACAGCTGCACGCAATCGATAATGTGCTTAAAAATTAGACCGATCGTGTAGGCTACTGCATGGCCAGCCGAGGCAGCCATTTGAATGAAATTATTTTCCATTATTAACCGGAAGGATAAATCTAATTACCTGTCAAATCAGACATGAGCTAAATGTTACCATTCACGAAATAAGCACTAGTTGAAAAAAAAAACTTTAGATGGCGGACCTTTTAGTTGTTTTAGGAAAACATTTATACATAAATTATTTTTATACCGACGGTAAACACACAATCGTAAAATGTTCATTCAATATACAGCAATTGACTTTTAAAATATCGGCACTCAACGATCTAATTTTTACAACTTCACAATCACTTTCGTGTTCTTTTTTAATGTACACTACAACACCACCTGTGCTATATGAGTTATTACAATTAAAAAAAGGTTCATAACCAGGAATACAATAGTTGAATAGTCCATATTCATACATCCAAATCTCAATACGAACAATAAAAATTGCATTAAAATTGGAAGCGTTCAAATGCGCTAGAAATGAATCAAAATTTTTTCGTACCTACTCCGGTGTCCATTTATATACATTCGTATAGTACTTGTTAACTTTAAGCTTTGATGGCAGGCTTTTTGAAGTGAAATGCTTGTTGATTTGTTTATAATCACCTGTGTGCACTACGAATTGCTACCTTTTTAACATATTTGTGGAGAGAAATGGGGCCAATGAAAGTTTATTTAGCAGCTATAGGGCATATTCCGAAGAAACATAAGCATGCGAGTCTCTGAATACGTTTTATATTTTATATGTTTGTCTTACTCCACCTTATTACTGACTGAGTAGACGATCTAACTATAGTTGTATAAATTCAATAGCTGACTTTTGGCTATCTCCCCCCAAGTCTTACCAAACTCGTAGGTTCCAATTTAATTTTTATCTAGAAGTTCTCGTAGATATTAAACTTTATTGGAGAACTTTGTAATTACATCGTTCTGAGAAACTCAGCTGTTTTTTACAGGGTTTTCGAAGTTGATGGAGAGGTTTTCTATAACGTTTTCTGTTTCAAACCTCCTTTGGGTATTTGCCTTTCGCAATGATGACCAAGTCATCTGCATACCTAATCACTTTTCAGCCTTAATTGTCTAGTTTGACTACTGATTCATTGACGACAAGTGATTGTAATCGTATCCAGTATTGTCCGTATCTAGAAAAACATATAATACGATCTCTTTTCGTTGTTAAGCAGTTTTTATTTATGATACTGGATTTGAAAATGCGGCATATGTAGATTGTAAGTTTTTATATGCACTATCCAACTATGTTCTCGTATATTCGATGTATGAAAATTCTTCCCTCCCTCGACCGGGAGATTTCGATTTCGTAACGACATCAGAATAGAACATTAAGTCACATGTTCGCACGTGTATCACCTTATGTAACCTTTGATAAGGCTGTTAACTTTGGAAACCCTTCTCAGTCTATTTTTTTGTTTTAAAAGATGTCCCAACTCCAACGGCAAGTACACAATTGAATTTCTGTTCCTTAAAAACTTATTACCTGGTTGCTACATATCTACTGTTTCTGACAGCAATTCAAAGGTGAAGAATGGCTCATTTTGCTCCTATGTGTACATGTACTTGAATGGCTCCTTCTTTTTATCAACCAACACCAGGTAGGAGTCGTGAAAGCTAGAGGCAATTAAAACTTTTTTCCATTCCCTTCGGTGGCCCTAAATCTCTGCCAACAAAACAAATTGTAACCAATTCTCTTTTAAGAAGACATTCGCCTTCCTGACTTAATAAACCGCAAAGTGTGTGAAAATTTAATTAAACCCCCACCCCCTATAACGGCACCATGTCGAATACAAAGTGTTTGCAATGCCAGTAAAACTTTTCCTCACCGCCAACAACACTGATTACGGCCCATAGGTGGTTTTGTCTCTTAAATGGAAATTTAATTTAAAAGGAAATCGTCCTTGCTTACGTGCGTTTTTGTTGTTGCTGTTCTAATTGTTGTTCTAATGCTGTCTTTGTTGTTGTTTTCGTTGTTATTGCTTCATTTGTATCACTGTTGTTTTTCGCCTGCGGACTTTGACAATTGTGTCTGCACTGTTACTTTGTGTCCGGACTACAGTGGTGAATTTAATATCCTTGCACCGGCCTTGCCACACCAACAACAATAACAACACCAACAAAAGCGAAGAGCAAAACAAAATTCCAAATTACATTTTCCAACGGGTTCACCTTCTGACCCACATATGACTAGAGTATATGGCAACGAAAAAGTCGAAAGCGGTACAAAATTAAAGTTAAAAGCCTTTTTCATTACAAAGCACCTGCCCTGCCATTTTCAATTCGTCGGCGACATTTCATTAGCCACTGCCTTGACAAGGAACTACAGATTGTAGTTGGTGCTTATTTTGTTTCGGAATTGTCTGGCAATGAGTTATTTTCGGTACGTAGGAGCAAGGTCAGTACTGTTGGTGGCCAAAAAAAAATGCAACTGAAACCGGAGAAATTGGCTCTCATGTACTCGTAATTGCTGCTGCTATAAAACTGAAGGCTTTAATGTTTGTCGACCTAGAATGGGATGGTAGTTTGGTCGACATAATCACAGAGGTGGAAATCTGGCAGGATATGATAGGGGAGTTCAGATGTTCAAATGGATTGAAAGGAAATAGCTGTAAGAAAAATAATTGTTTCTAATTAGGCTGTTATGAATGTGGCTCATAGTACCTTAAAATACTAAACTGACTAAACAAAAGCTAAACGTAATGTTCTCGCCATATTTTGGTGAATTTATTAGGGACCCAGCATGGTCTTTAGCTTCGAACTTGAGAGACCAATGCAAATTGGCTTTAAATATTTACTGTCCATGGTATAGTGTTCAAATTTCGTGTTATTTAGCTTGAGGAACTTGCATAACATATGATCCCGTAGCTCAGTTTGAATGATCAGTGCAGTAATTGGGTTTAGATTACGTACCACAATAATCCAAGAAATCTATATTTACAAACTCAAATAGACTAGCGTTTCCTTTCTTTTGAATTGCAATTGAAACAAACACCACTTATCTTATAAGGACTGATTTAACAATAGTGACTGCCGAGTAAAACCCACCACAATAATATCAGATATACATGTATAATTTGGGGTAATGCATATGATCATAAAATATACTATTACATATTTTAATGGCTTAGGTTGCATAGTATCGACAAGCTGGCTTGCTAATGCTACTACTGCCTACTCCAAACAGTTCGAGCCAACATTCTATGAGAAGTTGTTGTAAATGTGAACGAGACATAAGACTTTTATAACATTCACATTGTACTCGTACTTCTGACTTTATAAGTTTGACGGTTGAATAAATTCGTTCACTCCTTGTTGCTGATGTTACTGACGATGTTAAGAAATCACTCCTGAACATGTTCATAAGATGACAGATGAAGCCATCTTTTTTTTTTTATTGCGTCCTCAGTTTTTAATGTCATTTTTAAATACTAGCAGTTAGTTGATTTTTAAGATGGCGAAGAGTGCACTAATTCTGAAAATTAGATCGTTATTAAAAGTAAATGTAAACAGTAAACTGCAAAACAAAGTGTTTCCTTGTTGCCTGCTCGGTTAGGTTAGGTTATGTTAGAGATTAAGATCAAGCCGAAATAAAATAAACCAACTACTTAGTTCAGCGTATAATACAAGAGTGATTTTATTTTTCCATGTAGGTACATATATTGATGCAATTTAATAGATTTAAGTGTTGCTATTTAAATCTAAGAATTTAGTGTTCAA
Organism: Volucella bombylans; assembly: GCA_949129095.1. Classification (NCBI taxonomy): domain Eukaryota; kingdom Metazoa; phylum Arthropoda; class Insecta; order Diptera; family Syrphidae; genus Volucella; species Volucella bombylans. The sequence continues at coordinate 96,114,240 of OX422142.1, forward strand.
TGAGTCGTTCGCAGATCTCCGCGGAGAACACATGTGTCTTGGCTTCGCTAAGTGAAAAAGGGAAAAAGTGAAAAAGTTTTTTTTTTTTTTTCATAAATATAATTGATCGGAATTTTATTCGATTCCAGGCCAAACTTGGAACTTTTTTTTTTTTGTTTGGCTGAAATTGTGTTAAATAACATATAGTGCTTCAAAGCAAAACAAAAAATCACGTGATAGATGGTGGAGAGCGTTCCGCTCTTCCCATAACGAGAGATACTAAAGGCAACAATACGGTTGCTGGTGCAGTGACGAAAGGCATTAGGAGGAGGAGTATGTTGAAAACCCCTCCTAATCTAAGGAAAAAAAAAATAAGTGCCGTGGTAAAAGATAAAGGAGATAAAGTGGCCGTCCAGTATGAGGGGGGCAAGAACAACTTTGCCTCTAATATTACCAGCAGCATACAGCAGCTGGAAGAAAAAGTGCTTGCTATTAAGCGAAAGCAAACTGAGCGCAGGCAGAGGGAGCAAGAAGCAGTAGAGAGCTCCCAACATCAAGAGCAGAAACTACAACTGCAGCAACAACATAAACAGCAGCACCCGAAACAACAAATGCAGCAAAAGCAGCAAATGCAACTGCAGCAACTGCTGCAAGAACAACAACAGCTGAAACCACTGCAGCTGAAAAAACAGCAGCAGCAGCAGCAACACCAACAACAAAAACAACAACAACATCAACAGCAACAACAACAACAGCAGCAGCAGCAGAAGAAGAAGAAGGAGAAGGTGCCTCCGATCAACACCTATAAACTAAAGGTAAATGCAACCAAGGACCTGTGTAAGTTGGTCATTGGTAATAATTTTAACATAAAGAGATTGGGGAACGATCGCCATGCCATCCACTGTAACACAGTGGAGGGCTACGCGAAAGTGAAAGAGCTCCTAAAGGAAACGACGACGGAGCACTACTCATTCACACCAAAGTGTGAAAAGCGGCAATCGATGCTGCTGAAGGGGTTGGAACCATCTTCTGATCCTGAGGAGATCCTGGCACAGCTCAAAGAGAAGGTCTACACGCTGCTGCCGGGCCTAACGCAACACATGCCGTAATGGTTACGTACATGGTGGAGCAAACTTTGAAGGTCCTTGGTGAATGTTAATTCACTGATTAGGATTGAACGAAGAGCCGCGATGTTTAAATTGCTACAAGACCAAACTCCTGATGTGCTTTTCGCTAGCGAAACCAAGCTAACCGATAAGCACAAACTGGAGTACAATAATTGTATTGTTAGAAGAAGAAACCGGCCCAGATCCAAACGTGGAGGCGGTGTCGCGAACTTCATTAAAGAAGGTATAACATTTCACAGAGTGTACAAGGGCGTGTTGCGCAGGTTCCGGGTGTTGGAGGCAGTCGTCGTTTACATCCCGCTCCGCAGTGGAAAGCGGCTGTATTTGGCCTCTGTTTATGCACCTGACGCTTCACAATCCACCCTATTCATTACAGAGCTCGACACGCTTTTTCGACTTCTGAGGCTGGAATCGGGGGAGAATTATTTTATAATCGGCGGGGATTTCAACGCTAGACACAGAGATTGGGGAAATAATTTGCCAAATACTAGAGGGAACCTACTACTCGATTGGTGGGGTCAGCACGATGTCATGTACAGACTCGGTCTTAAAGCGACGGATAACCCGTCGTTTCCCAGAGGCGGGTCTTATTTGGATCTACTGCTGTACGACGAACGTATACGACTGACAGGTACGAATTTACAAACGCTAAACTGGCTGCGCAAATTCGTGTATGACAGCGACCATTGCGGTTTTAGCGCCGAAATTACAGTTCCCAACGAAATTGCGGAATTGGAGGAGTTTGTCCAAAACATATTCTTACAACTACAGTAAGACTCGATGGACACGCTTCTCCGCAACCTTGACAAGAGCGCTCTCCTCGAACACGCTCCACCACGCTTCCATTGGTCCAATAGGAATTTGTCAAACGAGGAGATCGACAATTACCTAAAACAAATGGACGAGACAATTAAACAAACTATGGACACTACAATACCGCGGTATCGACGTACGACTAACGAAGACCTGTTCCGCAATCCTACTATTGACGCACTGCACCGACAGAAAAGTAGACTTCTGTCAAGACTCAAAAACTTGTACAGACAGTTAACTGACAGACAAGATCCGGAGATTAGGACACTGAAGTCGTCGATTAAAAATGTGGAAAAGTTAATAAAAGAAAATTACAGAATTGCTGTAAGCTCATATTGGAACAACAAGGTTCGGGCTGTAAACACCAGCAACCCGAACATGTTTCCGCAAATCAATAAACTATTTCGGAGAAGAAATCAAAACGACCTTCAGTGTCTTAAAATAGCCCGGACGACAGACAACGAACGGTTACTGACAATAGCAGGTATTGATCCAAATGAGGCCACTCATGGTGACGACTTCTTTGTGATCGAGGATCCACAGGAGAAGGTCGAGGCCATAGGGGCGACTTTCCAGGAAGTATACAGGGCCACTGATACCATTGGCCCTAATTACGACCTGGACAATCGCGTCTTGGTGCACGACTTCTGCATTCGAAATGAAATAGGGAACTGGCGATCCGAGGGCTCTGGTTTCACCCGGTTTAGCGACGAAAATATGGCAAATAACGTCATTGCCAGAGAGGGTGACCTACCCCCGTTCATTTCGAAGGAAGGACTCCATGAGATCTTCGACACAATCAGAGTTAAGAAATCAGTGGGGACCGGTGGTATTCCGAATATCGTGCTTCGACATCTTCCTCTAGAAGCGGTGGACATCTACACCACCCTGTTTAATAATGCAATGAATAATGCACATTATCCAGCGCATTGGAAAACGGCGGTGGTTCAACATATCCCCAAAAAGGGAAAGGATATATCCAATCCGGCGAATCTCCGGTCGATAAGTCTCCTTCCGAATATCAGTAAGGTTTTTGAAAAGGTAATCAATAGAGCTCTGTCTAGGTGGGTTGAGGACAAACATATAGTTCCGGATAATCAATTCGGTTTTAAGGCGGGACATGATACTCGTATCTCACATGCCGCGTCTAAACTGGTGTCCGATATCCAATGGAATAAAGGCAAAAAACAATGTACTGGTGCCTGCCTTGTTGACTTGGAGAAGGCCTTCGACACCGTATGGTTAGAGGGTTTTTCTAAAAGCTGACTAGGCTGGGGATCAGTAAACCACTCTTATAAATTCTTTATAATATGCTAACCAACAGACAGTTCATCGTGAAAAATTGTGATGTGATTTCTGTTGGAATATTTCAAATTAAAAATGGCTTCAGCAAGGCGCGGTCAATTCGCCGGTCCTATTCAAAATTTTTACAAGCGACTTGATAGGTTCACTTCCCCATACTATTGCGTACGCAGACGATTTGATAGCGTACAGAACAGGTCCAAAAATCGAGGTTATTAATACTCCCTTACAGCGTGCCTTCAATAAGATAAGACGATTTTGCGATGACTGGAAGTTGAAAATCAACTTTCAGAAGTCGGAAACCATTCTCTTTAGGACGCCGTTGTCTGGAGCCTCTAGGGATACCAGAAAAAATTGGCGAAAGTTCTCTATCATTGGACAACACGGACAACCTCTTGCCTGTCGAAATGTAGTCAGATACCTTGGAATCTGGCTAGATCAGTTTCTGTATTTTGGCAAAAATGTAGATGCTGCTCCGGCCAGAGCTAAAGGTGCCTTTGCCCTTACAAAGAGACTGTTTTATAGCAGCCAACTCGATGCGGGGGTAAAGGTACGAGTAATCTGCTACATGGCCCTTATCAGGCCCATGCTGGTATTTGGTTGTCCCGTGTGGTTCAATGTACGAGCAAGCTTAATGGAAAAAATTCGGGTGTTTGAGAGGGTTTGCCTTAGGGCTTGTCTTCGCTTGTACAGAACACCAGAGTCAGAGTACAAGAAATTTTATCCTAATGAGGTCCTTTAAAACAGGGCGAACCTAATACGAGTGGACAACTTCGTAATTAAGCTGACTCGAAGGCACATTGCAAGAGCAATGACGTCGGCGAATAACCTGAAAAGCGATGTCGTTCGGCAGCACCAGCATTTCTGGTGGTTGAATGATGGGGAAGATGTTTCGTCATCGTTTCCGTCAATTACGGACCAGCCTCACTAATGAGGCAGAGCTGACCAATTTATTTGCTCTGTAAATAGCGGTGGCCAGCTTACATAGGTTTAGGTTAGCGTTTAAGAAACATATACATATATCAATGTATACAAAGGTGTATACTGATATATGTACGAGTATATGATTGTGTATAATGTCTATTTGTATTTATGTGTGTATTGTACATTTAGGTTAGATAGGCTAAGGTTTATTTTAAGTTAGATATTAAGTTTTTATAAAAAAATAAAAAATTATGTCCATATGCAAAGTTTTTGTAAACAAATTTTGTTCTTAGCCTTAAATATAGAAAATAAGTATTCCTAAAGAAAATGTAAATGAAGACGAAAGACATAGTTATAAGAATTTAGAGTAGCTTAGAGCGCCTGTGTGGGGCCAGTAAGTTAGTATAAGATTTTTAAGTAATTTTAAGCTAGCATTTAAGCATTTTTTGTTAGTATGTAAGAGTTAATGATTAAGGAAATAAAATGCTTTAAAACTAAAAAAAAAAAAAAAAAATTAGTGTTTAATTTGAACTTTTAACTTCTTTATTTCAATACACCTCCTCAAATTAAATGTTCATATTAGATCCTAGTAAGTTAACAAAATATAAATGTTTAATTCTATTTAAGTTTTTTGTTAATATATCGGCAATCATATCATTTGTTGAAATATACTTTAAATTAACAAAACCTTTTTCATAAATATCTCTCACAAAATGTACTTTGATATCTATATGTATGTTTACTTCTCGCATGGTAAACTGGATTTTTCACTAGCTGTTGAGCTCTTAAGTTGTCCCCATATATCACAGTAGGGTTTGAAGCAACGTAACCAAATCCCATATCACAAAGTAGGTTACGTAGATACAGAAGTTCCTTAGATGCAGAGGAAAGAGCAATGTACTCTGCTTCAGTACTGCTGACGGCCACTGTAGGTTGTTTTCTGGACTCCCATGAAACAACACATCGAGCATAAGCATAAATACAAAGCCCGTAAAAGATCGTCTATCGTTAGAATTTCCACCCCAGTCAACATCAGCATAACCAGACTAGCAGCAGACTTTCTGAAAATAAGTTTCAAATTCATTGTTTTATTAAGATATCTCAGCAAATGTTTTGCTGCAGTTAAATGCTCTTTATGTGGATTTGTATTGAATTACGATAACTTAATCACGGAATGTGATATATCAGGCCGTGTTGTCAGACTTATATAGTTCAACGACCCTACAAGTGATTAAAACCTTTTTACATCAACCTGTGAACAGTTTGGACATTGCGTGAATTTTTCCAATCTCGATCCTGGATCCAAGGGTGTGCTTACAGGCTTACATTCCATCATTTGAAAATCAGCGAAAATATCTGCAATCATATTCTGCTGTCCCAACATTATACTACCTCTATCGCCTTCTCTCTCAAACTCCATCCCCAAAAAATAATTGATAGGTCCTTTGTCTTCTAGTTTGAACTCAGAACTAATTTGATATTAGTTAAATCTTCCTTGTCTTTAAAAGCAAGAATTATGTCATCGACATATACCACCAAAATATTTATAACTCCATTTTGATTGAAAGTGTAGACGCAATTGTCGTAGGATGATCGCACGAAACCAATTTTAAGCAGAACAATATTCAGTTTTTGGTTCCAATACCTTCCAGATTGCTTAAGTCCATATAGGGCTTTCATCAGCTTACATACTTTCCTTGAGTGTGTTTTACTTACAAAATTCTCGGGTTGCTCCATATATATACTTTGATCCAGTTCACTATTAAGGTATGCAGAGGTAATATCTATTTGATGTAAAAGCAATTCTAATTCTACTGCTAACGCAACCACTAACCTTATTGTAGAATACCTGGTGACTGGAGAAAAAGTTTCAGTAAAATCCAGGCCATACTTTTGACTGCAGCTACAAGTCTCGCCTTGTATCGTTCAATTTTACCATTTTTGCCCTTTTTAATATTGAAAACCCACTTAGATCTTATGGCTTTACGACCAGTTGGCAAATCGACTAGATCCCAAGTTCTATTTTCCAGCAGAAAACTATACTCTGCTTCCATAGCATCTTGCCACTTTTTGGAATCTGTACCTCGAAGAGCGTCCTTAACGGAATTCGGTATATGACAACTTTTGCCGATATTAACCATGAAACTTATCGAATTTAACCTTTTTCTATTCAGATTACTTTGTTTTTAATCTTGCCACTTCTTAAAACACTACCACTAACCTGCTTTTCATTGGTCCTTTCAGTAGAATTCACCTCTAATTGTTCATCATCGCAATCCTCGTAGTTGTCTTCATTTCTAACAGCATTTTCATCCTCAGAGTCAGCATATTCTTCGTGTTCATAATCAGCTTCTTCCTCATTAGCTTTATCTTCAAGACTATCAGCAGCTCCATTTACATCACCAGCAACAGCATCACCAATATCAACAAAAATATCTTTTGCAGCAGCCTCAACATCAGGATTTTTAGTTTTACATATGTAAATATCATCTTCTTCTGAGAGGGCGTCTTTGAATTCATCTTTGTCATCGTTATCTTCTTTTAATGATTCGATTTCTATGAAATTAGAGTTTGTAGTACACAATTTAGATGGATTCTCAATGAATTTAACATCTCGGCTCGTACGAATCTTACCCGTTTTAAGTTCATATAATCTATAGGCTTTAGCTTCGTCAGAGTACCCTAGCATTAAACACTTTATGCCTTTAGGGCTAAACTTCGAATTACCTGGTTTCTTGATCAGCATGAACGCCTTACATCCAAAGATCCTGAGGTGCGACACATTTGGTTTGTGTCCAAACCAGACTTCAAATGGTGTTTGATGCTCCAATAATTTTGTTGGTGATCGATTTCTTAGATAGACAGACGTATTTATCGCTTCAGCCCAAAAACCTTGCGTCAGTCCAGACAAAATTAGTATACATCTCGCCATCTCCGCTCTGCTGAGGGGTGTAAGGAGAAGTTAATTGGTGTTTTATACCATTAAATTGTAAATAGTTTTTATAATTTTTATTAACATATTCTCTGCCATTATCGCTCTTTAAAATTTTAATTTTATTACCAGTCTGTTTTTCTGCCATTACCTTAATCACTTTGAAATAACTTAGGGTCTCACTTTTCTGACACAAAAAATAAACAAATATCATACGTGAATGATCATCTATGAATGGCAAAAAGTATTTAGCGCCTCCATTTGACACATTCCTTATCGGCCCACAAATATCGGTATGGATAATTGAAAGCACAGGCTGACTCCGATTTTCTGACGACCCAAATGGTAAAGATGAAATTTTTCCCTTGAAACAGATCTCGCATTTGATTGCAGCTTTGTTTATTTTTTGGGAGCTCACACCTCGAATCATGTTCTTATTGAAGAGGTTATACAAGCACTGACCATTCAAATGCCAGAGTGCAAACACTTTGTCCCTTTCACGTGCTCCAACTCCAACAATACTTTCAGCTACACCAGCACCTCCAGCATTACTAATACCTCCAACAGTAGCAGCAAGAGCATTAAATTGCTCTTCTTTAAAAACATAGACATTGTTGTACTTGGTCGCGTACAGCAGCTCATCAGATGAACTATCAATAATTTCTGCCCGCTTGTTTGAAAAAACTACTCGATTTCCAGCACTAGTTGCTCTACTAAATGAAATAAAATTCATTTGTAAATCGGGTACAAATAAAACATTCCTTAAAGTTATCTTGTTGTTCGCGATTAGATTTTTGCCACCAGCCAGTTTAATTCTCTCCACATGATCGCTGTATCAAGAAAACTTTTTTCTGTCACAGCATAAGTGACTTGTTGCCCCACTGTCTAGAATCCACGTCTTCTCATTAAATTGTTCGACACAGAATGAATTTAATAATGCAAACGCTGATGTGACCATACTTGGAGAATGCTTTTGCTTTTCGTGGCAATTTGAAGCCACATGGCCCTGACGTTTACAGGATCCCCTGTCCGACGAACCTGACCCATGACCATGTTGTTGATGAGTATAATTTTTCTGAACATACTTATTATTTCTATTTTACATAAATAATGCTCGTTCTGAAAAATTATCGTTTGGCTCACTTTCTCCACGATGATGACCTTCCTCAAGTTGATCACGTGACTCAATTGCATTGGTAAAATTTTCGTATGCACTTGGTAAACTGGACAGTAAAATTATCGCCAAAATCTCATCCTATAGCTCGATATTAAGCTCCTTAATTGTTTCTGCCAAATCGAAGAAAGAATTAATATGATGCTGGACATTGGTACCTTCCATTTTTAATTGGAGGAGTTGCTTGAATATCGTAACTTTCCTTGCCGGTCCTTTGGGTTGATGGATTTTTTCTAAACTCATCCAAGCGTTTGCCGACGTCTTACAGTTTTTTATGTAGTTGATTTGCAATGGTTTTACGCACAACAGAATTGTAGCTAGAGCCTTTTCATCTTTTGTGCACCATTGTGTGGATTCCTCTACCTTGTCTGGTTCTGGCTTCACAGAACCACCAGAGACATATTATTATTATTATTATTATTATAATTTATTAACATACTCGTATGATTAAAATACATGTGTTAATACATAGAAAACTAGCACTAGCTGCAGAGGCCTTCGGCTCTATGATACTTAGTTATAAACTAAATTAAAATGTGTTAGTAAAGATACTTAAATCTGTAGATTAAATTTATTTGCAAAATTGCTAATTTGGACAATATTCTCGTGATTGGGTTTACTTAAAAATGCGTAGGGTGGATGTTGGTTTTTTGGTAGGCAGTTACGATATTCACCTATTCCTAGGATGTGACTGATGTTGATTTGGGAGAGACAGGATTGGCAAGATGGCGGAGCTTCCCTTTTGAGGAGATGTTGGTGGGTGAATGCTGTGTGTCCTAAACGCATACTCACGAAGATAGTGTTCATGTCTTTTGAAGTTGTGGTAGGGTAGGTTGGCTGCGATCTGTCCGTGTTGATGGTGGAATAATGGTGATGGTAGTTATTCCAAGCCAAGAGTTGCCTAGATATACCTTTTTGTTAATAAATCTTAACATATCAGGTCTGGTGTGAATTGCAAATTTGTGCACTGGAGCGCTGTGTGCAAAATTGGCAGCTATGTCGGCGTGTTCGTTACCTTGAATCCCCATGTTACTGGGGATCCACATTAGCTTCAGCTTGTTGGGGGATCTTATGAGGCAGTCTCTAATCTGAATGACACACTCCGAATTGTGGTTAGGGTTTTTAACTGCATTGAGTATTGATAAGCTATCAGAGCATATTACGTGTTTACCACGCATATTGGTGGCTATTGATGTGGTTTTTTGAATAGCAAAAGCCTCAGCGGTAAAAACAGATGCGCTATTAGGTAGTAACCCTGTGCTGAACAAAGATCCGTCTTCGTAGGTAGCTACGTCCTGTGCTGTCACTGTTTTTGGAGCCGTCAGTAAATATAAGTTTCCAACCACTGGATCTTAATTCCGAAGTAATGCCAAGGAATAAAGCGTGATATATGTCTAAGTTGGTGTCATTTTTGTTATATTTTGCTAAATCCATGATGAAAGATGTTTGCTTTATGAACCACGGTGGATATAACGGGCGGTGTACAGAGATCGTGTTTACCGGAGGTTCGAGTTCTTTGGAGCAGTTCAATGCACGGAAGATAGCGGATGGAAAGCGCTTTGCAGTTTTCATTTTCCTAGCGGAGGCGATGTCTTTATCAATGATGGATCCATTTGTGAACAACAGCTTAATGTACAACTTGGCTCTGGTTACTTCTATGCGATGTTCTATTGTAGGTAGACCGGATTCAACTAACATGTTCTTCACAGTGCTTGTGGGGAAAGCATTAATACTCCTACGTGCTGCTTAATGGTAGGGGGCCTTGATGGTGTTAATTGTTGATACTATCGATTTTGCAATCGAACATAATGTGTTGATATGTGTATTACATTTTTTGCTAGCTAAATAACTTATTATATTGGCTCTCGCAGCAAGGCTCTTTTTTAATTCTAAATAATGATCTTTCCAATTATACTTATTATTAAATATTAAACCTAAGATACTTAGACCTTTTACACTTTCTATATTGAGGTTATTAAAGCTTAAAGTTAAGCCTCTACATGAAGTCTTGCGGCAGATGTGTAAGGTCTTACATTTGTCTAGTGACAATTTGGCTCCAGATGAATCTGACCATTTTAGTATGTCTTTGACTGTAATTGTTAGTAGTGTTTTAGTTTCTTCCAGATCAGTGTGTTTACATAGGATGTATATATCATCAGCGTGAATGCAGTGATCAATTTGCTTGTGTTTATTTATAATTTTACCTATATCATCAAAAGCGATGATGAAAAGTACCACCGATAATGGAGAGCCTTGCGGAATACCATTAAATAGTGGATGGGTAGATGAAAAGCAATTGTTTGCTCTAACACAAATTTTCCTATTCGTGAGAAAAGATTTGACATAGAGGAAAATTTTCGGGCCAATGCCCCATGTTCTAAGTTTATTTAACACCAAATGTATGCCTATCTTATCGAAAGCCTTTTCGAAGTCAAGAGAGAGGATTGTGGCATGATTGCGAGCTGATAGGGCGTTAGAGATGAAGAAGTCTAGATGCAGAAGTGCATCAGAGCAACCTTTATTAGGCTGAAAGGCAACTTCATTTGAATATAATAGTTTTTTTTTTATTCATATACCAAAGCAATCTCTTAGCAATAATTTTCTCAAGAACCTTCGACATGCAGGGAATAAGTGATATCGGACGGTAGCCGTTAATATTATCTGTGCCTTTGTTAGGCTTAGGAAAAGGAAGAATTGTCGCTAGCTTCCAGTTTTGTGGGATCACCCCTGAATTCAAAATGTTATTATATAGCTGTATGAGTCTTAGTTTAGTTGAAGGTGGTAGGTTTTTTAATATAGGGTACGATACTCTGTCCCTGCTAGGAGTTTTACCTTTGAGTCTACTTAAGCAAGTATCAAGCTCTAGTAAGGTGATTTAACCTTCGATGAGTCTTGCTGATGTAGACATTAATCTAATATCTGGGGTAAGATTGAGGGACATAATCTTACTAGATTTGAAACTAATTGAAAAGTTTTTGTTGTTGGATAGATCCGACCAGGTTTGAGCAAAAAAGTTACTAATCTTAAATGGGGTGGCTATAGAGCCTGCAGGAGTTTCAACCAACTTTATCGATTTTGAGGTGTAATTACCAGTCAGACGCTGAATGTTATGCCAGATGGTGTTAATCGGTGAGTTTGGGTTAAGTGTTGAGATGAAATCGCTAAGGTACTTAGCTTTACTGGTTTTTACTTCTCTGCGGAATCTGGCTTTGGATTTTTTGAAAAGAATTAAGTTATTGTTGGTAGGGTATTTTTTAAAAATTCGCCAGGCTTTTACCTTTTCCTGTCTTAGAGCTCTCAACTCTGGATTCCACCAGGGAACAGTACGCTGATAAGATTAGCAGTTAGCAGAATCAGTTTTAAATTTACGATTTATCGCTGTGTTGGAAAAAGGTAGGCCAGTGACGATAGTGGAAATTTGAGGAAAATGGTCGCTGTTATAGAGATCATCTAAAATTTCCCAAGAAGTCCTCGTGTACAATTCGGGTGAGCAGCATGTCAAATCTACATGTGTGAAGGTCTTATGGGTTGAAAAGTGGGTTGGGGAGCCGTCATTAAGAATTATAAGATTAGAGTCGTTTAAAAAGCTTTCCAGTATAGCCCCTCGGTGGTTGGTAGTAGGGGATCCCCACAGACTGCTCCAGGAGTTGACGTCACCGACAATTAGTACAGGGGTATGGATCTGGTTGAAAATGGTTTCTAAATCAGACCTGGAAAACACTTGGTCGGGCAAGATATAAATGGAGACGACAGTAAACTTTGGCAGAAGTTGTATCTCAACCGCTATTGCTAAAATATTCGAGTTGATGGCTATTGGTTTATGTGGAATGTTTTCCTTTATTAGTATTCCGATGCCTTGCTAAGCTGTTAAGTTATATGGAAAATTATAGAAGTAGTCTTTATAGCTCTTTGGTGTGTTGGGTGTAAAGAGGTGCGGGCAGTGTGTCTCTTGAAGAGCTACAATACTAGGAGAGTGTTCTTTTATCAGAATGCACAACTCATCATAATTATTGACGAATCCCTTCATATTCCATTGCAGGACTTTTATTTTTAAATTGGTGTTATATCGTTTTAGTTTAGGGTTGAGTAAGTTAGATGGGTGTGGGTTGAGACTCGGACTTCTGGAGGTCGAAGTAGATGAGTTATTTTGTAGGAAAATAGGGTTAGGCAGGGGATTGGGGTGAGCATAGCCACCCTGCCGTTCAGGGACCAAACCACTCGGTCCCCGTATGGTGAACGAATGGTTTAGTTCGTGAACCGCAGGTTGAGAGGAGTTACTAAAATTTTTCGTATTGATCATTATCATGATCATCAAATTGTGACAGATTTGAGTAGTGTTTGTTTTTTTGCATGAGTGATTGAGTGATAGATGAGATTGGAGATAGTGTGGTACTATTGTAAGTGGGTGTGTTTGGTGATATTGAGTGTTTGTTTAGAAGACTATCATTTGAGTGGTTAGCAGTTTGAGTAAGAGAGGGGGCTGAGGTAAATTCAACAGCGACGGGCAGAGTAGGGTAATTTGTCTTTATGGCATTAGTAGTGGGGTTAATATGTGTAAGACGCACTGTGGCTATTTTTTTGCTGTGTTCGTGAAAGAACTGCCGTGTATGGGCATACTGGTTTGAAGTGTGTCTTTTGCTGAAACAGTTGATGTATTCGTTTTTGAATTACCTGCAACTTCTGAGTAGGTTGATGGACGGGAGGCGGTGGGATTTTGTTTTTTATAAATTTGTCTAGCCTCAGCCATGCTGCATTTTCTGGTGTTTTTTATTTTGAGAATCTCTTTAGCTTGTTGGTACCGATGGCAAGATTTGGATGATGCGGGGTGTTCTTCATTGCAGTTGCCACATGAAGTTCGTGTGCATTTTTCGGGGGCGTGAGGTGGAAGATTGCAATTAACACATGACGGATTACTCTTGCAACGTTTAGCGGTATGACCCAGAAGCTGGCAGTTTTGACAGCGCATAGGGTTGGGGAAATACTCAGTTACTTGCACATTGTACCATTCGATATTGACTGTGCTTGGTGGTCGGAAAAGATCAAAGATGAAAAGAATTAGTCCAGTTGTGCGTTGATTCCCGTCCTCAAATTTCTTAAATTTCATTTCTTCAATGATCTCGGTTTCAGGAACACTGGCAAGGTATGGAGCATAAACCGTGCCTTTCAACGAGTTTAATTGAGTGTGTAGGGTAACTAATATAGAGCATATGTTTGAGAGCGATTTCCTAGATAAGAAGAGGTCAGCTATTTTTTTGGTTTTAACCAGGATGAGTAGGATACCATCGCGTAGCTGCGTGATTTGCTCGTAGGCAGTACTTATACCGGCAATTCCTTTTTTAAGCAAAAAAAACGCTAAAAGATGTCAGTGGCTTTTCGGGATTAGTTGAAGAAATAACTATAAATTTTGGATTATCCGGAAAAGGGTGGGTCGAGAAAAAATTCACTGGACTTAAGGATGAAGAATTGGGTTTTTTCCTCTTTTTGTTTTTATAATCAGGGGGTAGGTCAGTTGATAGACCACTAAAACGATTGCCCGAGAGCACACGTGGCCTTTCAGCCATAGTAAAGCGGTTTTTTTTTGTTTATCGGCTTATATGTAGTTGTTTAACTCACTGGCGGAATGAAAAGAAATTGAAAACTCGTTTGATCGGTGTATTTAACAGCTTCACACACAGAGAGAAAAAGAAGAAAAGAAAAAAAATCAGAGAAAAACACAATCAGCAAAAAGATGCTACCGGGTCGAGTGTTAGTCGATGACTGCCACCAGAGACATAACTCCATAGGTCATTGTGAATTAAAACACTTATAATTAATACTTTCCACGAATCATAACTGTGTTCGCTTAATTTCTCAATTTGATAAATCGAATTCGACATTTTACTTTTAATGATAAAAAAAATTGTTGGAATTACGAACACGCGAGAAAATCTGGGCCCATAATCTTTGTTAGAGATTAAGATCAAGCCGAAATAAAATAAACCAACTACTTAGTTCAGCGTATAATACAAGAGTGATTTTATTTTTCAATGTAGGTACATATATTGATGCAATGTAATAGATTTAAGTGTTGCCATTTAAGTCTAAGAATTTAGTGTTTAATTTGAACTTTTAACTTCTTTATTTCAATAGGTTAGGTTAACACAGGTGTGTGATGGATATGCTATGATATGATGAATATGATGGATATCACACAAACACTACACACACTACACGAGCGCATCGCTATAGCTGTGAAACCAGTTGAATTTATTTTCAAATGGCAAAATCCTAAACAATCTCTCTGGTGAAACATCCAAATTTCTTTGCAAAAGCCAAGAAGGCCTTTGAAGTTCGTGCCGTCTATTTCCTCTGGGTTTTCGCGATATTGAAAGAATGAAAAAGGTATACAATGCTCTTTTTTATCTGAAAAAGAACGGTAGGACAAACCTACTACGGTGTACTGCAGTATACGGTGGTGGTAAGACCCATACTTACGAGGGGCGTTCAACATATTCTTATTACTTCGCGTTTTATCTCTAGTTAAACAGAATCATAATGGCAACTGAGACGATGATGGTGAAAATTGAGCATCGCGCTGTAATTAAATTTCTCACTAAGCAGGGAAAAAGTCAAAAAACTATTCATGAAGAGATGGTGGCTGTTTACCAGGGTTCCGCACCTTCATTATCAACTGTGCAAAAGTGGTCAAGTGAGTTCAAGAGAGGCAGAGAGAGCATTGAAGACGACCCCCGCTCCGGCGCCCCGGCTACTGCTTGTACGGGAGAAAGCATCAAAGAAGTCGAAAAACTTGTTCTTGAGGATGCCCGAATAAAGGTGAAAATGATGGCAGAGATCACCAAGCTTTTAATTGGTACCATTCACACCATTCTTCATGACCATCTTAACCTTTCAAAGGTCAGTGCAAGGTGGGTGCCACGAATGCTCACAGCGCCTCAGAAAAAAATGAGAATCTCATGCTGTAGAGAGCTTTTGGAGATGTGTAGTGAGAACGCGGACGGTGTTATGGATCGAATTGTTACTGGGGACGAAACATGGGTCCACCACTATGACCCTGAAAGCAAACAAGAGTCCATGCAGTGGCATAAAAAAGGAACAGACCCCCCGAAGAAGTTCAAAGTCACTCCGTCTGCCGGGAAGCTCATGGCCACAGTTTTTTTGGACTCAAAGGGAATCTTGCTCATTGAGTACAAAAAAAAAGGTGAAACCATCAACGCCACATCCTACGCTTCCACTTTGCATAATTTGCGGGAGGAAATTAAAAAGAAAAGACGGGGTAAACTCGCAGCGGGAGTGTTGCTTCTTCATGACAACGCTCCTGTTCACACGGCGCGAGTTTCCAAGGCTGCTGCACGAGATTGTGGTTTCGAAGAAATCCAACACCCACCCTATAGTCCAGACCTTGCCCCTAGTGATTATTTCCTGTTTCCGGATTTGAAAAAATGTCTTCGTGGAAAAAGATTTTCGAATGATGAAGAACTCAAGTCAGCAATAAATGGGTATTTTGCAGAGAAAGAGGAAATTTATTTTGTTTAGGGTTTAAAAAAGCTTATCTCAAGATGTAACAAATGCATTGATGTTAGGGGAGATTATATTGAAAAATAAAAACAATTTAAATTGAATTCGCATTTTTCTTCATATCGATACCGAGAATATATTAAACGCCCCTCGTACATATGGCGCACTAGTATACGGAAAATTAGCGGTGATTCAAAGAACAGATTCCATAGTCATTACAGGAACCCCTACGGCAGCATTGGACACCTCCCTGCACCTAACACCGCTTGAATTACAGATCAAAAAACCTTTTGGTAACAGTGCAATACGACTCACTAATCTGAGTTACTTTAAGAGCAGTATTTTCCGACATGGCACGGTTCCAGCGGATCTACTGCCAGGCAATCCAATTATAATGGACGACCTTCCTTGGTCGACTTCGACATCCCATATGATATAATATATCCGGAGAGGGAGGACTGCGAAAAAATTTAAATAATCAGGTCAAATTCCAATTTTTACAGAGGGCTCGAAAACAGGCAAAGGAACAGGTTCTGGTATCTTCTCAAAAGATCCAGGACTAAGGATGTCTATAAGACTACCGAACGCAGCAGTGTCTTCCAATCAGGGGTTCTGGCCGTTCTTCGGGCGGCTGGGCTATTGCAGATGAGATCGGTACCCAAAAGAGATATCGTTAGATATATGGATAGCCAGGCGGCACTTAAGGCAATGGAATAGACGAACATCAATTCTGTCCCATCAGGGGCTATCGCACAGTGCTTACCTCTTTCAGCCACAGTTTCATATATAGGGTCCGCCATCTAACGTTTTTTTTTTTTCAACTAGTGCTTATTTCGTGAATGGTAACACTTAGCTCATGTCTGATTTGACAGATAATTACTTTTATTCTTCCGCTGAACGAATATGGTTGCGTATACGCTTGAACAACGCTGGGAAATATTGCCTGCGATCGACTTAGAGAAGATGCCGATTTTGCCAAAAAAATCATCTTTTGAGATGAAGCTCATTTTGATCTTGGTGGGTATGTAAATAAGCAAAATTGTCGCATTTGGGGCACAGAAAACCCGCACGCATACATTGAAAAGCCGATACACCCAAAACGAGTCACTGTTTGGTGCGGATTTTGGTCCAGAGGCATAATTGGGCCATTTTTCTTCGAAAATGAGCAAAGAGTGGCCGTTACAGTCAATGGCGATCGTTATCAGGCCATGTTGAACGAATTTTTGTTCACAAAAATTGAAGAGGAGGATATTGGCAACATTTGGTTTCAACAGGACGGCGCTACGTGCCACACAGCCGAAGCTACACTCCATGTTTTGCGCCCTGTTTTTGAAGATCGCATTATCAGCCGCAGAGCTGATGTCGTTTGGCCACCTCGGAGCTGCGATTTGACACCGTTGGACTATTATTTGTGGGGTGCCGTAAAACATAAGTGTTACGCCGACAAGCCAGAGACAATTGATGCTTTAAAGGACAATATTCGTGAAGCCATTGGTGAAATACAGCTGCACATAATCAATAATGTGCTTAAAAATTGGACCGATCGTGTAGGCTACTGTATGGCCAGCCGAGGCAGCCATTTGAATGAAATTATTTTCCATTATTACCCGGAAGGATAAAACTAATTATCTGTCGAATCAGACATGAGCTAAGTGTTACCATTCACGAAATAAGCACTAGTTGAAAAAAAAAAAACGTTAGATGGCGGACCCTTTAGATAAATACATTAATAAAACAATTGGATTCTTTAAATAATAAGGCTTTATTTATTTAAAAAAAAGTTTGGCATTATTAAAGACGCATAAAAATTCAAAGATATACGGTGGTTAGTTTACTAACCACCATGGCGGTGGGTAACAAAAAAATAATAAATACAAAGGTATCAATTTACAGGCAAAATATAATACACATAAATTACTTATTGCTTATGAAAGTCTAGGAAACATGTTTTATCTTTGCGAATACAAAGAAAGACTTTGCAGGTGCTGCATTTCCATATAGTACGTGCCGTACTTTTTTTAGTGTTGCGTTTTGCGCATCTTCCTGAAGTAGATCGCTCTACTTTCAAGGTGTAATTCCTTTGGAACAGACAGCTTGTGGTTTTTTATTTGAACAGGTAATGGAGAAGATGACACAGAACTACCGAGAGAGCGTTTAGAGAATGATTTGTTGGTCTTCGCCTAAGCTGGTGCTAAAATCCCTTGGCAAACACTTCTACGAAAGTCTTTTGTGTTTATTTTGTCCAATTCTGGATGGTGTTCTTCCTAGAGTTCTTTATATACTAAAAAAGAGTTTGTGACAGAGGAGTCCAAAAAGTGTAAAAGAATTCGATGCCACCATTTATGGGACTTTCTATTGATGGCATAATCGTGCTCTCCTCGTTTTAGATTTTTGTCTTCTCTTAGTTTCAGTAGATATTTTCTATTTGAATTAACAGTTCCGCAAGCCAATATACTGTCTTTATAGAGATCTGTTTGTAAGGAATAGCTGTTGAAATAATTGTCAAAGAAAACTCTATGGTTTTTGTATTTTAAATTTTCGCAGAATTTTCGAACAATCTTTCCGCCGAGATCAACTTGTACGTTGTCATCCACTTTTCCAGTATATATCTCAAAGCCTAAACAATACCCAGACTCAGCGCACTTCATCCAAACTTTGTATCCGAGTTTTATCGGTTTTTTGGCATATACTGCTTCATAAAGTTTCGGCCCTTAAACTTTATCATGCTTTCGTCTATAGCCACTTTTTCTGATGTATTATAGTTTTTTTTAAAAAATTCATTTTTAATATCTTTAAGAGAGGTCTTATTTTGTACAATTTGTCGTAATTAGCATAGGTTTTATTAGGCATAAGAATGTTGTCATACAAGTGCAAGTTATTGAGAAGCCAACCAAAGCGGTTGAGTGACATAAATGATGAAATATATGGGTCATGCAAATCAGGAGCAGACTCTTTATAGTACTATTTATAACTGGGTAGTTTTTTTATACCCATCACCAGATTCATGGCAAAAAAATACTTCTGTTTCTTTCGGAGTAGTAGGTATAAACGATTTTCCTTTTTGAGTGGTGTTTAAATTTGTTTCAAAGCAGATTATTTTAACTAAATCATCTGTCCAGAACATGCGGAATAGCTTTGTAGGCGTGACATTCTCTAGTTCTATTACATCATTTGGTATGCTTCCACCTCCTGTGTACTCACCGGTCTCTTCCATTTTGAAGTTTCTCTTCCATTTGGGTTCCATCACAGCAGTATGATTAGATGATGCTGGAACACTCGTCTTAGGTATGTGATCAGCTGAAGTACAGCCCATATTGGATAAAGGTATATCATCTTCCGAGTAAAACTATTCATCAATTGGCGGCTGAAGCCTGGGGAGTATGTCACCAAGCAACATAAGTTCATTATCCCATTCTTCGTCTGATTCCATACTACAGACGCTCTCACCATCTGAAGGTATGTCTTCCTGAAGAACGTCTTCTATATCAAGTTCATCGAGTAAACGCGGCATTCTAAATTGGGTAAAATTGTGTGTTACAATTATTCAGGGAAAACAAAAGAAGAAAACCTAGTATAGTTACAGTGGTTAGTAATCTAACCACCATACTATTGGTATTATTTATTGTAAATTATGAAAGATGCTTTCATTTTTTTATCGCAAATCGGTCAAACAAATACTAAACCAATAAATAATTGCTAAAATCTTAACATAATGAACAATCTTACCTTTTTTTATTAAATTTAGAATGGCTCCTTTGAAAAATTTGCACTGAACCACTTATTTGTTAAAGTTATTTTTTTTTTTAAGTCAGACATAAGCGCCAAAGTTTCACAATACAGTGTCAACGAGAACTACAAAATGATAAAAAGCTCTTTTGTCGAAAATGCATACATTTGGGATCGACGACTCTCTTCTTCAATGGATTAGAAACTACCTTTCGGAACGTTCATTTCAAGTTGTCTTGGGTGGTTTTAAATAAATGCTGGTGTGCCCCAGGGCTCCATTCTGTATCCGACACTCTTTTTAATTTTTATCAATGATCTGTTGTCTGTCACTTCTAATCCAATATATTCCTTTGCTGACGACAATACTCTCAGCTTTTCATATTCGTTTCCGGACTCTTCGGATGTAGAACGTGAACGCCAGCGTATGTTAAGCTCATTAAAATCCGATATTAAAAACATAACCATTTGGGGAACTATCAACAGAGTGGAATTTAATGCCTCCAAAACACAATGCTGTCTGCTGTCGTTAAAGCGAAATTTAAATACCCCGTCATTATCCATGAATGGCACTTGCATCATCGAAACTGAAAAACTTTCCATTCTCGATATGTGTGTCAATGACAACTTACGTTGGAATGACCATATATTCGATGTCGCCAAAAATGCTGTGAAATGTCTAGGTTTCCTCAAACTATGTAAAAAATACTTTTCCCCTTCTGAGCTGGCCTCGATATATGGTATAAGGCATTCATCCGCCCGAAGTTGGAGTACAATGCACACATCTGGTCAGGTGCGCCTAAAACATCTCTGCACCTGCTATATAAGATTCAAAACCGTGCGATAAACTCATACACCCTCGAACACCGACGAAATCACTCGTGTCTCACTTTGTTTTATCGCCACCATCAGTGCTCCGTTGAAATCGCCAGTATCATTCCGCCCGTTCAAACCTTTAACCGTAACACTTGTCTCACTATGAATGCCCAGTATAGTATATCCAGTAGAGTATACCCTCAAGCCCACTTTCGGACGAACTCTGAAATATCGTGATTCATTCCTAAGCCGAACAACTCGCTTGTGGAATGCTCTGCCTAGTCATTATACTCGTAATATTCAGACATTTAAAACCAACATATGTACATCGGTACCTATCTTTCTTCCCTTCCTAATTTTTCTTCGCCCGCACTGTGTGTGAACATTTTAAGGGTACCTTAAGCCCCTGAGCGAGCACTACTTTATAAAAAAAAACAAATGAGCCATCAATCGATGAGTAACGACCTGCCGAATACGAATCCACTTGACCGAGTAACGATCCGCTGAACATGAAACTAGTTGACCCAGTTTACAGTCGAATACAAACAGTGGAATGTGGAGTAATGAAAAGCAACTAAGCGAAGACGACCAACTGGAGGAAGTTCACGTTATTGGTCATTGGCATATTTGTGGCTGGAGCGGTATGGTCATGGATTACCAAGGCATGGGCCTGGTATACCCTACTCAATGGGCTAAATATCTAGTCGCTGTCATGAGTAGGGACCGAAGGTGATGAGCTGAGTTAAAATGAAGAAAGAAGTGAGTTCGTTACCTTACCTCGCCGCGTTCTGGACAACCAAAATTGTAGTAGCTTAGCTTAAAATTAAAGAAAACTTAAATCTAATAGTACCAAATCTTTTTCTACTTAAATATATTACAAAAAATTTTACTGTTAATGTATGCCGAAGACGCGAAAATTGATTTTCAAAAAGTACAATGTCTAAAAAGCTTATTTTGTGTAAATATCTTAGCTAGTTTAGATAAACTGTTTTTTTTCTCTTGTCTCTAATATACGAATAATCCGCTTCTATCGCTAATATTATCTTAGTTTTTGTTTTTCTAAATTTCAAAACTACATTTTTGCCATCCTCTCGAATAAAATGTCGCAACTAAATAAAAACTGCAATACAAAGACAGTCTGTTGACGTTTATGAACACAAGTGATACCAAAACATTTGCAACAGTAATATAGTCCTTCTACATGTGTTAGCATAAGTCTGCACAAGTGCAGTATTTTTACATTTATGAACTCACCGTTTAATACAGAACAAACCCAGTTTGGTGTTTGAGGTGCTTCCCCATATCTTTGGCAACATTAATGAAGGCAAAATTAGTTTTCCGGCTTCTAACCTCTGGCTTGTTATCGCCATCCGAAAACACTTAAAAAATAACAAAAGTCATTAACTTCCTCGATGTATTGCCCCACAATATTAGCATTGTTCTTGTGTATGACTATGACTATGAATTTTTATTTCGGAGGAGTTAATTCCCAGTCCTATCCAGTTTGACTCTGTTATCAAAGCAGTAGTTATTCGGCTCAGGTCCGTAATCATGTGCAATAACAGGCAAATATTGTTGGCGGGTATTAAAGCTAGTGTTCAGAAGCGTTTTTCTGATTTGAACAATTGGTTATTTGCTCTCACAAAATTTGTTGCGTTGTTGGCAATGTCCTCTACGCTTACAAGCTCTATATGTACTGCCTTTGTGGCGAAGCAGCTGAAGATTGCCACATAAGCCTTTTGAGGTCGTTTACCGCGAATTTTGTAATTTATCCAAAATGTTCCTCAGTAATCGACTCCTGCATTTATAAACGGCCTCGATGGTGTTATTCTTGGTGGCGGTAAGTTCCCCATAACTTGTTGAAGTAACTGAGGTCTGGCTCTGCTGCATTTCACGCAGTTGTGTACTATTGATCGTGCCATTATATGCCTTTGATTGGCCAAAATCGTTGTCTCATCAGAAAAACGCTTCTGAACATGTTGGTGACCCTAACGATCTACCGGCATTAACACCAGGACTCTTTCTGATAGGAGAACCTATTACTGCTCAAATCGACACACATGCAGTCACAACAAACCCTTGTGACTAGATGGAACTTGGTTTCGCATCTCAAACACGAATTTTGGAAGAGATGGTCTCAGGAGTACCTTTCCGAACTTCAATACCGTAGCAAATGGAAGAAATCGTCTAAGAATATTAACCCCGGGAAGGAAGACAACGTTCCAGCACCTTAATAGCCGGTCGGCAGAATCATTAGAACTTATAAGGGTGATGATGGTTCTGTTCGAGTAGTCGATATTAATACAAAATCTGAAATCTGGAAGCGTCCAATTCACAAATTAACACCACTACCCGTTGCGAATGAGGTAAACAATGACACCGCATCTGAGAATGTAGATGAACAGTATGATGTAGATGAACATAGCACTCAAGCATCAGAACTAGTGCATACAACACCGGTTAAAAGGCGAAGGACATCTGGCGCCAGTGGAATTGCTTCATTATTAATACTTTGTTTAATTCTGCCGATGTTAATCAGCAAAAATATCGAAATCAGCAAATTCCAACCCTATCTCGGAATCTACTTTGATCACATTGGCTAGGCAAAAATAGCGATAAGCGGATGGAACTTCATCGTACATTATAAACTCGTTGATAGAAGAATATAAGGCAATATCCAATGAAACATTAACGCTCAACCATTTATGCCAAGAAATTCAGCAAGGGAGCTTTTGCATAAGCGTACTAAACCAATTTCGACATATAATAACCGAACTACAGTCGGAAAATATGGTTTTACCAACCAAAAAAACTAAAAGATTAGCCATTAACATAGTTGAAAAAATTGCTAATTCTCTATTTGGAGTATTGGATTCGGAGTATGTAGAGCGGATGACAGACACAATAGAGCAAGTTAACACAAACGAAAATCACTTATTAAGGTTACTTAGAAATCAAACCTCAGTTATCGACTCAACAATAAACATTGTAAAAGAAGACCAAGTAATTATTAAAAATAGATTTGATCAGATCAACAACCAATTAAGCGAAATAAGAGCAAGGATACGGGATAACGGTGAAGAAAGCTATCAAGCCAAAATGTATCAGATCATCGCATCCGTCTCATCTCAACTTATTTTAATGTTAATCAACATTCAAAGACTGTAATCATCGCTTATTGATGTACTCACGGACACTCACCACGGCAAAATCAGTTCACTGTTGTTGTCAACGCATCAACCAAAAGGAGAGCTGAAAATCATCAACACTCACTTACCAGCATTTCTAGAGATACCCGCAGACGAAGAAGATCTCTTAAAGCTATACAAACTGATGACAGTAAAGGAAGGAATAACGGAAAATCGAGCCATATTTTGGATCACTCTTCTATTAGTAGACCAAGAACACTACGAGATGTTTAGGTTGACACCTATACCAAATTTCATAAACAACACCATGTTAGCAATCACCCCCTATGCACCAATACTGGCTCTGAACGCACATCGCGACCAATATTTTCCAATTCAGTCCGCTACTTTAGAAGGCTGCATCAATTTAAGCTATGAAAAATATTTATGTCTCAACGCAAAAACAAAATACAGCGAAGGAGCAGATGTCGGCTCTTACAAAGTGGGTCTTTTCAATAACAAAACACAACCTACTTGTGTACTAAACTAATCAGCAACATATTTAACTTGGATTCAACTCGAGCACAAAAATCAATGATTATATACTACAAACACCCCATCTCGACTTACTGCGATTTGCGGAAAGGAAAACGTATAAATGCTCTTAGAAGGTGCCGGAATGCTATCGTTGCAGCCGGGATGTATACTTAGACAAAAATGTATCACTATCCAAGGTCATAACATATTCTCCACCAACTTGAAGCTTTGGAAAGGTATCGGAAATTTCAACACCAAAGCTCCACAAGTTATTGTTCCAAGAATTCAATGCTACGCGTTACGATACCCACCTTGAAAATCTAACAAACCTACAAAGGATTATCTTACGACAAGAAGTTGTTGACCTACCTCATAAACTTCAAGTTAGCATTCATCACAACTTCGCGCACATAGCCTGATATAAGTCAAGGTAATGCAGTTACTTCACTTCAGCAACAACCATCGTGCTGACGCCACCATAACATCAAATTCTGCCTCATCCTCCATCCCAACGCTCATTCACAATGACATTCCAGCTGTCAGCTCTTTAGACAAGGCCAATCTCAACACTCCCGCATTGTGCTTTATCTCCGCCTACGTCGAATCTTTCGCACTCGTGTAGTAGCAAGAGTACTTAAAGATCTCAACATACATAAATCCGCTGGTCCAGATGGTATATCTCCCCTTCTTCTGATGAGCTGTTCTTCCACGCTGGCAAAACCACTGCTTAAGCTTTTTCATTAATCATACTCTTTCGGAGTCTTTCCCAGTAGACGAAAAACAGCATTTGTTCATCCCGTCCCTAAAAAAGGCCGATCTTCTTCTCTCTCCTCCTACAGACCCATTTCACTTACGTCCCTTCTTTCCAAGGTCATGGAAACGCTGATAAATCGTCACCCCATGAAATATCTCGAAACACGAAAACTTCTCAATGACCGGCAATATGGTTTTCGTAGCAGCAGGTCCACTGGTAATTTGGTGGCATGTCTTACCGAAAAGTGGAACCAAAGCGTACATCGATCTGGCGAAAGCAAGATAGTTGCACTTGATATTTCTATGGCATTTGACAGAGTTTGGCATCAGGCTCTTTTGTCGAAAATGCGTGAATTTGAAATCGACGACTCTCTTCTTCAATGGATTAGAAACTACCTTTAGGAACGTTCAATTCAAGTTGTCTTGGATGGTTTCAAGTCTGATATTCACAAAATAAATGCTGGTGTGCCCCAGGGCTCCGTTCTGTCTCCGACACTATTTTTAATTTTTGTCAATGATCTCTCGTCTGTCACTTCTAATCCAATATATTCCTTTGCTGACGACAGTACTCTCTGCTTTTCATATTCGTTTCCGGACTCACGTCCCTACTCGTCGGATGGAGAACAGGAACGCCAGAGGATTTATCTAACGAATCATATATCTACGATTCATCGGTCGGAGAGGACATTGCCAGCACTTATATTGCGATAGCGCAAAATTGTTTAAATCAGAAAAACGCTTCTGAACAGTTAGGTTATGGGTTGTCTCTGTTGCATCCCTCCAATTTCTGTTGACCGAGCAGAATCCAGAACGGAAACCGGCTTGTTAATTGCCAAGAATACTTTTGAGATGATCTTTGAGTGCTATACTTGCTATTTTTGTTACAATTGCAGGAAAAGTCTGAATCTTATTGATTAATTTTTTTTCCGGGCAATATCATCCTTGCCCAATCCTTGCAACGTAGGTCCTTGCAACTGTTATCGATGAAATATTGCTTTTTTGTATCTGTTTTGTATCTGCATAATTTCTTTTGCCTCTAATGAATCTTAAAAAAAAACAGATCGCACAAGCTATGTTTGTTCTATTTTTGGAGGTAAAATGTGATCAAAGCAAGTACCTGTTAATGTAACTCTACGTTGAATAAAGGAAAAAAACAAAACAAAATTCACGAAGAAAACGAAGAGATCACTAAGCAGAGAACTCTGTTCTTTCTTCTCCAAAATTTTGGAAAAGTAATCCATAGGCTCACAGTTTCAGCTCTAACACAAGATTCGTTATACTTACATCCATCAAACTAAAGAGGATAATGGTGTACGGAGACAGTACAAAAAAATAAGACCTCCTAAAACTCACGTAAAAAAGTATGGAGGCATTTAGTTTTTCCTAAAATCATAGTACATTTCTTAGTAAAAACATATGTTTTAATTAATATTTTGTAATGTGCTAAATTACTTATCGATTAGTGTTGATAAACTGCAATACCTATTCAAGACTTTCGTGAGATTTTTCTTATTGCGCGGTTTTCTCCTCCAAAAAACGTTTAACAAACATGAACTCGATTAGGCTAAAGCGCGGTAATGGAAAAGCATGCTTAGCACGTGCCGCTGATTTCATTGCTTCCATAGAAGACTCCATATCCATCGACATGTTGGAAATTAGATTGACACGTTTAGAAGAATCGTGGTCCGAATTGTATTCTCTTCATTACGAATGTCTACAACGTATAGAAGAAAATGATTTAGTCGAGTTCGAAGCTAAGTTTGGGACGTATGAGTCCAAGCACTTTGCTGCGCATTCGGGAATCAAAACGGTGATTCGCGAAAGACAAAGCAATACACCTCAAAAACAGGATTCCACAATTATGGAACGTCTTGCCTCACAGCAGTCCACATTCCTAGAAAAATTAAACTCTTCAAAAACCACTGGTAAAAAAGTGAATCTTCCTAAAGTCGAAGTTCTTCCGTTCGCCGCTGATTATAAAGACTGGCTTTGTTACCAAGATCTCTTTGCGGGTTCGATAGACAACAACCCATATCTTACAGCGACACAGAGATTTCATTATTTGGAGTCATTTTTTGCGGTCATCTCTGATGCTAACTATATTGAATCGTGGGAAAAGCTCGAAAATCGGTATGACCGTGTACATCTAATTGTGCAATCATTCGTGCAAACATTTTTGTCTCTTCCCTCGGTAAATACTTCCACAAACTCTTCGAAAAATTTCTGACGGTGCGGATCAAGTGATTCGCGGATTAAATTGCTTATAAATCTGTTGCTAGCGAAACTCGACCCAGGCGCAAATCATTGAGCAGCAGAAGATGATAAATCCATTACAGACTTAATCAATTTCTTAGGGTTACGATGCGAAGCACTCGAATCGTGAAAATCATTTGCTCGATCACACACATCTTGAGAAAAAAACAATCGGTTCCAATTCGTGCAAATACGTCAAAACTACTAAAAAACAATCGCGCTCGTCGGTACCTAAGGTGTGAAAATGATAATTTTCATTCTCAGTGTCCTCAGTTTGTTGCACTAGATATTGAAAAACGTATAAACTTCGTCCAAACGCAATTGGTTTGCTTTAATTGCCTTCGGACTGGGCATTCACTAAAAAACTGTCGTTCTTCGTATCGTGGTCGCGTATGCAAACGTCGTCACCATTCGCTAGTTCATCAAGAAGAACCTAATACAATTTAATCGTCATTCGCTCCACAACCACCCTACTCTGATTCACTCAGAGTATATTGATTGTCGCGTTCTCTTGGACACCGAGTCACAAACTTTGTTAATTACCGAAAAATTAGCACAATGTCTTGGAATTCCAAGTAAACATTTTCGTATACCCATTATGGGTCTGTCATCCAAGGAAGGAGGATACACAAAGGGTTTTGTTTCTATACAATTGTTCTCTCGCTACAATCATCGATGCATTCGTGCTTCAGAAATTAGTATCCAAATTGCCGTCCAAATCATTTGATACAAATCATGGAAGCATGTCTAAAAGCTATATCTAGCGGATCCCTGCTTTAATTTACCTGACTCCATCGGTATGGTTTTAGGAGCCGATAAGGTTTGGACGATTCTCAAACCAGAACAAATTTATGGACCTGAAGATATTCCATTTGCCCAAAATACATCGTTTGGATGGGTCGTTATAGGTCGATCTAAAGAAGCACTCTTCCGAAATATCTACTTTTATGTTGTAAGAACTTCGAGATTAAATTAAACGAAATAGCTCCAGGAGTAATTCACTTTATTTCTTTATCTTTATCTTTATCTAATTACAAGGAGTGTTTCTTACTCGGTTGGTGGAATATGGCGAAGTGACAAATGTGCCATTTGTATATGTGTCAATATGACTGAAAGAACTGAGAGAGAGAGCTGTCAAGTACGTTCAATATAATTCAATATGCAACATCTACATTCCACATAACTTTTAAGCTATTACGGCGCTTTGGGGAATTAGAAGAGGTTCCTAACCTAAAACCTCATAATACCGAAAGCCACTTTTGAAACACATTTTCTCGTTCTGCTGATTGAAAATATGTAGAAGCAGTCTCTCTACGGCTCATCGATAACACTCCCATTAATGTTTTATGATTGAAGCATGAGGGGTACAATTTTGAGAAAGCTTGAGCGAAACGAGAAAGGCAAAGGTTCTAGCTTCCTCTTGCGAACACAGTTCAGACTTTAGATGTCTTACTTGACTCCGTTGTGCCTGTGATATCCGCATTCGCAATGACTGACTGCAAATAGGTAATGATTTGAGTAAATGTTAGCTCCTCGGAAGTACAGAATACTTGAGGAATGTCAGGCGTCGATTGCAATATGATCAATCTGGTTGGCGGGTGATTGCCCAAGGGACAGCGAAGCCCCTTTATGAATATGGGCACTGAGCATATGTTCGGTCTAGTTCCGTCTTTTAGGCTGTCTCCTTACCCTCTATAGCGGCAAAAACGCAAATCAGTCCTATTTTATCGACATTGGCTTTGATATGAATTGTTATAAGGCATTCGCTTGCCAACAGACCTTTTGCCTGAGTCTTTCTCGAACATTGAATCAACATTCCATGAGCAGAGCTGAAATTCCTTATCTGGGGTCGTCAACATTAAGGTACTCGTATACTCGGGCCTTTAGACTTTTGATTCATTAAGTAAAGACCACAATACATGAAAGTACTGGCAAAATCTTCTCCAATTTGTCATTTTTCAGTTCTGTTGCCGCATTCTCAATCCACTTTTATTTCAAAAGTGAACCACGAACTCAGAACTTATCCTCTGAAATCCCAATAAAATGCAAATTTTTTGACCTTATCGACACTCTTAACCACTCGACCGCAATAAAGTTGTTAATTACGTTTGTCTCGTTAGCGAATCGCAATGTAGACCTAGATTTTGTTTGCTCTCAAAAAAAAAAAAATAATAATCATAATTGGTGTATAATATATTTTAATCAGGCACTCATACATGGACGTTGCAACTGATTTTTTGCATTATCACGCAACCACGATGCACTTTTTCACAAACGTAATTCTTTTTCTATACACAAAAAATAAAATAATTAATTATTTAAAATGGAAATGATTAAACGTGTTCAAGAGCAAATTAAATAAATATTTTGGAAAAGGCAAATTTTCACACGCCGAGAGTCATTAGCCATTAGCCCGCATCGTTCTATCAGATTCGCCCATAAACCGCCAAACATTGGCATCATAAATCGCGAGCATCCTGATTTGTCTACTAGTAATTCTTTCATCGGTGGTGTGGACAAACAAAAATGTGGCAATTGGATTTTTGGGATTCCAATTACTGAAACCAGAAGAATGGTATTGTGTCATGTGCTTTTATTAACCGCAAAAACGTTTATTTAGTTTTTAAGGGCAGAGGGTTTTTTTTGAAATATGAGTAATTGCATTATTTAACTGCGGTCTGGTTTGGATAAGCTATCTGAAATAATTTGATGGATTTACTGAATGTAAACGAAAAATAATTTAAAAACAACACTTCAACTGTGTCCACAAAAGTCTACCGAAGGGAGGACATAGGTCAGACAACTGCGAATTCCGAACACTGTTTCCATTTGATTTGTGCGTGCCCACTTAAGAGCTTTGGTTTCGCTAGATTACTGATATTGTAATTCAGAATTACATAGATTCAGTTGAATTTATTCAACTTGAAACATTTTTAATTACAATCCTAAGTGGGAGCTGTTTTTCCAACGTGAGCCAATCAATCACTTATATCCCTACACAATTTGCTCTCACGGGGTCATACAGGGGAATAATGCTTAGATCATTTGAAAGTAAGCATACTCGTACATGTACCCCACTACTCGTAAACCCTCTTCCATTCTGAACATTATTTACTCTGGGTGGCAGCCTATACATAGATCAAGGCTATCCTGTACAATATATTGATATTGTCTTCCTTTACTGCGTCGTCTCACTTTGGAGTGGAATATTTGTATCTATGCTTTGCATGCTATAGGTAGCTACCTTATTTTCTGTAGGTGCAGTCATTTGCCCTATGTCGCTGTGCAGCCGATATAGTTCTTCGCTGTACCTTGTCCACCAACTTATCTACGTCTCAGAGTATCGCTGCAAGAGTAGTATTAGAACAGCAATCGGACTGGTATCATCGCTATTGCTAGTTTTAATGGCTTCAATGGCAGATACCCGGCCATGCCATTAGAAAGTATAGACCAACTGCTGGTAACTCTTCACTGCTTACCTGGCACTACATACCATGAAACAGTGAGAGTAGCTTAAATACGGAAAATCGGAAAAGATGACTACATGCCTTCCTATAACTTCAGACCTATCAGTTTGACCTCCATTATGTTGAAGATCATAGAGAGAATGGTCGAGCTTCATGTGTGAAACTGTTTTGCAAATGCACCCTACCAACACAGAAGATTCTTCGACAGTACTCTTTAAAATCTGATGAGCAAAATTTAAAGTGCACTCGACATGAACGAATACGCGCTGAGCATTCTCATCGACATTAAAGATGCTTTTAACAGCGCAACTTTTGTCGGCATGTATAGGATGAGTAAATATGTTACAATTGATTCTGGCTTTATTTTGAAGCTACGTTCATGCCATTAGGTGTGGCATAGCACATCGTTCAAATGGCCGCCTCGGTTTCGCTGACAGTGCTTTAAGCAGTCGGTCTAATTTTGATGACTCGGTCCAATATGTGCAGCGTTATTCTAGCAGTAGCGTGTCGAATGTTGGCTTCGAGCTCATCCAAAGTTAGCGTAGCTTGTTAGCGTAGACTAGGGACTTGACGTAGCCAAAGGGAAAATAATCGAGTGGTGTCAAATCACATGATCGTGGCGGCCAATTGATGAACGCTTGCCGTGCTATGACCCAGACGCCAAATTTTTCAAATTTCAAATTTCTCCTTCACAGCTTCGAGCGTTGCGTGGCTTGTATTGCATATAGCGGTATCTGGTTGGAGCCACAGCCAGAATATATCGATGTTGTCGAGCTCTGACCACAGAAAGACAGTTAACATCGCTGTATATCTGAGACTATTGACGGTAACGATGTCTCCTTCCTCATTTCGAAACAAATAAGGTCCGATAATGCCACCATGCCATAAACCGCAAGAAACATTCAATATTTGTGGATGCGTTGATGCTTGGCGGAATACTTGTGAATTTTGTTAGCTCCAGTCACTGCAATTTTTCTTAATGACATAGCCGCTGAGCCAAAATTATTCCTCGTCCGAGAATATAATTTTTTCGCCAAAATCCGGATCTCCCACCAACATTTCCAGAGCCCAATTTGCGAACTCACGGCGTTGTATGGTCGTCCGGCTTCAATTCTTGCGTCAGAACAATCTTATACGGATGTAGGCCCAAATCCAACCACAAAATGAGCCAGATTGACTCTCTGGCGATGCCCCATTCAGCTGATCGGCGCTGAATCAACATATCTATGTCTTCTTCGATACTAGCCGCTACGGTGTGACGAACAACCTGCACACCGAAACCATGATGACGACTGACCTCACGACGAAATTCACGTATTTACATTTTATTTATTTAATATTTTTTAATAATTTCCGCAGGTTCGGCAAGTGTAAAACGATGAATGATGATATGGCAAACCTTACCGATTATTTTGACAGTTGGATGTCAAATGAAACATAACAATTGGAAAAACTATCATTGTTATCTGGTCACCCAATATAACTCGGACAGAACGACCCTAATTGAAGGTCCTGACTGCGGGCAATATGTGATGGCGGGGACAAACATTGTGCATGTCTATCTACTCAATGCTAAACAGTCGCAGTAGTTCTGACGTGTATGCTGAGGCAAGTTCAGATGATGCAGCTGTACTGTCTATTAGATCATGACAAAAGCTCAGGTAGCCATAGACATGATCTACGATTGGTGCACTATAAATTGACTTTCAGTCGATCTTCTCAAAACTGACTTCTACCGGGAGCATCGAACTTGTCGAGTTGGAGAGGCTGAGTAGGGTCAATGAATCTCGAGAAGAAATTCTCCAGACGAGTCCTGAAACCAAAGGATGCCCCCCCCCCCCTCCCCAACTCACAAAGCACTCGCTTCTTCACCTGGGCTGGGTCAAGGTGTCATACGACCCGTGCTGAAGATCAACCTGGCTGAGGGCCCAGCATCTCCAAAAATAGCTCAGTCGCGAACGGAGTATCCGGATACCTGGCTACCTCCGGATTAGCTAGCCTTATCTGTATACAGCGGATCTCTGTACAGATGGACACCCTTTCTCCGCTGCTCGTGGGGCCATTTATGGATAAAACCTCAAAAACAAAATCCGAGGCCGGTACTCCTTCAATACCGGACGGTAGAACGGTGACTACACCGACTACCGGCAAGGCTCCTGCATTGTTGAGAGGAGGCAAAAGTGTGGCAGGCCATGGTGCGCCATCCTCTAAAGGCAAACGCAACGAGCCAAAAAATAAAAATTCAGGGAGTAAGGCGCTCTATACAAGATGCCGAAATGCTTCACGCATTATCAAAACCTTCGCATCCATTCCGGAGGTTGAGAGAAGTGCGGATATAAAGAGCAAGTTTGAGTGGGCTAAAAACATCCTAAAAGACGGATTACCCACTGCTTCCACTGCTCCCAAAATCTCAAAAGACTCCTCCAAGCACCAGAGATCGTTGGAGGAAACCGTGCCGGTTTCCAAGAGGCCCAAAACATATAGTTCAAAAACCCCTGGGCCATCCAACAGCACATCTCTGAGGTCTTACAATGAAGTCCTAAAGGACGCATTGGTGATTGCGGTGATCGATAAGAACGATACCGACGGTTCCATTACACCGGAACGGTGGCAGCTGGTCAAGCTGAAGCTTACGAGCCACCTCCAATCCACCTCCTATCACAAGCGACGCTGGCTGGCACCAAGGCCACATCAAGCTCATCACATGTTCCAACCAGAGATCTCTTGATCTCTTCACCACGGCCATCGGTGGTTTAGGAGAGATTTGGCCAGGTGCAAAACTCGAGGTCGTGTCTAAGGAAGACATTCCTAGCAGACCTCGAACTCGTACCTGGATCCCAGCCGAACACTCCTCTCCAGAAAGTGTTCTGGAAATCATGCAGCTCAGTAACCCGACTCTTCCGACTCATGACTGGAAAGTCGCGAAACTGGAGGAACTAAGGGGTTCTTATAGATGCGCATTAATCGTGATCAATAAGGAATCCCTTAATCCTCTGGCACAGACGAAAGGCATGATTCGGTTCGGATTTGAGTACATACATTTAAGAGTATACAAAAAGGATGAGCTGGATGCTGATAAGCAACCTCCTCCTCCTTTAATACCTGATATCACAACCTCGGATCTCGGAGCGTCGATATCCTTTCCAGAATTGGATAGCGACGACTCCAATCTGTCCGAGGTGACTATTAAGCCATCGGTCTCCTCTTCTGACACCCTGTCGGAAATGGAAACCGATGACGAAGCAATTAGAAGTCCTACACGATCAGAGATAGAAGATGAGCTCTTGGGCACATCTTTAGAATCGGAGGACCTCAACAACACCGTGGTGGAGGCGACTCTGGAAAACTGTAGCAATGATACGGTTTCTCCAGATTAATCTCCACCACTCAAACAAGGCTACGGCCGCACTAATTCTGCGTCTCTCTAAAAACGCAGAAGACATAATCCTAATCCAGGAACCATGGATTGTAGAAGGCGTGGTTCGTGGACTTAGGACACCCACATACGCTCCGCTCTACACAAGAGACAAAGGTAAGCCTAGAACTTGTATATTAGTGAAACGTAGCCTTAATGTATTTCTACTTCCCAACCTCAGCGACACCGACTTAACCCTTACCAGACTAGAGACTGCCAAAGGCTCCTACTGGCTGGCATCGGCTTACCTTGGCCACGAACATGTGGGCCCTCTCCCTGGTGATAACCTAGAAAGGGTGGTTATCATCACACGGTATGTAGAGGTGTAGGTGTACACGGTAGAGGTGAGTCACTTTTAGACTATATTTTAAGTACTAACCTCTTAATTTTCAATATTGGCAATGAGCCCACTTTTATAACTAGAAACCGACAAGAAGTGCTAGATATTACTCTTGTCTCCGACAGCATCACCCAAAGGCTAACGAACTGGATGGTATCGTCTGAACACTCCTTTTCAGACCACAGATAAATCCAATTTAGTCTGAGTGATGCTCCCCCCAGCCAACCAGCTTTCCGGAATTACCGGAAAACTGATTGGTCAAAAATGACCAATACCGGAATGACATGAAAGTCAGGGAATTTACTCAGGCTCTCAATCAGGCTATGGCCTCTTCCTGCCCTCTTATTCAACCAAGAGGCAAGAAAAAGCCACATTGGTGGACATCAGCACTGGGACTGCTCAGAAACGCCTGTAGAAAACTTTTCAATGCAGCAAAAAACACAAGAAAAGTGACTGACTGGGACTCATATAAAGAATCCCTCAAATTATACAAAGAAGAACTGAGGAAAGCAAAGCGACAATCCTGGAGGTCATTCTGTGACAAAATCACAGAAACCTCTGAGGCATCGCGGGTAAGAAAAATCCTCTCTACAAATCCTATGATGCCTAGCTGTTTGAAAAAAACCGATGGCTCTTGGACAACCTCAAGTGATGAATCACTCAACCTGCTTCTGGACACCCACTTTCCAGGTAGCTCCCAACTCGCGGCCAGTAGCAACTGGCCGTGACCAAAATTCATAGTGCTATGTTAGATTCCCGGCACCGGTACGGCGATGCCCCGAACCAAACGATAGCACTTTATTCTCTCTGGGATCCCGCTATCCCAGCTGTGGGTTCTACCAGGTAGCGCGTTAACGGCAGCTAAACCTGGGCGAAATGAAGAAAAAAAAATAAAAATGGGCGCCACGTGATTTTTTGTTGGAATCACGAAACCTTTTAAAAAGAAAAGAAGAAGAAAAAAAAACTTCCCCGAAAAAGAAAAAAACCGAACAGAAAAAAAAATAAGCAACCGATAAAAAAAACCAAAGTTCCACGCAAAAATTAAAAAAACAGATTTTTTTTTTCCACCACGTTATAAAGGCCCCGTTGGGGCTTGACGATTTATTTACTCTTAATTAATCTAGCGGAACACTCGTCAATAGAGTGACCCGCTATTTTCACCGTCCCGAAACAACAAAAACGTATTCTAACGGGTCACGTGTCCCGTCTGTTCTCGGGAATTCTACGCACGCGCGGCCCACCGGAGTCTCGATTTTCCAAAAACCCGAACGATTTAAAAATCTTTTTTTTTTTTTTTTTTGTTTCCACTGTCACTACACTGCACTATACTTATCTGGTTACTCCTAGCGGTGCTGCGCCCCTTTCTGGCACAGTGCCTCGTTCCTTTCGTCCCGCTATTCCCGCTGTCCAATCCTCTTATCCTTTCCTTTCTCCCCTTTTTTTTCTTTGTCGTATCTCCTTTTCCTTATGTTGTATATCCTCGTATGTTAGTTTTTAAAAAAACTTTTTTTTTTCCGCGACTTTAGTTCAAAAAAAGTCTACTCTAATCTAAAAAAAAACCGACAGAATTGCTTCACGCAATTCGCAATTCGCAAACAAAAAAAAGAAAAAGACTCTGCTCTTCGCAGAACGAAAAAAAAATTCCGCAATCAAAAAAAACTTTAGGTTGACCCTCTCTACTCGCTGGTCTTTACCAAAGTGTCTCACAGATCTTCTACGATCCACAGCTCCCGCCAGACACACACACACACATTCAAACGCACATTCTCTCTCGCATCCATTCAGCCGTAGTGGACCCAACGACGGGATTTCTAGCAACCACACTAGCAACCTTTGCTAGTGTGTGCCCCCGTGTCCGACTAGGCCTCTCACGCATACCATTTTGCACATTCATTCTAAACTCCTCAGTCTCGGAGTTCGCTCCCACTTCCAGTAATGACTGGGAACTCCACTGAGCGAGTTTGTGGAAGCTGTGGATCCTAGCTATTGCCTACTCTTAGGTTCTACAAAAAGAAATTGCGAAAAGCAGAGTTTCTTCCATTTCTGATAGCCGGGTATTTTTCCCCCATCGAATTGACTTTCGCAAAAATTAAAACGCCCGCGGGGGAGAAAGGAAATGCTATGGAACGGCAGCTGAAGTGTCGGAAAGAAAGGAAAAAGTGTAGATACAATCCAGAAGGGATTGTATCTCGATCCAACCATCCGTTGGATCGCCGCCCCTCTCAAAAGAAAAGTATAGTGCATGTGAAAATACTTTTCATATTTTTAACCGCGGATCCCTAACTACTCCGGTGGATCGGCGTTCAGATTTGGGGGGTGGGGACTGACAAATAGCGTGTCACTCCTTACAATTATTTATTTATTTTTTGTCATTGGGCCCTTCTGCCCTCTGGCCACTCTGCCACTTTTTTTTCTTTTTTGCCATTGTTAGTCGTTATTTGTTGTGTGTTTGCTGGTGTTCTTTGGTTATGTTTCCCTGGTCCCTCGGTGGAGGCGGTCTTATTACTTGGCCGTCCGCCTACACGCCTCTGCTGCCCCTTCGGTGCTCCATCGGTGGGGTGCTGGCTTAAAAAGGGGTCGTCATCCTTTCACCCATCGAACCTAGCTTTTAAAGCTGGTACGTCGTTGGGGTGTGCCCGATTATACTGGCCGTCCGCCCGCACACCACTGTTGCTCCTTCGTTGCTCCCTCGTTGGGGTGTTACTATGAAAGAGATCGTCGTCTCTTCACCCATCGTTCACTTGGGTTGGTGCTAGCTCCAGCTAGCTGCATCCACATCGGTTGTGTGATGTGATGCCTGTATCCGCACCCACATCGGTAGCAATATGGGGTGTTCCTTAAGCCTCCTGTTGTTGACTTTCGTTGGGGTGTTTGTTCCAGGGATCGTCCTCCCCCACCCGTCATCATCGTGTTGGGGTGTCTGGCTTGAAAGGACCGTCCGTCCCCACCCGTCGGCGACTTTCAGACGTCCTGTCTGATGCTGCCCGTTGCGAGTCTCCCGTCTATTTATGGGCTCCGACAACGGTGTTCCTGGTGGACCTCCTGTCGCACCCTGGGGTTCTTCCTGTGAACCTATGTGGGTTGTTTTCCGAGGTCTGGGATTGGTGGGCCACTGGCTGATGGGACCATGGCTGCCCTCCACCACCGCCAGAGCTCGGTGTTCCCACTCAAAGAAAAGAGGGACCGAAGGGACTTGCAAGGGAAAACGAGAGCCAAACTTGTTGCGGGAAAATTTAACGCAACAATAGTCTGATTACGGGAGACAAACTGGGCGCTGCATAGCTTCAAACCATACAAGTCTGCTGGTCCGGACGGTATAATACCTGCCGAGCTACAGAGGTCCTCCGATATTATTCTACCAGTGTTAGAAAATATTATGAGGAGCTGTGTAGAACTTATCCACATTCCACTGTTATGGAGAGAAGTCAATGTAGTATTCATTTCCAAAGCTGGAAAATGTTCTCATGTGGTCCCAAAGGACCTCAGACCTATAAGTCTATCATCATTCCTTCTGAAAACTTTAGAACGACTGATTGATATCCATATTCGAGCTAAAGTTGATCCAAGACTTCTGTCTACGGCTCAACATGCTTACTGTAAAGGAAAGTTGGTGGAAACGGCTTTGCACTCTCTGACTAGCCACATCGAACGATCCCTACAATATAAGGAGTACACAATGGTTGCTTTCCTAGACATAGAGGGCGCCTTTAACAACGTCAACACATCCGCAATCACAACTGCGCTGTCAACTGTGCAGGTAGACGGCTCACTTGGGGAGCTGATCAGTCTAATGCTAAAAAGCAGGATAATCAACTCCAAACTGGGTGAGACTTCTGTTAAAAGATTTGTCAGTAGAGGTACGCCGCAAGGCGGTGTCCTCTCTCCCCTTCTCAGGAACTTAGTAGTTAACAAACTACTGATATACCTGGAAGCGGGTGGTAGCAGAGTGATTGCCTATGCGGATGACGTTGCCATAGCCGTCTCAGGAAAACATCTAAATACCATTAAAGAACTCCTCCAAGTAAATCTCAACAGATTAAGCCGCTGGGCAGATCGCTGTGGATTGGGAATAAACTCCCATAAAACTGATCTTGTCCTCTTTTCTAGGAAATATAAAATTCCAATCATAGACCCTCCTTCAATAAACGGTACCAGTTTAGCTTTCTCCGATACAGCAAAATATCTGGGTCTCATTTTTGACAGGAAACTAAACTGGAAACCTAACATTCAAGAAAGAGTCAATAAAGCTACAATAGCTTTATTCTCTTGCAAGAAAGCCATTGGGAACAAATGGGGCCTTCAACCTCGCATAACCCACTGGCTATACATCTCGGTCATAAGACCGATACTTACTTACGGGGTGGTTGTCTGGTGGACGGCCTTGGAAAATGCAGTCAACCGCATTAAATTAAGCAGAGTCCAAAGAACAGCATGTCTATGCACAAGCGGAGCCTTGCGGTCTACCCCCTCTGCGGCATTAGATATTCTGCTTCACTTGACACCCCTCGAAATTTTTAGCAAGCAAGTAGCTGCGACTGCAGCTATTCGCCTTAAAGCGACTAAACAGTGGACAAATAATTCATTTGGCCACGCCAACATTCTTAAAACATTAGGAATCCTCACAGAGAACACCGACACCATACCTGAACTTTGGTTTGACAAAAACTTCCATGTAAGCTTCCCCTCTAGATCATTCTGGGAGGAGGATGCTTTCATGGAGGACAAGTCAATCCATCTCTACACAGATGGATCTAAAACCGATAGCGGAGTTGGTGGCGGTGT
Organism: Volucella bombylans; assembly: GCA_949129095.1. Taxonomy (NCBI): domain Eukaryota; kingdom Metazoa; phylum Arthropoda; class Insecta; order Diptera; family Syrphidae; genus Volucella; species Volucella bombylans. The sequence continues at coordinate 96,153,220 of OX422142.1, forward strand.
TTTCTCAGATAAGCTAAATCTAAGCCTCTCTTTCCGTCTTCCAAATCACTGTAGCGTGTTCCAAGCGGAAATTTTGGCGATTAAAGAAGCTCTGTCCTGGCTGAAGAAAAACGTGATATCTGCAAAGGATATCCGCATATTTTCGGATAGTCAGGCTGCCATCAAGTCGCTGGACTCGGTCTCATTATATTCTAAAACCGCCCTTGAATGCCGATGATCTCTCATGGAGATGGCAGAGCAGTTCAACATTCAACTTTGTTGGGTACCGGGCCATAGAGACATTCCAGGGAATTGCAGAACCGATGAACTCGCCAAAATTGGAAAATTGGAAATAGGTATACCAATCGCTACGTGCAAACTAACACTAAAGCTGGATGCCAATAAAAGAACAGACCTTAGGTGGACTGCTGGGCAAACATGTCTAGCGACCAAACAGATCTGGCCAAAGCTGGATCTGAGGCACTCTAAGTGTCTGATCCTTTTAGATAGGAAATATCTCAGCGCCATAATAGGTGTCATTACTGGACACTATCTCATAGGCTAGCACGCAAGAAGGCTTGGCGCTTTTACTAATGATTTCTGTAGAAGCTGCATGGACGAGGAAGAGGAGGAGACAATCCTCCACCTACTATGCACATGCCCAGCTCTCTCCCAGAGAAGAAAGCTTCATCTAGGAGCTTTCTTCTACAATGACCTAAACGATCCAGAAAACATAGACGTTAACAGTCTCCTACGCTTTATTACGAGTATAAGCCCAAACTGGTTCCAGTAGTAAGAGGATCATAGATCCACGTGGCATCACAATGGGCCAATAGGCCTAAGTGGGTTGGTATTTCCAACAGCCACTCTTACCTAAATTAACCTTCTCAACACTGAGGTTGACCACTTGACCAGAGGGAGGAATCTGACTGATCTTATTCATCTGGGTTTTTTTTTTTTTTTTTTTTTTTTTTTTTTTTTTTTTTTACTAGAACTTAACACTCAAGAGGTACGACTACTCATAAAATGCCGGAGCACGTGTTAAGTTTTTTTTGGAAAATTGAATAGTGAGACAGAGAAAGATATTTGGGCTCATTGGTTTTTTTTTTTTTGAGCGCGCGCTCAAGGGGTTAGGGAGGAAGAAAAGAGAGGTATCGATGTACATTGTTTTTAAATATTTGCAAATTATAACGACCAGGAAATACAGAGATCGGTTTTTGTCTGCATGGATGGCATCCAACATTTAATGGGGAGACTAAATTATTAGTGTAAATTGACTTTATGTTGTATTTACGGAACCATTCACCTCACGAGATATCAGTTGCCTGAAAAAATGTCTTTCGGTCACTGCTGGTATTGAATCCCGTCAGTCAGAAGTACCACTTTAGCCAGGCCGCCTACTTAAAGGCATCAGCATCCGTTTTCACGACGAACCTTAGTATTTCAATTATAAAAAAGTTTCTTGGACTAAACATGTAAATTTCGAAAATTTCCAAGGCGCTGTCAGCCTTTGACAGTGTAATGGAGCTTTCGGGAAGACATGTGGATTCTCACCGAGGATTTACGGGGCTATGCTAAGGTCTGTTGGAACAAACTTTCACGAAAATAGTTCACTGCTGCTTTTACCAAGGAATGGTCCGTCTCGGTTGCATGGAGGCTTTCCGTAGTACACCTGGCTCTACTCTAGACGCGCTGATGAATCTAATTTCTTTGATATTCATATCATGAACAGCACTCTCATCATGGATTAGTCGGAATAAAAGACTCTCGCCAAATATTATAGTATAATATACATACATAGAGAGTCAAGCAGCGATCAGATCTCTAACTTTGAACACCATAATTTCGGAATACTGCTATGAATCAGTCTTCTTGATCGATTGTAGCCGGCAGTACAAGCTGTTAGTGCTCCACCGCGGAACTCTTTCGTAACCTAAAATGTATTTACATATGTGCCTACGATATTTTTGTCACAAAGCATTCGAAAGAGTGTCAACACGTGTCAAGTGTTTTCGATTTTTTTCTCCTTCATATCCTATTGTGTTTTTTATTCTAACTGCTGGATGAATTCCACTCGGACGGAGTGAGAATTTTACACGTTCTTGGTCTGGAATACAGTCATAGTGGTGAAGTGCAGTTTACCGTACGAAGTCCCAGTCGCCCGAATACCGATCGTATAACAACTTACACAAGTCTTGCTGTCCTTCCAGGACTGCCAGAGGCACACTTCCAACTGGATACCATTTTCACAGAGGAGGCTGTTCCAGCTTACATCAGTCAAGGTCCAGCCGGTTAAACATCCCTTGTTGGCGAGGCAGTACGATTGCATGTCACATTCATGAGATATCCAGTGCCTGCTGTTAAATGGTTCAAAGCGGGTCAGACAATTACCAAGCCACCAAGTGGTAAGCCAAGTATTTCCCAAGGATCGGATCGTATTGCTGTGGCATGGTGTGGACCACCATACGATGGTGGCTGCTTGTTGACAGGGTTTATATTTGAAATACAAGAAGAAAGCGTAGTTGAATGGAGAGAAATAGCCTCTGTGGTAGACTCCTTTGCTTACACAGTGAAGAACCTTAGACCACACTCTGTCTACCGTTTTCGAATGTGAGCTGCGAATATTCATAGAAGAAGTGAACCAGGACTTGTCAGAGATAGAGTCGAGATTTGTGATCCAGAAGTTTCCCGTGAAGATTCCCAAAAGACAATCTCCATCAAGGCTGGGGGAGATTTCAAGAGCCGATTTGAAGTTCTCGAAGAACTTAGAAGGTCGTTTCGGAGTTGTATACAAGGTCCAAGAGAAGGACACATCTCAAATCCTTGGAGCTAAGGTCATAAAATGTACTAAATTGCGTGATAGACAAAAGGTTCAGGAGGAGATGTCCATTATACAGAGTCTACAGCATCTAAAGCTACTTCAGTTGGCAGCATAATTCCAAAGTCCTCGAGAGATCATCATGGTCATGGAGTATATAACCAGAGTAGAAGTCTTCGAGCGAGTTGTGGCTGATGACTTTACATTCATAGAACGAGACTGTTTTTCAAGTCTGCGAAGGTGTTGACTATATGCACAGTCAGTCGATAGTGCATCTAGATCTTAGGCTAGAAAATATAATGTGGCATAAAGGGAATAGTCATCAAATAAAAGTAATTGATTTCGGATTGGGTACTGTTCGGCATACCAAAATTTACTGCTCCAGAGATCAACAATTACGAACCGATTGGGTTCCAATCAGACATGTGGAGCGTTGGGAGTGATATGTTATGTCCTACTCTCTGCTCTATCACCATTCATGAGAGATTCGAATCTTGACACATTTGCAAACATCACACGAGCCGATTATGACTTTGAAGACGAAGCATTTGATGCCGTATCACAGGAAGCAAACGACTTTATTTCGAATCTCCTGGTTCATCGTAAGGAACAAAGACTGACGGCGAAGAAATGTCTAGAATCAACATGGCTAACACAACACCATGACGAAAATCTAAACAATAATCGAATATGCACAGATAAACTGAAGAAATTCATAATCGAAGTAACTCTGCTGTATCCACAGCTGGATCAATACCAAGTAGTCCACGACCTTCAGTTTCTGGAGCATCGATCATTAGTCCAAATATTTAATCGCATATGACATCCCTCAACGAGGTAGAGATTGACTTCAATCCTGATCTACCAAATCTTGAAATTAAATTGAATGCGAGAAGCTCCCTTAAAGTCCGAGATAAGGCACAATGCTCTGAACGGAGTGATTCTGGTTTCAGTGAGTATTCTACCTGTAGCGGTAGATTATCGATAAACATCAGGCACCACCTAAGGATCAGAGACCACTTTCTGAAGGCGTGTCAGATGACATTCTAAAGATAAAACTTGAAGAAATAGCCAAGTCGCAATTGGTTAAACATGACGGAAAGAACATGAAAGTAAGTAACTCGATATTCCAGCATAGAAATTTAAGGCTACTCCCAGAGAAAGACAGAGGAACAAGTCACTTTCTCCAGAGACAAGATCACCTCCCGAGCCTGAATTCGGTCTAGAACATAAAACTTTGACCATGACAGTTGAATGTTATACGCTCCAGGAGCTACCCAAAAACTGGAAAATATCCTCACGTAGTATAAGGCAGACATTACTGCGATCCAGGAAGTGCGCTGTATAGGATCAGGAATGATGAAGAGAAATGAGTGCGATATGTATTACAGCCGCCACAAAAGGTTGCAAATATTAGGATGCGCATTTGTCGTGTCAAAGCGGTTGAGCTCGAGGATATCGAAGAGTGCAGGAGTAATAACAAGATGCGACACTTTTATAATAACGCTTATAATTTGGCTGCAGGCTACAGACCAGGAACTCAGGCCCTTCGAAACACTAAGGGTAATTTTGTCACCGACCCGCAGGAAATTGTGGATTTATTTAAGCAGCATTTCCAACAGCTTCTTGATGGGCATGATCAGGAGAGAGTGATAGGATATGAAGAAAACTCAACTCCAATCGATGAAGTGGTTCTCCCACCCAGCCTAGACGAAGTCGACACAGCCATTAAAAAGCTGAAGAACAATAAGTCCTCGGGCTCGGACGGATTGTCGTCAGAGTCGTCAGAGTCGTCAGAGTCGATCCATCGAACACGGTCTAGGATAAAACCTAACAATCGACAGCTATAATTTTGAGGTAGTGAAAAAGTTTATCTATCTCGGAGCAAATATAAACTCGACAAATGTCACCCTAGTGGAGATTCGATGAAGAACAACCTTGGGCAACCGCCACTACTTCGGTTTTTCAAAACAACTAGGGTCCAAACTCCTATCTGGAAGGTCCAAAATCATGCTCAACAATACCCTTATATTGGCAGTCTTGCTTTATGGAGCTGAATGCTGGACGATAAGCAAGACAGCGGAGCAGATTTTTTTTATAATTTACGCGCGCCTAATGGGTTAGATACCCTTTTACTGTTGCCAGGGCGCGGGCGGAAAGGTAGAAAGGAGGAGAAAGGAAAATTGTTTTGTAGTGGTTTGAAGGTGTGTTTGGTTTCGGTATTTGCTCTCCAGGGGGTGGGAGTCCGAATAGGACGGAGAGTTTTTTCTTCACTCAGAGTGGAAGGTTATAATTCGCAGTAATTATTTGTGCTTGAAACTCTACAACAGCCAAATCTACGTGTCAGTGTTATGCCTTCACTCGCAGAATTTTTCTGTCTGAATTCCAATTACACAACTGAAAAACTTGAAAGACTTGTTCATGGGCAGGATTCGAACCTAGACCCCTCTGAGTGAGAAGCGATTACTAGTACCACTACACCACGGCCACCCCCAAGATCCTTCGAAAGAAAAATTCTACGTCGAATATTTGGTCCTGTCTGTGAGGAGAGCGAATGGAGGAGAAGATATAACCGCGAACTGTACTAACTGTATAAAGATTTGGATGTAGTCCGGAAGGTAAAATTTCGTCGACTGCACTGGTTCGGCCACATCGACCGAATGGGTCAGAATGCTCCAGCTAAGAGAATCTTTGAATCCCAGCCACCTGGTTCACGAAAAAAGGAAGACCGAACCTTCGGTTTAAAGATCAAGTAATCGCGGACGCCAGAAGCCTCGGTCTAGGAACCTGGAAGCAACGTGCCCGGGGCCCTGAAGGATGGAAAGCAGCATTAGCTCAGGCTCAGACCAAGGGTCGCTGGCCGGATAAGTAAGTAAGTAAATATGTACCTACTTTATTTCAACGGCATTTGAAATGGTCCTTGCTTTTTTTCGGTTCAGGCAAATCGTCAACGTAGCCATGTTCGTTAAATCATTTCCCCATAAAACTGTCTGGCTTTTCGCTATACTTTGCTGCAGTTGTATCGGATAATTTTGGTAACCACGGATGAACAACAGGAAGTACAGCTTCAAACCGAACCTTTATAGAGCACTCTTATAACTTACAAAATCGGCATGCAACTGAAATTACATTTGTCGAGGTAGTTCTAATGGGCACAACAAGTTTTGCAATTAATTTTTACAAACCAAGCGCTTTTGCCGAACACACTGTATAGATATACGAGCGAGTTTTTTTTTAATAATTTTTTCAAAAAACTTGACGCCATTCCTTGTAACGGGGGTTCATCACTCTCAACCGATAATTCTTTCGGACCTTATTGGTGTATGGTCTGTTTATCCTCTGATGTTCATAATAGTCTATGGGATCATTAACGGTGAGTAAATGGTGTTTTACAATCGCAGAAAAATTTTAGCACCAAACGCTCCCATCTCTTCATCCTATCAGGCCCGAATTTAAAGGATGACTTGCCTTACCAACATTCATAACAGCCTAGACTATGTTAAGCCTTTTGGTTTTCGCATCTTAGACATATTGCTGCCTTCCATTTATCCAAAAGGAGACTAGGCGCCAAGCCTTTTTAAACTAAAACCTTTTAATTGCGGGGTGCCGCCGTACTACAATAAATGACTATTCAACTGAATAGCACCGTTTTTTCAAATTTTAAATCATAACAGATATTTCGATGATTGCTATCTTATTGCAAAAAGCTCTCACGCTGAGTTGTTCTAGCATTCAATGCACAAACCATTATTGTCTGATGTAAAGCTTTTACTTAAAACACTGAACAAATTCCAAAACTTTTTTTTTTTCGAATAACATATTGTAAAATGTTTTTGTGGGTTCAAAAGATGGAACTTATTCCTTTCAATATAAGGCCTCATCATAGCGAATTTTGCGTCGGGACATAGGCTTGCGCCCATGCATAATTTAATTGAACGAGGAACTGAAGGTAAATATCCATAGGCAACGTCGAGCATTTGCATGCTAAGCTCTAGAGCAGTTGGAAGTGGACACCAATTTCAGACGGAAAATCATCTTCAGCGACGAGGCAGGTTTTTGAATGAAAATTGCTGAGTTTGCCTTAAAAATCAACATAATCAATACCATCGATGATATCGAGCCCGATTTATGGGGTCAAATCAACAAGAATTAGACTTTTGGGATACGTGCCGCGCAGCGAATTCACTGCGCCCATTTGTCGGATATCATATTAAATAAACATTGATTATATCTCATACATGCGAGTATACAACTTGTTTTATTTAAATTTAAAGTTCGATCATCCTTAATAGAAAAGCCTGTACAACCAAAATCCCTCACCGAATTAAGTGCTGACCCACGAACTGCTGGGTCTTTCAAATCCAATGATTCACGAGGCAGTTGCGAAACTAAGACAGCAAGTAATCAACGTAACGCTATCCAACAAGAATACAAAGGAGACTAACGATTAGACTATTATTTGGAAAGTTCTATCGGAATCTTCGATCTATGTCAGACCGTAGATACGAGTACATAGAATTTAAGATCGAATGCGAGACCTCCGCCTTGTTGAAAATGATAATCTTAGAAACACCAACTACTATAAACATAATTTAAAGAAGTGCTCGACATTTTCGTCAATGCTCCGTCTAAGCTCAGACCGTGGCAGAGGAAACTGTTGCTTCAATAAATCTTTTGACGTAACGTGTCCAGCTAGGAAAAATTTAGAAATCGAAGCAAAATGAATATAAAAAGCTTATTCAAACTTCGAAGAGTGGCTCTTATAAAGGCTTGAAAATACTCGGTGAAGCTGGCAGACTGTCAATGTTCTCAAAAAGAGCAATAGAATCAGAGTGGAAACACTCCAAAGATTTGGTACTTACACTGAGTCGCAAACAGAGACTTTCTGTTTCATGATCGAGACTCACTTTCCAAGTAACAGAACCGGCTAACAACCTGCTCCTTTCACTGAAGCTGCATATAAGCTGAGTAACAAAACACAAGTATTCTTTATATCGAAAACCGTCAAGAGTTTCAGACCTGCACGTCTGACATTCTTCATCTTAAAGACCATGAAGAAAATGGTCCAACTTCATTTGCGCAAAAATACATCCTCTATCCAAGATGTTAAAATTGACTTAAGTTCTTGGCTACTTTATGAATCTATTTCGATGTCGTGTTATAATCTTTATAATATTCATAATAATAGCATACGAGGTTCCTTCACCAATATTAAATCGATCGGATAAGTCGTGATATGTGCTGCCGTTAGCTAATTTTCATAACGCAATGTAGAGCGCTGAAGACGAATTTAGACATGGTCTTCCAGGTTGCGTTTTCCAAAACGTTTGACGTTTTGGAATGCTGTTGATTTAAACTTCATTCATTCAATTTGCAATATTTCTTGGCTTCCACCACAATAAGGAACGGAAAATTAGTAACAACAATAGGCGGAATTCCAAAACGCAGTGTTGCCGCATTACTGCTTAATCAAGCATTCCAAAACTCAAACAGATTATTGTGATGCACTGCATGCTTTTTTAAAACGCATTGTGAATGCATCAATAACTGCGCATTTTTTTTGACGTTTTAGAGTTCAGCCTAATTTTAAATAATTTACCTTCTCAATAATTTTTGCATCATATTCATTCACGAGTTTGAAATTATTGACGCAGTTGATGCTTTCACAATGCGTTTTAAAAAAGTATGCATTGCATCACAATAATCTGTTTGAGTTTTGGAATGCTTGATTAAGCAGTAATGCGGCATCACTGCGTTTTGGAATTCAGCCATATTGTACAAGTTATCGTTACCTGAAAAGTTGTTCTTTTCATTCTGAAATGGCTATAAAAAATATCATCTGAAAAACTGCTTTTTAGGAATACGACGATGCAAGTTCATATATACAAGGAATTGTTTTCTTAAAAACCATTTTTTCCTTTTTTTAATATTTTCATTGCAACCATCCAATAAAGCCTTAAGGGTTAGATTTACAATATTCATTGTCTTTTTTAGAGAAAAAAAGCAAACTAAATGCAAATTATTGTTCGTAAACGTCGAAAGTTATGCATTGCAGTCGTTTTGACGTTTCCACTGCTTTGTTGCTCTTGCTTTGCACAAGGTTTACTTTGTAGAGCTTGCAGTTCTGAATGGGCCCTATATTTACGCAATTCTATCAATATGATAGGTTTTCATTTCTAAAAAATTCTAAGCCCTGGTGACTACTGCAATTTGCAAACTCCAAAGAATAATCCGTCTCAACTACATCTTCAGTAGATCTGATCTTATTAAAACAAAAAACCGAATATCCCTTTCGTTTGGATAGTATTGCGATCCAAGTGATCCCAAAACATTGCCAGGAATGGAATGAAATCTGTTCACATATACAATAAATACCCAAGCAGTTTAATGAAAGAAATTCAAAGATCAAAGGATATCATCAAGAAATGGAACCTGATCCTGAAAGTTCACATTCAGTGCTTTAAATGTCTAGTTGTCGGAAGGCTATGTGAAATCGGATTTTGTTGACCAATCCATATAACTTCAGCGTATCCTGTCAATAATAAATATAAAAACAAATATTTTTTTATCACAATCTATTTAGGAATCACAAATCTGAATTACAAAAATGAATAAAAGCTTCGAATAAAATTTTAGTCGCGATCCGCTGCCCTGCTCGTTATAGCTAAGTAGCAAAATATTCCACTTCGAGGCACCGGCTGAGCAGCCAGAAATGCACCTTTATCCGGTGAGCGCTCGAAAATTTCTGGTTTAGGCTGCGTCGTCGGCCTTCTGCTGTCCACTAGGGATTTCATTTCCGGCGGCTGGGAGAAATTATTTTAAGAAAAAAACGAATAAAATTTTAAGTGAGAATTGAAAATAACATACCAAAATACTTCTTATATTCAAAAGTCGTCCCCTTGGAGGTTTTTGATCAAAAGGCGATTTCAAACATCCGCATTCGACAGATTTTATTAAATAGAAGAGCAAATCATTCCGAAGCTGGGCTTCTTCCAATGAATGCATTTCATTTTTCAGTTTATTAGCCCATGCAACAGCCAGATATTTATCTGACGAATGCGCACAATTATGAAGGCAATTATTGAAGTAGTGTAAGAGAATGTTAAAATTATAATTTAAATTTTCTGAGACAGTTTCCATTTTGAGGTTCAAATTAAGAATGAAAAAATAGGATTATAGAATGAAACTAAAATTCAAAGATTACTAATTTTTTTGGTGTACGAGTATTATATCATAGTTACACAGTTGGAATGTCTTGGAGACTATTTCATTCCAAATGGTGAAATTAGAATTACCGGCAGCTCCAAATATGTAGAACGAACATACAAAATCTAAAGTGGCTGAGCACGTGTTAGTTAGGGTATATAGGTAGGTAAAAGTGGCTGTTGGAAAGACTAACCCACTTAGGCTTATTGGCCCATTGTGATGCCGCCTGGATATGTAGTCCTCCTACTCATGGAACCAATTTGAGCTTATGATGAAGCGTAGGAAACTGTTAACGTCTATATCACCTTGATCAAAAAGTATAACCACCAATAACCACTGTGTGGCGCTCCCATTTTTTCGATTTGAGTTCTGTTTTTTTGCTAAGTTGGTAAATCTGTTGTTGACATTCCCTCTAAATCTTAGCATCATAGCTTGATATTTGCAAAAGTTACGTTGCCAAGAGTAAATCTATCTCTGTGTGTGTTGGCGATTTTTTACAATTTTAGAAATGGATTTAAATTTTCAGCGACGAACTTGTATTAAATTTTTCGTAAAAAGCAGATTTAATGGTGCGCGAACGTTGGAAAAGTGTTTCGGCAACGATTATCTAAAGAAAACAGTCGTTTACCAGTGGCACGAGCGGTTCAAAAGTGGTCGTGAGTCAATCGAAGATGATAAACGCAGTGGCAGACCATCGACATCGAAAACCGGCGAAAACATTGATGGAGTAAAAGAAATGTTGGTCAATAACTGTAAATTAACCATCAGAGAGATATCGGAGGACTTGAACATTGCCTAAGGATCCGTCCAAGACATTTTGGTTAATGATTTGTGTTTTCGTCGTGTAGCAGCAAAGTTGGTGCCAAGGACCTCAATTTCATTCAAAAAAGGGACCGTGTTGACGAGATGATTTTCGATGCTGAATTTGATCTCCCACATTCATCAAAAGGATCATTACAGGAGACGATACAAGAATTTATGAGTACGTCACGCAATCCAGAGATCAGGCAAGTGAATGGCGATCACCCAATACGCCGAGACCAAAAAAACCACTTCGTTTTCAAAAAAGAAGGTAATGCTCACGGTTTTCATGGATTACAACGGTGTAGTGCATCATAATTTTTTGCCAGACAGTAAACAAAGAGTATTATTTGGGCGTTATGACACGTTTGAGTGAAGCAATTCGCCGAAAGAGACCAGAATTGTGGACAGAAAACTCGTGGATTTTGCACCATGATAACGCACCGTCGCACAGTGCCATCATTATTCGTAATTTGTTGACGAAAAATGCAACAAATACCATCCAATAGCCACCGCATTCACCTGATTTGGCTCCCTATGACTTCTTTCTGTTCAATCGAGTTAAAAAACCACTACGGGGAACGCGCTTCAGCAGCCGAGAGGAAGTAATGGAAAAATCGCAAGAAGTTTCCATCAGTACTGAAAACCGAATATAAAAAATGTTTTGAGGATTAGATCAAGCGCTGGCATAAGTGTGTTGCAGTCGATGGGGATTGAAGGGAGCAATATAGATTTAGATGAATAAACTTGTATTTTTAATTTTCTGAATAAATTCCTTTTTGATCAGGTTAGTATTCTTTAGATCGCTTAAGTCATTATAGCAGAAAGCTCCTAAGTGAAGTTTTCTTCTTTGCGAGAGAGCTGGACATGTACAAAGTAAGTGGATTATCCTCTTTCTCGTTCATGCAGCTTCTACAGAAATCGTCTGTGAAGGCGCCAAGCATTCCTATAAGGCAGAGTCCAGTGATGATACCTATGATAGCTCTAAGATGTTTCCTAGTTAGAAGGATCAAACTCTCAGAGCTATTCAAAACCAGCTTTGGCCAGATGTGTTTGGTCGATAGACATGTTGGTCCTACAGTCCACCTAAGTTCTTTTCTTTTATTAGCATTCAGCTTTAATATTAGTTTACACTTAGCTTATGCATAGACATTCTATTCTTTGGACTCAGCTTAGTTTGCTGCAGTTGACTGCATTGTCTAAGGCTATCCACCAGACGACAACCCCGTAGGTGAGTATCGGTCTTATGACCGAGTTGTATAGGCAGTGGGTTATGCGTAGTTGAAGGCCCCATTTGTTCCCAATGGCTTTTTTGCAAAAAAAAAAAATAAAGCTACTGTAGCTTTCTTGACTCCTTGTTGAGTTTGCTGTCAAAAATGAGACCCAGATATTTTGCTGTATCGGAAAAGGCTAAGCTGGTACCCTTTATTGAGGGAGGGTCTATGATTGGTATTTTGTATTTCTTGGTAAAGAGGACAAGATCACTTTTATGGGGGCTTACTCCCAATCCACAGCGATCTGCTCAACGGGTTAATCTGTTAGGATTTAGCTGTAGAGGTTCTTTAATGGTAATAAGATGCTTACCTGGTGGCACATCTTTTAGCAGAAGCCCCACTTAGTTTGGAGTTGATTATCCTGTTATTTAGCATAAGACTGATCAACACATTGCGGATGTGTTGATGTTGTTAAAGGCACCCTCTATGTCGAGGAAAGCGACCATTGCGTACTCTCTGTATTGTAGGAATCGTTCGATTAACCGACTTTCCTTTGCAGTAGGCATGTTGAGCCGTTGACAAAAGTCGTGGATCAATTTTAGATCGTATATGGATATCAATAAGTCGTTTTAGGGTTTTCAGAAGGAAATATGATAGACTTATAGGTCTGTGGTCCTTTGGGACAACATGAAAGCATATTCCGGCTTTGGGAATGAAAACTACATTGACTTCTCTCCACAATAGTGGAATGTGGATCAGTTCCACACAGCTCCTAATGGTATTCTCTAGCGTAGGCAGGATAATATCTGAGGACATTTCTAGCACGACAGATATTATACCGTCCAGACCAGCAGGCTTATATGGTTTGAAGCTATGCAGCACCCAAAGTAGTTTGTCTCTCGTAATCAGACCATGAATTTCGATCACGGTTGCAGTAGTCCTGTTTGGGCTGCTACTGGCACAGAATAATCTCCAGGATTGTCGTTTTTCCTCCCTTAGTTATTTTTCATATATTTTCAGAGATTCTTTGTATGAGTCCCATTCAGTTACTTTTCTTGTGATTTTTTCTAGGTGCTTTTTTCTTCTGCAAAGGTTTCTAAGCGGTCCCAGTGCTGATGTCCACCAGTGCGGCGCTTTCTTGCCTCTAGGTTGAATAAGAGGTCAGGAAACATCCATAGCCTGATTGAGAGTCAGAGTGAATTCCTTGACTTTCATGTCAACTTCATTGGTGTCACACGGTGGGCTTGACAGTTCAGAGGATAGTGTCTCAGACAATATTCCTCTGTAAAATCAGTTTTCCGATATGTAATTCCGGAATGCTGGTTGAATGGGAGGAGCATCACTCAGGCTGAAATGGATGTATCTGTGGTCTGAAAATTAGTGTTCCGACGATACCATGCATTTGAGTGATGTTATCGGAGACAAGAGTGATATCTAGCACTTCCTGTCGGTTTCTTGTTAGTAGGCCCTTTGCCAATGTTGCAAACAATTATAATTTATAATCAAAAAGTGACTCTCCTCTATCGTTGTTGTCGGTACTGCCCTATACCGTGTGATGAGCGTTAGCGTTGCACCCGGTAATGAGGCCAGTTTTTAGCCTTTTTAGAATAAGTGCGGCCGAAGCCTTTTTTCAGTGATGGAGATTAATCTGGAGAAACTGTATCATTGCTACAATTAACCAGATTAGCCTCCACCACGGTGCTGTTCAAGTCCTCCAACATGTGTCCAAGAGCTCATCTCCCTCCTCTGATCGTAAAGGATCTCTTATTAGTTCGTCATCGGTTTCCATTTCAGATAGAGTGTCAGAAGAGGAGACCGACGGCTTAGTTGCAGCCTCGGATAAATTGGAGACGTCGCTATCCATTTCTGAAAACGATATCGACGCTCCAAGATCTAATGTCAAATTTACAGTTTCAGTTAAAGGAGGAGGAGGTTGCTTATCAGCACCCAGCTCATCCATTTTATAAATCCTTAGGTGAATTGACTCGAAAACGAACCGAATCATGCCTTTAGTCTGCGCTAGAAGATTAAGGATTTCCTCATTGATAACACTCAACGCGCATCTATAAGGACTCCTTAGTTCTTCCAGTTTTGCGGATTTCCAGTCATGAGTCGGAAGGGTCGGGTTGCTGAGGCTGATGATCTCCAGAATGATTTCTGGGGAGGAGGGTTCGGCTGGGATTCAGGTGCGGGTTCTAGGTCTGCTAGGGATATCCTCCTAGCACGAGTTGTGCACTTGGCCAAATCTTTGCTAATCTTCCTACGGCTTTGGTGTGAAGATCGAGAGATAGTGGCCTCGGTGCCAGCCAGCGTCGCTTGTGATGAGAGGTAGTCCGAGGTTTTCCCGCATGATGGCCAAGAATTTGCCCGAAAGTTTTAACTTGACACCAACTGCCCGTCGCGTCGTTTTTGTCGATTACCTTATTGAATATACTTCGCTAAAACACCTCAGAGACGTGCTGTTGGATGGCCCAGATGTTTTGGGGGTGTAAGTTTTTGGCCTCTTGGGAACCAGCACGGTTAGAGTATTGGGAGCAGTGGGTAATCCGTCTTCTAGGATGTTATCAGCCCATTCAATCTTGCTCTTTATGTTCGCATTTCTCTCAACCTCCAGAATGGATCCCAAGGTTTTGATAATACGTAAAGCATTTCTTCGTCTTACGTAAAGCACCGTAGACGGAGCTTACCGATGCGGCTGAGCCCCTAATTTCGCAACATGGGTGGCATCCAACATTTAATGGGGTGACTAAATTATTAGTGTAATTGCACTTGTTGTTGTATTCCAGGCAACCACTCATCTTACGAGATTTTAGTGGCCTGAAAAAATGAATGTCTTTCGGGTGAGTCTGGTATTGAACCCCGAACCGTCCGATTTGGAAGCCAATACACTACCACTTGAGATACGGCCACCCACTATGCCCTGGTAGATCATCTCATGATGCATGCGTTTTAAAAGAAAATAAACTTGGAAAAAAGCTAAGTAATGGAACTTTGAAACTGCCTCCTGATATTCACTTAATCGAGGATTCAGAATATCCAATATCTACCTACTTATTGTCAGCCTACAAGGAACTTATTTTTCAATTGCTTGTTATTTTCTCATATGACAACAACAATTCTATTACTCCCTCAGAAACGTCCTTTCACTTCAACTTCCACCCAACAATCTAGTCAGTAGTGTTGACTCTGTTGATTCCGTGGTGGAATCTACGAAAAGATCTCTGTATTACGCAACCGGTCTCTTACCAACGAAAGAGAACTCCTTCTTCATCCTCTCCTTGGTATACTAAATCTGGTTCTGAATTTGATTATCGAAATTACCTACAATTTCACTACCACTTCTTCCAACTTTGTTATATTCGCTATATTCACTAACAGATACCTCAGATGAATGCAATCTACCCTCACTTCTGACCCCATTAATTTGAAAAAAAAATCCGATAGCTATCCGTTTCCGGCTTCCCACGTGATACATTTTCGAGGCTGAAATGCGCTCGTTTACCGCTACATCCTCAAATGCGTCATTAATGTTTTTCATTGCCAATGACGCTTATGTCCCATTTTAAATTCGTAAAGGAAGAGGGTTCGAATTTGAACTGCCAATAGCAGTTGGTTCATAGAAAAAAAAATAACGGTACCTTAACGAAAAAAGAAAATCTAACGTTCTGGCACAGATGTTCACTCGAGAACTTCTTATTTCCGTCTAAGCGAAAATCGGGCATTCATGTGGTACAACCCAATAGATCTAGTGGGGATTTAACGTCAATGAATCATTCGATTAATTCTCTAAATGCATACGAGGGTTGTCTGTAAATGACTGAACTATGATACAAGACATTTTTTCTCAAATTTTTTTTTATTTTTCTACATAGTCTCCTTGTAACTATACACACTTCTCCCAGCGATGCTCCCATCTCTCTAACCTGTGCAAATAGTACTTGGCGTTTTTCTTTGCAAAATAATTGTTCACGAAGGTGACTGCCTCCTCATTTGACGAAAATCTCTGTCCTCCGAGCGTAGTTTTTAGATGAAGGAACAAAAAGAATTCGCTTGGAGCTAGATCTGGTGAATAAGGCGGATGGTCAAGCAGTTCAAACCGTAATTCATGGATTTTCGCCATGGCAACCGCTGAGGTGTGATACGGCGCGTTGTCTTGGTGAAACAGGATTTTCTTTTTCTGCAAATGTGGCCGTTTTTCCGCAATTTCTGCCTGCAGCTTGGCAAGTAATGATGCGTAGTATGCTCCTGTAATGGTTTTTCCTTTTTGAAGATAATCGATTAAGATAACTCTTTTGCTATCCCAAAAAACAGTCGCCATCCCTTTCCCAGCCGGAAAAACAGTTCTTGTTCTTTTTTTTTTTTTGGAGCCGACTCGCCCTTTGCAGTCCACTGTTTTGACTGGATTTTTGTTTTGGGCGTATAATGGTGTATCCAAGTTTCATTTACAGTAATTAATCGGCGCCAAAACTCGGATTTATTGCGCCTAAACTGCGCCAACAGAGCGTTGGAAATGTTCATTCGAACACGTTTTTGGTCTAACGTAAGCAATCGCGGCAGCGAACTCGCGGACAGCTTTCTCATGCCTAAAACTTGATTTAGTATGTAACAAACGCGTTCTTGGGACATTTTCATAACCTCTATTATCTCTCTCACTTTAATTCGGCGGTCGTCTAATACCATTTGGTGAATTTTAACAATGGTGTCGTCACTGGTTGCAGTTTTTGGACGTCCCGAACGTTCATCATCTCCCAAGCTCTTACGGCCACGTTTAAATTCAGCTGCCCAAAAATTGACTGTGGTAAATGATAGTGCAGAGTCCCCATATACAGAGTCCAACTCATTTTTGATTTGCGTAGGCGTATTGCCTTTCAAAAACAAGAATTTAATAACAGCTCGATACTCAATTTTTTCCATTTTCACAAAAAACACTCACATCGACTCACTCAAACGACAGTCAACTAAAAACTGCGCGTCCAAAATGACTGAAACTTCGGTAAGGAACTGTCAAAAGATGCACAACTAGCATTCACTAGCTTTTATTGATGAGTACCGTTATCTTTACGTTGCGGTCGGAAACTTTTCAGACAACCCTCGTACCATTGATTTTTTTTGTTTGTAAGTCTTGCATTATTTGTCTGTTCTACTGGTATGCCATTGACTGTATCACAGAGCTATGATCCGAAGACAGGTCTTTGTTGCTTTGAACTACGACCTATTTTCTGTTAATTCCTTTCGTTATGAAATTTCAAACTAAATGCGCATTGTGACTGCACCTCGCACCTGTCATACAAGCATGCGATGCTTTTATGATGCGATGCGTATCCCGTTGCGTTACGAATCATGATGTTTTGGAATGTTACGCGATACGCAGTGTTTTTTTTTTCTAAACGTAAAACACTGTGTAACAAACTGATTGGAATTCATATATATAATCATTTCCTAAATAATTGTGATGCTTGTGACAACCGATTATTCACAAAATATATTTTAGAGCTAAAATTCAGCTAGAGCTGAATTCCTTTTCAAACTGCAGCCTCGTGGTAATTAAGTGTAAAATCTCGCTTTTTGTCCATTGATTTCTGCATATAAATAATTATAATAATATAACTGAATGCTTTTATTTATTTAAAAGAAACTTACTTCTCGGAATTCGCCATTATACTTCAGATTGCATAAACCATACAAACAACTGTCATTTGCATCGTGCTAGTTCATGAAGCGCTGGTTGTTTTTCCTTGCGCAGTATATACATTCACAATGAATTTGGGAACGTACTGCGTTCTGTCACCTGTTTCGGTTTGCATAACGAAATGGTTGCTGATGCAAAAAGCAGGCAGTACTGCATTTTGGAAAGCCGCCTACATCAGGAATGTTGTTTTTGGGTCAGGTGGACAATAAGTTGGGCATCCAGCCGATATAAATTCGCAATTAAAATTTGTTTTTGCTTTGGAGAACTTCATGCCTTTTGGCGTTGTAAATCTTGACTCCCAGAAGGTGTGTTTTACGTTATAATCACTTCTGATGATCAAGTCTCTCCCCAAGCTTTTAAACAGGGCAGTGAGATCTACATCTGAAAGCGAATACCTATTCGGACAGTACGAGTATTTAGCCTCTACTTTGCATGGATTGCTTTGCTATTTCAGGCAATAAGGTTCCAATATACTCTTTACAATAACAGCACTACCTCCCCAGGCCATGTCAGCCGGATGGGGAGAGTGTTAGCAAAGGTAGTCAAGGATTTTAGTTTTTTTTAATTTTTGTTCCCTGTTTGAAGTTAATCTCAGTAATCAGGCAAACATCAATATTTACACTGCATAGAAACGCCTGTAAATCAGGTGAATGTTGGAGAAGGCTACTTGCGTTCCAGGCTGCATCTTTTAGGGGTTTAATCATTGATTATCTAATATTTGGATAATGGTAGCAAGCATTTCTCTTGCTCTACATGCTCTACAACTGGCATGTTTGTTTTAGCAGTAGGTGCTGTTTTGCCCAGTAGTTTACTTTACAGCATTTACTTGTTGTATATTTCTGGATGGTTTTTGATGGTGATTACTTGCATTGTATTGCAATCGGATAGCCTCTGTAACTTGCAGGGTATTCGCCATGACAATTCATACGAGTATGTACATTTAACTTTCTGGTTCTCCTTTAGTGGACAGCTATTCGTTGGATGCTTACCTTCACATTTAAAGCAAACAAAATCACTTCTGCAATATGCTAAATGTTTGGGTATGCCCAAAGTTTGGCATAGTTTGCATTGCGGTAAGGACTTGAAGGTTTTTGCGAAATAGCTCAATCTTGACAATAATGCCAATTATTGATTTAATGGAGTAAATTATACCGACATCTTCTTGATTGTGAAAAGAGAGCATACTATTAAAACAAATAACTATTTTTATTTTTTAAATAAGCAATTCTATTTATATTTCAGTTTCATTGTTGCATTTCTCTTATTTATGTTTCATTTGTTCACCATTTACTTTTACAATTGTGTTTTATAGCTAAGTTTTGTTTATATCTTACAAATGAAAATTATGTTACATTTTATTCATTTTCATTTTATTCTCTTTTTTTTACTTTACAAAATAAAAATTTTACATACATATATTGTACAATAAATATAAAACATTCTTGTTTACAATGTTAATTCATAAAAATTCTTTGACGTGATTTTGTTTTTGTTTTTCTATTTTTTTGGGGAATCGTGTAATAGTATTATTTTTAAGTTTTTTCATAAATTTATTTTTAAACTTTAAACAATAGACTTAAGAGCTACTAAAGTCTTCAACAGTATAACGTGTACATCAGAAAATAGTTTTGTTTTTGTTTTTAATTTATTTATTTTGTATACATTCATACACATACGATACATACAATATATAATATGTACATATTTTATAAATTAATTTTTATCATTGTTCTAGACTGTAACCTAAAGAGTTAGTTAACAGACTGTTACTAAGAAATATTTTACATACTATCATAATTTCGGACTAATAAGAATAGTTAAGCGTCATAGCTAAAAGTTGTTTTACTATATCTGAGTGTGTGTTGCTTTTCTTTACTCTATTTAATTATAAATTTGTAGCAATTGCATACGAAAAGCAAACAAACAACCCTAAAAGTACAGAAATATGTTTGTGATGCTATGTTTCTTTTATTAATTTTGTCTACTGTATACATATATTAAAAAATATAACAAACACATGTGTTTGTATACAAATACAGTTGAATGTTACCTAACCAACTGAGGTTTTGTTCAACGTTTGGAAATTTAAAATTTAATACAACCCTAGGAGACTTTTAAATTTGGAATAAATGTTATCTGTTTAATTGATGAATATTTTTGGAGTGTACTCGTACAAGGGTGGATCAATAAGTCCGCGACTTTTTGAATTTCTCACATTGTAACATGAAAAGTAAAGCTCCGTCAACTATAGACTTCTGATCAAATAGACTTCTGTCAAATTTGAACCAAGCTGTGTGATATAGTTTGAGTCTGACAGCCATTGAAGGATGACAATCGTGTGAATTTTGGCGAAAATGACAAATTGGATAGTTGATATCGGCGTTGTGCAACCGATATCCGGGCGAATTTTTGCGTCGTTTCATAACCGCGTAAGAAACTTGGATTCACTTCAACACACCGGAGACCAAGCAGCAGTCGAAAGAGTGGTTTTTCCGTGGAAATTAGCACCGAAGAAGACCAAGTTAGGTCTATTGGCTAACAAGGACATTGCGACAGTTTTTTTTTTTTTTGGAATGCACGTGGCATAACCCACATCGAAATAGAATCAACGGAGAATGTTATACCTACTTATTGGATCGGCGGAATTTGATAATAAAAAAAGTGCTCTTTTTCGTAAAGAAAAAGCAACCAGCGAATGGTGCATAGTCGCTATGGTGAAATTTCCGCAATATTCTCTGGATTTACCATGAAGTAACTATCAGGTTACACCACACAAAATGTCCAATTTTGGAGTAGAAACTCCAAAGCTAATCTAACTTGTTTATACATTTTTATTTAATCAACATATTCTTAAAATGGCTGGCAGAAGAACTAGTTTCAATAGAACGTAGCCGGGTGTGGCAGATTGTTAAACCTTCTGTAGACATGATGTAGTGACAATACAAGGCAAAGATACCAAACGTTGCCAAATGATATTTATAGAAACCTGCCATCGATTATAATGACACATTAACACTGTGGCTAAGTTAACCATACGTGTTGTACTAACTGTAGTCATTCAGTCAGTTATCTAAGTTTATTATTTTTATCAACTGGATGTGAAGACAGCTTTCCTTTAGGAAGGGAGAATATGCTAATATTCATTGACACTCCTTTTCTGGATACATTTTTAAGTAAGAAACAAACTGCTGTTTCAACTTCGTCAAATCAGCCTGAATATGTTGCATTGAGATCTGCAATGGAAGATTTTGGCGACATAAATAATGAGCCATACGAAGACAATCGTGGATGTATCGGAATAACTCCTTAATTAGAGAGCAAACGATTGAAGCACAGATTGAAGAGCATTACGCCAAGGATAATTAAAAAAAACTGCAGTTCGAATTCGCCCTATAGAAATCATAGAGAAGTTAGTTGATATTTTTATGAAAAGTCTGGACGTCTCGCGCCTTATATATTTAAACAAAGATCTTGGATTACAATATTAAAGAGGTTGTTGAAATTACCGAAACATAACGTATGGCAACGTCTCCGTCTTTTTATGAACGTTAAACGCTTGTACTCGTATACTTGTCTTCTTTTTTTTTTTGACAAAACGGTTTTGTAATTAATCGTATAATCACTTTGTTATTTTTCTTGAAGTCTTGTTTTTTTATTTTAAATAAAGAACAACAGAATTATTAAATGCAAACCACTGTTAATTTATGAATGACCTCAGCAAACTGAAAGAAAAAGTAATTACTTTACATAAGTACAAATATGAAACACAACTTACGACCTTCCGATTTATGAAAATTTCTAAAGGCCGTAAAACGCCATGATGTTTACGTAGTCGTACTTCAAAAGCAAAGGCGTAAAACAAGCTAGTACTTATAGAGATATACTCGTATATCTTCGGGACTATGATCCGTATGTACATATGTGTGAATGTAATCGTATACATAGGTACGAGGTACGAGTATAAAGAATTTCGGAGTCGCATTCGTTAATCGGTAAACAATTTTCTTAATACCGTCGTGATGTTTTCAGTTTCAAGTCAGCAATTATTTCTTCAGTACTGGCAGGTTTCGGTTCCCAAGATGGCAGCGTTTTCGACTCTTTCGCTACTTTAAAATCAGTTTTGCCTGGAATAGCGAAACTTCGATTTCGAAGCTCACCAAATTTATTCACATAATTTTGGCAGCTTTCTTTCTGCCTATCTTTTGGTTCGCGCTGAGAACTGTGTACTACTGATCGATAATGCTTTTCGAATGGCTGGTGTTCGGAGTGTGGTCTTGATTTGGGAAATAAAATCTGTGATTGTCTGATCTCGTATCGATGTTGTTTCTCAAGCTCTTCTAACTGCTTGCGTTTTTGTTCAAACGTTTCGACGAGATTCTTACGTTTTTTGTGTTGTGCGTATGTTTCGTCTATTTTTGGCAATTGCTTTATTGATTCTGAAATCGTTTCAATTTCTGCCGTTAAGGAGGCTACCATAATTGGGTAGCCAGAAGAATGTTTTGGAGTTGTGCTGGAAGCACTTTGAGTTGACGAAGGTCGTTTGGAGTACGTTGGTGGTTTGATGCGTGGAGGAGTATTTTCATGCGAGACGACTGTTGTGGGAGTTGATGTTGTTGAAACTTTTGGGCTTTGAGAAGGTGAAGCTAATTCCGGTTTTACTGATGAAACTGATTTGTGTGACACGGGTAAGGATTTTCGAGATTTTTGGCTTGAAGAAGGTAAATCGATATCTGCTTTCAGCAAAGGTGATGGTTTAATCGGAGGAGGCATTGTATGCAAGATTTTAGGAGTTTGAGGAGAATGTACTGTATCTGGTTTGGATGAAAAGCATTTAGATGGGGATATAAGTATTGACTTAACAGGTTTTATAAGTAGTGAAGATTGCTCAGAACTTGAATTTGACGAAGTAGACTTTCGTCTTCCCAGTACGGGTGTTATCTCCGGAATTTTCGTCACCAAAGGTGAAAACGTTACTCTACAATTGGACAACTTAGATTCAGCCTTTGAGGAACTACTTGGCAATGGAGACTGTGCTGGGCTGGTTTTTGGTGTTGATGGTTTGGTTGGATTATTAACCACCGGTGGTGTACGGCAACTTTTTGGATGAGGATTCGGTGGCAGCTGTGAAGTCTCTTTTGATTTATTCACATCTTTATCCCAGCGTGTGCGTTTTTTTGCTATTTTAATGGGTTTGCCAATCGTGTCGGCTTGGATTGTTGCGGAAGGCGGTGGGTTTACAACGGTGGGAGTTGCTGGTGACACTTTTTCTGATGAAAATACCTTTGACAAAAGTGGTTTCGATGAAGCTGATTTTAGCAGAGCGCTGTGTTTTTCGATATCAATTTTCGGTTTATCGATAACAGGTTCGACTGGTGATGGCATCTGTTTCGGTATTGGTGATTTTTCTAAAATTGAAGCCGTCAAAATGATTGGCATTGAAGGAGTACTGATGGGTGAGGAAGAAGACGCAGATGGCGACGAAGATGGAACTATAGACAAAGACTCTGATTCGTCAACTGATGTGATGGGTAATGAATTTGATGTGAGCGGACTTATATCCGAATCACTTGAAGAGTTATCATCCACTTCAAAAGAAGCATTTTGAAACGAAGTCTTTGGCTTTCGCATAAGTACGTTAACTGGCGATTCCCGTTTAAGTCGATCAAAGAGATCATCGGTTGACAACCTTGCAACGGCTTCTGCTTTTGGCTTCTTAGTGGCAGGTTCATCGTGCAATAGACTGCATTTCAATTTGACGGGAGCATCAGTACGTGGCTTCTTGGTACACGGCTCATCAGATATGTGTCCATTATCAAGCTCGAAATCAATTTTTGACATTTTAGTCGGATGATCTTCGTGCGTTGAGACAATTTCAATATTTGAAAGTTCTGTATCAGTCTGCACTTTGGGCTTTATATTTAAGGGTTCAACTGGCGACTTATCTTCTCCCAAACTATTTATAACTTCCTCAATTCTTGGTTTTTTGGTAGGAGGTTCACAGGATGATACGTCACTGTCTTGGGTTTCTACCTGAACGGCAGATTCTACGGCTGGCTGTGGAAGAGAACTTCCATCTTGTGATAGTTCTATCATCTTCAATTTATTGGGACTAATTTCAGACTCAATAAGTGAATTTTCGTTGTTGGACTCCTCAGATGGTAGCTTATTTTGCTGCTTATGCTTTTCGGGTGCAACTTCATCTAATTCAGGGAGTTTTACCAATGTATCCGTCGACCGAACCTCGTCGACTGTATCAGTCGAAACTGTCAAAACAGTTACATCTATTGGGGTGGGTCTAACCTCTGTTATGAAAACAGGACTTTCTTTGACAGGTTCAACAGAGCTATCTAACTTATCATCAGAAGACTTCGAAATATTTTCTATGTTCGCTTCCGATGGCAATAAGCTCTTTTTAACTTCAATCTGACTTGGGCTCTTCTCGACATCAGCATTGGGCAATGGGACCTTTACTTCAATCGGATCTCGCTTAGGCGAAGCAGATTTGATTGATTTCCTTTTCCAGAACGGCGTTGGATGAGATTTCAATTTTACAGGTGAACTGATTGCTTCTTTCTTTGGAGGTAGGTGTATGACAAGCTTTTCCTTCTTATATTTCGGCCTGTCGACAATTTCTTTGTTCTCCGGAATGTCTTTAGCAAAATCTTTGTTCCGTCTCTTCGATGTTTCACTGCCTACAGATTCTTTTTCACTGGTAGTAGTTGCAGTGATGAGATTTGAGACTCGATTCTCTTCGGGACACAAACTCGTATCTTTGAGATTCGAAATTACCACCTCCCCATTTAAGGAAGATTCATGCGCTTTAGGAGTTAAAATATCCAGTTCACTCTCACTCGATTTCAGGCCATTTACAACTATAGGAGATGGTGGTGCCTGCATTTCCTGCTCGGTAATGTTCTGCTTACTCTTTTCCAATTCAGATGCCGAAAAGAATGGATTGTTATTAGCTAAGAGCTCATCGTAAGATTCAAATCCAACGTCGGTTGATACTTCGACAGCCGGTGCATAGTAGTTGACTGTACTTTGTGTTGTAACATCATTGGCGGCCAGAGTATTCGATAGCTGTTTGCCATTTGTTGAACCAAGCTCATTAACACGACTTGGTTTCGGGTCGAAGTTGGCTACAGTATAGGGAAACAACTCATTTTCAAAGTCAAGTTCAACATCAGGCAAAGTAATGTGCTTTGGAGACTTGCGTTGAATATCAAATGGACTCACGGTGGGCATAGTATCGATTTCTGGTTCCAGCACAAGTAGCGGTGGTCCAAACAGGAATGTTAAGTCACTTTCAAACTTGTGTCGATCATTGCCAGAGATCATGCAATCGCTCGGTTGGAATGGATTCGGTTCGATCATTACTTTCTCCACAACATCTGAAAGGCATTCACTTTGAACAATGCAATTCTCTTCAAATATTGGACTATTTCCGATAGTATGAATATCTGCTATGTTCGTCATCACAAATGGATCCAACTCCATTTCTGAAGCGGAATTGCCTTCTGAAGTGCTGGTGTCAACTAAATGTTCTGGATTTTCAGATTCGTTGTCATTATCTTCCTCAGAGTTTGTAGGTTCGGCGGATGCCTCTTTTGAGCATTCGGTGTTGGTGTCACAAACGAATTCAATACTTTTCTTTTGAGAATCAGAATTGCTCGTTTGGTTGTTATCTTTTACATAAGCATTGTTAAGCAACAGATCTTCTGGCTTTAGTAAAGTGGGATAAAATTTGGACTCGATGTTATCGCAAGTATCGCCGCTTCCAGCGAAAATGTCCTCAGGTACGCTATCAAACCCATGCGGTCGATTGGTCACAATAATTTTCGACATACCGGATGATTGATTTTTGTCCTTTTTAGATAACTGATTGCCAAGTATGTTTTCAATCGACATTTCCAACTGTTCCTCAACTTTTCGAACATCGTTCTTTTGTTCGATCTGAATGTCAGTTTTACCTCTGATCTGAACATCGTCCTTAACTTCGGACTGAATTGAAGTTAATTCTGAACAACCAGTAGTTGTAAGGGATATTGAGGATACGGTGGACGTAGCAGGTGTAATAAGTAAGGAAGACGTAGAAGGAGAAGATGTGATAGGCGATACGGAAGCTATAGAGGATGTAACAAGTACGGTGCATACGGAAGTCGTAGAGGGTACTGAGTCTCTAAGAGATATGGTGGTAGTTGCAGATAACGGGTATGTATGTGGAGTAGAAAATGAAGATGTGACGGGAAGAGCTTCAGAAATAAGGGGTATGGAACATATCTCTGTTGTAGTAGACAAACTAGATGCAGAAGAAGAGAAACATGTAGAGGATATGGGAGATATAGAAGGTGAAGTTGATGTGGGCGATATACAATCAATAGATTCGATTTCGGGTTTTCTGGCAGACATTGTAGGAGTTATGATGGAAACAATAGAGGGAATTACATCTTGCGGACCTGTATGATTTCTGGACACTTCAGGGCTTATAGACGATTTATCTGGCATTTCGGAATCTAATGAGTCTGCAGAGGCTACAAAATCATTAGTAGATGTGGAAACTGTAGGCATAATGGGGACTAAAGGTGTTTCGATCGCTTCGGACTTTTCAGAGTACTGACTTTCATATTTTTCTTCTAGACTTTCTATTGATTTCAAAATGACGTCTGTACGCTGCTTTTTGGTCAATGGTATTTCTGGCTTTATCACTAAACCTGCTTCCATACTTTGACTCCTATTCAGCAATGTTCCTGTCAAACTGCTTGCGTTTATGTTACTGCAATCCAACGAGAGTCGTTTTCTTTTACCATGTGATTTTGATGTGTTATTGTTATCATATCCCTTCCACAACCCTGTCCATTTCAGTTCCTTTGCTTTTAAAACCCTTGCTGAGGTCGCGGGAGTGATTGAATTTGGCTGTGATATTTCTTGAATTGTATGCAGATTTAATTTTTTTACTAGGACAACCACTTTCTTTCTTGTAATAATCGTAGCGTCGAGCTTTTCCGCTAGATTTCTATCGGAAGGTTTACTGACGCAAGTTAAGTTTTGTACTGTTTCAGGCGTGGCAACATTCTCTTTTAAAACGTTTACTTCTAAGTTTGTATCTTTCGAAACTGAATCAACAATTTGTTGAGCAGTACATTTTGTCTCTTGTTCTGTGATTTCTACGGATTCTAGAGCCCTTTGAGGTGGTTTGTTAGATAACTGTTCCTCAACTTCATTTGATTCTTCAGGTGAAAATGTAGTGATTTGCTTTTCGGGCCCAACTATTTCATTTAGTGTTGACTTTTCAAGAGGAGTTATTATTTTGTCTGTTTTTTCAACAGATGTCACTTCTTGTGATTTCATTTCTTCAGAGGTCTCATCAACCTTTTCCGATTCTGTACTTTGGTCTACAACTTGTGTCTCGGATTCGAGGAGTGCAACTTCGGTCTTTTTTGATAAATCACTATCCTCTGCAGTAACTTCATCGGGTTCAGGAGTTGTATTGTCGATTTTTAATTCTTCTAAATTTTCCTCTTCTATTAAAGATTTATTTATGGCATTATCAGCAGAATCCGTTCCTGTGTCAACGATTTCTGAAGTCAAGTCATTTGGTTGTAAGATTCCTTCATTGATCTCTTCTATAGAAGAGTGATGTAGTGCATCATTAGTTTTGGCTTCAACATCGTTTACTAGAACTGGCGTACATTCGATTTTTGGTATCGAATCAACTATTTGAGTATTCTCTGTAGGTATTGTACTCGCTTCTGTGACTTGGTCTGTAGCAATTTGCTCAATTGGTAGAATTCTTGATTTTTCACTTTTAATGGTTCGTTGTGGTTTCTTCGCAGATTTTCTTCTACTTTTTTTACTTTTCTTCGAAGGTTTTCGCGGAATTTTTCTCTCTCTTTCAGTGGGCTTGGGAGTTTGTTTATGTAATTCAGCATGTTCAACGGTTTTTTCCTTGTGTTCACTGGACTTTCCGTTCATTACCTCGACTTCGATTACGATTTCGTGGATATCAACTTTAGATTCAGTACTAACATCTACTTCAGATGGTAAGGTGACTTTCGGTTGTTGGTCAGCGCTTTTCTCACTTAATTCAAATTCCACTTTCGCCGGCATGTTCGAATCTAGATCACTTGGTTTACATGTGGCCGATATCGTTTTGTTTACGGGTTCTGCTATAAAAGATTCTGGTTTCTGTTTGGATTCAGGAACATTTAGCACTTCTTTTGAGGTTTCAGTCTGAGAAATTTCAACATATTTGGACTCAATTGGCTTTTCCAAACCTTTAAAAGTCTTTTCCGATAGTTGTTCATCAATTTCTGTAGCTCTCTCTACATTTTCATTGTCGATCAAGCCAATGTTTTTGATAATTTGCTCTGGTTCTGACTCTGATTCTGGTGGTATTGCCGTTGATGTGGGTTCTGTTTTGATTTGCGGATGATAAATTTCTTCAGAGTCGTTAACAGTTTCAACACTTTGAATATCGGTTTCAGTATCAGCTGCTGTTGCATTTTTTTCAAGTGAATGTTGGTCTCTGAATGAGTTTTCTGCATGTTTGGAGGCATCAGCCGTTGATTTAATTTGTTCAGAATGTTCAGACTTTGTAATGGGTTCGGACACAGAAGTTTGTTCAGGCTGATGTCGTGATCTACTGTCTATTTGAACAATTTTCACGACATCATCTAAATGCTCAGAATGTTCAGACTCTGTAATGGGCTCGGACTCAGAAGTTTGTTCAGGTTGATGTCGTGGTCTACTGTCTATTTGAACAGCTTTCACGACATCATCTGAATGCTCAGAATGTTCAGACTCTGTAATGGGCTCGGACTCAGAAGTTTGTTCAGGCTGATGTCGTGATCTACTGTCTATTTGAACAGCTTTCACGACATCATCTAAATGCACTTTTTGGTTTGGATCTGTAGCATTTTCAGAATTAAATTCTTTAAAATGCGATCCACTATCTGCTGTCCCATGTATTTCAACTCTGATGAAGGTTTTTCTCTGATCTAATACGCCATCTGTAGGTGTTGTCTCTTCTTCAACTTGGCGCTCTTCTTCAATGTGTTTGACAACATTTTTTGATTGTAAAATTTCTTCCGAAATTTCCGCAAAAGGGGCTTGCAATGATTCTGTGTACTTTAAGTCATTTCTTGGCGATTTATCTTGTTTCAACACAGTAACCTTAGGCGTGGTTTCGGGATCAGATATTTGCGCGCAATCCAAACTCGCTGATTCCTTCTCTGATTCAAGCTTTGCTGATGCACCAGAATCTGACAAATCTGTTACTGGCGATGGGGCAGCAACTGCATTTAAGAATTCATTACTAGAGATAACTGTAGATTTTGTCGTTGCTTTCTCATCTGGCTTTTGTTCAAATTGAGTTTGGTCAACCTCTGCCGACTTACTAATTTCCAGTTTTTTTTCCGATTCGGTTTCTTGTGATGCCTCTGATTTAAAAGTATTTTTTATCTTTTTCTTTACCTTTTTGCTCTGTTTTCTTTCTGGAATACTTTTACGAGCAGTTTCTGCTTCTTTTTCTGGTTTAGACAAAGTGGTAGTCCGTATTTCAGCCTTCAAATCACTTTTGAACTTAGTTTGGTCATCTTCTTCAAACTGAACCGTTTCAACAGGCTTCAAGGACTTTTCGACTTCTAAAGCATCAACTAAAGATTCTCCATCACCAGACGATAACGATTTCGTTGTCAGTTTAGAATTTTTCGTGTTTTTCAATTTACTTTTCGACTTCTTCATAAACTTTTCGTTTTTCTGTTTCTTTTTTGATTTGAGTTTAGATTTGGACTGTGACACTTCGAAATTAATTACTTTTGAAATCTCAGATCCAGTGGTATGTTGGAGACCGTCTCCGGAAACCTCGAGAGGCATTGTTGACACGAGAATTGAGTCACTTTTTGAAATTTCTAAGACTGATTCATTAAGACTATTCATATCTTCTAAAGCTCCTTCGGGTTCCAATTGCACAGATCTCTTTTCCTGTGATGATGTAGACTTTGGAATTGGTAGAACTTCAGTTTGGGATTTTTCTAAAGACTCTTCAATCTGCGACGACTGGTTCGTTGTCATACTGGGTTCTTTTGGGCTACTTTTACAGTCTTCAATTCCTTGCATTTGTTCTGCGATTTCTTTGAAATCTGTTCCTTTTGACCGGTGGAGGGCTAATTCTAGAGATTCAGTTATTCCCACTGGCTTCTCATTTTGATGTTGGTGATTTGCTGAAGTCTTTACCATCTCGGATGCCACACAGCTGCTGTTTGTTTGTTCTGCAATATTCCCTATCGGTTTGAGTTTCGCTGACCTTGTGACCTCATCGGGCTCTGATGTATTCTCCAGTTTAATTTGAACTTTTTCTAATGCCTCCAAACTATCAGAACTTTGTAAGTTTTTAGTGTTGGTATTCAAAGCGTTCATGGGTGGATCAATGGTTGCTATGGATTCATTTGTATCATGTCCTCGTGTTGCTATCGGTTTTAGAATTTGCATATCTTCGGTATTCTCCAAAACAACCTGAACCGATTCAATTTCTGCCGCTGAACACTCTGCTCTCGCTTCATCATCTAATATCTCCTCTTTTATCTTTACACATTCCCAATTTTTATTGCTTCCGGTACATTCGCTCTTTTCTGCAGACTTTGACTTAGGATCCGATGTGCTTCTCTGGTTTTTGTGAGTACCCTCTGGCAATTTAATAGCCCCTAATGTAGGAATTTCTGTTGTGCACTTGATTTCATTTTTGGTTGGTAACTTCTTAGTCCTCTTCTTGGTTTCTTTCCGAGCTTCTTTACGATTTAAACTATCAACATCTTTCAAATTTTCCTGTTTTGCAATTTTCTTTAACTCCAGTTGCTGGGCTTGAAGCTGCTTTGGAGTTTCTTCTGAACTCTTTGCTATCTCTGCGCTGGGTACAATTTTGGGATCTTCTGAAGCTTTTTCAACAAATGTCTTATAAGCAAATGCTGATAGTTGTAATGTTACTTTCAACTCTGTTATATTCTCTCTTATCGATTGAGTTCCTTTTAGTGCAACGCTTTTTTCTTCATCTTTCGATTTCGGGGATGTTTGAGACACTATTTGTGGGACTTGATTTTGATCATTTTCCTTTGACTTATCAGATTCGACTTTGTAAATTGCAGATGGTGGTTGGGGAGATTTCAAATCTAAATTCAAAGTCTCAGAAGATGTATGGACAGATACCTCTAAAGTTTCCTCTTTCATCATTGGTATTCCTGGAGCTTGGCTTGTGTCTAAAACTCCACTCTTCCTATCAGTATCAGTATTCCCAATCGACTTTTCCTTACTAGTTTCTGGCACGATTCCAGTGTCAATAGGACTGACTATGGTGTTCTCAACATTCTCGGATTTTATTGTCGATGGTTGTTTCATTTTAATTTTTATCAATGACTTTCGTCGATTTTTCTTTTTTCCAATCTGAAGTGTTTCAATCGGCTCAGACTGATGACTTAGTGAAGTACTTGAAGCTGCTTTCTTTATTGATGGATTACTACTGCTGGGACTGACTTTGGGTCTTGCTTCGATAAGTTCCTTGACCACCTCATCAAGTGATTTACTATTCTTTCTAAGTGAGAATGAAGTCAACCACAGTTCTTTATTCATAGTTATCTCTGCCGATTCATCGGATTTATTAACATTCACATTCTCCGATTTAGGAGGAGATTCTTTCTCCAAAGACTGAGAACTTTCGGTTTCATTTCCAAGGATGGAATCAATACTAAAGGATAACCGTTGCTTTATTTTCTGAATGGGTTTAGGTTTCAATTCTTGATTTAAGACTGCGTTATTTGGTTGAACATTGCTGTCCAACGCTTTGGTTGGCGTGAATTTACTTTGTTCTTCTACTTTGTTATTTGATGGTTCGATTTTCTTGTTTTTTTTATTTGATTTTAACTTTGTAGAGGGTTTAGATTCGATAGATTCTGCAGTAAGCCCTTCTGTGGCTTGTTTATTGTTCTTGTCAATGATACGCCTGCCCGTTTTGGATGAACTCTTACGACCACGCCTCGTTGTTTTTGGCGTTATCGAAAAATGTTCAGTTAGCTGTATGATGGGATAGAAAGCTGCAACTTCGTCATCAGTGGATTTTCTCTGAAGCATAGGATCCATACGGTTATCGGAAGATTTTGGTACATTTGCATCGGCAAAGAAAACATCAACTTCAGGTGTTAACTTAAATACGTTAACTGGAGACAGAAGCATACCTTCGTTGTATTTTACTGTTGGTGGCGATATGTCTTCTTCCATTTCTGCTTTTTTGTTGGCCTTCCGCAAAAGTTCGTTGACTTTCTTTTCTAAGGCCTCTTTCCCCCTATTTCCTCCTCGGACATTATTTTTTGGAGTTTTGCCTCTTCCTTTTCCTTTGGTGATGCGAGACTTTCTATCTTCCAAATCTATTATAAGCTTGCCAGCATCATCACTGTCTGAAACATTACCCGAAGGAGCATTTACTATGCTTATTCCATTCATGTTGAAGCTGTTACGTTCTAATGCCGCATTTGTGCCAGTGTTCAATGACCGTAGAATCTCTTGGGTTTTCTCATGTTGCCAAATAGATTCAGTTGAATTATAATCGCGTTTCTTGGAGGCCTTCTTCGATGTTGGTTTGGGTGAAATTACAGATGGAGTTACCAATGGTAAGTTTTCAATTCGTTGACTTGTGCTTCTTGTAAAACGAACACACTGTGACGAGTTTTGATTAGTTTTCTTTTGCTTACGCGACTTTCGCGGCTTTTCAGGTTCTATCTGAAGTGTGTCGTCAACTTTATTCGATTTTTTTAGCATATTACTCAGAATGGTTGCAGCTTTTATGTCTTCTGGATTATATGCTGTTTCTATAAGTGGTGTCTGATTAAGAGGCATTATGGCATCCATTGTTAGTTGCGTAAGGTTTGTACAAAATTCTCGAACACGTGTTTGATAAGGTGTTGATGGCTCTGGTGGTGGTGGTGGCAAATGATGACAATCGGGAGAGGTGTCTTCAGGCATAGCTATTGATAGTTCTGTTAGCTTCTTAACACACCTGGGTTTCTTTCGTCTGCCCTCGTTTTTAGTTATCATTAATGTTTCATCGTGTGGAATTTTGATGGCTTCTCCTTGGTTAGTTCTTTCTTGATTACTCACTTTTGGTACATTTTGTTCAAAAACGGATGCATTGCGTTCCGTTAAAGAAGTTTTTGAATTTTGATTCCCTTTTGGGGCATGAAAATCGGGACTATGAAGCTCTTGACTAAGAGTTTTATGATTTGTTTTTGAGATGCCAAGCTTTTTAAACCATGATTCCTGATAACGAAGATTCTGATCTTCCTCTTCTTCTTCTTTTTCAGGAGAAATTTCAACCTTTTTAAATTTTGTCGGCGGTGGAAAAGCTTTTTCATTCAACTCACTCACCTGCTGCTTATCATCTCGTATGACCAAATTTAGTGGAACATTATAGTTTGGGATCGGCTGAACATCCTCAACAGAATATGTTATCTGTTCAGTGTTCGCTTCTAAGGTTTGAACTTTAGGCATTTCTGCGCACTTAGTTAATTCGCTGGAGCCTAAATTGAACTCTTCATTGATATCGGCACACTGACTGATTCGTCGCTTGAGGCGCATCTTTAAGGGTGTTCGCTGATACTCAGAGTCGGATTCGCTGGTGCGTTTAGGTCTAGGCGATGGTTCTATGAATTGAGAAACAGAAACGAACATCTTTTTGGAATTACTTTCATTTGTGTTTGATGATACACTGGCTAAAGATTCAGTCAGTGGGGTTGGTGTTGGCGATTTGCGACCCATGTTGGTTTGTGATCGGATTATTACAGGACTGGAGGTATGATTTTGTTCTTCTGTAATTAAGTGTGTATTTAAGGGATATTGATTCGAAAATGCTATCGGATTACATGGGATTTCTGGTAGTTTGGGTATTTCTTTTAATATACTTAAAGAAATAATTTTTCCATGAGTGGATGGCGTATCAATATCTTCAGCATCTTTTTCATCTAACACCGGAGTTCCACAGTCATCGTGGTATGTATGATATGTGAGTGTTGTACTCTCCTGAGATGTGATTTTAGAAACTTCTTGATCTTCTATGGACTGTGATGCCTTAGGTGAGGAATCAGATTCGAATGTATAATCTTGATAGGGACTTCCAGCACTCTCTGATCCAAAGCTCGTTAAAGGATCATCCAAATCTCCAGCTGCCACTTGAACTTGAGTGGATAGATTTGAGTCTTCTTCAGATGATATTATTTCAGTTCTTCGCAAATTCAATAGAATTGGAGCTTCTGCTTCATTGGACCATGACTGGGACTGTGAAGCAGGATTTACAGTTTCTATCTGGTTTTGGCGTTTAGATGACAATGGGCATACAGAATATTCAGCAGATGCTTTCGATATAGTCTTTTTTGGAATTGCACGTTGTGTGGGTTGCTCATTTTGAGTTTTGACTTCCGATGTTGAAACTGTGCTAGCACCGTTCTCTTGTTCGACTTCGACCAACAATAAAGCTACCTCGTCTTTTATTATCGGTGGAAAACATTCCAAGCTTTTGTGAGCATTTGATTTAGTTTCAGGAATTGCTGGTACCGATTTTATGAAATCGTTTCCAATAAGACAATCAAGTGTTGCTTTCTTCTTTTCTACTGTTTCTTGCGACATAGCTGATATTGTTGATTTTATCTTTGTACTTTTCAGGATATCGTGGGCTTTTGAATTAGATTCTGGAAGGCTTGACTCAGATATAATGATTTCGTTTGCAACCACGCCATCAGAAGTAAGTTTCTTATCTAGTGTTTGCTGTGGAAAATTTTCCATCGGCACAGATGATTTTGCTGATTTTTCTAAGATATCGTTCGCTTCAAATTCAGTGTCTTGTATTTTTAGCAATGGTTCAGAGTTTTCACTTATATTGCTCGATTTAGTTTCATTTTGTCGTATTTCATGAGACTCCAGCGAAGACATGTTTATAAGACTCTGTAATGCTATAGATTCGACAGTTAAAGCGCATACTTTTTCTACAGCATCCTTTGATTTAATCAGAACATCATTTATTCTGATAGAAACTTCATCTATCGTTAAAACCTCTTCAGTGGTTTTCTCTGCACTCGATTCGTAATTCGACACTTCTGTGAGCAGTTTTTCCTCAGCTGTTGACGAAGTAGCAATCATTTCTGATTTACTCGAAGATTTTTTATTTAATGTATCAACTTTACTCGTTTTCTTCGATGTATCAGTTTTATCTTCAAGAGGCACATCTTCAGCTTTTGCACTTTTTGATGCACACTGATTCGCCGGATACTCATCACGAGGACCAAGGACAACTGTGTCAACCTGTGTTGTGTCTGTTATTAGCTTCTCTACTTTCTTCTCTTCTGTTTCCTCAGTTGCAACTGTTTCAGTTGTTTGTAGAGTCGCAGTTGTTTCTCCAGTGGCTTTGTTTATAATAGACGTATCTGACTGGTCAACGATCTGTTTATCTATCGTAGCCATATCTTTGCATAAATTACTTGCATCGCCAATTTGAGTAGGTGGTTGATTAAAAAATTGATTGCTTTCAGTTTTATTCGTATCCTCAACTTTCAAGTTGTCAACTTCAATAAATTCTTGTTCCGCAATTGTCTTTCCTTTATCTATATAAATAGCGGGATCTGTTCTTGAATTGTTTTGTTCATTCGGTTTTTTAAGGATTTCATTGTCTAATTGATCGTTTTTATCGGTGATTGTAACAGGAGATTGAGTGCCTTGATTGGCTTGAAGTTCTGATACTTTCTTTTCTGATTTCACGGGCTTTGATTCTAAAGAACT
This sequence comes from Volucella bombylans, assembly GCA_949129095.1. Classification (NCBI taxonomy): domain Eukaryota; kingdom Metazoa; phylum Arthropoda; class Insecta; order Diptera; family Syrphidae; genus Volucella; species Volucella bombylans. Next base: position 96,188,735 of record OX422142.1, read on the forward strand.
TCCATTAACAACATCTTTGCTCTGATCTAGTTGACTTTCTTCGATTGGTTCGGAAGTTATAACTGATTTATTTTCGGGCTCTTGTGACGAGATGTTACTTTTATCAAAATACTTCTTTAACTCACCTGACAAGGAGGCAATACGAATCTTGAGTTTGCGATTTATGCTAAATTTATGTTTGTCAGTAGTGTTGATGGTGAGAGGCTTTTCTTTACTTTTAGTGACAATTTGTAGACATTCCTTAGATTTCACTTTGTCGTTTGTCTCAGTTACTTTAGGAGTGCCCAAGTTTTTGGTTTCCTCAATCGTGAGCAGATTATCCGAAAGTTCTATGGCTTCATTTTTTTCTTTTTGACTGTTTTCATCGGGAAATTGCATCACATCTACGGAGGCATTTTTTAGGACTTTATGATCAACTTCTTCTACCTCAATCTGTGTATCATTTAAAGCTTCAACTGAAGTTTGAACCTTTGCATGTTCTCCAAGATTTTCATCTATATTGGTTTTTATACATTCACATGTATTCTCATTTTTTAAGGAATCAAGACTTGGTTTCTCGATTTCTTGTAAACCTTCAGAAGGAACTGTTTGTTCACATTGAGTTTCAGCAATATCTCTCACTATGAGTAAGGCATTTTCAACGCGTTTTTGTTTATCGGCAATTGATTCATCCTTAGAATACTGGCTTGGATTTTCTTTATTGAATTGCATGTCTACTGCCTTTTCTTTCTCCGTTATATCTTGCTTATCAGCAAGATGTTGATCATAGGAAATTTTTATTTGACTCTGAGGAGTTGTTTCATTGACACTTACGTCAGCACTCACAGAGTGCGCATCCTTTTTATCTATGAACTTTTTATTTTCAATATACGGTTTGTTTGCAATTATTTCACTATTAAACAGGGATTGATTTTGTGTCTCAACATGGGTTACTACAACTTGAATTTTACCATCGTCTGATGGAGCTTGATCTTTCGAAATAACACACTGAATCTGTGAAACTGTGTCATTAGCCTCAATTCCTAGTTCAGATTTGTCAACTCGTACTGAATTTATAAACTCGTCTGCCTCCTTTTCAATTAAAACATGAATCTTATCATCGTCTTTTGGAACTTGGTGCGGCTGATCCTTAGAAATTACACTCTGATTTGCAAAAGTTGATTCATTGATTTTTTCCTTGAGTAGATCATCGTCAACATTTACTACATACACAGCTTCGTCGTCTTCTCTGTTATTTACGTCACCATTAATAAGACATTGATTTTGTTTCCCAAAGTGAGTGGCTAACATTTGAATCTTGTCGTCTTCTTTTGGACCTGGTTGATCTTTGAAAATCGTACTCTGAATTTCAGGAGTTGACTCATTGACTTTAACTTTGAGTACAATATCATCAACACGTGCAATTGTGAGCACAGATTCATTCTCTTTATTGCTAATTATATCACCCTTAATAAGACATTGGTTTTGTTTGACAAAGTGGGTGGCTAAAACTTCAATCTTATCGTCGTCTTTTGGAGATTGCTCCGGCTGATATTTGGAAGTTATTTTCTGAATCGGAGTTTTCTCATTGTCTGTACATTCGAGATTTACTAAGTTTTCAGATTTCTTTCTTTCTGTGTTAATTGTTTCATTTCCAGTGGTTGATTTGCCTTCCTTTATTTCATGTGTAATGAGGCAACGATATTCTTTCACGAAGGTTGTATTCAAAACTTGAGTTTTGTCTATATTTTCAACAGGTGGCTGATCTTTGATTTCATTAACTTCAAATTTAAGTATATTATGGTCGGCTTTTTTGTTATCTACTTCATCTCCAACCTCAAGTTTCTTCTTCTGACTAATTTTACTTGGAAACTTGTCACCTTCCGGAGTCAATTCTCTATAGTTCTCATCCTCGGAAGTTTCACCTTCGGTGATGTAGTTTTGAAAGATTTGATCATCAGAAATTTCCTCGGCTAAAACTTCGATTTCAGGTGCTTCATCATATTCTTTATGGTGATGCTCCTTAGCACTTGATTTATTAGTTATCACGAAGTTTTGAGAGGATTTCGAAATCTCCGTTGAAACGTTTTCAATTTGATTTTCGCTTAGCACAACTTTTGTGTCTGTACAATGAGCTTCTTGTTCGGAGATTACGTTTTGACTGATTTTAGACACATACGTGTGATCAGTATCTTTAGGAATGCGAGCAACAGCTTCATTGTTTCCTTCAGAAGAATGTTCATTATCAACACTATTTACTTCTGAAACGACATCTTCATTGATAGATTCAGAGAAATGACCACTATCTAAGCTATTTACTTCTTCAAATACTTGGTTTGGTATATCTGTGGATAAAAATGTTGTTTTTACTAAGCTACTAGAATTAATGCCCTCCTTAAGAACTACATTTTGAGACATCATAGTTTCATTTGCAGATGTGTTACTTTCATTATGGATTTCAGGTTCACTATTTTCAACACCAGTGTGAATTTCCAGAGTTAATTTCGTCGAATTACTTTTATTCAAATGATCGTCTGTAGAAACTTCAGCTGCTTCGGTTGCTGACGCTTTACTAGTAACCGCTACAACCCCTCCTTTTTCTGTGACATTTTTCGATTCAATACTTACTGAAGTTTGCTCAACCGCTTCACATACCAAAGTTTCTGGGTTAATTGGCTCATAAGCTGATAAATCATCTTTTGATTCAAGGTTTGCTGAATTTTGTTCAATCACATCATGTGTGGAAGCTTCTGGAGTAATTGGCTCATAAGCTGGTGATTCTATGTCTTCGTCATTAGACGCGTCTTCATCCCCAAACTCTGTGAAACTATCTTCAAAAGATAATGTTTGTTTGACGTTTGAAAGATCAGATATGACTTTATTCTGTATTTTGGAATGCGAAGATGAAGTCTCATTTAATAGCATTATTTCTGGAATGCCGTAGGTAAAGCCACCTTCAGTCTTTCCTAACTGCGAAACTGCTACTGATGCTTTTTCTATTTGTTCTGTTCTTGATATCTTTGTTGCTCCAATTTCTTGCGGTTGGGGTGTGATTTCTTGTATAGTATTGCTACCAATTGTTTCATCTATTAATCGTACAAGAGATTCAGAACTTTGTACACTGTGACCAACCTCACTTTCTTTATATTTTTCAGAGTTTGGTAAAATTGTTGTCGATGTTTTTAATGATGTACTTTTATCTGATTCATTTGAATCTTTAGATATGTCTGTTTGCAGATTCAAATTCTCTGATTCAGTTCTAATTATAATCTGTCCCACTTCTTTGGGTGAGATTTCCTGAGGATGTATCCGCTCTACAACTTGACTGATGTTGATGTCTTCAAGCAAATCCTTTTTAGATATAGTTTCGTTTTGCAGAGAAGACGACACTTTTTCATTAGTTTCTACTACTTCTAGATTATATTCCTCCATTTTAGTCTCCTCCATTGAGCTAAATACTTCTGCCGGAGATTCTTTGTTATTCGATTTATCATAGAAAATGTTAACCTCCTCAGTGTCGCCAATAAGAACCGACATTTCATTTAAGAACTCGTTGAGATCTTCATTATCAACGTCGTAGTTTTCCGAATTGTCTTTTTCTTCAAATTCTTCATCAGACGTGAATGTTGTTTTTTCAGCGTCTAATGAAATCGTTTCCTTCTCAACTGCTGAAACTTCACTATTCGATCTCTTAAATGATTCTAATGGTTTGTTTGTAGATTTACTTTGCTCTAATGTGTCAGTAGTCTCCTCTCTTGAATCAAGTCTCGAAGATAGTCTTGAAGCATAACGCGAACAAGTTGCAGCAACAGATTCTTCTTGGGATATCTGTAAATTGGAATTTACAGATGTACCAGATTTTCGGTCAGACGGAGAAGATGTTCTTGTCGGAGAAGGACTACTCGAAGTTGATCTTCGTAGTTGATAAGGATGAATAGAAAATATCACATTATCTGAAGTAGTATCACCAGTACATCGGATTGGTATCTCAGATGTTGATGAAGTCGCTTCTTCAATGACTTTAGAGAATTTACTCCACTTAAGACGAGAAATATGACGTCGACCCGATAAAGAACTTGTGTCGGCTTCATCATCAGAAATATCACTAAAATCAGTGCTCGCTAGAATACTGCCACGTCTTGGGGAAGTGTGAACAACACTTAATGTACCCACTTCCCGCGCATTTTCTAAGGAACTTACATTAACAGATCCGGAATTGTCTGCATTGGGAGAACTTGCGCAATCCATAGTAGTGCTTGAAACCTCGCTTGTTATGCAATCGAGTTTCTCTTTGCGAATTGGCCTTTCTCCATGTGGACCAATTCGTCGGGAGACTCGTTCAGGAATTGATTTCATTTTTGAATTTGAACCACCTCTAACACGTTCTTCACTATTAGATTGCTTTTCAAGTGCTACAGATACAACAGACACAACATTGTCCTCTTCATCAGAGGATGATGATAAAACGATTGTATTGCTTCTTTTCTTTAAACCAATACTAAAATTACTATTACTATCACTATTGGTACCTATATCTACTGCTCGTTGTTTTAACGTTTCTATGTAGGACTTTTGTGCTTCAACTGGTTTAGGAGATTCGTTTGTTTGCTTTTCATATGAAACGGCACCCCCGGTTCTTTTATCACTAATACAATCATCGACAATAACACCGTCATCATCGTCATCGGTGCTATCTAGTTCGATAACTGCATCTTCCTTATTTGACAAAATATTTAACTTATCACTATTTCTAGTTTGTGCTTTTTTCTTAAGACTAAGACTTAGTTCTTTACTACCACTACTACTACTACTAATACTACTACTTCTACTATTAATTTTGCTTAAATTAGAATGATTTAATGTGTTGCTTATTTTAAATATATCACAGTCTGTTGATAAATGCTGATATACAGCGTTAGTACCTTGTTTGTCAATGTTGTTTTCGTTTTGCGGTTCCAACTGAACATGCTCTTCTGTCTTCCCTCGAATCTTAGACGTTGGTGTTTTTGATGAGTCATCCGATAGAGATTTATTTTGCCGTGACGATCGTTTCAAGTCTTGAATTAAGATTGGCTTTGGTAGTGGTACCTAAAGAAATGTCCAAAGGAAACAAGACATGTTTTACATTTGATATAAATTATGAAATGGCAAAAAGATTTTCTTCAGATTAGCAAATGTCGTTTTGTTTTTGTCATTTGAAATTGCAATTTAGTTGCATTTTGTTAACTTGTTGTTAAAAGCAAATCGTTAAATTACATAATTGCAAATTAATATTAAGAGAGAAAACTTATTAAAAATTAATTGGGACTTTTGCACAAATAAAATAGTTGTTGATTGAAGACAGTGTTGATTGCTGAAACGTGTTGATTGCAGAATAAATGTTGATTGTAGTCTTATTGATTGGAGACCTTGTTGGTTGTGAATATAATAATTTTTCTTTGTTTTTTTTTTTTTTTTTAATTTATTAAACTAACTTAAAGCCCAACATAATATTAATTACTTAATCAAATACTTTAAATAAAAAGACAAAGTGCATGGCAGAGCAAAAGTTATTCTAACGACGATAAAGTTAAAGTATCCGGCAACTTTTTTTATTCAACTATTTTGCAGTATCTTTAAGACGCTCATTCACTTGAATTTATACATAACTAGGTTTGCGTATCCATACACTTTGCCGAACTTTTTCACATTTATATGAAACAAATAATTGTTGATTGATGCCATGTTGATAGATGTTTTGTTGATTGATGACAATATTGATTGAAGAGAAACTTCGGGTTGATTGAAGATTCCATGTTCGCTTTTAGCTTCTTTTAGTATTTCTAAATTGTTCTACTTTATTTCAAGATTTCGATTTTTAATAAAAGCAATTCAATCTGAGGAATCATAAATTTTACATTGCATATGAAAAGTATCTAAATCTCGATAGTTAATTATATGAATGGGAAATTTTGTTGAATGCCTAAATTCCTTCTGAAATTATTTAAATTTTTTCAGTATGTGTTAAAGATAATATTTCTATGTTTAATTCCAAATATAAGAATCTAATACCCATTGGACTAGGCTACGAATTTTCTGATTGTCCAAGCTTAAAAGGTTTATATTATGTCATTAACCATTAATATGTTTGTGCGCTGTGTGGTAAAAAACTAATCGGGGATGAACATCGGTTCTGAATTTAATATTTTAATGAGTCGAGAAGAAAGAGTTTTCTAATATATTGTTGTAATTTTAAGTGACCAAATATTGGAATTTCTAATAGAAAACTGGTATTCGTTACTGTTGAGCAATGCCAATACATGTTTGTGTCGTCTTATAGTTTTATAGCTTTGAGTTCTACGAGTATCCAGCAGGCACAGTAAAACGTCAAGCTTCAGAATATTTGGTTCCACGTCCACCTGAGAAGAAATTTAATCCGCTGGTCATTTCCTGCGCTTGCTTAATTACTGAAGTAGTTTGAGCATATAGGTTTAAAAAGACCTGCATGCTAAAAAAAACAGTCAAGAAGGGGGATCCACACAGGGGCCTTTATGGACTCTGTGCCTTAACTGCTTGCCTACGTGCCTTAACTGAAGTGCGACTATAACCTCCTCGTGGTGCCTTCTGGTACCATCATGTCTCTGCCCGATTTCTAGCGGATATAATTGGATAGTGTTAGGTCAGTAATACGCTGACTTGGAGTGCACAGGCGGTGCTTCATTTCAATAAACGCCTTAAACAAAAGAAATATTCAGCCATAAAAGCTTCACTAGCCTTAAGAAGCGAAGGAAGCAGCGAAAAGTTCTGTAATGAACCAGCTGCCAACAGACGATGAAATACAAAAATATTAACGGATTGGAATTCAGATTATTAAGATTATTAAGTGGCGCCGCCAAAAAAACGGCTGATCAATGAAGAATCGTACGCCAGAGCTCAGCAACTACATCCAAAGCCGCCGCAGAAGAAACAAACAAAAATCGCACAACTAGCCGACAAAGACCAGGAAATATAACTAGCCTTCTTGGATTCCGTCTACAATGCAGGATATTTTGTCCTTAGCTTGCAACTGCGGAGTGGACACATTCACAATGATCGCCGTTGAAAGATACTGCATTGTGTTCCACAGACAAATTCAAAATTTCTCGCTCACTCGTTGCAGTGAAGTACTTTTCGAACTGCTACCAACCAGATGCTGGACATTGTACACCGGCAGAATAAAGGCCTCAATGTCGGGTTTTGGCGCACCCTTAAACGTGTGGAGAAGGACTCTAATGCAGTGTTGGTTCTAGCCGTGGATCAAGAATCTGCAGCTACGCTGGAAGAGATGAAGGACAGGTTCAGCTACAGCTTCGGTCTGATTACACGGAAGATGAAGGCTGCAAATACGAGCGCTAATGAACTGGCCAAACCAATGGTGACTTCAACACCAATAGACAAATAAGCAATAGACAAATAAGCAATACACAAATAAGTGCCTACAGGTGAATCTCCAAAATGCTAAAGCAGCAACGATAGAGCTGCTAGGAGTTTACCAATGGTATCACGAATATAGGGCAACTACAAGAACTCTGGATCAAGCACTGTTTCCAAAGCCTCATTAATAAAAACACACAAGTAATCTATGATGAAACTGCAGCCAGACTAAGGGCGGCGATAATTATAGACACTGTCATTGAAGTCTTGCTATTTCCAGGATTCCTAGATGGGGGCACATTTGCAATTTTGGTCGCAGCTTATCTAGAAGAGAGGTCGTCATTTCCTGATCTTAATTTCCAGGCGACTCTGAGCATACACAACCTGACGCTGGCAATAGACTAATGGAGCACTGCAATACCTATTATTTTCTATTTCCAAAACTAAAGAAAGAGATTTAGCTCAAACGATGAATCGTCACTCAAACAAATGTATATTTTGAGCACCTCAACAATAATAATAAGCCAATGGCCTAGTGGACAGTATAACATGTAGCGCCTTTCTATCGTCCGAATCAATGTCGTCCATACAAAACGGTTTTTCAATAAAAAAAAATAAGAAGCGGGGACAGTTCACAAACGAACTTCTGTCGCTAGATATGCTTTTGTGCCTTAAGATCTACGCGTGTAGACCGAAATATTTTCGTAAAATTTTGATATAGTGGACAGACAAAGGCCACATTATTGCGATCGAGAATTCCCGTCGTTCGCCAAATTTTAATTCGCAGTGGCTACAGTTTCTTCTGCGTGCACATTACGTTGACGCGTTATTGGCTTTACTTCATTTAAAGCGCATGTGGGAAGAAATTATACATAACATGGCGAACAGCGTACTCAGCGGGTGGATTATGGATTCAAATAAATTTGAATTAAACGAAAGTATTCTTCTGGATAATAATAATTTGGCAAACAATACTAAACTATTGGTATATTCATTCAAAAGCAAAATTAAAATTTATCAAAGCTGATACAGATACGCCACAGATTTTTAAGGGCTAACGTACTGAAAACATACTGGGCTTTTCATAAAAAAAAAAAACATTATTTACGTTCTTAGTCGTAGCAAAATAACATGATGCTATACGAGTATATGTATAATATGTCAAACAAGAGCAAAAATAAGACGACATGCATGCCAAGTGTTAGATGATAAGTGCAAAAGAATAAACCGAAATTATGTTACTCATTTTTTCGAAGTTTGAATTAAATATTCGGTATTATGAAGTTACTTCTTAATACATACATGCAACCACATATAGCAAACATTTTCAGTAGTACGGGAAGCTCAAAGAGCATATTCGATTATTTGTTAGAATATTATTAGTACGATACGCGTATTAAGAAAAATAAATACAACAGTAGGAGCAGCCGAAAACGTACAAAAACTATTCTATTCTATTCCCTAATTAAACCATTATTTCTAGAGATACATTCTTTTCATTGCTTAAGTGAAAGTGTATAGAATATTCAACCAGTTGTTTAATTTGCCAGATTGCAGAATCGCTTGTAGGCAGGCGGCAGTGAAACTATCACCTCTATTTAAGATCTTCAAAAAGTAAGAACTCATTTCATGTTTTATTGATCAAACAGGACATGAATTCACACTCCGTCGTGCGACAAGGGCTTTAAGAATATTAACTCTGTTCATTTTAACAACAAAACTGAGCCTAAGGCACAATTGCCTCTAATGAGACTACTCGAAGTCTATATGCGTGATCAGGTTATCACGTCTGGAGAGGTGGGACACATAAAATTGCATACAGATTCATGCCTTCACGCATACGCATACGGAATTATGGCATCATGGAAGTGAACGAATATGAATACAGTACCTAGACGAACATTTCTTCTGCACAGCAGAGGAGTGATCCTGAGGCGAATGTAAATATTTGTGTCCCAGTTCAACGGTCTGGTCAAGAGATAAGAAGCGAGTTGCCCTCATCTATACAGCTGAACTCCTACATAAGATCGGAAGCGTATCGAAAATTAGCGATTGACTAATTACAATGAAACTGATAACTGAACACAAAACTTGAAATACATATTATTACACGCAGTGAACGATCAGAATAAGATATATTTTAGCGCGATTTTGAATGACTTGTGGTGATGGAAGGAAATGGACGAAAATGAAAGCAAGGAATGTTGCAAAAACAGAGGCGAACAAAGTGGTTACTAGAGCACGTTCGATAGCAGTAGAAGAACTATATCTCGAATTAAAAGAGGTTCCATCACAATCCATAAGCAAGCGACAAGTAATAGAAGTGCAACGAGCTTACATTTTTAAGATTGCAGCACGATGAAGAAAAAACTCGCAAATCATATTGAAGACCAAGTTCACCTGCTAACGAAGAACAACGACATTTAAAAAAGATGGGAGGAGTACTATGTCGTGCATGGTAGATATGTACGGAAGTTAGCAAAATAGTAAATAGAATGAACCGTGGGCATGCAGTCGGACCGGATAGCATTTGATTTCTGAAGTGTGGTCGATATTCGGAAACATTGGGTTTAAATAGCTCGCGGTGTTGTTACATAAAATGATGAGAAATTGCAACAGTGCATAGACGCAAATGTACTAATTAACAATTCAATAAAGACCAAACCTCATGTTGAGCAAATCACCTAGTTTTGCCATGTTCAACGAAGGATCATTCGATCAATCAAATGCAAAAACATGGCCTCAGTAATGGGGTAATATAAAACAAAAGACCTATCAAATGGTGCTAAGCCTACTGATTTAGCCAATCTCACAAGTGGCAAAGCAGATACGTGTAAGAATTTTACACGTTACATATTTCAACGGTCAGTGAGACCACATAAACCGAAATTCTTACTTTATATCAATGTCATAAATAATGGAGAACACTTCCACCTCGACAAGGCAAAATCGAATTTTCTAATCGTATTGTTAATATCAGAAAAGACGAAGAGTTGTCAAAATTTACGGCAAAAATTGACAAGACAATTAAATGAAATAATACGGCAAGCTCCTACCTAGAAACATTTAAAGACATTTTTACTATCACCAACCAGTTTGAGATGTATCTCGCACTTAGTTAACCTGAGCAACGTTTTTACGGACTCTTCCATGTCCAGGACCATTAAGAAACTCTGGTTTGTATTGATTAGGAATTCTCTTAAAAACATTTCAATTTTTTAAAGACGTTCAATACTATCATACAACGAAAGCGACATGATGAAGGGCAATAAAATGAGGAGTTTTCAAAAACGAACATCGTTCAATTATCAAACCTTATGTGGCCATGTAAATGGCAAAATAAAAGTAAAATGCAAAATTGATAAAGAAAAAACTAAAAAACCTTCGGATTAGTGCAGATAATCACAACTGAATGCGATTTGTATGCTATCAAAATGACTACAGGAAAGACTAACCTGCAGACGACAAGAAACATTTTTAAGATGCCGTAGCCTGTCTGTTATGGTCGTCAAGGTCGTCAACTGTTATGCGAGATGATCTGAGTCCGAACAGGTCCACATCGAAAAAGAGAAAATTTCTTACGCCAACACACTTTCGGCGGCCAATGGCAAACTTCCGAAAATGAAATTATTTACCCGCCGTTTAGAGTCGGTAAAAATCGTAAGCCACTCTCTGTGAAAAATGACAAGATAAATAGCATATTGAGTGGAGAGACTAGACAGTGGTTCACAACGGACTGTTAGCTAGCATAAGATTGAACGATCTCTCCAAATTCAATAGAGGGTTGCCTGCGCTGTGTACAATCACCTTAAGGGTACTCAAACCCCTTGAGCGCGCGCTCATTATAAAAAAAAAAAAAATAGAGGGTCTAATTTGTAGAACTGGCTTAACCAGTATTAGATGAATTTGATTCCAACACACAGGGACAATTCAGTAGAGAAAGTATGGCCTTAATAAGGCAGAACAAGTGCGCTATATCTCAAGGCTTAAGTTCACCTCAAACTTTTGTGTCCCTAAAGTTCTTGCTTACTTACTTAAACTTTGCTGACCTCGTTTAACTTAAAAAGAAAACAAAATTAAAATAAAGCTTTACTATAACTGTACATAAACCTAAGGGGTTAGAGCAGTAGAACAAGGCGCAAGTGGAGTAAAGGAAACTTTTTTTTGAGACGGTCCTTTCTCTAACATTCTATACATAGGTTCATCCGTAATTTTTTCGATGAAAATTGTCTCGAAAAAGGGGCACAGACCTATGAATAAGTGGTTTGGAGTTAAGAGAGATAAGTTGAAGTAAAGAGGGGCTATCAATGTTACCAGTTAAAATTTGATCAACAAACATAACGAATCGAAGAAACCTGAGTTGTATACCTTCTACCCGGAGAATGGCTAGCGTATTTAAGAGGGTGGACAAATTTTATTTAAAAGAATTTAGTAACATAAGAGTTGGAGAATACTTTAGACCAGTGCTTAGTAAAGACAATAGCGGAATTGACTTCTTTTATGATATTATGTTGATGGAAAAGAAAATTGATTTGCCTTTCACAGATTACACCTGGATTACACAATTCAGTTAATAAGGAATCGGGTTGATTTGAGATTAAATGAATGCAAAGGGTGGTTGGAAGCTGCTTACAAGTGTGTGTAATTACACTTAATAACATTGAGCTCAAGGAAATTCATTTAGCACTAATTAGAAAAAAACTGTCCAGCAGTGGAAACCAATCAGAGGGAGATGAGAGATATGTCTGAAGATTTGCATGCGTAGACGGATATATGTACACATATGAGCTTTTGATAATACATATGTAGAATCGACATCATTGATTGTTAGAATGAATATTAATTGGCCGAGATGGCTAACTTAAGGTACTTCAGAGGAGGCTTTACTGGATTGGAAATCGATCTACTAGGATTTAATCCTAGTAGAAAGCCTTAGTTTGAACAAAAAATTCTATGAGATATTTTATCACAGGTTTTGCTAAAATCGATAGCAATCGCATTGACTTCAGCCCCGCGTTCTTGAGCAAAATGGGCAAAATGTAGTCGTAGTTGTAGAACGAAATTTAAGACAGTTTCAGGAGTAGAGTAGATATTGTAGATAGAGTAGAAATCTAGAAGGCAATCGTAAATAAGCAAATTAAAAACTTTGGTGCATTGTACGAGAACCAATTTGTTTTCGATAAGTCAACGAAGGTTACAACTCATTAAGGTTCCAGACAAAATGATTTTATAACTTTTGACTACATTTGAACCAGACAGTGAGGCAGAACTACAATATAAATGAGTGGCCTAACTGCAAAACTCACATTCTCCACTTTCGATAACTTTTGGCAAATTGCAAAAAACTTATAAAACCTTGCTTTAGCTAAATTGTTTAAATTTTTATTTTTCAATTGTTTATATTGACGCATATTAAGGTCTACGAGGAAAGAATAAGAAACAATTTATCAGGAAAATCAAGCTTTTAAACTATAAATTTTGGAGAATGTGAGAAAAGTTGGAGAATGTGAGTTTTGCAATTAGACCACCTCAAATATAAATATCGAAGAAATGTGAAAATTCGAGAGAAGATCAAAAAGACAAATATGAAAAATATAAAACAAGCCACACAGTCCAATGGGTTTACAAAATCTTTTAAAAATATAAAATCCTACAACTACACGGAGAAAAAACAAAATCAGTTGTCTTCGTTTTAATGCAAACCACATCACAAACTTCGAACTCACCGGACAACCACTATCTTCCCAAAAATCGTCAAAAATTCTCAGCGCTTGTGTTGATTCACAAAGTATGGTATCACTGCGATTAATGTATTTTTCATATTGCTGAAAGTATTTGACAATTGTCTCTTCGAGATCTAAGGATTTGTTAATGAGTAAAATTCTAAAATTTAAAAATCAAAATGTAAAACCATATTAATTCGTAAATAACTTAATCTAGTAGCAATGCTCACCTTGTGCCATAGGCTTTGTTTCGTATAGCAAAACCTATAAGGCCAGATATCACGGCAAACGATTTATTTGCTTCATTTACCCGTGGGACAATTTTTGGCAATACTGCTTCTTGTTCAGTCAAATCAACGACCATGGACCGAGGCTGTGATTTTAAGGTCTTCTCTGACTTTCCTACAGCAATTTCATTGATCAGTTCTTTGTCTTCCTTAAAATGAGCCAATTTCTTCCATTGTCTGTAGCAAAGTACAAGCCGCAGATAAGAGATCAAATCATTAGGGTCATGAAGATGTTTGTGGCATAAATATTTTCTAAAATAAAAATAAACAACAATTTAAAACTTCGCAAATGAATTGATATATGTATGTTAGTAATTTACCTAAATATGGGATCTAAGATCAGTCTATAAACATCTTTAACTTCGATCTTTAAAAGTGTCATCAAAATGTTCGGTACATTTCCACTAAATACTACTCCTAACGTAACCAGAATCTCATCGACTCTGCGGCACACTTCAGTCTCATCGGTGATAGTGCAGTACAAATTGCACTTGTAATTCATGTATTGTGCCATAAAATCTGTCAGGATCAAATTGTATTTTTCATCATATTTTAACTGAAAAATGTAAATAAAAAATTACTCGTAAGTGAAAAAGTTGAACTGGAAAGTGTATTTGTACTTACGTCTGAAAAACCTTCATAGCACGTTTTCATGGAAACAAGCCAGCGGATTAGGTTTTTCCAAATAAATGCCTGTGTTGATTCCACATAAACAAGAGGCAGCGATTTTCGTAGATCTTCTGAGAATTCTTTGAATTTCGCATAGGGGAAATAAGATGATTTATATTCCGGCAAAACATAGTGGAAAAGTAGTGGCTGAACCTTGTCCCATAGATGTCTAAATTGTTTATTTTTACCTATGAAACAAGAGAAATTATTAGGTTTGTTCATAAAACGTTTTAAAAATAAATTAAGATTCAAACAATAATTAATTTGCAACAAGAAATTCGATAATTACACCATAAAACACCACCGAGAGTAATTTTGCGAACAGAACCAGTCTCTCTACCGTGAATCCTGATCAGAAAGAAAGAAACAATCGCATAGTTCTCGACATATGAGACCTTGACGGGAATATTACTTAGAACAAATGGCAACTTGCCGAGTGTAATGCTGCTTATTAAAGTGCCACTGCGATGGGCTCTCGCTAGAACGAGAAGTTTGTGAAGCTTGAGACTGTCAGGGTTAGAATTCGCTGTACGAGTACTTCGTTATATCTAACATTAAGGGTATTGATTAGATTTGACCAGGTACAAAGAACAAATCTTACGCCCCGCTCAAGGCGTATGATCCTGACAAAATTATGAGAATCCTTGAATACCAAAACCCCGAGCTCGATTTGAAGATCTCCAAATCTCTGCGTTGTTACTCACGGCAAAACACCTGGCAAGGAAAAGTTTGTTATAACATCGTTCATCGTTCATCGTTCTCTCCTTCATAGCCGAATCCATTACAAAAGCGTTTTCCAATAGAGACTTCACAACTTTGAATTTAATTTGTGAACGCACTCTTTCACTAATCATCAAACTGTCACTGCCAATTTATTCAGTAAACTCAACATTTTCATCATGGTAAAGTACACGAACGAGCAACGTCTGCAAATTATAAAAAATTTCTACGGAAATTCGGAGTCGGTGACTGCAACTTTAAGAGCGTTAACTCCAATTTTCGGTCTAATTCTCGCCCTAGTAGACAGGCAATAACATACAAGTTTAGTGCAAAAATTTGAGTCTACATATTCATTGTGTGATGTTGCCGTGTCAGTGAGACAACGGGTTGGTCGAAGTGCGTCCGTAGCAAACGATCCAAATCAGTCAATTCCACGGCGTTCTCAAGAATTGGGCATCGCTTACACCACATTATGGCGTATTTTGCGTAAGGATCTTGGTTTACACCCATACAAGATCAAGCTGACTCAAGAATTGAAGCCAATGGACCATTTGAAGCGACGTACGTTCTCCGATTGGGTTCTGGAGAAGATGCGCCAAGATGATGAATTTCATCGCAAAATCATCTTCAGTGACGAAGCTCATTTTTGGCTCAATGGGTTCGTCAATAAGCAAGATATGCGTTATTGGTCGGGTGAAAATCCACAAAAAATAACTGTTTGGTGCGGTTTGCATGCCGGCGGCGTCATTGGGCCATATTTTTTCGTCGACGATAACGATCGTCACGTTACTGTGAATGGTCAGCGTTATCGCGTCATGATCACCGATTATTTTTGGCCCGAATTGGAAGATATGGACTTGGACGACATGTGGTTTCAACAGGATGATGCCACAACCCACACAGCACACGCTACAATCGATTTATTGAAGAGTAAGTATGGTGAGTGTGTTATCTCAAGAAATAGGGCAGTCAATTGGCCGCCTCGTTCGTGCGATTTAACGCCGCTTGACTATTTTCTGTTGGGCTACGTTAAGTCATTGGTTTATGACAACACGCCGACGACGTTGGAAGAGCTCAGAGCCTACGAAAAAGCGGCCGTTTCGACCGAAATGTGTGGCCGAGTCGTTGAAAATTGGGTCCAACGAATCGACCGCTGCAAACTTACCCGCGGTTCCCATATGAACGAAGTCGAGTTCCATTCATAAATGTTTTGATTGCACTTCAAGCCGATAATAAAGTTTTTGCAATATCTCAAATGGTTTGCGTTTTATTTTAAAAAAAGTTGTCAAGTCCTTATTGGAAAACCCTATATAAACGTAGGTGGTAAAGTAAGGCGTAGTGGTGAGGCTACTCAAAAGGAAGAGTATCTTGTAGCTCATTCATGGGCACACTCTCTCAGGCTACTCCAACGGAGTTTGACTCTCCCCAAATCATACACAAACGGATTCTGTAGCAAATGACGTGTCGCCACCGGATGATTTGGATCGCACCACCCTTCAGGTATCTGTACCAGCTTGCCATTGTTCTAAAAGCAGTAAAGGTTAATCGGTACAAAACCAAGCTTACAGCTTCAAACGTCAACATCCGTTCAACTGAAGGCGGCGAGCATGTCGTATGTCCATTTTATCTCCGGACATAATTTTGTCTACACCCCAGTCATGCACTGGGTCTACATCACGACCGTTAGACTATATTTCACTAGCTGTCTGGTGGCCTGCACTAGAAAAGAGGAGTAGTAACAATTTGCTAGAAAAACCGCAATGTGCTGTCTGCATAAGCATCCTCGCGAACGGTGGTGCTATTTGTTAAACATTAACATTATCGGCTCAAACCGAGGGCGGATAAAGATTGACACAGGGAACTGCGCCGATAATTACACAGATCGCTTGTAACAAATAGCAGATATCTTTGCTTTAACTGTGAAACATCTAGAATTATACATATGATCCACACTCGATCTCAAACGACAAAGACAGCTTATCAAACTCTAGAGACGAGATTTCTTCAAATTCACACTGTGGTGTTGATGACATACGCAACGTTTGTATAGGGTCCTCCAAAAATTTTTTTTTTTGAAAATGCTATAAAAAAACTTCTGAATATTTTCTCAAATTTCTTTTTTTATTTGAAAGTACAATCCTTCCGGTTAATAATGCAAAATAATTTCATTCAAATGGCTGCCTCGACTGGCCATGCAGTAGTCTACACGATCGGTCCAATTTTTAAGCACATTATCGATTGTGTGCAGCTGTATTTCACCAATGGCTTCACGAATATTGTCCTTTAAAGCGTCAATTGTCTCTGCTTGTCGGCGTAACACTTATCTTTTACGGCACCCCACAAATAATAGTCCAACGGTGTCAAATCGCAGCTCCGAGGTGGCCAAACGACATCAGCTCTGCGGCTGATAATGCGATTTTCAAAAACAGGGCGCAAAACGTCGAGTGTAGCTTCGGCTGTGTGGCACGTAGCGCCGTCCTGTTGAAACCAAATGTTGCCAATATCCTCCTCTTCAATTTTTGTGAACAAAAAATTCGTTCAACATGGCCCGATAACGATCGCCATTGACTGTAACGGCCAAAAAAAAGAAAAATGGCCCAATTATGCCTCTGGACCAAAATCCGCACCAAACAGTGACTCGTTTTGGGTGTATCGGCTTTTCATTGTATGCGTGCGGGTTTTCTGTGCCCCAAATGCGACAATTTTGCTTGTTTACATACCCGCCAAGATCAAAATGAGCTTCATCTGAAAAGATGATATTTTTGTCAAAATCGGCATCTTCTCTAAGTCGATCGCAGGCCCACGTTCCCAGCGTTGTCCAAGCGTATACACAACCATATTCGTTCAGCGGAAGGATAAAACTAATTATCTGTCAAATCAGACATGAGCTACGAGGGGCGTTCAACATATTATCGGTATCGGGGTGAAGCTGTGGTTGTATATATAAATTGACTTATTTATCAAGTAATACTATTATTTTAGTGCATTCATGTAAAATTTCATATAAATGTGATTATTAATTCGCGTTTTATCTCTAGTTAAACAGAATCATAATGGCAACTGAGACGATGATGGTGAAAATTGAGCATCGCGCTGTAATTAAATTTCTCACTAAGCAAGGAAAAAGTCAAAAAACTATTCATGAAGAGATGGTGGCTGTTTACCAGGGTTCCGCACCTTCATTATCAACTGTGCAAAAGTGGTCAAGTGAGTTCAAGAGAGGCAGAGAGAGCATTGAAGACGACCCCCGCTCCGGCGCCCCGGCTACTGCTTATACGGGAGAAAGCATCAAAGAAGTCGAAAAACTTGTTCTTGAGGATGCCCGAATAAAGGTGAAAATGATGGCAGAGATCACCAAGCTTTCAATTGGTACCATTCACACCATTCTTCATGACCATCTTAACCTTTCAAAGGTCAGTGCAAGGTGGGTGCCACGAATGCTCACAGCGCCTCAGAAAAAAGTGAGAATCGCATGCTGTAGAGAGCTTTTGGAGATGTGTAGTGAGAACGCGGACGGTGTTATGGATCGAATTGTTACTGGGGGCGAAACATGGGTCCACCACTATGACCCTGAAAGCAAACAAGAGTCCATGCAGTGGCATAAAAAAGGAACAGACCCCCCGAAGAAGTTCAAAGTCACTCCGTCTGCCGGGAAGCTCATGGCCACAGTTTTTTGGGACTCAAAGGGAATCTTGCTCATTGAGTACAAAAAAAAAGGTGAAACCATCAACGCCACATCCTACGCTACCACTTTGCATAATTTGCGGGAGGAAATTAAAAAGAAAAGACGGGGTAAACTCGCAGCGGGTGTGTTGCTTCTTCATGACAACGCTCCTGTTCACACGGCGCGAGTTTCCAAGGCTGCTGCACGAGATTGTGGTTTCGAAGAAATCCAACACCCACCCTATAGTCCAGACCTTGCCCCTAGTTATTATTTCCTGTTTCCGGATTTGAAAAAATGTCTTCGTGGAAAAAGATTTTCGGATGATGAAGAACTCAAGTTGGCAATAAATGGGTATTTTGCAGAGAAAGAGGAAATTAATTTTTTTGAGGGTTTAAAAAAGCTTATCTCAAGATGTAACAAATGCATTGATGTTAGAGGAGATTATATTGAAAAATAAAAACAATTTAAATTGAATTCGCATTTTCCTTCATATCAATACCGAGAATATATTGAACGCCCCTCGTAAGTGTTACCATTCACGAAATAAGCACTAGTTGAAAAAAAAATATGTTAGATGGCGGACCCTATATATGCCTTCATGAAACCGAAAAGTCTTATTTATTCTAGTCGATGCTTCAAGACAAAACATTTTTATTCAACTCATGGAGATTGTCAATAACGCGCAAAATCAAAAACATCCAAGCTCCAAATTAACCTCTGAAAACGAAAACACCCCACTAAATGCCTTTTTTCACGCCTCTCCGGAGAATAGTCTCTGCAAAGCAAACTTGGTAATTATTGTTCTTTTGGTGTCTTAGAAAGGTGCTTATATTCTAGATGTGTTTTGGAAAGCTTCCGAATCGTCTGGCAGTACATTTATATTCCCTCCACCATTCTTCTAATTTATTTAAGAGACCAATAAGTTTTTAATCTGTAAATTCTAAAATGAGTTTGTTTGATGGCGATGGTATTTCTTGCAGCAGCTTTTGATGTGGAAGAACTATAACCATGACAAAATTTTTTTGTTGGGTATCTCATACTAACTCGAGATGCCTAAATGTACCTTTCTTTTTCCTTACAGACTTTGTAAGTATTTACCGTAGTATTTTCCTCTTTACCAACACTTGTTGTGGATATGTTGTCTACTAACAAAAGCTGTAACCAATTGGGCGCCTTTTTTTTACTGTTATTTCTAAGTCAACCATACGTGTTACCGCTATTTACTTTTTGTGAAAAATAACAAATGTCATCTGCAAAATCCAGGACGTCAAGCTGTCTGAAGAAGTTTCCCTTTTGGACAGACAGCATTCTTCTTTTCATTTACCACTGGGGGGTGAATGTTTCGTTCTTATTGTCACTTTGGCACACTTCTATTCAGAAATGATGCGTATGGATGGTCGCTTCAACAGTAGACAAATAAGTTTTTGGAAAAAAAATGCTTTTTCTTGTCTGTTTCTCAAAGTGTGTTGGTTTAAATTAACTAAACCTTTTTGAAGCTGAAAAACGTGTACGATATGAATATTTTTTCATTACATTAGGTAGTGCGATTCGTCATTATTTTTGGAGAGGCATTCTTTTATGATAGCGCAACGTTGATTTTCGCATCTGATGAAGGGATTTCATCACTTTTCAACGCTTACGTATTTTCAGGACTTCTAATGGCGGCTTAAATTCGACCACCCTCTAAGATTTGCTGGGTTTAAGGTCTATCAATAAATATAGCTTTTGCCCAGATGCTTCATCGTGTTAGGTTTTATGAGACCTTATTATCTGTTCCACTTTTTAAAACTCCGTTCATATTTAGGTGTTCTTTGAACAAATCCTCTATGGATTAGTTTGGCTAGTGCGGTAAATACGCATATTCCACTGCTGATATCCCTGTACTCCTCAGAGGCTGCTACAATCTGAAGGTAAAGTGTTATACTCGATAATTTCTGGTTCGCTCTTATTGTGGAGGTCTTGGATATGTCTGGACCTTCAACTACAATAAATAATTTCATCAAAGTAAATTATGAACTTTTTATTATTGTTAAAACAAATATAACAATTGCATCTCTTATATCGGCGACAGACTAAGAACCCGCTGAATAACCGAAACAGATATACTAATAAAACTATACAATCAGAGACGTTGCATATAAGGTGACCGTACCTATCCGACGACCTGTTTTGATGGCAATTGTCGACAAGTTCATGCAGCTAAACAAAAAAGAAGATGAATCAATCAGGACATGGAATAGATAAAAGAAATATGTCCGCGGCCAGGCAATAAAATTAGAGTAGAGGGAGCTGATTTGATAAGAAACATTCAAACGAATGTATATATATATATATTATGCCGCATCTTTATAAACTGTTGACAAAAATTATAACAAAAAGAATCGAACAAAATCTCGAGCACGAATGACCATTTGCAAGCAATAAAATCAGTTATCGAGATGTCAGTCGAATACAACCGACGAATAGTACTAACCTTTGTTGGTTTCCAAGAAGCTTTTAATACAGTCGAAATACATATTGAAGCGCTTAAGCAGTGCAAAATAGACGGAAGATACCTGCAACTTTTGCAACACATAACCGACAACGCTACGAAAACGAAAAAGTATCGAATAGAAAGAAGAATCAGGCAAGGGAATAAAATTTCACCAAAACTTTTTACAGCGGTTCTGGAATATGCGTTCAAAAATCTAGATTGGTACGACAAACGCATAAATGTCAACGAAGAGTACGTATGCCACTTACGCTTTGCGGATGACATAGCCATATTATTGATAGTCTCCTCGACGCGAAAGCAAGGTTGGACGAACTGGATGCAGTTTCAAAAGCAATGGGACTAAGCATATACTTTTAGAAGACAAAATTTATGAGTAACTTAGATACCCTAGGAAACGTTAAGACAGCAAATGGAAATTAGATCGAACAGGTATTAAAATATCTTGGACATGAAGTTAGCATATCAAGAGACAACAAACCCATGAAATCAGACAACGTATTGGACTATCCTGGGCCGCCCTCGGCAAGCTGAGAAATGTCCAATGAAATTCCTACGCACCTAAAGAGAAAAGTATTCGACCAATGTATACAGTTGAGACCTTAACTCTTATAACATGGTCTATTAACAAGATCGAAATAGCCCAAAGAGCAATGGAAAGAGCAATGCTGGGTATAACACTAAGGGACCGCATTCCAAATGAAGAAATTCGAAGAAGAACTGGAGTCATTGATATAACCAGGCATACGAGCGTTGCAAAGGCGAAGAGGAGGTGGGCAAGAGACGTGGCGAGGAGAGCAGACAATAGGTGGACAAAAAGACTTATGGAATGGAGACCAAGAGAAGAAGTCAGAAACAGAGGAAGGCGAAAACCATGGACAGACGATATAAAAAGAGCGGTTCCAAATATTTAGAAAATTGGATCCAAACAGCTCAGGATAGAAGATCGTGTAAAAATTTAGAAGAGGCCTACTTTGGACCAGACAGGCTACATGATGATGACGTATATCTATTGGGTAGAATTTGAATATTGTTTCTCCGATCTCGACCAAGGAGGGAGACCCTTTGAACCTCCAGTCTTCTTATCATCGCGTAAAAAATCCGATCTACCGTACTGTGTGACAGTCGACAAGCTGAAAGGGCATCTTCAGTTTTCCACCTGACCAAATATGTAAATATGTGAATGAATGTATAGCGGAGGTTTTCAAATTTTGTGTAATTTTTGCAGTGGTTGGATATTGTACGGTTAGGGAGGATATAAGGGCATCAACAAGGCGAGACGATACCCAGTGCCTATACATCAATTTTTTTTTGCTGTTTCAGTCAGCTGACTGATCTTGCAGCGCGAGTGTTGTGCAAAAAGGAAAAAAAAGAAGAAATATGAACATTTTAATACTCCGACAGAAATGATTAACCCACAGTAGGAGAGTGTAAGACGTATGAATTCATGCAATTAAATCAACGGTGGTATCTACAATCCACCGCCCGCGGTTAGATGGCCTGGACAAAAGGATGATGAAATATCGTGAAATCGGGTGGCGATTTGTTGTAATCGGTAGAATAGGACAAGTCTTGATCTTCGGCACATGAGGGAACGCATTGTAAAGACTAAATTCAAGGCTGCATTCGCTAAAATCGGCCTGATATTCGTCCACGACTCCACAGGAAAAATAGACGATGCTACCAAAGTAGAAACGAGCTCCTCGACAAAACTTAAAAGCGATGGCCCAAAAATGCAGCTGAAAACATTTTTTTAATAGGAAAGGAGTACAATTCGGTAGACCACCTCTGGAAACGAGCTTAGTCTAATTAATTTTACTAATTAACGGAAAATAACTATAGGTAGCACACAGTTTCCACACTTCAATATGTACAAAGGAACATGGCAGTAAAGTGATGAGAGAACCATCAACAAAATTGATTACATTGCTATCGACGCAAGGTACTCCTTCAGTAGTGTAGACCTACGAACATTCTGAGCAGTTAATACAGACTCGGACCACTACTTAGTTGCATTAAATCGCCACAAACAATGCCAGAATCTTTGCTGATCGTGTATCCCCTAGCGAGATAGACGAGACTGAGAACATATATTTTCACCGAAGTGAAAAGAAAGACCATGAGAAGCGCGTGCTCGAGGAAATCGAATACAAGTAATAATGTTCGAAAATGTTACGTACGTGCGAAGGCAACAGGACTAGTAGTAGAGTCAGAGTTAATGATATAGAAAAATCACTGCTGCAAGCTGTTAAACTGTCGGGCAAAAAAAAAACCTTTCTATTTAAGCTATGAAGTCAGGTTTCCCATAAGGCATTCTAAAAAAAGTATTAAGGAAGCTCTGTACAAAACCTTAATCGTTCCATTTCATTACTGTGCCGCCGAAGCATAGAGGAAGACTGAGGAAGATACATAGGTTTATTAGTTGAGGTTAAGATCCACCACTGGCAACCCTGCACACTCTTTTAATAGAGAATGCTCGCTACTTTATAAAAATTGCTAAGTTGCACCTTTAGTGTCAGGTGGAAGAAAACTGACATATGTAGCAACAAAATCTGTACAACTGCTCGCATATTCTGATGACAGTAGAAAAAGTTAGCGGCCTTACACTTTTTGTCTTCGGGCTATTGAGGCAAGAGAAAAACAAAGCAAACGATGATAACAAGAAAGGGTCACAAGTGTACAGATTAGGTTGCTGATTTTCACCACATTCTACAGGGACAACCTACTAAAAAAAAACGCTTGTATCTAGCTTTAAAATTGCACTCGTATCGACAATTGCATGCAAAACCAAAACTGGTGAGTGTTAGAAGTTCAGAACCATAGCTACACCATTCCATAAGTCGACAATGCCATTACATTATTTTGAGTGAAATATAGCCCCCAGGTACGAAGCCGTCCAATGAATAATAAATGGTATCTTTCCATTTAAAACAATAGAATGTTCTTCTATCGATTCATTGACTTTCTCTCTAAGTCATTTTGTGTATGTGTACTTAAGTAAGCGCTGCCATTCACCGTTGCTTCATCTAAAACAATAAACCTCTTGTCATATTCAATTTTTGAATCGCCGCCAGATTTTTGTTGTTATTTTTTTCGAATATTTTAGCAATTCCTTCCCGGCGAGGAATTTATTCCTTTAAGTCCAAAGGCAAAGTAAATAAGACATGTGTTTCTGGTATATTTGAAATCAACAATTTTACTCGTGTTTTTAATTCGAGATATGTTTTTTTTTATTCATTGTACATTTAGAGTCACGTCTACATATATCAAACATTTGCTTGACCTAGACCTTTACTGCATGCATTCTGCTTACAAAACAATACTCAAAAGTTCGTTCACTCCTAACAGAAAAGGAAAACACAATGCTCAGTAATTCAATAAATAAACAAATAGATTCGTACACAAGGCCACATATACTCGTATGTGTATAAGATTGCATCGCAACGTGCGATTGAATTAGTAACATTACATTTTGATATTGGGTAGTTACCAAGCAAGAAATAATATTGAAGTAACTCTAGAGAAATACAGAGACTGCAAGACCCTTTTATGCTGTGCTAGAGGTGAACGAATTCAATCGTAAAACTTTTCACTTGAAAAACCTTCATTTTTATAACAAACAACCCTTCTTCAGAGCGTTCCCAAGGATACAATATGACTTTCTCGGGGTAGTCCTGTCTTTTACAAATAAAAGCAAACCACATTAGAGTCAATCGCTTTACAGTGTATTGTGGAATTGTACATATAGCAATTAGTAAAAAGTAGAATAAATACGAATATGGTGATACTATTTGATTGTTTTTGTAGAAATGAGTTGACGGCCTTAATAAAAAAAAAATAAAACTAATACATAAACCAATAGGGTTGAGCTTAGTTGATATAATCGCCTTGATACATATTTACATATACGAACCACTAAAAGCATTGCACAAGCAATACACTCGTACTTCAAATATGTTAATTTATGCTTTAGTCCATTTGTAAAGCTACATCCTTTTTAGCAACAAGATCTGATTTATTTGAATTATATATGCTGCATTGTACTATATTTTCTGTAGCGCTTCAAAATAGGGCAGCTAAGATACATGCGCATCAGCATCGTGATGTACATTACTTTTAGCAGGAAAATGGAAAATGTAGTGGGTGATTTTTAAAGCGTTTGGTTTTTAATTGTCAAAAAAAAGTCAAGAAAAATTGCAAAAATGTATAAAATTTTTATTTGAGTTGATAAATTAATGCTTGCCATTTACTTTTTAAGGACTATTTCGTGTAAATGTTGTTCACGATTACGTTTTAAATGGTCCATTCGGAGAGTCCAATTTTGAATCACTTTTTCCATCATATTGTAATGTAATGTTGTCTTTCAAGGCTGCAATTGACGCTGGTTTATCAGCATAGACGAGTGATTTGACTTATCCCTATAAAAAATAGTCTATAGGCGTCAAATCACACGATCTAGCCTGCCAATTCATCGGTCCAAAACGAGAGATAAATTGCTCACCGAACCCATGGTTCAATGGGCCTATCGATTCGCGTGTTGTGTGGTATGTAGCGCCGTCTCGCTTGAATTACATGTCGACAAGGTTCAGCTCGTGCATTTTAAGCAAAAAAAAAAGTTCGAAACCATTGAACGATAGCGGGCGCCATTGACGGTAATGTTTGTCAATACGAGGGCGGGTCAATAAGTCCGTGACTTTTTGAATTTCTGACCTCTTTACTGAAACAGCAACACTGCTCCTGTCAACAGGCATCTGTCAGTTGACTCCTGTCAAAATTTAAACTTGCTGCGTCAGTTAGTTTGTGTTTGACAGCTATTTTTATCAGACTACTCACTAATTTGAGGAGAAAATGGAAAAAAGTGAATTTCGTGTGCTTATTAAGCATTATTTCTTGCGAAAAAAAACCATTACCGAGACCAAGGCTAAGCTTGATAAATACTATGGGGACTCTGCACCATCGATTTCAATGGTAAAAAAGTGGTTTACTGAATTTCGTTGTGGCCGTACAAGCACTGAAGATGCCGAACGTCCTGGACGCCCAGTTGAGGTCTCTACACCCGAAACAATCGAAAAAATTCACGATATGGTGTTGGCCGACCGAAGATTGAAAGTGCGAGAGATTGTGGAAGCCGTAGGGATCTCGCATGGCTCAGTGGTTTCAATTTTGAATGATCACTTGAGCATGAGAAAGCTTTCCGCAAGATGGGTCCCGCGTTTGCTCACAGTCGACCACAAACGCAATCGTGTAACAACTTCACAGGAAGGTTTGGCGTTGTTTAATCGCAATATGGAGGAGTTTTTGCGCCGTTTTGTAACCGTGGACGAAACATGGATCCATCACAACACACCAGAGAACAAACAACAGTCAAAACAGTGGGTTTCTAAGGGTGAATCGGCGCCAAAGAAGGCCAAGGTGGGTTTGTCAGCCAATAAAGTTATAGCGACTGTTTTTTGGGATGCACGCGGGATAATCCACATTGACTACCTTCAAAACTGAAGAACAATCAATGGGGAATATTATGCCAACTTATTGGACCGATTCAATGACGATTTGAAAAAAAACCGACCTCATTTGGCCAAGAAAAAAGTTCTTTTCCACCAAGACAATGCAAGGGTGCACACATGTGCAGTTGCCATGGCAAAAATCCATGAATTGGGCTATGAATTGCTCCCTCATCCACCCTATTCTCCAGATTTGGCTCCGAGCGACTTTTTCTTGTTCCCAAACCTGAAGAAATGGCTTGGTGGAAAAAGATTTGACTCAAATGTCATCTCGCAAACAAAGGCCTATTTTGAGGACCTCGACAAATCATTTTTTTTGGAAGGGATAAAAAAATTGGAGCAGCGTTGGACAAAGTGTATAGAGCACAAGGGAGACTACGTTGAAAAATAAAATTATTTTTTTATCAAAAAATCTGTGTTTTATTCCAAAAGTCACGGACTTATTAACCCGCCCTCGTATCTTCGGATCTATCTAACGGATCTTCCTGTTCCTTTTCTAAGGCCCACTCGCCAAAAATTCGACGCTGTGGCAGGTCGCTCGGCTTCAGTTCTTGCACTAGCTGTATTTTGTATGGTTTTAGACCAAGATCCCTGCGTAAAATCTTTCGCGTAGTCGAGTGACACAGTCCTAATTGCTGCGAACGGCTGCGAATGGACAAATCACGGCGGATACAGCAGCAATATCTCTCTCGGTACGCAATCTACGTATGTTGCGATGTCTTAATTAATTAATGCCATTTAATTTAGGAACGAAAAAGTGTGTATTAAGTGCTCCCATTGATTGTCATGTTCTGATTGGTTTGAAGAAATATGAACCTATGAGCACACCAAATAGTGATTTTTTGTGGATGTAACGGCATTTCATGGGTTTTCTTCGACCCAAATATGGTAATTTTGCTTGTTCAAGCATTAGGTGAAAAAGAGAATTAAGAGTAATCTCGTTTTCGGCCCATTCACCGAAAGTACAACGAACACGATGGGCGGCTTCAATTGTCGCACGAGCAGGATCTTGTAAGCTCGTAAAATCTTCCATAGATTGGATGGACACAGCCCCAATTACTGTGCACAATGGCAATTCGACTCATTCTGTTGTTACGACCCACAAGAGCAACATCTTCAGTACGACATCTCTGCAGATGCGTATAATCAATGAAAGAATACGTGGTCCGAATACGATCCATGGTTAATCGAATTAATTTTCAGAACCAGAAATCAGCTACCAGCTGTCAATTTGTTTTTCGTTGTCAACAATTTGTCAACTCAAAAAGCAAACATCCAAAAACGTCCCATATTATAATCAAAGATTTCTATAAAACAATCTTATCTTGGATCGTCGACTCTTGTAGTCATAGCACAAATGTGAATACCACACGCAGCGCCAACCTATCAAATTATTAATGAAGACGTAAGACAACTATAGAACTCTTACGCATTAATTGTCTCTTAGTGGCTCAAGAAATCCTTCGCTGAAAGCAGTACCGTTTTTTTGTGCATGGTATCTTAGTTTCAACTAGGCGTACAAAGCAGTGATGTGAAAAAAGCAGATGCAGCTCACGAGCTCTATGTACAAGAAAGAAAGAATTAACAGTGGCTCTCCAGAAGGAAGTAAAAAAGAAGAATACAAGAAGAGCATTTGAAAACATTGGGCGACATCATTATCGAAAAGATGACCACGAATTTTTACCAAAAGGTACATATAGACCAGATGTAGGTCCATTATGATACCATTGAGAAAGTATGGGTTGAAGAAGCCATAGCTCCTCCTGGAATAAATAGACAAGATCGATAATCTTCATAGAGCATACATGGTTTAGATCTCTGAAGTGATGTATCTGCCTGGGGAATGCAATCTAATGCGTCCTAAAACAATGCAGTCTTAAAGGAAGTCCGCAACGGATTCCTTTTCCTCTTTATCCCAACAGCTTCTGCAAGTCATTTTGAGGAATACTCAATCGTTGAACGAAGCTTCAAATGGCACAATTTGCTGTGATTTTATTTGCCAGTTTAGGGTTATCAGTTCTACTTAGGTATACATATGTAGAATGAGGTGTGGCCCATTAAGTCTTTATATCTCACAGCTGCCCTGATTAAGGCAAGCCTTAAAGTACCCATGGGAATCGTACCACATTCCGCGTCCTCTATTTTGGTATTTACCCCATTTAGGACTAGGTTCCATAAAAGAGGAGAACATAACAGATATAATCTTTGAAAGCGAATGATTGTTTCTACTGGTGGTGGTATGGGTGATTTTCCTTGCTGGTAGGGGTGTTCAGAGCTGGATAGCAATCTATGATTAATGCTGCACTTGATGTGAAAGTAAAGGATTTTTAGAGAGAGGATGGAAGACCGATAGATCTAAGTAAAACATTTGAGGTTCTTCCTATGAAAAGTAGATTTACCTCAACCTAAGCACTGGGTATTGGTCCGAGAGCTAAACAAACTTTTATAATGCATAGCATATCGCCCCCTGTCGATTTAAATTGAAGTGAATTGAAATCGCAAAGTACCCATTTTAAGGGCTTACATACGTTTCTCCGCTCAAAAAAATCGATTTTTTTTTTGCATGAAAAAATTCTATATTCTTTTGCAATTCAAATGCCGCAAGAATTTTTCAAAAATTCCAATAATTAAGAAAGTTATGACCGTTAGCCGTCGGACCAGGCGGGGCGCTCATTAGGGACATGAGCAGCTGCGTGCCTGATCTGCCTTCTTACCTTCTCTAACGACGGGTCAGTGCCCTCGCAAATATTTATACCTGCTTAGCAATAGATTTAAACCTTGTATAATAATATTAGAATTCAGAATATTCCAGAAGGCACTACTCGAGCACATTTTCAGTTTTGCTTTCGAAGCCACGCAGGCAAGACATACTGCAGATTTTGCATTTCGTTTGCGTTTTTCTCGAAACAGTGTTTTCCGAGTCGTTACCAGAAATATCTCTTGAACCACTTGACCGATTTGCATGCCATTTCGCACGGATATTCTTAATACCATTATCTAGTCTCCTACGTAGGATTTTTTGATATCTTAATTTTTAGATTTGTTATAAATAAAAATGTGACTCGTTTTTTAGTGAAAAATAGCCTCGTACGTTCAAAAAGCTGCCATTTTGTTAAAAATGAAAATTTTTGAAAACGGCTATGATAGAGACTAGTTTTATCCATCTACTTTAACAGGTCTTTTTTTTTTTTTTTTTTTTTTTTTTTTTTCAAATGAAACCTACCAGAGATATTCCTGGTACCGCCCAGCACGTTTTTGAAGAGAGGTTTCCGGAGATGGGCGAAATGTATACTTTATAATTGTTTTTCTTTGATTGTCAATAAAGTTTTGTATTCTTCAAGAAATACTTTACACAATGTATATTTTACTTTTTTTATATTAATTTAATATCGTAGCGAAAAAAAATCTTGAAAAACGCTCCGTTTTTGGGTGAAGAAACGTATGTAACCCCTTAAGTTTTTCTCGTCGAAGTGATCTTTTAGTGGGTAGATTTTCTAGAGGCAGATATACGATAGGCTGCTAAAGTGTAGGAAATGAATGTAAACACTCTACGCTCTATGTCTTACAATCTTATGTGCCATAAAACTTAATAGTGACAACAGGGTTCTGCTCCAATATGAGGTAGGAACCGAAATCATGTATTACACTAAAAATAATTAAATTCAAAATGTGTGAATTCAAGTGATAGAATGAAATGATAAATTTAAGTAAGCTATAGGAACCACTTGTCTAATTCAATTGGAAGAAACGAGTAACAGAATATGACGAGATATGCAAATACTCAAAACTAAACGAAGGGGTATTAACCTGACCTGCCCCCTCAATCACGGTAAATCCACCCATCTGGTAGCAACCAAGACAGATGTTCAAACAAGGCTACAAAAGAACAAAACACTTTCCAAATAAAAAGTCACAGCTAATTTCTCTTTGTCTCTTGGGTTCATTGAATAAAGTTTTGAACGAGATATGAAACTCATTAGATATGAAATTGTGTAGAACTCTCAAAGTAAAAATAGAACATTCCCTAGCACAACTAAATAAAAAAGCACGACAACAAACTATAAACAATATCATTCACCAATTAATTTCAATTCTAAAATATTTAAATGAAAGAAATCTAACTTGACATCACAATACCTGTGCTGTATGACTGATAAAATTTGGCGCGATTGCTCGTATCAAAGAATTTCAAAAATACTGGCCAAAATTAAAATCATCATTTCCAAAGACTTATAAAATAAGAATCAGAATTTCTTATCTTATCATTTAAATGGACACTGTATATTACTGTCATCCGCAACATGGAGCAATTGCACATGCTGACTTATCTATTTAAAATTCACACAACATACTCGTACATATGTACGAGTAAGTTCTATACATTAACTGAAGATTATCTCACTTCTTCAATGGAAAAAAAGCATTACTTCGGGTCTCGCTACTCATACACATGTATGCTACGATCTGTTGTATATTAATATGTATAAGATTACAGTTCACATTTTTGTAGCTAGAGTCAGATCTAGAATCCAGTATTATTGCTATAAAAATGAAATTTCCAGACAGCTTGGGGGCAACTACAGTTTCTACCAGTAAAGCAAGCGTAGTTTCTATGTTTGATAGCCGCAACAAAAAAAATCGCTCAGCAGGTTTCCTTATTTCTATTACTACGAGGAACACCGAAGATACACTCCTTGCAGTACCCATAATTGGAAACGAGCACTCGTTCGGACAGGTAGTGGAAACACGTGAAAAACTATGTCAGCGCCGGCTCGTTACTCACTTCTCAGATTATATTTGCATAGACTCAGACGAATTCCTATGCATGCTAAGCAAAAATGATTTAGTGGTTCAAGGTTTTGCGAATGACATTGTCATCACTGTTATATGCAAATGTGTATCCATCGCCTCAAACAAAATACAAAGTGGTTTCAGTTTAACTCATGAATAGTGTGGGCAATGGATCAAATTTACGATGAATGTTAAGCTCATGTGGCCAAAAATCATGGAACCTGATACATTTCATCAGACTAGACTGCGGGCACCTAATGCAACCTGAAAGCCTTCCGATCAGACAACAGCTATCCAAATTGATTACACTGAGGTCGACAATGTTTCATCGATCATGTCAGTGTAATGGCTGTTTCGAATCTGAAAATTCAATGATGTCAGATGCAGCATCACCACCATAAAAAAAAGTTTAACGTTGAAAGATAGAGATCACTTCTATCTTAATAAATCCATCAAGGTCTATATTTCATTCTGACCTCGGCGAAATTCTTGATTTGATGATAAATATGCAGTCAATTGCAGGCGAAACAATCGCCTCTAAAATGAAGCCGCCAAAATTTTCGGAACAGCTTGTCAATTTCACAATCAAAGAATGTTAAACATATGCGTAATTTACGTGCATCCACTCATCTCAACCAGATCCATGGAAATGCAAATCGCTTCGTCTTATGTCAATTACAGCACAGAAAACAGAACAGAGAACATTAATCGACGAACCGCAAATTTTCAGTGCTTGTTCTAACGCTTAAAAGTGACTTTGGGGAAAAGGCTGGAGAAGACCAACCATCTCTCCGTTGACTTAACAAATAATACAATCTGTTTAGTATTTCCTGCGTAACTTAAATGTTTATGTTTATGAGAATGCACACTTCTCCGTTAAGATTCAAAAAGACACCTCGATGACCTTCAATATTACTGCATCCATCATACAGAGTCATGCCGTTTTTTTTTTTTTTAACTAAAGAGAAATTTACATATGAACACAATATAGAAATCAGTATAGCTCACTCCTAACTTAACATAATGGGACAAACTATACTTAAATGGGATTCTATAATTTTATGCAGTGACAGGCTTCATTTCGGGTCATTTTATAACAAGAGACTTATTTGACATACAATGAACATTTACGTGCGATTTCCAGACAGTCAAGAGCACATGACATACTAAACGACCTACAATACACTTTATAGAAAATGATAGAGTCGCAAAAGGTCTGAACATCCCAATCGCATATCTAGAGAAATCTTTCCACAGAGACCTGAAATATACATACTATGTTGTAGACGGTGCTTAACCCTTAGGAAATCAAGGAAAGGTAAGCAAATATAATTGTAAATTTTAAATTAATGTTTTAACATCAAGTGCGATTACCGTGAATGAAGATCGCTCAAATGCAAAAATATCTACAAGTAACTGATCGCGATTCAGGAGGACGAAAACGTTAGATTTCACTCCTTGTTAGGAAAACTTGCATCTGCCTTCCAAGCGGGGATATACGGAATCCTGATGGCAATGAACTATATTGAGAACAATCAGGTGAGGGGTCGAATTATATGTGTGTGTAGCGACAGTCAAGCTGCGCTTAACGCCTTGCTGTCTCCTTTCACTACTTACAAGCTAGTTGGAGAAATTAAGGCTGAATTCAACCCTGAAATTTTTTTGACAGCGCTTGTCAGTTTGACTTCGGAATGTGAAAAAAAAGTGTGACGAACTTCATACACCACAATGCTATCTGTTCGTAAATAAAGAACAAGAAATCTACATCTGCGCAGCCATTTTTCTACTATAATGTAGTTTGCTTACCAACCAAATTACACTCATAGGATGAAATGGCATGCAATAATTTGCTCACCTAAGTTAAAAGAAAAAATGTCTGACGAAATACACCGTATTTGCCTATGCAGATGATACATACATTGTGGGCAATCACAAATACATATGTGATATACAGGGAGTCCCCTAATTCGTCAACGATAATTTGGGAAATGATTCCTTGGCATATTATATGAAAAAAATCGTTCTACAGAAAACGTCTATCTCCAATGTTGACATCATTTATCGAGTATTTAAGAAAATGCTTACTTTGGTGTACCCGGTCAGGGTACATGATGGGTCACATCATAACAGAAATTGCTCTATTAGTACTAATGGTAGAAACTTCGTGTAGGACTTTATTTTTTGAAGAAACACTAGCCTTTGTAACGGCATTTAAATAAAGTTGATATCTTGTTTGAGTCTTTACATATATAATTTCTAACCCTGTTCCATTTTCCTTGCCCATGCTAATTTTTGACTTTGAGATCACTTTTTCTCCACAAAATGTGTATTTTTGTTATGACAGTAACAATAATAAAAAAAAAATCATCAATAAGTTTGCAGAAAAACCCACAGATTTTCTGATACTTGGAAAAATTTGCAGCAAGATATCAACTTTATTTAAACGCCGATACAAAGGCTAGTATTTTTTCTAAAAATAAAGTCCTACACGAAGTTTCTACCATTAGTACTAGAAGAGCAATTTTCATTCTAAACTAGTACTAGTACAAAAATAGTTTTGTACATTTTGTAAAGATAATTTAGTAGTGCATACAAGTCTTACACCCCTATTCTGCTATACGTGCGGATCGAACGTTCCCTTCACCTATTCGATTCACTTTCATTTCGGATCGCTATTCTGCTATACGGCGGGTGAACTGCCTTACCGTTTTCTATTTCCAAGTTCCAAAGGTTTAAACGTCAGCCCGTTTGGAAATTTAAATGTCATTGCAACTGTGTAATTTGTGTGGAAAGAAAAACAAATATGGATAGGCAGCACTTTATTTCAATTTTGACTCGGAAACAAGAGATTCTAGTGAAGTGAATCATTTTTTATGACGTTCGATTCGTGCGTATAGTGGAATACCGACCCGCGTTGCCGACAAGTGAGTGTTTCACTTCGAACGGATGTCAGGATCGGAAAACTCGTATTTGACATAAACATTCCCCCCGGCGTATAGCAGAATAAGGCTGTTAAATGCTTTGGGTACATCTGTGCAGCAACAAAAAAGTTATGGTTCGTTAAACTCAAAATTATGAAAATTTGCTGTTCCATTTTTTTTGTGCTTAATTTGCATGTGCTGCATTTTTCTTAAAAAGTTTACTTAATAAATTTTCTGAAATTTTTTGAAATTTTTATCCTTGCAAAATTTCCTAAAAATTATGTTTAGAAACTTTTTCCAACTTTGTCAAACAAAAATGCGCCCGAAAGTGTATTCAAATGGAAGGAAGGCATTTCGAACAATTACTATAAACATTCCATAAACTTTTCAAAAAGGTCCTTCTCAGGACCACATAAAAATATCTAAGAGATTTTATGAGTAATTCAATAGGTATTTTTGTTGGACGAAAAATAGCTTGTATTACTAAATCGTACGTAAAAGTTTCTAAACATAATTTTAAGGAAATTTTGCAAGGATAAAAATAAGCCCTTAAAGGATTATACTGCTAAACTGGGACACCCTGTACACAGTCAAACTTCTTTATAACGAACTTCCTTATAATGTAATTCTCTATAACGAATTTCATTTTGTTCCCCTTCCCCTGCAAAAATATCCCATATTTATTAGGTTCTTTATAACGAAATTCTCTTTATAATGAACTAATTTTTTTGGTCCGAAAGCAAAAATGTTTCTTTATAACGAAATGTCAAATTTTCAAACGAAAACAAAGCTTACTTGGTCATTCCACGTTAAAATGGACATCCTGAACGACATATCTGATCGACATCCCTCCGATTTGGCTGAAAAGTGGTAGAAATACTCATTGGAGTGGTACGAATCACCAGTGGAAAAGTTTTGCGGAATTCGATATAGTTTGCGTGTAACGGATCTTCAAAAATTGGCAAAAAATCAAAATTTGTGCTTTCTTTTATATTTAAAAAAAATCATAACTTTGGCTCTGCTCATCAGAATTTGATAAAATATACCTTGTTCAATTCAGGAAAAGGTGAACTTTCAAAGATTTGGAATAATTTTTATTGTCAAGGAGGAAGGATATTCTAGAATATCCTTTTTACATATATCCTTGAATAACTCAAAAAATGTTTTTTTTTATATGTATATTATAGAGAGATTCGTCCTCTATTTCCATTTCAAATTTCAAGTTGGGATCTCTATGAAATAATGTTTTATAGGCGGCTGAATCAAAAAACTAAATATGTATTTATTATTATTTCTTCAATGACTAGTAACTGCACTTTTCCCGTTTTTGAGGATTTTAGAAGTTAGGCTTAATTTATTTGCACTCACTTGATGTCAATCTGTCGTGAGCTCGGGATTTATTTTAGATTGTATCGTAATAAGAGTTGTGAGTAATTTAATTTTATAATGAGTGCTTTTGTGTGGAAAACGTGCTGCAATCCTCTGGATTTATCACCTCATCAACCCAGTGCTCGGGGTATTGCGGCCTGTACGAAAGCGACAATTTAATCCAAGTGGCAACTGTTAAAACAGAAAATGGCACATACCAAAGAGCCATACACAATCTATGCCCTTTGTCAATAGAAGACTCGATTGCTGAAAATGTTTATCACGATACAAGGCCAAAATCAATTGAAACCAGTGCGAGTAAAGAAACAAATTCAGGTTGGAAAAAATTTAACTTAAGGAACGTGCTTACCTCAATATTGTGCGTTTTATTAGTGTTACCGTTGTGTTGCTTCGAAGACATTGGTGAGGTAAAAATAATAAATGCCTTCTGGAACATTTATATTTATTACAATTTACCAACATATTGGTTTGAATTTAACAAAATAAAATCACATCTTAAGCTGCTAGATGGAATATGCACAGAAGATATAGCTAACAAAGCTTATTGCAGATTCATAATAGATAGCCTTCAACATCGAGTTACGGTGATAGAGCGCAACAATGAACTGCTGCATAGTTCCCAAGGATCAAAATATGAAAAAATAAGAGTGGCAAGTTCTCCAAGTTTTCCAAGGCCATGGAAACGCTGATAAACCGTCTTCTCATGAAATATTTCGAAACACTAAAACTTCTCAATGGCCGGCAGTATGCTTTTCGTAGCAACAGGTCCACTTATGATTTGATGGCATGCTTTACTGAAAAGTGACACCAAACACCAATCTGGCGAAAGCAAGATAGTTGCACTTGATATTTCTATGGCATTTGACAGAATTTGGCATTAGGTTCTTTTGTTGGAAATGCGTGCATTTGGGATTGACGCCTCTCTTCTTCACTGGATTAGAAACTACCTTTCGGAACGTTAAATTCAAGTTGTCTTGGTTGGTTTCAAGTCTAATTTTCACAAAATAAATGCTGGTGTGCCCCAGGGCTCGGTTCTGTCTTCGACACTCTTTTTAATTTTCATCAACGATCTCTTGTTTGCTACTTCTAATCCAATATATTCCTTTGCTGACGACTGTACTCTCTGCTTCTCATATAGGTACCCGGATTCACGTGCCTATTCTTCGGCCGTAAAACGGGAACAACAACGTATGTTAAGCACATTAAATTCCGATATTAACAGCACAACTAATTGGGGAACTATAACAGAGTGGAATTTAATGCCCCCAAAACACAATGTTATCTGCTGTCGTTACAACGAAAATTAAATAGCCAGCCATTATCCATGAATGGCACTTGCATCATAAAAACTGAAAAACTTTCCATTCTCGGTGTGTGCGTCAATGAAAATGACGTTGGAATGACCACATATTTGATGTCGCCAAAAATGCTGCAAAATGTCTAAGTTTCCTCAAGCGATGTAAGAAATATTTTACCCCCTCTGATCTGGCCTCAATATATAAGGCATTCATCCGCCCAAAATTGGAGTACAACGCCCACATCTGGTCAGGTGCTCCTAAAACATCTCTGCACCTGCTAGATAGGATTCAAAACCGTGCGATAAAACTTATTGATGATACTAATATCAGTCAATCAATGGACACCCTCGAACACCGACGAAATGTCTCGTGTCTCACTTTGTTTTATCGCTATTTCCACCACCAGTGGTCCACTGAAATCGCCAGTAGCATTCCTCCCATTCAAACTTTCAACCGTAACACCCGTCTCGCTATGAATGATCATCAGTATACCCTGAAGCCCATTTTCGGACGTACTCTAAAATATCGTGATTCGTTCCTAAGCATTGCTTATGGAATGCCCTGCCGATCTCTGTATTTCCTAGTCGCTATAACTTGCAAACATTTAAAAACAATATACATCGGTACCTCTCTTTTCTTCCTCCCTAAATTTCCTTTGCCCGCGCTGTGTACAAACACTTTAAGGGTACTCAAACCCCTTGAGCGCGCGCTGATTATAAAAAAAAAAAGCTAAATAAGAAGATGAACGGATGTGAAATGGAACTTCTGAATCATGTTCAAAACGCTTTATCTCGATGTCAAGTTAATAAAGTTAATTCACAAGATCAATGGATAGCTCTCAGCAAATCTAATGAATGGATTTTTTTCGGTAGCATCTGGCGTAAGGTCATCTTATTTGCGAAGGCAGGACTACAAGAATACACATTCAGGGCAATGGTTTGCTGGAGTTCTGTAAGTCAAATACACTCGAACTATCATATACGAGTCTCAACGGTCAACACGAGTACAGCTATTCTATCAACAAATCATTCATTCCAAGCGCAAACATCAGCAAATAGATATATAAAAGAAATGGAACAACCACTTCTCAGTACTAGAATTAAAGAGGTTATGAACCAAACAAATGCGTTCCCGATATCCCCGTCTTTGAGCGCACATGACTACCATCACTATGGGTTGCTTAAAGCTGCTGGCATGATTGGGATGGGCATTGTAAGGTAGTCTATCCAGTAGTCAGCCTTTTAGTGTATATTAGTCTCTTTTTCTTTGGTTTCAAAATCTTTCTTGTCTTCCGATAAGGTTCTTTCTTTATCGTTCCCTACATCCCTTTAGTTTTCGACAGGAACTAAAGCACCTTCTCTCGAAACTTCAAATTTCCCACATGGTATATCGAGATATATGCCTTCTCTAACGCTTTTTTTCCTTTCTCTTTCTGGTTTTCTTTATTATTTTCATCAAAATTATCAGAAATCCTGGTAGAATTTCCTGTCAGGTCAAATGGCTCCAATGTAATCTCATTGACATCATTAACAAAGTAGTTGTTCCACAGTGTTTCATCATCAAGAACTGGCAAACTGAAGTTATTTTGTCCATCTGCTATTACAATAGCTGGAAGGACATTCGACGTATTGACAATAGGTTGATTTTGTGTCAGATTAATTCGATTTTGTGGACTTCCGAAGCTTTTAGTTTCTTTCCGCGTTTGAATAATGTCAAGAACAGTTTTGACATCAATCCCAGCATTACTTACGTCTTCGCTTCGATTTATAACCTTTGTGGCGGCATCGAATTCATTTTTGCTTACTGATATTGATGGCGTATTAAAAGAATTTTCTCTACTTTTAGTTTTTACGTTTTTAGTATTATTGCGCACGCACTTTGTGTAATCGACACCATCCGGATTGTGCAACAACAATTGGATACAACCCACATTTTCGAAAACCATTTGCTATAATTTCTGGCAAATTTTCTTTCCTTAAAATTCTCTCTAAAAGGGGACAGAATGTGGACTTTGTCAAAACGCAGTTCATGTTTTCGGGTTGCATTGCCCAGTCATGAAGCGTATTCTTCCATTCCGACTTGAGAGGTTTGAAAACACTTACGTCGGCAGGTTGCCTTATATGGGTTTTATTCGGTGGAAGAGCATACAAAATAATGTTCCTATCGTGACAAAATTGACTTAAATTCGTCGGCGCCCGTCAACTAAGACAAGGATTGGTTTTTTATGCTTTGGTCTGTTATCCACTTGTCTAATCCTTTCGTAATATAGTCAAAAATTATATCTGACTTCATCCAGTCGATGTCAGTTTTCCTAAAAATCAAGAATCTGGCATGCTATTGATAACGTCTTTTGGAGGTCTTACGTAAGGAAAAACTACACACGGAGGCAACGTTTTTGCACTTGCAAAAAAAAAAGAGAAGAACCATTAACCTCTTTTTTTTCCCCTGTGCGATCTTGTATACATTCTTATACCCACCTTTCCACTTTTTGGACAAAGACTAAAACTTGTCTCCATTAAAAATCCGATCCGGATCCTCCAGTATGTCACCAGCATCTATAGTGTCTAAGCAGTTTTTTTTTAAATTTTCAAACCATTTTTTGATGCTTTCTTTTGTTATTACGGCTCGACCCTTCGATATGTCTTCAGGAGCCCTGTGACATAAAACTGGATTCCTTTTTAAAAAGGTTTTATACCACTTATTACCTGGTCGATTGTTAACAAAGGGATTGGGTCTTTTATCTTCCAACATAATGGTTTGAACTGTATTCAAAAGACCATCGGGCTTCAAGGGGAATCCGCAGTTGGTGAGGTTGATGCACCAGTTAGCCATTGCTGTTTCCTCTTCGTTAGAGGACGGCAACTAGTCCCATCTTCCGCGAACCTTCTGGTACCATCAAATGCAGTCTATCTTGAAGGGCAACCCTTGGCACGCCATATTCCATACTAGCTTTTCCTATCTTCATACCATTTCTAATAGCCACCATCGCTTCTGCTAGTTTCTCTTCAGAGTATTTATGAATCGGCTGCTTCGACATGATATCTAAACGGTTTTCAAAGTAAGTATTTATCTAAATAACAGCGTTATTTAGAGTTTCTTTACCAACAAAACCACCTAATCAAAACCACTTAGAATACCAGTATTTAAATCAAAAAACATCATACGGCTGACTACTGGAACAAGGATTACCAGAACTAAGCCGTCGCACCAAACAACTTTTGAAGGTTGCCGACTGCTATAAATACTTCTAAAATAAGTTTTATTTAATTCAGCATTATCGAATTGACTTGCATAACCAATTTCAAGCATATTGGTGAAAATAACGAAAATACCAGTAGTGGGCCGCTTGGGGCTGAGACTAGACCAACCAGCTAAAACTTTATACCAGTAGTCAACTTTATACCAGTGTTTGTCTAATTTGTTATTAAAAATGTGTTTTTTTTTATTACATATCGAAAAATAAGTATTGTTAATAAAGAAAATCTACAAACAGTGAAAATGAATAAAAAACGTACCAGTATCTAGAGCACTATACCTTATTAAACAATTATACCGTTACCCACGTCTGCACACGATTACGTTAGCACTGCAATTGAGTGGAGTTTTCTGTCAAAGGATAACGGATCTATACTTTGAATGAATCCGTAACAGTTAAAAAAATTTTGATGAATGTTCTTTGTTGATTGTGGTAGTGATTTTTTATTTTAAGCTATTCAGAGGCAAAAAACTCAAAAAAAGGCCGACTACTGGCTGACTACTGGGTAGGTTACACTATATTGGCATCGTCATAGGAGACCAACACCAGCACCTAGACGCAGAGTTTCACGTTTTGAAGTGGAACCTTAGTTTAAGAACCTATGTAGCTAAAAATGTAAAATGTAGAAAATGTAAAAAACGTTGGTTCCAACAGAACCATCAACCAGTAAAGTAATTGTTTCTTTTCATTCAGCTGTTTTATTTTTACTTATTATTTGTAACAACCTACATTAACTACGAGGGGCGTTCAACATATTCTCGGTATCGGGGTGAAGCTGTGGTTATATATTTAAGTTGACTTATTTATCAAGTAATACTATTACTTTAGTGCATTCATGTACAATTTCATATAAATGTGATTATTAATTCGCGTTTTATCTCTAGTTAAACAGAATCATAATGGCAACTGAGACGATGATGGTGAAAATTGAGCATCGCGCTGTAATTAAATTTCTCACTAAGCAAGGAAAAAGTCAAAAAACTATTCATGAAGAGATGGTGGCTGTTTACCAGGGTTCCGCACCTTCATTATCAACTGTGCAAAAGTGGTCAAGTGAGTTAAAGAGAGGCAGAGAGAGCATTGAAGACGACCCCCGCTCCGGCGCCCCGGCTACTGCTTGTACGGGAGAAAGCATCAAAGAAGTCGAAAAACTTGTTCTTGAGGATGCCCGAATAAAGGTGAAAATGATGGCAGAGATCACCAAGCTTTCAATTGGTACCATTCACACCATTCTTCATGACCATCTTAACCTTTCAAAGGTCAGTGCAAGGTGGGTGCCACGAATGCTCACAGCGCCTCAGAAAAAAGTGAGAATCGCATGCTGTAGAGAGCTTTTGGAGATGTGTAGTGAGAACGCGGACGGTGCTATGGATCGAATTGTTACTGGGGACGAAACATGGGTCCACCACTATGACCCTGAAAGCAAACAAGAGTCCATGCAGTGGCATAAAAAAGGAACAGACCCCCCGAAGAAGTTCAAAGTCACTCCGTCTGCCGGGAAGCTCATGGCCACAGTTTTTTGGGACTCAAAGGGAATCTTGCTCATTGAGTACAAAAAAAGGTGAAACCATCAACGCCACATCCTACGCTTCCACTTTGCATAATTTGCGGGAGGTAATTAAAAAGAAAAGACGGGGTAAACTCGCAGCGGGTGTGTTGCTTCTTCATGACAACGCTCCTGTTCACACGGCGCGAGTTTCCAAGGCTGCTGCGCGAGATTGTGGTTTCGAAGAAATCCAACACCCACCCTATAGTCCAGACCTTGCCCCTACTGATTATTTCCTGTTTCCGGATTTGAAAAAATGTCTTCGTGGAAAAAGATTTTCGGATGAGGAAGAACTCAAGTTGGCAATAAATGGGTATTTTGCAGAGAAAGAGGAAATTTATTTTTTTGGGGGTTTAAAAAAGCTTACCTCAAGATGTAACAAATGCATTGATGTTAGAGGAGACTATATTGAAAAATAAAAACAATTTAAATTGAATTAGCATTTTCCTTCATATCGATACCGAGAATATATTGAACGCCCCTCGTATATCTAAACCCTTATGAAACTAATACCCAGTTTATCCGACAGCTCAGTTTTCGTTGAATCAATCTGCATTGGTTCAATACGCTTGAATAAACACCACTTCAAACCGCAGTGAAATATTCAACACGCATACGTTTATTCCTGCTTATAAAACTCATTGAAAATTTGAAACCACTTTGAAATTTCGTACAAACATTTTCAAATCGCATAGTAACATGTTCTCACTCGCGCCGCGCTCTCATTATTCTTTCATCATCGGGCAGGTATTAGTTGTGTATTTAAAATGTGGGATTGCAAACAAAATACATATTTGGAAAGAGAAAGAAATAAGAACAATATATCAGTGTGAAGTGTCAGTTCAACCAGCTGTTTGTTAAATTTCTCTCGCTCATTTCGGATAATTTCATATAAACACCAGCATTTCTACGGGTATTGGACCAATACGGATCGCTTCAACGCAAATTGAGCTGTCGGATAAAGTGGGTATAAGTTAAAGTTACATACGTAATATCGCATTAATACAAACACTTCAGAAAAACAAAATACGATTCATATTCGATTCATTAAACCTGCTAAAAAAAACATTACAAAAGAACAATATCAAATAAAGATATGTCATAAATAGAAAAACTGAAAAGAAAAAAGAGGGGGAAAAGAGAAAAAAAGAAAATTGTCAGAAACAGTATTTTGTTTTTGTTTTGTCTCGTATTATGAATTACCCTCATCTCGCTCTGACATATGCCGTACATAGTATCTTTATTTTTAGTTAGATTAAGTTAGGTTAAGAACAGACAATAAGTCAAAGAGCTATCTCTTTTATTCACAAGACACGCCATGTTAGCATCTCATATTGACTAAGTAAGCAATCGAACAGGACGGCCATATGTTACAGCCTCCATAGGTATACGGCAATTTCGTTCTACAAAAAAGACAAATGTATTTATATTTCCACATGTAATCCAAGAAAGAAAGAAAGACTCATTCATTTGTTCATTTTGTTCGATTTGTAGTTACAGGGTAGGTGGTAATAGACTCCGAATGGGTAACCTACAATATATTGCCTTTTGTTACTATTTTATGATGGTTTTCTTGCACAAAATAGTTATTTTAACTATGTATGTATTTGTTTTTTTTTTTTTTTTTTTTTTTAAATTTAGTTATTAAAATATATTGTTTGTGAAGTTATTTCTCCTAATTAAATTTTAATATAAATAAGAAGAGAAAATTTCTATTCTAGCTCGTGCAACGAATTCATATAGGTATGTATTAGGAATTTGAGGAAACAATACTTTATCTGTCAGCTCAACGCCGAAGCGACATTCCGGATTGTAATTATCAAGTTCGTGCTTTTGACACAAGTTATCGTAAGTTCGATATAAAGCGTGTATGAAGCATGTTAATGCACGCGAACTCGACATTGTGGTTTGGGCATAAACCATGTCAAATCAATTAAATTTCAAAAGAATTGTCAAATTCGTAAAAGTTTTAATTTGTGTGAATTTTATGCAAATTAACTCAAAATATGACTTGGACATGGATAAAGAGGTGAAAAACGAGCTTCATATTGAAGCGAATTGTACGCCTAATACAGTAGACCTCATTAAACGCACATTACATCAATAAAATAGTAATAATAACCAGTCTAAAGATCACCCTCCTGTTTTACAATTTCTTTCTTATTTTGTTTTTACTTGTTACTTTTGACGTTTGAAACACATTTAACAAAAACATGTTCCCGCGATATTTTGGGTTTAAGAGAGGATTTATTCCTACTCCTCAAAATTTCTAATGAGTAAGAATCTTACAGTAATATATATGGGCACGAGCTTGCAATTTCAATCAAACCAAAGATCTGACTAAACAACACAGTCATTGCCCGGCTTAATGGTAAGAATTCAATTAGCAACAAGGGGTACATAAATGTAGACGCATAAACAAAGAAATAATTCAAAGACCAGCAAAACTTTGAAATGTCATTCTGTAAAGCTCTTTTGATAGTAATACCAGTCCCGGAAGGGCTGAATGAGTAACAAAAATTTAATAATGCTCAATAGATTCTCCGGTTTGGACAACCCCGAGCTCATCATAAAAAGAAAAGTAAAATCACGACATTCCGAACGATAAATTACTTGCAAACTAGCTAATTCTCCTTAATCTCAACAAACTGAATTGATAAGAAACTGCAGTCCATGTGCAAATACACTGGGAGTTTTGCATTTTGTGTTCTCTGTACACCTACATTGGTGAAATGTGCACTCTTGCACACGGGTTTTCGAGGCAAAAACAATGCGAGATAAACAGACAGGAGAAAGATGATGCCAAAAAAAAGCACGTTGAAGTTGAACAGTATATAACATCTTTATCAACAACACTTTGTAGTGCGCATAATCTGCCCCATTACCCACCGGGTCGTTCTCCATATCATCGTCTAAATTACCTAAACACACACGCACACCGAAGAATAAATGCTAAAAGCAGCTGGCCATGCACAGGCTATAGCTGTTCCTATGTAAATTTAAATGCGAAATAAAAAATATCAAATGATTCATAGAATAGATAGAAAACCGAATAACACCTCTTCTCCAGCATCATCACGGATTGATATGTACATAGGTAGGGCTTTCTATATGCAGATGAGCTGCTTCATTTGTTGTTGGTTAAAGTTGAATTCCATTATACTTGCTAGCTCACTGTTTAAGCATTTTATTTACAACTTACACTTCTT
This sequence comes from Volucella bombylans, assembly GCA_949129095.1. Classification (NCBI taxonomy): domain Eukaryota; kingdom Metazoa; phylum Arthropoda; class Insecta; order Diptera; family Syrphidae; genus Volucella; species Volucella bombylans. The sequence continues at coordinate 96,233,571 of OX422142.1, forward strand.
CACCCATTGCTGGTTCTCATCGTCGTCCGAGTCGGAGCTGACAAGGACCGTATCCTCCTCTTCTTCCTTCATGGTGTTCCTTCCTTCCATAAGCGGCTGCCGCTGTTGATGCTGCTGCCTCTGCTGGTTAATTGTGCTGCCTGGAACTGCCACTCTTGCAAAACACTTTTCGTATTATTATTATTCACTCCCTTATTCACTTCATTACACAGCGCGGTGCACCAATGTTGTTTTTTTCTACGTTTTTTTTTTTGATCAATTTTCCTTTTTGAATTCTTTCTCTACTTGTATTTCTCAACGAGTCGTCATTGTCAGAAGGGGTTGCAAAAACCGAACTCACTTCGGGTAGAAACAATTTTTCAGCTCAGACGCTTTATTTTACACAAATGTAAACACACAAACACACCTAAAACAGAATGTTGTAAACAAATTACACAATCCTTGTTTGGTTTCACCAGCGCGCAATTTAATATTTTACCCGAGATTTATGAAATACGATGGAGCTTTACTTTTACTTCTAAATAAGGAGTACGATTGTTCCTCTGGGTTGGAGATGAGGAAAAAAAAAAACGTTTGCGTATACTTTGCTAACGAAAGTGGTGGCCGTGGTGGTACATATACGAAACAGAGGACACACCAGCCAAACAGCGACAAAGTTGATGGTTGGGAATTTTCTTTTGGAGGTTTCGACTGAAATCCGGTGGATGTTTTAATTGAATTTTAGCTCAAAATGTTGAACACTGATAACGAGTTGTTTTAATATCGTTTTGATTGATTTATCTGCCCGAATAATAGTGATTTTTTATATCTTTTCTGCGAGAAATTTTCGAGCCACATTTGCTTGAAAAAATATAGATGTTCTTCCCGTTTGGATGGTGGGATAGTGCTATCTCTGTCTGCCGAATTGGTTTGTATTGGGTAAAACGGCATATAAAATGCTTTGGAAGTAATTGTGGATTGTGGAATGTATAACAATAATTTGTTAAGGTTGTGGTTGCATTTCGAAAATGTCATGAAATTTAATATTATTGTTATACAGAATTCAAATGCAAAATGTGAACAGTGTATTTGTAATGGATTTGTTGTTTCTTCAACAAATTCAGTAAATTTTTACTGTAGTATTGAACATTGTTTAAATAATTTTTCGTCGGAATTTAGTTATATTACAATTTTTAAAAAATAACATAGATTTGTAGGAGCAAAATATGTTACATTTTTAATCCTTTCAGTACTGACGTAAGCAAAAATCATTTGATTTAGTTGAAATTTGGTAGACTAGACACTTTTATGTAGAAAAATAGGAAAATCTTTTTTTTCCGGTTAGACATCAAGGATCCTTACAAAAGGGTTGGTATTTAAACAATTCAAAAAAGTAAAAAGAATTTTAATTTCAAATCATCTTTATTTCATTGTAAATTCATTTAAAACATTAACTCTTATTAAAAAAAAAAAAAAAATAAACTTAACAATATTTCAGTACTTTTTAGTTCCACATTTGGTTCAAAAACATTTATCCTATTGCTCATGAAAACTTTTAAAACATTGTTTTTCTTGAGCAAGGCACAAATAAATGTTGCACTTTTCGCATCTTGTTCGCGTTCGGTTTGAACAATTTTTCCTCCGGCACATGCGTGCACTTTTAAGATTGTCTATCACTGGCCAATGGTTAAGCCCATCAAGCCTTTTGCTTGCTCCTGGCAACGATGCACACCATTGAGTGGAATTTGGACGTGGTTCGTCTTCATTATCTTCATCATCGTCAACATATATTCGCTTTCTTTTGTTATTGCAAAGAAGAGCCTCAGCTATTTCCAAGCGAAAGTGAAGCAAATCTAAAAATTTGTTTTTTGGAATCTGGTTTGATTCGCAATCCTTCTTGTACTCCAACCAGCTATTGACAACACCCAAGCCAAGGAAATGAAAGGCCGTCTTTTAAGTCTATTTGACGGTTTTTATTCATGTACGGTAGCATTCCATTAGCTGGTCGCAAATTTCCACTCCGCCCATGTGAATATTGTACTCCTTTATGACCGGGGGACATGGTGTATTTTTACGATCTCTTTCTTCTTTTCTCCACCTAGACACTGTATTCATTGGATTCATTCCAAAGCGAGTGGATGTCATCGTAACAGGTTTATTGTCTCTCTACTTAGCATCGACAATTCTTAGATCCGCCCGAACTCTCTGGTCAACTTATTGGTTTGAATGGTTCCAGTTCAGTAGGTGTTTACATTTTTAAACGGTCTAGAAGTGGTATCGTAGTAAAATATCGATCGAAAAATACAAACGAGGATTCAGGTAAGGTTCTTATCTGTCTCAAAATAACACCTGGCCCGAGACCCAATGATAGGTCTCCAAGGGGGGTAAGGGCACCTTGGTAAATTTCAAAGTCCAACACTAAACCAATTAAAACCATTAAACTGTGGAACAAAATTATGTAAACAATTACCTGTTGATATACAAAGAATGAAGTGTTTGAGCCCATCAGGTCGAGGCTTGTTTCGCACATAATGCCTAAGTCCATTTGGACATCTTCCTAGGAAAGATATCATCTGCTCATCTATACAATATTTTTGTGAGAAGTGAGGCACTTCCTTGGCAGAAAAAAAAGTGTCCTCGACATTGGGATTGTGCGCACTACACTTTACGTACAAATTTTAAAATATTTCTTTCCCTAAACAGAGTATTTTTTTACAAATAAATTATTTTTAACATATATTTTATAAAATATAACATTGAATCACTTAAATATAATATAAATTAAGAAATATTAAGACTTACGTTGACTTCTTCTTGGAGCTCCAGACATGTCGTTGTTTGCACACGCGTTTTTCTCATAAAACACGAAAATGTCAAGAACAAGAATTTTTGCAGTGAACTAAAAAAATAAAAAATAAAAAATAGACTAATTTACCCGCACAAATGTGTAAGTGGGTACTGAATGGGTTAAAAGTGGAGTCAAAACTGGAATATGTACTCGTAGATATATGCATATTTATTTAATATTGCATATTGCAATATTGTTAGTGAAGAACCCGGAGAAAAACCAGCGAAAATCGACATCAGTCGAGAAATTAAACTGATACAGCTTAAACAATAAAACAGGTAAGCTAAATGTGCTAAGATGTCTCTAAAATGTCGTAAACCGAGAAGTAAGCAAGCAAGATGTGTGGAAAAACCTCGACAAAAATGTGAAAGTAGTCCAAAAACTCTGCACTGTGCTTCAAAAGACCTGGTGGTGGTATGATAGTGAAACAAAAGCCTTTCGCGCGTGAATTAAGTACAACGGAAAAAGTCAAAGCCAATACCAGAAAGATTTTTTTGCAGGCAACTAAAATCTCGTGAGATGAATGGTTGCCTAAATACAACATAAAGTCAATTTACACTAATAATTTAGTCTCCCCATTAAATGTTGGATGCCACCCATGGAGCGAAATAGCCACTGAACCCAAACATCTTTCTTTCTCTCTCTATCCCATTTTCCAAAAAACTTAACAAAGGGGTCAGATCGATACATGACGTTATTCAAAGTTTACGAATAATGATGGAACAACATCGCGGAACTTCAAAGGTCTGCACTGTCTTTATCGAGCTGGAAAAAGCTTTCAATAGAGTTGCCAGATATCTTACTTGTGCTTCGCAAAAACCTTAAAATGTACTTGTTCCGCCACGAGTGAGCAGTAGAGACAGGAAATATACAGTCCAAACCAAGTGGTGTGAAATTAAGTTTATTCCTAGGAAATTCAAATTGAATATAATTTTTAAAGATACAATGTAACTTGCCGCAGTTTGGGTCTTTTTCCCGTGTGCTCGACACGCGCAAAAGGGATTTTTGGCCAAAGTGACACAATATCTGGTTTGGCAGACAACTATGTTATTTCTCAGTCGATCTGTTCTTTTTGACATTTGCAGGGTGTCCCAAAAATCAATGTCAAGTGGTGTCTTTTTTCACAAAATTATAAAAAAAATCGAAGTCATGTACTTTTAAAATTATTGGCACTCAAAACAAAATCGAAAATCTGGCACCCTGTGACGATCTTTCAAGTACTGTGATCGCAAAACTTTACTTTTCTTCGATTTTTTTTTTGTCACGTAACCCTGAGTAAGTCTTCTGTAAACAACGGTGCAAAATTGAAACATAACTATATCGGTTTTAACTAAAATATTGTTTTTGTGTCCATCCATGTATCTGAAAATCATTAATCACCCAACTTGAACTGACTGTACTGACAAAAAAATGTACTATGCCATTTTGGCAAGTAACTTTAAAAGATGTCGTATTTAGTCTGGATTCCAAAATGGTGTGACACTTGCTAGACTAACCCTTAATTGACTACAAAAAAAATATTCTGTTAAAGAAACCCGATTCATAGTTAATTCTTTTTAGTAAGTTAAAATCAGTACCAAGTGTGAGCGAGATAGACAGTGACACCGTGATTGAGACGGATAAACACGCCATTTCAACTACATGCCATTTCAGATAGAGATGCCACCCTTGTCATTTCATTTCATTTTTTCCCCATCACAGAGCACACAGAACACTACGTTCATTTGGTGTATACACTCAGGATCGCTTTATACAACTGTTGTTTGTTGCGCGACTTAACGTCATCTGCTGACCTTGTATCTTACAAATAATGTTCAAACTGTTTGCCTCCAGCGGCAATGCAAGCTCTACATCTTCTTACAAATGATCTGGTAATAAGTAGAGTCCGACCGAACATTCGGCTTCGGCCAGGATTTTTTTACTGGTTATGTTTTGTTTTTATTTCTTTGCTAAGCATTCATTGATTGTTCCATTTATGTGTTATTTAAAAGAGTCTACTGCAATAATTTACTGGCTATTTTGCTGTTTGTGTCTTTGTAAAATAAATTAATAAAAAAGAAAATATCTACCGATCAATTTTATCAAACTAATCACTATATCTTAGGCTCTTTAGCATTTTGAAATACAATCTCCATTAGATTCGACTTCGGCTTCGGCCAAAAAATTCACCTTCGGTCGGACTCTAGTAATAAGATGGGCATATCTTCTGGAGTTGATGTCTTCAACGGCTTCTGCAATTTTTTAACGCAGTTCGTTTAAATTTTCTATCGGCTTAGAAATTTTTTTCTTTTACTGTTCCTGTTCATATACATGGATGGACAAAAGAGGAAAATTTTAGTTAAAACCGATATAGTTATGTTTCAATTTTGGACCGAAATTTGCAGAATAATTACTCAGGGTTACGTGACAAAAAAAATCGAAGAAAAGTAAAGATTTGCGGTCACAGCACTTGAAAGATCGTCACAGGGTGTCAGATTTCTCGATTTTGTTTTGAGTGCCAATAATTTTAAAAGTACATGACTCAGATTTTTTTTATAATTCTGTGATAACCAACACCACTTGACCTATCACTCATTTCCGGCTTTACGTTGATTTTTGGGACACCCTGTATATGGTGTAGAATGAAGCGAAACCTTCACACTGTTTTCTGGCAAAAAACTGTAGCTTGAACTTAAATTTTTGTTATACATGACAGCTTCAACATACACATGCAATTGTTGGACAATATACAAGAAGTAAAAAGGATATATATATGACAGCGACGGAAATGACAATGTTACGCATGTCTGCTAGTGTAACAAAATGCGATCTTACGCATTTCTGGAAGTCCTTATCCTGGAAGTCTTCACGCTAATAACCGAAAATGGGCCAACTTCAGGCTGAGTAGATGGTTTTACTGTGCTCAAATAATGTGATCGGAAAATCAGGTTGAAAAAGCAATAGAGGCTCAAGCTCCAGTTGGCGTTCAAAGAAAAGGTCAAAAGAAAAATAATTGGATCAGTCAAATAAAAAAAATGGTGTCTGGCAGGAAGATTGTCCGAAAGAGAGAGGGAGGGAACGCTTTTTATTGAAGTGGGAAGAAGTGGATTTTCGGGTGAAGCACGTCGATATTTTCCATATCCTTCCATTTCTGACATATTTTTTTTAGTTTTGATCGTGGATGAGCAAGAAACTGTGAAGCATAGGAAGAAAGGTATGTTTCAGGTGAACTGCTCAGATTTAGTAATTACAAATGCTCCGAATCAAGTGTTCCACTTGTCAAAAAGTCTTGCAACCCCATGAAAATGTGAACACGACGTTCATGGTGAGGACTTTCATTTCCTTCACGTTGGCGCGGGCAAGAGAGGGAACGCTTTTTATTGAAGTGGGAAGAAGAAGGGTTACTTCCACCGAGAATCCATTTCTAAAGTGGATTCTCGGGTGCAACACATCGTTTTTTTTCATTTCGTTCCATTTCTGACATATTTTTTCATTTTAGTTTTGATCTTTGATGAGAAAGGAAGTGTGAAGAATAGGAAAAAACGTATGTTTCAGGCCAGCTGCGCAAATTTAAAAATGCTCCGATTCAAGTGTTCCACTTGTCAAAAAGTCTTTCAACCCCATGACAATGTGAACACGACGTTCATGGTGAGGACTTTCAACCCGTCGCCAATGTAAACAGGCACAACAAACTCCAATAGAATGGTTCTAAGATCCGAAAATTTAGCTAATAGTTAAGTACGTGGGAGAAATATGTAGCATTGGATAATATTATACGCAGACATATTACAATGGTCAATAAAAGAGGAAGGTGAAGATCGAAACAATAATGAATATAATTGTAAATGCCTTTCGGCAAGGTATGACACAGATAACACGAAATGGGATTCAAAGTTTCCCATCGCGAATGGACTCTGAGGGGAATGTACTCTGAGGCTTAGCAAAACTGTAAACGAAGGGTATATGAACTACGATCGCGCACAATGTTCTTAAAATTCGGATAAATTGAAAATTAACGCAAACCCTACAAACAAAATCCAGAAAGCGTTAATAAATTACTCTGATACGAAGAAAAACCAATTCTGGGTATGATTTAAATGAATTATTCAAAAGAACTGGGGATCAATATCAATTTTCACTCTAAAACAGAAAATGTTTCTACAAAATGCTTACCAAACAGTTCTTGATCGGATCTCACAATCCACCAAAAGTCCTTCAACGTACTGCGAATACTCGTATATAAAAGGATCCTAGAAACGGATTCACATGGACTTCGTTTGTTCCATTTGCGGATACAATGTTGCCATTAGTTGCGCAGTTCAATGTGGTTGAGATTCACTTTTACTTGTGTACTAGATTGGGTTGGAATCAAAGACTCTCCGGTTAGCGCAAATGATACCAAAAATCACTTGAAGAATTTTGTGTCCAAAACAAAGTTATCTTCATCATTCTTCGCTAACTTTCATGTATCTGTACCATAAGCAAGACTAAATATTGAGGCGGCTTACATATATAGAGTCTCCTTAATGTTTTTTGAAAATGTCTTGTGATTCATTTGTCTTCTCTACAGCAAACCAGAGGCTCTTAGTTTTCAGATTTAATAACGGAGCCGAGATATACAAAGGCCCTGACTAACTCAAAGTTGTTGCTGTATATTGTGACGTTCTGGCCGATTCGTTGATTTTGTGTCCCTTCTTGTAAACAGCATATGCAATATTTAGTTTGTTGGTTTCTAGTAAACTACTCATCATACTTGATTTTCGTTAACTGAAAAAATGAATATGTCTTTCGATATGAATATCCCTTTCGAGGCTGGGATTTGAACACCGAACCTTCCGATTTGGAAGCCAGTCCACTACCACTTCAGCCACGGCCACCCACAGTTTTACTTTACGTTAGTCCTGACATCCGTTCTTCTATCTTTGGCTTAGGCATACGAGTAAGTTGTGCTTGTATTTGTTGTGGTTATGTTTTGGTACGCCTTAAACGAAACTTGTAGGTCATACGAAAATCGATATATAAAGTGTAGCTCCAGTAGAAAGGTGAGTTCGCAAAACAATCGACTACACAGCTTTCACTTAAAACTCTGCAATACCAGGGATCTGCTGGTGACGATTTATATACATATTTCAGGAATAGACTTCGTTCACAAGGCTATTCATGCATTGAATAAGAGGGTTTGCTTTTATTTTAAGTTTCAGTATATATGTTTTTGCTACCCATTTAAATTTAATTGAGATACATTCAATCATTACCTCTTGTTCTTTCCTCCATAATTTCCCTTCGCCTGACTGCGTGCAAGCATACCTTCAGACGTACTCTGAAATATCGTGATTCTTTTCTAAACCGTACAACTCGTTTATGGAATGTCCTGCCGAACTCTTCTTTTCCTAGTCAATACTACAAACATTTAAAACCATCTTAAGGGTACATAAAATCCCTTGTGCGCGCCAGTTGAAAAAAAAGTGTGTTTGCTATCCGCATATTAGCATGTTCAATATTCCGCGTCAGCATTTCTATATTACAAGATTGTATTCACCGCATCTTTAGAACCACAGGCAGGGCTACCCGATATTGCGTGATGACAAAATGAAATTTCCGGGTTATCCCAAGAGTGTGCAAAATACAAGGTACTTCGATCTTTCGAGAAGTCGATTCTCAAATGGCATAGCATATTCATTCGGTCTCATATTATTGTTTGAGGGCTATTTCCGAGATAATACCTTTAAGACCCAACAAACCATGGAGAGCAAGGTCTGATGGTACTCTTCGGAGATCGAGGACTGGCCTGTCCGGTTTACCGTTTTTAGCTGCTACTGTAATATAACAACTGCATTATCAAAGTCTACTTAGGTGGAAGTCAATAGAGTTTACTTCGATGAGGATTTTGGACATGGGTTTATGGTACTCGTATCCATAATTGGTTCGGTAAGCATTAATATGGAAGAGAGGAACTAATCTAAGATTTCGCGGGCTAACATTCAAAGAGATGGGTTGCAAATTGCAATAGAGCAGGAAACGCAATGCTACCAGTTAAAAGCTAATGAACAAAGAGTAATTCATGACGTGTTGTATGTTTATCAGTATCAGGCGATCGAGGGACGATCAGAAGACACATTAAAAGGCGTATAAAAATTCGCTGTATAGATTCTACGTGCAATATATAGGTGCTGTAATAGGATGACCTGACTTGACAGACGTATTCGAGATGAGGCCGAACAAAGGGAAAGGGATTAAGCAACATACGAGTCGGAAAAACCAACGCCTGACGTAACCGAAAGATAAGTTGGCTTGTTATCTATGTGGGCACCTTTCTGGCACCGAGTGGAAAACCTTTTTAAGTCCTCCTGTAGCGGAAAACAGTCAGAGAGAGACGAAATGCGCCGAAAGATTTTGATGTCATCTGCATATAATGATATAATATAAACGAATTTCCAATGATACAGTTAACATCGTCAGTTTTCAGGATGAATAACAGAGGACCGAAAGGAGCTTGTATGGGTTTAGATACTGTGGTCCTAAAGAGGAGACTTTAGTGTCTTTTTTCCTTTTTAAGTAACTAACATAATGAAATCACACTGAAAGCTAAGAGCATTGAGTTTGAGAAGAATAACTTTATACGAAATTTTATCGAAAGCATTGATGAAATCGGTAGTGATTACATCAACTTCTTTGACATCTTCTAGAACGCACAGAATACTTAATACGAATTTTTAGGGTTTGTGGTTGTAGATCTACATTTTAAGAATCCAAGTTGATTATTCCAAAGGATGAACTTGTAACGAAAAAAAATTGAGTCACATTACATACAAAGCTTTCGAAGAGCTTCGGAATGGAGAACTGTTTCGCAATAGGCCTATAATTTAGGCCTTTTTTATGGAGAGGGATTATGTACGCATTTCGTAATTTATGAAGTTGATACACAAAAAAGAGCTGTGAGCGATTGTGCGAAGTTATTCACATATCTCTTCAAAATTATGGCAGGCAGACCATCTGGAGCGGCAGAGCATTCGTCCGTTAGTTTTTCAATATTTTCTTTCATTTCTGATCGACAAATGTCTCTCTGATTAATTGCGATCATATTATGTATTTAAGAGCTTTAATGTGGAATACCCGTTAACTACTTTTCTTTTTTTAATAAATCGAAAAAGATATTTGTACATTGTCATGGAGTTGAAAGACTTTTTGACAAATGGAACACTTGATGACAATGAGCAGTTGGCTTGAAACATACCTTTTTTCATATTCTGCACACTTCCTTTCTTATCAAAAATCAAAACTAAAATGAAAAAATATGTCAGAAATGGAACGATATGGAAAAAAACGATGTGTTGCACCCGAGAATCCACTTTAGAAATGGATTCTCTGTGGAAGTAGAGTCCGACCGAACATTCGGCTTCTGCTTCGGCCACATTCGGCTTAAATTTCCAAATTAAACTATCATACGCACCGTGTTTTGGATGAGATTTCGAGCAAGTCATTTCATGTTTGTTTCGTTTCTGTAGCAGGTAGCTACAAGGAATGCTGATATTTTTAATTATTGGGCCTCAAGTCCTTATACCTACTTGAAAGAAGTAGCTAACAAATACTTATCAGCTCCTCCTACTAGTGTAGCGAGTGAGCAATTATTCAGTGCTGGTGGACAAATTTATGCTGGGGCTAATTTGCAGGGAGAAAATGTACAAAAACTTTTGGTTCTTACATATAATATTAAGTTATTTAATTTTGATTATTAATTCTACTTCATCGTTTGTCTTCTCATATTAACTTTGTTTGTAGTATTTAAGTGTTATCGAATGTACCTATGGTTTTGAATTTTTTTTACTGGTTATTTTTTGATTTTATTTCTTTGCTAAGCATTCATTTTGATTGTTCCGTTTATGTGTTATTTAAAATAGTCTACTGCAATAATTTACTGGCTATTTTGCTGTTTGTGTCTTTGTAAAATAAATTAATAAAAAAGAAAATATCCACCGAACAATTTTATCAAACTGATCACTATATTTTAGGTTCTTTAGCATTTTGAAATACAATCTCCATTAGATTCGGCTTCGGCTTCGGCCGAAGGTGATGAAGAAAGCGAAGTTCGGCTTCAGGTTCGGCCCACAAATTTACCTTCAATAAAAAGCGTTCCCTCTCTTTCGGACAATCTTCCTGCTCGCGCCCATATAAACAGGCACTAATAATGAGACGAACAAGAAAATACTCCAGCTCAGTGTAGGCAAGTTTAAGTATAATAATTAGCGGAAAAGATACATTCCACTTACGTTCCACTTCCAGTTGTCAAAAACAGGTGTGCACATAAAAAGTGACACGAATGTCATCACGTCATTACGATTCTGCCGCTTGCAACGAAATTCTTAGCAAGTGTTATATAAAAATAACAAAATGTTCACGCTCTGGACCCTGATCGAAGCTTCCCTCTTGTGCTTGAATGCAGTTTGCGTCCTACATGACGAACGTTTTCTGGCCAAAAGTGTGTATCCACATTCCCTCAAGTCTCTCTAATCACACATTTCTACTCAAATTTTAGTTGGCTGGGGCGCAGGCTCACAAAACCAGGACTTCGGGCAGCCTTCCATGAAATCTCAGATGCTCAACCTGATCCGTTCCATCAAAACTGTGGCCAAAAGTATGCAAATCTAAGCTATCCCTTTATTCAGCGGACTAACTTACTCTTCTTTTTTTTCCCTTTCAGTTCCTCTTATATTTCTCAACGTTGTGGCAATCATTATCAAACTTGTACTCGGATAAATAAATAGATTTATACATTTTGTTATTTTACATAAATATTTATTGTGTTTTCCTCTGGAGAACAGCTTTGACGCGATTCTCCAACGCTATGCTGTAGGCATCGAGCTTGTAGGCAGCAGCTTCTAACTTGTCCACCGTGTCAGAGATTTCATGGATTTGTTGCATTAGTGGAATCTTGAAAGGCAAAAAAATATTGCATTAGCGTGCTAAGAAATAAGAGGTCGAACTTGGATACCAATTTCTGGAACTTTTCGTTCAATTCGTTTGTCGAGAGGCTCAGTGCTTCGGCGACATGTCGCATGTCAGTGTACTTGGCTATTGTCGCCTTATTCATGTCCTCGAGCAATTTGTAATCTTCCAGTGGGGCATTCAGCTCATTGGTTATGTATTCTTCGGTTTTCCGGAACATTTTCGTTGCCAGTTTGCTAAGATTTGGGTCATGGGGGTCGAGCGCTTCAAAGCTTGATGTACTGGTCGATAGTGTAGGTCCCCGGATGGGGGAGTCTAGGAGATCGTTATTTTCCATATCGTCTTGGTTCATATTTAACAATTTTGATGATTTCACTGCATTGACCGAACTTATTGAAATGAACAATGTTTTCTTCGTCGCGATTTTAATATTTATTTGGGTTTTGTCCACCCACTAGTTTGACAGCTGTCAGATTTTTGGTTTATAGTGGATTGAGAAATGTAGTAACACAGGGTGGGCCGTATGAATGAAAAAAAGTTAACAAGAGTAAAAATTTGTCGAATTTACATTATAATTTATTTATTATTCGCACTCTGTGTCCTTCATCGAGTTCTCATGGAGGGAGAATCAGGTATGATTCAAGGAAAACAGTAGATTTTAAACAAAGATTACTACATTCTATCCGCCGTTGCTAGATAGTTTCACTTTTTCTCGTGCGTTTTCGTGCAATTTATGAATCTGGCTGCGTAAGTCATTCACATAGTCGCTCACCTCCTTAAGTTCCGTAGGCGGAGATCCGAATTAAGTTTCATCAAATAGGATCTCGGATGGTGTATGTCCTGTTCAATTACGGCCCGCGTTTCGGTAAGTCATTAAGAAGAAAGTTATGTGTCGATCACTGCCTACGACTTTAGACAGGCGTTCATTCAAGGTCATATTGAATGCCTCGATCATTCCATCGGATTGAGGGTGTAGTGGCGTTTTCCTTATCTTTCTTTTTTCCAGATATTGGCACACTTCATGGAAACCTTTCCATTCAAAGTTTCGTCTTTGATCAGAGTGTAGCTCCATTCGGACCTCAAATCTGCTCACCCTGTTGTTGACTATATGTTCTGCTACAGTCTTAGCCTCTTGATTTGGGATTGCGAGCACTTCCAACCACTTACTGAAATAGTCCATGACCACGAGGGTGTATCGGTTGCCATTTAAGATTTTGGAAAACGGGCCAGATATGTCAATGGCAATTTGTTCGAATGATGCTCCGGCAATATAATGTTGAATGCTTGGCTGCAACTTAGCTCTTGGGACCTTGAGAGCCGCACGCACACGTTATGCGCTTTTTGCACCGATTCTTGATATCTTGTTTTGTACTTAGCTAATAGAAACGTTCCCTTACGTTCTCCAACGTCTTATTAATTCTCAAGTGATCTCCTGAGGTTCCGTCATTTAATTATATTTCATGGATCACTTCACTGATTCTGAACCGTGGCACGATTAGCTGCATACGATGTTGTTCCATCTGCACTTTCCTATTGTGTCTTCAGCAAGCCATCTTGTACACAAGCGAATCTCACTGTGCCCAATACAACTTCACAGTTTTGCTCCGGCCCGATATCTCCGGGTTTGCAGCCAAACCCTCTTAGTTTGCTTGCATCATACTCCACGCGGTCCTCAGTATATGCATCTCCCTCGGTTCCCCCTTAAATGAAATTCCTAAGTAAATCCCCGTGTGAAGGTCGTCCTTCGATTTGTCGGCTGGCTAGAATTAGAGTAGCAAACTACTGTGAGTCAAGACTCTTACATTGGTGAATGAAGAAGTTCATGCCTTAAACAGGACTTCGAATTAATACTAAATGGTGGTGCTTGCGTCACTAAAAACTGGGAGCAGAAGCCTACGACGATGACTATTATTGTATCTTATTTAATTCTAAGTGCAACGGTGTACCATGGGCTTTGGCAACCTAGGCAGATACGAACATTAAACGCAAAAGACATATTGACTTCTGAAAGACTTATAGAGTTAACTGTGAGGTTAAGCAAGCGCTGTGAGATTATATTATACCGAAAAGATCGGCTAAAATGACTCAAGCAACGTTTTGTTACACTTTGACTTCTTTAAAGCGATAGGCGAAACTAAAATATGCAGCTGCACAGTTGTAAAATGCCACTAACGTTGTATTACACCAACATTTTCTACGTGCTGCACTAAATATTGAAATTGTTTATATGTTTATCGTTTTTTTTTTATATTCACCCTATTAAACCAATTGTCTAACAATTTAGAAAATAAAATCTACTACATATAACGTCATTTAGAATAAAAATAAGAAACAATAAATAATAAATTGAAAGCAAAGTAAACATGTAAAACGTTTTTATATTCTTCTAGGTTTTAGTATGCTCCAGATAAGGGCCCTGGCTAGTCGTTATTTTAATTTCACTAATCACCACTTTCCGTTTCGGTTACGTTCTTATAAAATGACAAATTTGAGTGCAAGATATCCCAAAAAAAACGTAGACAAAAGGAAGACACACCTTTTCGATGGAAGTGATTTAAATGTTTACGAGCAGACTGTTGTCAATCTTGGCGTGGGTGCACCAGGCCCAGATATATTGACAAATTGCTGTGACATTTTTGAAAAGGCCACATCTCATCGAATGGTACTAACGCAGATCTAAATTTTTCCCTTTTAGTGAAATATCCTCAATTTTAGAAAATAGAAACTTCTAATCAGGGTATGCTATTTCAATATGGCCCAACCGTCGGCGTTGTGGAGATACGCTCTGAAATTGCGAAGTTTCTAACAGATTCTTATCAAAGTGAAGTAAAAAGGTAAGAGATTTATGATTTGTTTATTTTTTTTATATACTTCTAGTACATGACATGTAGGATATAATACAGTGTGGTTTGCAAAATAAGACCCCTTAAGTTGTATTGTAATAAACGTTTATTATCACAAATTTTGCGGTTTTGTGGTTCCTTTCTTTTTTAATTTTATTTATTTGTTTAATTCAAAGCATGATAATGAAAATATATGTAAATATAGCCTTGAAGTTTATCAGAAAATAAGTAGAAAGGTCAAATCAAGTACGGCTTTTTTTCGTTTTTTTAATAAAATTGTGATGAAATTTTTATTTCGTATCGAAATATAGTTAATACCATCATACATCATTAAAATATCCTCCCCGGAACCACTTGCACGAGTGGATGGTATGGACCCGATTTCGCGTAATTTGGCCGAATTTCCAGCGATTTCATGTCATGTATCTAAGTCACTTAAAGTTTCTGGCTTGCTGGCATAGATCTATGTCTCTGATAACCGTCAAGAGAGGAGTCTAAAGGTTTTAAATAGGACCAGCCGGGCGATGGATGGATAGGGATATATCTGGCAATAAGACCATAGCGGAAATTCGCATTGTCTAAGTCAATTGCAGAACCGTCCGATTGGTACCGTCCTGTTGAAACAACGTATCCTTCAAGCCTGCTTGTTACAATTTATCCCACAAACCAAACCAAACTGGTTAAGATGGAGCGCTATCGCTGTCCATTGTCTGCAACTTACAACCTCTGGCTGTTCGCTTGATTAAATGTGGTTTTGTTAATAAACAAAGCCATTTAAACAAGAATGTGCCTTGATACTGAGGGTGATTTTTCGATGAAAATCCGGATATTCTTCCAGCTTCAATAGAGCCCAAACAGCAAAAGCTAATCGCGCACAATAGAGTTCAGAGAATCCTTATTGGAAAAATGTGAAAAACCCTTAACTATTGTAAACTATGTAAAATAACTTTACTTTACTTCGGATACTGCCGAGTGAGAGGTGGACCTGGGATATAATGATCAACTCATTCCATAAAGTTCGATCGTGAGCTAGCTGGGTTCCTTTAAATACAGGTGAACTATCTTGGTCGAGGTCTTCCCCTGCTGCGCCGTCTTTCCGGAATGAACTCGAAAATTCTTCAGGGTCCTAGTGTTAATTCGTTCTACTTTCGCTGTCATAGTTGTTTTGTATTTGGATTCTTCTGACTGGCCCATGTCTATCTACAACCCGACCAAATTTCACACGAATATTTTTCTCTCAAGCAACTTAGGGTAATCTTATTCAGTTTTGACAAGGTCCATGTAGAACAAGATTAGGGTGATTAGGGCCTTGGGATCGTAGCCACTCTAGATGTTCAAGAGAGCCAGTGCTTGTCACAGTTAATAGCTGAGCATATCTACGCAAAGTCCACAACTATCTCAAAGTTACACATATCTGTCTAAAATTATGTTCTATACGACACGTTTGTGAACGTCTTATTTTTGTAGAAACACATAACGCGCTACGCTCTCGTTGACCATGAGACCCATTTTTACCATTTACCAACAACAGTCCGGATGTTAGATTTTCTATATGAGCTACTTGAACGTCAGGATGTGCAGTTTGATGGGCCGGATAAAATATAACTAAAAAGTTGCGATGTATGTATACTACGATAACTGCAACAGAGACCAGAAGCAGCATGTGGCAGACCACATATGGAGACAGACACCGTTTTCCCATCTCAATATTATGGCGATCGCGCAGTTATAAAACTGACAGCATAATTTATTATTTTGCGATCGACATTCCGTGTAGCATTTCTACAGCCTGTAACTAAAAAAGACTAATCTTCTTCCCTCTCCTCCTACAGATCCATTGCACTTACGTCCGTCCTTTCCAAGGCCATGGAAACGCTGATAAACTGTCAGCTCATGAAATATCTCGAAACACGGAAACTTCTTAATGACCGGGAGTATGGTTTTCGTATCAACAGGTCCACTGGTAATTTGATGGCATGTCTCACCGAAAAGTGGAATCAAAGCGTACATCAATCTGGCGAAAGCAAGATACTCGTATTTGCATTTGATATTTATTTCTAAGGCATTTGACAGAGTTTGGCATCAGGCTCTTTTGTCGAAAATGCGTGCTTTTGTTATCGATGACTCCCTTCTTCAATGGATTAGAAATTACCTTTCGGAACGTTCAATTCAAGTTGTCTTGGACGGTTGCAAGTCTGATATTCACAAAATAAATGCTGATGTGCCACAGGGCTCTGTTCTGTCTCCGACACTCTTTAATTTTCATTAATGATCACTTGCCTGCTACTTCTAAACCAATATATTCCTTTGTTGATGACAGGGCTCTCTGGTTTTCATATTCGTTCCCGGACTCACGGCCCTGCTCTTCGGCTGTAGAACGAGAGCGGCAACGTATGCTAAGCTCATTAAATTCCGAGATCAACAGCATAACCAATTGGGGAACTATCAACAGAGTGAAATTTAATGCTTCCAAAACACAATGCTGTCTGCTGTCGTTAAAGCGAAATTTAAACACCCAGCCATTATCCATGAATGGCACTTGCATCGTCGAAACCGAAAAACTTTCCATTCTCGGTATGTGTGTCAATGTCAACTTACGTTGGAATGACCTCATATGTCTAGGTTTCCTCAAGCGATGTAAGAAATATTTTACTCCCTCTGATCTGGCCTCAATATATAATATATCCGCCCAAAATTGGAGTACAATGTCCACATCTGGTTAGGTGCTCCTAAAACATCTCTGCACCTGCTAGATAAGATTCAAAACCGTGCGATAAAACTTATAGATGATACTAATATCAGTCAATCAATTGACACCCTCGAAAACCGACGTAATGTCTCCTGCCTCACTTTGTTTTATCGCTATTTCCACCACCAATGCTCCACTGAAATCGCCAGTAACACTCCGCCCATTCAAACTTTCAACCGTAACATCAGTCTCGCTATGAATGCTCATCAGTATACCCTCAAGCCCATTTTCGGACGTACTCTAAAATATCGTGATTCGTTCATAAGCCATAGAACTCGCTTATGGAATGCCCTGCCGATCTCTGTATTTCCTGGTCGTTATAACTTGCAAAGATTTAAAAACAATCGGTACCTCTCCTTTCTTCCTCCCTAGATTTCCTTTGCACGCGCTGTGTACAATCATTTTAAGGGTACACAAACCCCTTGAGCGCCCGCTCATTATAAAAAAAAATCCGATCGGTAAAATATAATATTACAGACGTTACAAGAACGATGAAAAACAGTGAGGAGATTTAACTTTGAACGGCTGCAATTGCAACGAATCACCGAAGCCTTTGCGAATCCTCAACCTCCCGCCAATGCATTTATAACCTGCATTAACTGCTGTAAATCAGTGGACGGAGACAACCGATGTGTTGGCTTTCACCTCATACAATCAAAGCAAGTACATGCAGGATAAACAACTCCCCTATTAACGGCTTCTCCGGAGACAAAAAAGGAAGAGCTTGTAGAGCAAGCGATCGGCGATACGAAGAGTTGACATTCCAGGAACAACGTTCGAGAGCTTTACTAAAAGGAAAATAGAGGTGATGTATGAAAGAGTTAACCAATTTGAGTGATGAAAGTCTGTTACTGTAAGTAAGATGGTACGCTTAAAATCGACGAATCGGACAGACCCTCACTATAACTTTGAGGTAGTTAGGAATTTGTTTTACCTTGGCTTCCTAATCAGATCAAATCTGACAATGATCCCTCATCAGAATTACACTTGCCAATCGGTGTTTCTTTAGGCTTACAGGCAATTGGAAACTCTATCATCTTCTATAATTATTTCATTTTTGCCATATGGGACATATGCATTGGCGTCAGTGTTGGCGAATTAAGAACGCCATTTTGATCGCAAGACTTTTCAAGCTTCGCATTGTCGGGCTTTGGTCAAGAAGATAATACAGCGAATTCTATGAGCTATAAAGCATCATTAACTTGTGTAGAGAAGGGCACGTTAGTCGCCTAAGGCTGCTTGGACATGTAGAGCAAATGGATATCAACACAGTGGTTGAAAGTGTCATAAATTGTTATCCGAAAAAAAAACAAAGCAGTGGAGGAAGAACTTTCTTTAGTTGGTGCGCACAAATAGAAGGTGACCTCAGCTACGTTCATTTAAAAAATAATGCACATAATCGTAGCGGTTATTAGTGATTGTTGTAATCTCAATACAAATTGCGTCAGTTTCAATTGAACACTTGAAGTGTGAGTACGCTTTTGCCTGAGTGATAGTGCCTAGTTTTAGGAAGTTTTGTTGGATGATAGATAGGAATGACGTCTACATGGGTCTCGGGTGCTGTGACAGTTGAAGGTCAAAAATCGTTCATTAAAATTGTACGTGGCAAAAACCCCACACAAATACATCGAGCTTTAAATGATCCTAAGCAGACAATAAACTAGAATTATTATTGTGTTGAGCAGACCACTTCCCTGAAAGCATAAGGAATGAGCCACGCCCAGGAAGGCCGAAAACATTAACTGATGAGCGAAGCTTGACGATTGTGTTGGATTTTCTTAATGAATGTCTTTAGCAGCATGTGAGGAAATATTGTGTAATAGTGGAGTTTTAACATATTTTGGCCCGTTTGGACCCCTCAGTGGTTGACTAGTGAACAGAAGAAAAAACGCCTGGATACTGAAACTGAAAGGTAGTTGCTATGGATGAAACGTGAACGAGAGGCTTCTAACTGAAGATGAAATCTCTGTTAAAAAGTGATGAAGCCCATCCTGCTCGACTCAAAAATGTCGGCGAGTTCAATCAAAGATCAAGCAGATGATGATTTTTGCCTACGGTCGCCAAGGAATCGTCTTGGCAGACTGAATTCCATGTGGAACAAGTTTGAAAATAAATTATTAACGCACGATTTTGTGCTAGTAAGCTAGGAAACATTGTGGTCGATTTACGGCATCAGCATAAGCGGCAAGTCTTACCTCATGCATTACACAGCCTAGACGTTAGCCCACCAAACTACGACTCGTTCCCAAAAGTTAAAGGAGCGCTGTGTTTTTTCTCTCTAAATGAGCTTTCTGATGTTGTTATCCAGCGCATTTTTCGGTTGAACAGATGTGATGAGCTGATTGGAGGTTGGGTTTTAGTGATTAAAAAGCAAGGGACTACATTGGAGGGCTGTAAGTTACAATACAATAAATTAGCCTGTATTAATTTTGAAACGAACCTCCAGTGTTGGAGTGTGCAATTGGAGAGGTTGATTCGTTGGCCAGGTCTACCATGGACAGTGGATCCTACTAAGTAAGCACATAGGTTTGTATCTAAGCAGATAAAACTGCGTTTTACTTGATCGTTGACTACTTTTTCGAGTAAATCTACTTGTCAACACTTTCTGTTGTATCACCATAGACCAACGCCTTTGGATGTCCCATGATCCCTGGAGCCAAACTGTGATTCGAATAAATCGATGGATTGAATTGTTATTGAAACGACGTCTCGACCTGGTCAATGTTTTCTATATTTTGAAGAAATTTTCTTCTGCGTAATGGGCAGACAGAACCCAAAAGTTACGAATGGACAAATTGTGGTCTTCATAGCGCGTAGTCCTAATAGTTGGGTATAGTCCAGTAGTATACTGTCTTTGGTTCGACGAATAGCTTGTTCGGAAAGACGATTACGCAGTTTGGCGAAAATAAAAGAACGCGAATTAAGGGAACAGATTTCCACGAAACGCAAGCGTTGTTGTGGCCTGAGTATTCGTGATGATTTGTCAAAATTTTCTTCACAAAAATGTCATATATTTTTGACATAATCCTTAGCTTAAAGCGCTAAAAGATGAAAATAATCGGTCTCTTCGCGTACTTTTTGGACTAAATATGTATGATGACAGTTTGTCAAATAAGGAGGAGTGGGAATAAAATTCTTTCTTAGCGAGAAAATTTGTTAAAAAGTAAGCGAACGGATTTGAGACTGTTTTTTGCAGACAAAAAATTCAAAATCTTATACTTCAGGGCGAAGACTTTAAGCCTAGACACGTCTAAATAAGTTATTCCGATAATTTATCTTTGTATTGTCCACCCATACTCGTATATCATTTGTAGATGCCAGAAGGTATATGGAGAGCCCTTTCATTTCATTTGTTGTTTTTCAATATATTTTGTCTGTAAACACTTTCTAAGAACAATTTTCCATGTGAAACTTTAATTATTAATTAGTTTTCTATTCAAATCTCACTTATTTTTGGCAAAACAAAGTAAAAAAAAAAATTCCATTTCAAAATAAAAACAAACCCAACGGCAGTTTCAAATAAAGCAGTTTGACAGTTTTTACAAAATTGCCTGAACAAATTTCTTGGGCTAAAATGGAAAAAAGAGGGGAAATGAATTGCTCTCTCATTTCGCTCTCTTCTGCGAAAAACTACGAAAAATATAAGTACGTGAACGGATTTCGGACTGTTTTCGTAGTTTTTCATAAACCTATGAAAATGGGTTTAAAATTATTAAATTTATTTCTTACAGTGAAGACATTATTGTGACCGCTGGTGCAACTCAGGGCATGCACATCATTTTATCAACACTACTCGATATGAATGGATTTATTTTTGTCGATGAAGTAACTTATATGATTGCTCTGGATGTATTCAAGCAATTTACCACACTAACCATTATTCCAGGTGAGTTTTTGTTTAGTCAAATCTTTATATGTAAACAGCGCTCAATATGCTCATTTTCTTTAAGTCAAACTGAACAAGGATGGTGTCGACATAGATGAATTAACGTCTGTCCTTAAAGGAAAGCAATTCAAATCGCAGACCAAAGCTTTCTGGGGCCTATACTATGCAATCCCAACTTATCACAATCCCACTGGTATTCTATTTTCCGATGGTGAGTTACAAACTACATGAATACGTATTTGTGACATAAATTGTTCTCGAATATGTTCCTTGGATAGAGATTTTAACAAAATTGATCCAACTTGCTCGAGAATTTGATATTTTAATTGCCTGCGATGATGTCTACAATACACTGTATTATAATGCCGCCGACGTTCCAAAGCGGTTATTTCAATATGATGATCCAAGTAACGACGGTTTCATGGGAAACGTCATTTCAAATGGCTCATTTTCGAAAATCATCGGCCCAGGAATACGCTTCGGATGGCTTGAGGCTTCTGCGAGATGCAAGGAGATTTTGGAAGAGAGGTTCTTGTTTTTAAATGAAAAAAAAACGGAATTTATTTTATAAGGAATTTATAAATGTATTTTTTTTTTATAGTGGCATCATGGGGAGTGGTGGATGTTTAAACAACTACACATCAGGGATAATGGCAAGTCTTTTTGAACTTGGCTTGGCACAATCACATGCAAAAATCGCCAAAGATCTCTATCAAGAGCGAATGCTGTCAACCATTGAAGTTCTGAAAAAGAATTTGCCGAATTCTTGTGCTTTTGTCGAACCCAAAGGTGGTTACTTCATTTGGATTGAAATGCCAAAAAGTACGGATGCCAACGACCTGTTGAAAATCTCCTTGGAGAAGTACAAAGTCTTTTTCCTTCCTGGCGATCGGTTTTCAATTGACAAAAGGTTCAAAAATTGTTTTCGAATTTCCATAGCATTTCAGAAGAAGGAAACACTGGTGGGTGCTGTTGCAAAAATATGTGAAGCTTTGAAGGAATACTTGAATGAGAGACTTAAATAAAAAGGACTGCCTTCTTTAATGTTATATTTTAATATAAAATTCACAAATTTTTGTATATTCATAAATTTGAAAATTTAGAGGTTATCTAGTACGTCTTGTCCAGGACATGTACTCCAGATAAAGTAATAGCTTTGCGTAAGGGTGTTAAAAGTGTTACTTACTACATAGAGTAACATTGTCTGATGAGTTCAAGATCTAAAATAGGGTAATAAAAGTCTCCACACTGTCACTAATATTGGTTTGGGCTCTGCCGATAGATTCTCGCATTTAACTTACAAATTTGGGCTACACAAGAATGCGCGCTCCCCCGACGAGGTAGGTAATGACAAAACTGTTAAACAATATGTCAACGACTGTCAGGCGGGCGTCTATGTACTTGCACAGGTACTTGTGTTCATCGCTCCGCTAAGGGTATGTAAACAACTGTCACAAACAACTGTTTGGGTTAAGAAGACAGATGAGCAGTAAAGCGCACAAAGGTGGAAAGGAATTTCAGCCAACTTCGTCTGCGCAAGTGGAGGCGCTAGCTTAATAAGCATGTCCACCCCGGATTGTAGCGCCATCTAAGAATATATGTAAGTATTATATAATACATACATATAATCCAGTGTGAACTTGATCCTTCCCTCAAAGCATTTTGACATATTGTACTCGTATAGGACATGACATTACGTCTTTTCCGCGCAAATGGTTTCAAATTCTCGTTAATGCTGTCGAATGCTTTCTTGAAACCAGTAATGGGATCATTATTCCATTCAATGTTTTATGACCGATCCATAAGTTGCAAGAGAACCTGGCAAGTGGCAAGGAATCTTACTTGTGTTCGACATAAAGTTCGAACTTTGGTGTTGTTTGATGCATTCCGAAGACTATAGAAGGAAAGATTTCCTATTTTTAGGGATGGACTGGAAAAATTCTGTCTTTCCTCTGCTCGGAAAGTGTCCTAAAAAGTAATACTTATAATAGAAAAGCTTATGCAGTAATTTGCCAAGCTTCTTTCACGCTTTAAAAGAAGGACAGATATACTTTTTTCAAAGACTTTCTGGACCGGTGCATTGTAATTCATCCGCTCATCATATCGCGGTCACCTAAATTAATGTATCCTGATCTTTCTGGACCTAAATGTAGGTGCTCTTTAGACTTATTTCCGAGAAGGGTTCCAATGTTTTTCAGGATTGGGTTGTCGAAGGTGTTCTTTTCTGATGTGTAATGCATTTCAAGTTATCCTTACCTATTTTGTCATTGAAGCCTTCGGGTACGATTTAATTTTTTTCATTTCAGGTTTACTATCGCCTAAAGCAATACATATGTTCAAATATAAAAAGCTAAAGTTATGTGCTGCAACACAACATGCACAAAATTTCCGATCAACAAGCAGGATCAAAGAATTTTGCAAACGCGCATAATTGAAATCGACAAATTACCAAATTTGAGCGGAGAATGTGGAGCAGAAAATAAAGCGATAACAACAACAACTACACACACAAACAATTCTATGTTTTTTGTAACCTCCGACTCACGGCAATCTATGCACACAAGTCGAAGTCAAGCTGTTGACGTTTTGTTGGTAAATTTTACATCGCAACTAGCCAACGGAGCTACTGCAGGAGGTCAATGAACTTATTGCATAATGAACCAACCAGAATTAGATGCGGAACTTGAGGTTTAACGAACGAGACGCAGTACCATAGATTAACTAACTTAGATGGCAAACTCTACTAATCCTTTTGCGAACCCTTAACTTTCGCACAGACACACTGTAAGTGAATTCCAACACTTTTGCATCTCCATAACTTTGTCAAAATTTGCTAGAATGAGAGCAATTTACAAGTAAAATTGCTAGACTGAGAGCGATTTGCACGAGTGTGTGTAATGGGTATGACGTTTTTTGGTTAAAATGGGCGTGGTTTGTATAAAAAAGGTGGGAAATTGCCATTGATCACAATTCACACGTATTCACAGACAGAGTAACACGGTTAGGGGCGATCAGTAGAAAACCGGTTTTGATTTTCCAATATCTGGAAAGTTTGCCATCTAGGTTAGTTTATATATGCGCAGTACCAAGGACGAGACAAATTTGCTTTCGTGGTAATCAGCTGTGGTAGTGATAATCACTCTTCTAGTTGTCTGCACCGAAGTCACTTGTGCTATATATTATATTGTACCTACCAATACAAGTCAATACGCATATTAAACCGAAAAAATTGGTTTTTTGTATTAATTTTCTGTATTATACATATCTAGGATTCAGACGCGACGGTTTTCTTTGTTCACTGATATAAAGTTTGCTTGTATCCTGGGGATTTGCTTGAATACGGAGCACAGTTAAGAGGTCGCTTATCGGCTTGATGCGAGTAAGTTAAAGCTTTGACTCGAGTCGATTTCGATACTAGCATGCATAACTTTTATGATCCTTCTAATAAAGGGGACTAGTCACTATTTATCGAAATTGGGGTTATGTCAAATTTGGCACTTATAAACAGGTGTGTATGTATATAGTTGGAGATGTAGAAACTGAGATATTGAAGTTTATGTTGGAATTTCATGATAAAGTGCGCGTGAAAAGAGAGACATGTCGTGTTAACTCATTTTTCATTGCTCAACGGCAATGCTCTTTCCCCCTCCTTTTGTCATGGAGTGCATTTGGAGTAGCGCCGCTTAATATTCGAGTTGCTTTATGTACTTATCTTGATTAACCTAACTTCATCAAACTAACGGTTTCATTAAGGTAGTTGGGTGAAACTCAGCGCACTAATTGCTACCAATACGAGTTACATCAACTTTAAAGGCTTCATTGAGTTGTTTCTATTTTTGTGCATAAAATATCCGAATCCAATTCCGACCAGCCAAAATGGGGATCAGGTGTGAGTTGGAAAATATGTCAGGGAAGATTGCCCGCGTTCTGTCACTTCTATAAATGTGGTGATGCCTTTGTCATAGTTATAGACCCTAACTTTCGCAAGGACACACTGGAATTGAATTTCCAACACTTTTACATCTCTATAACCTGTCAGAATTTGCTAGAATGAGAACGATTTACAAGTAAAGTAGCTAGATACTAAGAGCGATTTGCACGCGTGTGTGTAATGTTGATGACGTTTTTTGAGTAAAATAGGTAGGTTTTGTGTAAAATGGTAGGGAAATTGCCCTGTCTGTGAAGGCAGGGTCACACGCAGAGAGGCGATCAGTAGAAAAACGGTTTTGATATTCCAATATCTGGAAAGTTTTCCATCTAGGTTAGTTTATTTATGGTCATAATATGCACATATAAATCGTGCTTTCAATTAATAAAAAAGGACAGTATAAACATGGCGGAACAAAATTTCCTAATTTAATTTAATTTAGTGGGGGGCTAACGCCCCCATTTATTTCGCTTAATGCTAGCTTAACTAACTTAAAAACTAGGACTTAGATACCTACTAACAAGAGTTAAGGGTTAGGAAGTAAGGGAATGGTGGAGGAGATCAAATTTAAGACGAGAAGTGCTCAGGTTAAAATCAAAAAGGGGAGGTTTGAGTTGACCTTACGGAGCATGCGGGAGATTGGTTCGTTAGAGCCATAAGAGGTGCGGTGGGCTGGGATATAGAAGAAACGAGGACAGCGTAAATTACGAGGGTTAGTGTTGAAGGAAATAGAATTGTAAAGGGAAGCGCAGTCCACAGAACGGGAGAGCAGTCTATGAATCAAGAGAATGTCAGCTACGTCTCTGCGTTTTTCGATGGTATTCAGGTTAAGAAGTTTGAGGCGGTCGCGATAGGGAGGTAAAATAAATGGATCACCCCAGGGTAGTCCACGAAGACGGCTGCCTTGTGAGACACCAGAAGTGGCTAAAAACTTGGTTGAGAAGGCTGGTCTAAAGCGATACGAATTCAACTAAGTTTGTAGCAGTTGATCTACCTTTTAGAAATCCGTGTTGACTAGGTGATATAAGTGATTTGCCTACCCCACTTCCACAGCGGGATCACAACTAATGGCGAAAGGATACAGAGCATAGATGAACTAACATAGATGGCAAACTTTCCAGATATTGGAAATCCAAAACCCACTACCCATTGATCGCCTCTATCCGTGTGACCCTGTGTAAATTGTCGTCAATTCAATTTTCCTTCCATTTTACTCAAAAAACGTCATCTTCATTACACACACACATAGTGAACTTTACGTGCAAATCGCTCTCGTTCTAACAACTTTACTGGTAAATGGGTCTCATTCTAGCAATTTTACGAGTACACACTTATAAATTGCTCAAATTCTCGCGGTTTACTCGCTTGCACAATGTGTTGGTAATTCAATTACAGTGTGTCTATGCGAAGTTTAAGGGTATACATAATTAGTAGAGCTTGACATCTAAGTTAGTTCGTCTATGATATAAAGGTGAATATCAACAGCTAGAGAATTTCGATACTCTAACATTATTTTGCAAGTACAAAGTGGCGCAAAGCTTGTTACCCGATGTTCTTTGGCTGCAATTTTTTTTATGAATGAACCATAAAATTACCAGAACTTCCGGCGATAGGTCCTCACATTCTTGAAGGATACTCTCTTTGTGGGCTTCAAGAGTCTGAAGCTTGTTGTTATAGGCTCGTGACTTCAAAAAACCCCACAAAAAGAAGTCTGGAACGGATAAATCAGGTGATCTTGCCGGCAGGTGCAAATCGCCAAAACGAGCGGTTAGGTGACCTGGAAATGCAGCTCTCAGAATTTCCCAATTCATTCAAATGAGGAAGGTGAAAGTCGTTGAGCATGGCTTTGTAGCGTTTGCCGTCCACAATGGCCGTTTGGTTCGCTGCGTTTTCGAAAAAATAAGGCCCGTTGACGCCTCCAGTGTAAACAGCACACCATGCAGTAACATTGAGTGGGTGTAATACGCGGATTTTCGGTGTCCCAGAAGCGATAATTTTGCTTATTCACATATCCACAGAGATAGAAATGGGCCTCGTCGCTCATGATGATTTTCGATGATTTTCCCTCGTGGTCCAGATTCAGGATGGCTTGAGCGTAGGTTACACTCGTTTGGTGGTCTGCAGCTGATGAACTGTCTGCACTTTGTAAGCATCTTCGGATAGGGTGATAACTTTTGTGCCATCTAGTACAAAAGAGTTACCCACCAATTTTTCTCGCAATCGCCTGGAATAAATGAGAAATATTTATTAAACGGACCTGTTCCTACGTAATCGCAAAGGAGGAACATAGAAGAACACCATACTCGCTATTGTAGGCGTAAGTCTGATATCCTAAGTAGGGAACATTAGTGGAAGATTTAATTTTCCCTTTGTTTTGTCCAATTACCGAAATTAGAAAGCTACTAATGAGGAAGATCGAGTCTACAGATACTTTTGCCATGGTAACATGCATTGTAGATAGTGCCCTTGACCATTGCATAGTGTGATATCTTATTTATAACTTGCAACAATAGCGTCAAAATGTAGGGATGCCCCACGACTACCCAACACATTGAAAGGAATCGATACCGTGAAGACAGTCTATTGAATTGGATGATTTTTTCTAGTTGATTTTGAAAAGCTTCCTGGCATTGGTGATTACAGGATATATAATGCTTGATCATTTGTGAATTTTGAGGCGAGGAAACCGCGTGCTAATTACGAGTGGTACGAGTATTTCATCCCACAGCAAAATCACTAGCTAGTCAGTTTCCAGACGTGGTGTCGTGTAGACTATGTTTACCGATTGTTCTACCGAAGAAGTGCTCTTTCCTTTTTTGGTTAAAATAACCTAACACCATTTTAATTTTTGTCCAGTAGGCCGTAGGAACATTCTTTAGTAGCAGTCTATTGCTTCTGTGGAGGTGTGACTGCATATCAGACTAATATTGCCATATTAAACCTTGATGCGGATTGTTACAATGCGTTCACTAAGGCTGGCGCCTTTTTGCGTTAGCCTGCTGTTTATAATAAATCCACACCCAAATACAGTATATGTCATAGGTTTTCATTCTCTTTTGCCTAGACCATCTCTATGCACTTCTTGAACGGCGGTGATATCTTCAATGACTTGGGTTTTCTTTCTGCAACCATTCATGGAACCAGTAACCCGCTTTGAGAATAGGTGAGCTGCGGTTGACAAGTTAAGAATTGCTCCTTATTGACTTCATGCCTTGTCTATGATTAGTGCTGTTATTTCTAAAATAAAGAATCTGTCATGCTGGCTGCTTCTGCTGCTGTTGGTTAAATTATGTGAATATATCCGCCATATGAGGTAAGTTTGTTTCTGACAGGGTATCATGCCGTTCCTATTTTCTCCTGTTCAACGTTTTTCTTTAGTTTTTGTTTCGTCAAGCCTGGTTTGACAAAACCAGGTGATTCCCACAAGAAGATAAAATAACTAGTTGCAGCACTGGAAATCATCATGTTTATATCGCCCAGTGGATACTCTATTCGTATAACATAAAAACTGATAAGGAGTATCAAATGAACATAATGAAGCTTGAAGTTCTAATGCCTTTTAACAAGTCCACAAAATCGGGGCAGCGCGTGAGTTGGGAAGACCTTGGAAAAAAAAGTAAACAAGGTTTTAGTGTAGATAAAATGACACAACAGTTTCACTGCTAAACTAATATAATGAATTTATATAATATCCATCTACTCCATATTTAAAAGATATTAATCTCAGTCTACCTCAGTTAGTATGACTTTAATTAATTTTATTGAAAGATTATCGTAGGCTGTTTTAATTAGCCTACGAACATTAGCAACGTAGATACGTGTTACATATTCCAACGCCTAAAACATTTACAATCACTTTTCTAAGCTTTATACATTTCATAGACAGTCTAGTATCCCAAGTCGGCAGTATATTTCCAGATAGTCCACAAAAAATATGGACAGTGATTCAAGAATAAGCTTAGACAATGATATGATAAATCATCTCGGTAAAGTCAAATATCTAGAGTTGTATGACACATCGATTATTAATTTGGCATTGGGTGTACCAGATTCAGATTCTTTGAAACAATGTTGTGAAATTTTTCAAAAGGCTACAGCTCATCGCATGGTAAGAGAGATAATCATAAAATAAACAAAAAATAACCGAATCTGCGCCTTAAATAGGAAAAGAAGGAGAGCAAATTCTTCCAATACGGGCCCCCTGCTGGAGTTACGGAGATACGTTCGGAGATTGCCAAATTTTTGAAGAAAGCTTATCAGAGCAGTGTGAATAGGTAAGATAATAAATTAAAGTTCACGTGGTTTTTAGAGTTCTTTCCGCTTTCGTAATAAAAGGATCTTGTACGCTTTAGTATGTGCTTTCAGGATTTGCAGAAGATCAATCTTCCCTAGATTAGATTAGAATTTTACCAATCATATTATTAACCTTTATTTGTGATGCACTATCTAATTGAGAAATCAGCAATCCTACCTTCTCTTTTCGCTTTTTTGGCCTTTATTAAGATCCAGTATTCCCAGACGAACTTCTAGTGTCTCATGTGTCTTATCATCACCGACCGCCTTGAAATTTTGTACAAACTATAAACGTGACAGTCACTTTTCGCAGCTGATAACGTTCGTTGTAGAAGAACTTGCCTATAGCTCTCCTTCTTAAAGCCCCGACCATAGATCTGTTGATCCGTCGTTTTAGACTGACGCATACACGCATTCTTATAGAAGGTGGCCCATAACCGACGGATGTATGAACTTTGACGGATAAGGTATGATAAATTTCTACTTTTTCGATCCGTTGATCCGTTGGAAGTTCACACATTTACGCAATAAGGTTCACACATTCACATATTGAAGTTCTCGCATTCACAAATTGAGAGTAAGCACCTTCATTGGTGTAAGCATTGAGAAAATGTAGAGAAACTGTCATAGCTTGAAAATAAACCACTCTTAGCAATAACAAAATATCATCGGGTGTCTGCTGTGGATGTAGGTATGGGATGGATTTTATGGGACGTCAGCGGAACGACGGAATAACGGATTAACAGATTCTATGAGTCGGGGCCTTTATGGTGTCTGGTGTTATATTATTGAACAAGAGTTAAGTGACGGATTCTTCTTCATTTCTTTTCCGTTGCCTTTATATTGAAGGCTAAATGTGTTATTTTAGCGGCAATGTAAAATTAGGCCTGCAAATGTGCTTCTCATGAAAACTTAGTTGTTTTACTTTACACCGATAAATCTTCCAATAAAGATACATTTCAAACCGTACTGCCAGGTTTTTAACAGTTCTTTGATATTTTTCACTTATAGAGTTTCGTTTTTTGATTTAGACTCCAATGGAACACTATAAACTTCCTTTGACCTTGAAGCCAAACAAAACCGATTGCCGGAAAACAAAATTCTTGTTTGACACACATTACTCTTTATACATATGGGTTAGTATCATACATTCTGACATAGAATCCAGAAGAAAAATTTAGCTTCTTTGCGTCGAATCTTCAAATCCGCTGGTCCAAATGTTATATCTCCCCTTCTTCTGAAGAGCTGTTCTTCCTCGCTGGTAAAACCACTGCTTAACTTTCTCATCAATCCTACTGTTTAGAACTCCTTCCGAGCAGATGGAAAACAGTATTTGTCCAGCCCGTCCCTAAAAAAGGCGAATCTTCTTCTCTCTCTTCCTACAGACCCATTGCACTTCCGTACCTTCTTTCCAAGGTCATGGAAACACCGATAAACTGTCAGCTCATAAAATATCTCGAAACGCGAAAACTTCTCAATAACCGTCACGACGGTCTACGTAGCAACAGGTCTACTAGTGATTTGATGTCATGTCTCGCCAAAAAGTGGAACCAAAGCGTACATCAACCTGGCAAATGCAGTATAGTTGCACTGGATATTGCTAAGGCATTTGGCAGGGTTTGGCACCAGGCTCTTTTGTAGAAAATGCGGGCTTTTGGGGGTCGACGACTGTCTTCTTCACTGAATTATAAATTGCATTTCGGAACGTTTATTTCAAGTTGTCTTGGATGGTTTCAAGTCTAATATTCACAAAATAAAAAGGTATGTGTTTTAGTGACAACCGACGTTGAAATGACCACATATTCGATGTCGTCGAAAATGTCTAGGTTTCCTCAAGTGATATAAGAAAAATTTAACCCCCTCCCCTCTGAACATATAAGGCAGTCATCCGACCAAAATTGATTTACAATGCCCACATCTGGTCAGGTGCCTGCTAGATCGGATTCAAAACTGTGCTATACAACTCATAGGTGATAGTAATATCAGTCAGTCAATTGACAATGTCGAACACCGACGTAATGTCTCCTGTTCACTTTGTTTTATCGATATGTCCACCACTAGCGCTCCATTTAAATCACCAGTAGCATTCCGCCCCTATGAATGCTCATCATAATGCATAACCTCAAGCCAACTTTCGGACGTACTCAAAAACATCGTGATTCGTTTCTAAGCCGTACAATTCGCTTATGGAATGCCCTGTCGAGCTCTCCATTTCCTAGTCGTTGTAACTTGCAAACACTTAAGACCAATGTATATCGGCACCTCTCTTTTCTGCCTCCCTAAATTTCCTTCGCCCGCGCTGTGGGCAAACATTTTGTGGGTACACAAATCCATTGAGCCGCGCTAATTATAAAAAAAATACACGAAAGGTGCGTTTTTTGTCATCGGTATCAGCGCTTATTTTGAGGGCCCAAAAAAACGGCTATCGGCGTTAACTACGAATATTAACATTCCGCGAATTTGGGAGCACTGGCATTTTATTTGTTCAAAAACTAGTTAACTCCGATACATATCTCGCATTAAGTTAGCGCCGAAAGTTAGGAAAGACTTACAGATCCTAACTGAAGAAGTTTTTACACCGCTATTCATAAGGTATGGGACCATGGTTAAGGACTATCACTGGCTGGTTTTTAACCAGTTTCGCACGCAGTGTGTTAGTTTCCTCATAATATTTGATGGAGTTGATTGTTTCTTCTGGTTGAAAAAATGAAAAGTGAATTAGTCCATTCGATGTCTAGTAGACTGTAATCATAACCTTTTCTGGATGACGACAGAACTTGGGGGTGTGCTATGGTTTTTCGCCTGCACCCACATACAGAATCCTCTTTTTTCGCATATGATTGTCTGGTGCAAAAACGGCTTATTTTGTGTAGTTTTTAAGACTCGTTCAGTTCCTAGGGTACCCACTTGTTGAGTTTCTTTATCTTTCCTATTAGAGAAAGGTGTAGACTAAATTGTCATGTCTTAAAACACCGTCGACGATTACCGTTTACGGTTTCTTTCTGGTTCACTTTCGACGATGAAATCTGCTGGACGCAACTATACAAACCAATGTCAAATGGTGCGTATATGTTAAGACTAAGCAACGTTGCTATTCAGTTTCGCCTGTAGTTCAGTGTGACATACACGTATAGGCCATATTTACTGGCTTGAATATAGTTACAGATCGTGATGCTTATTCGTATTACTTCCTTACTTCCGTTACATCTCAGCTACTTTGAACAAACTCCGGTATGCCAAATATTTGTTCTCATTGGAGATCAAGTGTGGGTATTGCCAGATTTCTGTTGAGGAGAATTCTAGGTCATGCACTCGTACAGTTTTTGCCGCCCTATTGTGGTCTCTTTTAATTTAAAAGGATGCCGTTTAGGTTACATAACGCACCGACAACATGGTAGCATTTTATAGGCACCTTACCTGGGGTCGATATGGAATCACAGGTGTTTGTGTACTTGGATGACGTTATAATTCTCACCAACAAATTTTGTCCACACACGGAAATATTAGAAGACATTCACTGCGGCATGCATCAACGTTAGCGAAGAGAAGTACAATTTTGTAGATGATCGCTGAAATTTTTAGAGTAGGTATATTGCTGATGAGAATGGTCTTTGTGTGTGACTGGTGGTTAGTGGAAATAGACCTGGAAGAGCAAATCCCGAATCCATGGATCGCTAAATGAATATAAATGTCGATTTGACCCTTCTCAACTACCCGGATTGGAGAGCAGAAACCGGCAAAACATGAAAAACTGACATCGAACACGTTGCTGATCATTATGCTGGTAAAGCAATGCGTTAAGTATAGATCCATGGTGAGTGAGAATTAGGGACAATAAGACCGGTTTTTCAGTCTTTACGATCGTTTATCATGTAGGTGTGAAACCCCTTAAACAATCCAAACCACAGATGCCTTTTATGTTAGGTTTCGTATTCTACAAACATATGGAAAACTTCGCAGTGCAGACCAGGAAAGTTGAAGGATAATCTGAATAAATATTATAGATGAGTACTAAAAATTCCCTTTATTGTAAATACTCATTCGGATATAAAAAAAATTAACCCTTATAATGTGCATTGTCTAAGCCGAAGCCGAGAGAAAAGCCGTCCTTAGTTTTTCGATTCGTACTCTCCCTGTGACAACAGATTTCCCACTTTTCAGTGGCACAGAGTGTTGTCATTGGGCGCCCTTAGCAGACGTACATAGTGCAGAATATATGAAAGGTAATCAAAGATACTTGGGATAAAACCGATGGTGTGTCAGCATTTAATATTACAACTGAGAAAATCATAAACTCAGGATAGGTTCAAATAGTTTTTAACAATAACTCGGTGTGATTTAAAATTTTTCTAGTGATGACATCTTTATAACTTCCGGTGCCACACTGGGACTCCATATTATAATATCAACACTAGTTGATTTAGATGGGTTCGTTTTTATAGACGAACTGACATATACTTCATCTATAGAAACGGTTCAGCAATTTACTGGTCTCAAAATTATTCCAGGTAAACCTGAAAAGCACTTTAGATTTCCACTAAATTCAATAAATAATTAAAAACCAAAAAAAGTTAAATTAAAGGACGATGGCGTTGATGTCGATGACTTAAGGGATCTCCTTGATAAATATCAATTTAAACCGATTTCAAAGTCCTATTGGGCCCTCTACTACACCATTCCGGTGCACCACAATCCCACTGGAATTATTTTCTCAAAAATTATGACAATTTTTAAAAAAATAATAAAACAATAAAATAAAATAATTTTTTTATTCTCATTCATCTCTAGATGTTTGTCAAAATTTAATTCAAATCGCACGAGAGTTTGATATTTTAATTTGCTGCGATGACGTTTATAATATTTTGTACTACGAAAACAACAATGTACCACAGCGACTATTTGCATATGACAATCCAAATGACACTGAGTTCAAAGGAAATGTCATTTCGAATGGTACATTTTCGAAGTTACTTTCGCCGGGAATCCGTTTCGGGTGGCTAGAAGCACCTAAAAGATGTATCGACATCTTGGAAATAAGGTAAGGATATATCGAAAATTTTTAAGAATTTTAACTAATTATGTTTTTTTTTCAGCGGAACACTTAACAGTGGCTGTTTGAATAATTATACCTCTGGAATCATAGTAAGCCTATTTGAACTGGGCTTAGCGCAGTCACATATTTCGTACATCAAAGAGGAATACAAAAATCGGATGTTGGCCGCTATAGACGTTTTGAATAAAAACCTTCCCAACTCCTGCAATTTTATTAAGCCCGTTGGGGGTTATTTTATTTGGGTACGATTGCCTGAAAATTTCGATGCTAACGAACTACTACAAATTTGTTTGGCCGAATATAGAATCCATTTTTTACCCGGAGACTGTTTTTCGATCGAAGGTGGGTTTAAGAACTGTTTTCGAATTACCATAAGCTATCAAAGCGAGAAGGATTTAAAGAAAGCCCTTCTGAAAATTTGCAAAGCTATGAAAAAATATTTAAAAAATAAAATGGATTAGCAATATGATTACAAAAAAGGGTATTTTTTTTAACAATTAAAGCGTTTGACGTTTTATCGAAAGTTTTATCAGAGAATAAAATGAACATCCGAGGGCTACAAAATCAAAATGGAAGCCTGCAAAGATGAACACGGACAAGTAGTCGTAGAGTCGCAGTCGGTGCTACTCGTAAGTATATAGGAAAACTACAATACTTCTGCGGGTGATTATGGTATAAATACTACCGTCAGGCAGAACCAACCACCTACCCTGGACGAAACTGACCTAGATGAAGCTGAGGTAGCAATATCGAAGCTAAAGTCTAATAAAGCTACTGGCGCAGATAGGCTGCCTACTGATTTATTTAAAGTAGCTGAAGAGGATCTTTTTTTTTTTTGGTTGCGTCCAAGGATGTGGAAATCTTCGAAAGATACTAATAGCCCGTGCTATCAGCATGCACGGTTCGCAAACCACAAGTACTCGATTTCGGGGGTGTGCCTACGTACTAACCCACACCCTGCACTCTTCCACCACTCTCCCCGTGGAACTGCCGTTAAGTACTACTTCGCGGGGCTGGTAAGCACTTTATGCCCCTCTTTCTCCGTTTGCTGGTTCGACATTGTGTACAGTATTTACAGTTCTCTGTTGTATTAGAGATGCCGTCTGGGTTTGATTTTCATTAGTGCTCTCTCTGAATCTTGCCAAACTCCGAAGTTCCTTCATTATTTTTGTCTCAGCCTGTTTCACCCCATCCCATATTATACTTGATGTTAGCATATGTTTTACGATGTTTTCAGGAGTTGGTATCTCTGCAATTTTCTCCTCTAGTTCTCTGCGCTCTGTGGGCACTGGAAAAATACGTGCTGTGCCTCTTCCCTGGCCGCTCCGCAGTTTAAGCAGAAGGGAGATTCCTTCAGACCAAACCTGTATAGATATGATTGAAAGCAGCCATGTTCAGTTAGGAGCTCATTTAAGTAAAAATCTACTTCTCCGTAATTACGTTGTACCCATTTACGAATATCGGGTATAAGTCGGTAGATCCATCTCCCCTTTATAGACTGGTTCCATCTCTCTTGCCACGCACTTGTGCTACGCTGCTTTCCTCCCAGCTTGATATCTTCGACTGAAATTCCGAGTTCCCGAATTTTGGCATCGTAGGTCCTTTGTAACTCAGTAGTAGTATATCTGCTGGTAGCATTCCCGCAATGACATATATAGCATCATCTGACACTATCCGATATGCACAGAAAACTCTCTGAGCACATAGCCTGTTGACAGAGTTAGTCTTTCTTGCGTGTGACTTAATTTTCAATGCTTTCGCCCATATATTGTGATTGACTGCACTACCCTTGACAGAACTAGTCTCATTTGTTGTCTGGGTCGTCCTATGTTTGTCATTATTCTGGATAAGGCAGTGCTCACCTTTGCGGCTTTGTCTAACGTTCTTTCAAGGTGTACCTTGTAAGTGAGCCTAGCATCGATTATCATACCTAGGTGTCTGATAGCCGGTTTTGATGTTATATCGTGATCGCCTACCCTGATGGTGATTGTGACTAGTTGCCAGAACTACTTCCGTTTTATGTTCTGCTAGCTCTAGCCTAACTGCTGCGATCCATCGTCTAACTTTTCGAATAAATTCATTGCCAATATCTTCTATTTTTTCTTCCAGGTGTTTCGCCGCCACAACGAGTGCAATATCATCTGCAAAGCCTATGATTTTAGCCTCAATCGGGATTCCAAGTCTTAGAACCCTGTCGTACATAATGTTCCATAAGAGAGGTCCTAGTACCGATCCTTGTGGAACTACGCCAGTTATGTGGTACTGCCT
Source organism: Volucella bombylans (assembly GCA_949129095.1). Taxonomy (NCBI): domain Eukaryota; kingdom Metazoa; phylum Arthropoda; class Insecta; order Diptera; family Syrphidae; genus Volucella; species Volucella bombylans. The sequence goes on from OX422142.1 coordinate 96,270,340, forward strand.
TACTTCGTCGTCGGTGTCGTAGAGTAGGAACCGATTACCGAAGTAACTTAGCATAATTTTTATTAAAAACCATGGCACCATCATTGACCTAAGAGAGTGTACTATTAGCCCCCAGTTTGCAGAGTTGAACGCATTTTTGACGTCCAATGTTAATACGGCGCCGTATTTTTTGGTACCTCCTCTCCATCTACTGCCCTGCATGGCTTCTTTTGGGTTGTAGTTACCTTCCGAATAGCATCTACTGTAGAGCTAGCTTTTCTAAATGCATACTGCTGGTTTGAGAGTCCTCCGGCTTCATCAATTGACACCTCCAGTCGTTTGCACATTATTCGCTTCAGTATTTTACCCATCGTGTCTAGTAAGCATATGGGACGGTATGACGAGGGCTCATCTGGTGGTTCATTCCCTTTGGGCAGCAGCACAAGACGTTGCTTTTTCCATTGTTCTGGAAAAACCCCTCCTGTTAAACACTTGGTATACATTTCCACGAATGCGTCTGTGTTTATTTTTACGGCTAGCTTAACGACCTTATTTGGTATGCCATCCAATCCAGGTGATTTATTATTGCTAGATCTTTTGTATACATCCAGAAGTTCCGCTTGCGTAACTGGTGGGATCTCACCTACTTCCTGCGGTGGTTCTATATGCTCTGTTGGTCTTTGCGGTGGAAATAATCCCGACACTATTTTTTGCATCAGCAAAGGGCATGAGAGTGGTTTTGTTTTGCTTTAGTTTTGCCATGACCGTCCTGTAGGCGGTACCCCAGGGATTAATATCTGCTTAATCGCAGAGTTCTATAAAACGTTTGTTTTTGCTTCTCCGAATGGCTAATTTAAGGTCCCTACCCCTATCTTTGTATTGTACCTGTAAATCCTGGTGGGAGGGCTGACCTCTGGATCGCTGGCATAGTCTTCTAGCTCTATGGCACTTGCTGCGTAGCTCTGCTATCTCTTGGTTCCACCAGTATACTGGTGGTCGGCGGTTTGTTGACGTTTTCCGTACCATAGATTCGTCGCAAGCCCTAGATACTGTTTTAGTAACCTCCGCAGCCATCGTGTTTGCTGCTCCTGGGTTTATAGTGGATTCTCCAAAAATTAGGAAAAAGGTGTTTTCGTCCAGTGTTCTTGTTTTCCACCCCATTTGTTGTGCCTTCATTAGAAGGTGCTTCTGGGTTGCTCTCCTTGTTTGCACTTCAAATAGGATGGCCTGGTGGTCACTGTGGGTGTAGTCCTTACTGACTTTCTATCTTGATCCTCTCACTAGGGAACTTGTTACAAAAGTTACATCAACTCTGGAGCCTACGCCGTTTCTGATGAATGTGTGCTCGTTGCCCGTATTAAGCAATACTGCGTCAAGTGACGATACTGCTTCTAGTAGAACCTCTCCTCTCCTATTGGTCCGTATGCTGCCCCAATCAGTGGCCAAGCGTTGAAGTCACCAGCTTTGGTTGATGGAGTACGACCTCTAGAATCATCCACGAGCCTATCTAGCATTCTCTGGAATTCTTCCAGCGTTCCATTTGGAGATGCATAACAATTGGATACATATACCCCATTGACCTTCGCTTGGACGAACCCTACTCTAGGTGTCATCATTCTTTCTTCAAATGCGTAGTCTCCGCAGGTCCAAATAGACGCTCTCTTTGAGGCGTCCGCTGCCCAAACTTTATCATCGAGGTTCCTAAAATGCTCGCTTACTACGGCCACATCAATCTTCAACTCTCGAACAGCTTTTGTCATAAGGTCCTGTGCCGCTGAAAAGGATCTGGAGATGAAAGTATGCCCCAAGTATGGAAATCTTTGTTTTTCCTATCCATAAGAAAGGAGACTTACTATAGAGAAATTCATACGTCTCCTAAACTTCGTATATACATTTTTTTCAGACGTATTATGCATCTGAAACCATTCCTGAACAATCTGGTTGACTCATTCCAGTGCGGTTTCTGGCCAGGAAAGCCTATCTTTGGTCATATGTTCACATCATGGCAGATCTTGGAACCAACGACTTTATATAAGAACAGAACTAGTGGCATGGCGTCAATTATATAATCCCTGTTTCCAACTCACTGGTCCATTTTATAATATAATGTTGTCGTAAAATCGCGTTGCAACAGTTTTATGAGTAGCATGACACATGGTGACATATTTTTGAAGGTTTCATCACTAATCATTGTCCGGTAACGTAGGCCATTGACTGAAATGCGAGGTCCGGCCACATTTATAAAATAAAATAATGACTGATGATGCCAATGAAGATGATGAATCTTATGAGTCTGTTCAAGATTCGTTTCACTCCAGAAATGGCAATTTTGTTTGTTAACAAACCTATTAAAGAATATTTTGCAATAAAAGTAAAAGTCGACTTCGAGCCTTCCAAGATTTCAATCTTCGAAGTCCCGTCGCAAGAAATGGTCTCTTGGTTTTATCTCCTGCACCAGCTTTTTTTTTTTTTTTATATAATCTACGCGCGCCTAAGGGGTTAGATACCCTTTTACTGTTGCCAGGGCGCGGGCGGAAAGGTAGAAGGAGGAGAAAGGAAAATTGTTTTGTAGTGGTTTGAAACTCAGGTGTGTTTGGTTTCGATGTTCGCTCTCCAGGGGGTGGGAGTCCGAATAGGACGGAGAGTTTTTCTTCACTCAGAGTGATTCGAGGTATTATTCACAGAATTTTTTTTCTGTGCTTGAAACTCTACAACAGCCAAATCTACGTGTCAGTGTTATGCCTTCACACGCAGATTTTTTCTGTCTGAGTTCCAATTACACAATGAAAAACTGACTTGCCATGGGCAGGATTCGAACTTGGACCCTCCGAGTGAGAAGCGATTGCTAGTACCACTACACCACGGCCACCCCAGCTGGATCTTATATGAGTGAAGGCCAAGTTTCTTTCGTAATTTTTCCATACAATAAATGTACAAATGCCAAACTGTTGCAATTGTCACCGAATTGACAATTCAAAATCTTACGTCACACGTTCTCTTATAGTAACTACACTTTCTACTATAATTTTCGCACATTACATACGTCTACGCGTTATTGGCTTTGCATTATACACTCTACATATGTGCTATATACGAGTATGTGGTACGAAATTTATCAGCAATATGACGAATAGAGAGATCAGTTGTTTAGTACCAAAATAACATGTACGCTATCTTCTATGCAAATTGAAGACTGATTTTGAAATAATATCATATCAAAAATCATATCATGGTTTAAATATAATGCATATTTGAAAATCTTCTAGCAAAAAAAAATCCTTATGTGCCAGTTGGTCTTAAGAAATTTAACCCAAATATTTCGTGGACGACGCCTTTAAAAGAATCCTCTCCATCCAGTTCGATCTAATAATGAAACAACCGTAAATCTTCATCTAAAAATTTTCTTAATATCACGTGCTCTTCAACTCAACCACCCAGCTCTTTTGTTTACTAGTCGCTTCCAATTTTGTTCGCCAAGTTGGTTCAAATCGCTCTCCAGTTACACGAGCCATCTGAGTTAAGATCATCTTCTGCTGCGCTTTCTTTCGGTAATGGATCCGAAGACTTTGCGAGCTGGAGCGCCGGCGTCTATCCTCACTACTTGTCCCTGCTATCCAAACCGATGACTTCCGACTTTTACCTAAGTCCTTACCACTGTGGAAAACAATTAAACCTAGCTTGTATGTTAAATGAGCGCACGCGAATACGAAACGTTGATAGTTAACTCACCAACACTGTGGATTTGTTTTTAACTTCTCACCCTGATAGGTATACCGTTGACGTGGTCTCCTCTCTAGCCTCGTCGAATTAACTAATTTCCCGTACACTGACCACACAGTTGGAGGAAAGATTCTTAAAAGAACCATATGGGAATACCAGAAACAAATTGGAGCTTCTTTAAGGATTTTAGCTGGTCGTTCTGTTTCCTCCAACGATGATGCTGATGTCTTATCCCTCATAGGATTAGGAGTATCAAACTAAAAGAAAAATCGTAGTTCTACTCAACCTGTAAATAAGCTGTTAAGGTTAGAGAAAAATTTGTTTCGGTCCTCCAACTACAACCTTGACTGTAAGCGTGCGCAATTTGAAAATGACCGAAAACTGAGCAAAAAGTACAAAATGTCTCAATGGTAGTAACAATTTTTGGTCGTTTTCAAAAACTTTAGAAATTCTGCCTCATCCTCCGTCTCAACTCTAATTCATATTGACATTCCAGGTGTCAGCTCTTTGGACAAGGTAAATCTGCTTACTGTTCACTTTGCCTCGTCTCCGTCTATGCTTGAGTTCATCGAATCTTCTTTCTTCGCACTCGTGTAGAAAGAGTAATATACACTAATCCGCTGATCCAGATGGAATATAGTATATATTCCCTTCTTCTCAAAAGCTGTTCCTCCACGATGGCAAAACTACCGCATACGCTTTTTCATCAGTTATACTCTTCAGAACTCCTTCCGACAAGATAGGAAAGAGTATTTGTCCAGTCCGTCCATAAAAATGGCGAATCTTCTTCCCTCTCATGTTATAGATCCATTGCATTTACAAAATCCGTGCATTTAGGATCGAGGTATCTCTTCTTCAGCGGATTACAAATTACGTTTCGGGAAGTTTAATTCAAGCTGTCTGGGACGGTTTTAAGTCCGATTTCGCCAAAAGGAATGCTGGTGCGAATCAGGGATCCGTTCTGTTTCCGACATTCTTTTTGTGGGAGGGAGGTCAACGTATGATGCGAATCAAAGTTTACGGATAATGAAGTTTTATTTGGACGGACCTAAGATCCCAAAATGGCATGTGATATGAACGAAAGTTAAATGCACAGCGGAAACAATAGAAGAATTCGAAGTATAAAATAGAGTAAGCCCATGCAGTGTATCCAGTCCATTTGATTTTAATGTCGTGCACGATTTTCTATTTCTATTATCAAATATCGAACAAGGTCTCTTCTTTTCGCCGTTGATAACGCTATTATAAGCAACAATATGCCAGAACTTCAGGCAACTCTTTAAAACTAGAATAAAGCGTTAGAAGATTACAATTTACTCGTAGAAGACTATGAAGGAAAAGTAACAGTGACGAAAATGAAGATGTCACGAATAATAGTGGGTGTAACAAAACGTGGTTTAAGTAATAAGAAGTATAAGCATTCGCGGAAGTTTCCAAATTAAGAAACATATAGTTCCCAAACTTCAGGCTGAGCAAATCAGATGGTAAAGTACACGAACTAGCAACGTCTGCAAATTATAAAAATTTTCTACAGAAATTCGGAGTCGGTGACTGCAACTTTAAGAGAGTTAACTCCAATTTTCGGTCGTAATTCTCGCCCTAGTAGACAGGCAATAACAAGTTTAGTGCAAAAATTTGAGTCTATATATTCGTTGTGTGATGTTGCCGTGTCAGTGAGACAACGGGTTGGTCGAAGTGTCGAAAATATCGCTGCCGTTCAGACGTCCGTAGCAAACAATTCAAATCATTCAATTCCACGGCGTTCTCAAGAATTGGGCATCGCTCAGACCATTTGAAGGGACGTACGAAGATGCGCCAAGAAGATGAATTTCATCGCAAAATCATATTCAGTGACGAAGCTCATTTTTGGCTCAATAAGTAAAATATGCGTTATTGGTCGGGTGAAAATCCAAATGTGCTTCATGCATCACCACTTCATCCACAAAAAATGACTGTTTGCATGCCGGCGGCGTTATTAAGCTATATTTTTTCGTCGACGATAACGATCGCCACGTTACTGTGAATGGTCAGCGTTATCGCGCCATGATCATCGATTATTTTTGGCTCGAATTGGAAGATATGGACTTGGACGACATGTAGTTTCAGCAGGATGATGCCACAAGCAACACAGCACACGCTACAATCGATTTATTGAAAAGTAAGTATGGTGAGCGTGTTATCTCAAGAAATGGGCCAGTCGACTGGCCGCCTTGTTCGTGCGATTTAACGCCGCTTGACTATTTTCTGTGGGGCTACGTTAAGTCATTGGTTTATGGCAACACGCCGACGACGTTGGATGAGCTCAGAGCCAACATTGAACGCGAAATAGCGGCCGTTTCGGCTGAAATGTGTGGCCGAGTCGTTGAAAATTGGGTCCAACGAATCGACCGCTGCAAATGTGCCCAATTGTACTTCAAGCCGATAATAAAGTTTTTGAAATATCTCAAATGGTTTGCGTTTTATTTAAAAAAAAGTTGTCAAGTCCTTATTGGAAAACCCTATATAAGTTAATAAGCAAAGCCAACAGGTACAACTGCGCTGCATAATGATAATACCGTATATTTCGCTATCGAAGTTGTAGCTGATCGGAGGGGGTTAAAGAAAAAAAATCCAAGTATTTAATTTACAAAATTTCAGCTTTTATATGAGAGTTAACATTGTAATATATAAAATTGATACAGAAAGTGAATTTTCGTCGGATTGTATCTAAATTTTGAACCCGCGTAGTGTTTATTGTGAAGTGGAAGAAGTCTCATCACAAAATAAAAGGGCAAAATTGCTTAACGTAGAAGACGAACCTCAATGTTCGACATCATTAAATGATTTTAATGATGAAAACATTGTTTTTGGTGAACAATTTTTTTAAGGTCTTGAAAAAGGTATCTAGGTACACCTATTTCAGAATATTGAACAAGTATTGTATTCGTAGAACCTTTAAGCTTTGCGTTTTGATAGATTTTAAGAATAACCAATTTTAACCAATTAAGTTGAAATCGAGTTTAAATATTGTAGTAGCCACTTGTCAGTAAATTACTTTCTTTATGTATTGTAGCTTAATAGCACAGAATTTCAGCAGAAAAGAAATGGGATTGTAGTTGATCCAACTTAATCAGACATTTAAAGATCAAACATTCTGATTCATATCAAACATACCTCGATTTGAAATGCGCAACTACCAAACCTAAACGATTAAAGCAAGACTGATTCGAAAAACTCCTTATTGAGTTCATTGCTAATAGCACCTTACCTGTGTCTATTGTTGAAAACCAATCTTTTAGAAGACTGTTGAGTTTTACCAATCATTATTTAAAAGCCATAAGCCGACCAACAGCATTGAAACTTGTTGATGGATATTATTCCTCTATGTGCAAATATTGTATTTGAAAATTCAGTTGTCAAAGCAAAAGTTACCACTGGATTGATGATAATTTCCAAAGGAAGTCAGTTGCTTTGGCTTGATATAATCATGCAGGTGCATACAAAATTTGGTTTGAACTACAACAGTGTAATGGCAACTGTTACTGATAACGGATCAAATCTTGAGTCGTTCATAGACCTCCGTGAGGAATAAACGTGTGTTTCGTGTGTTTCGACTTTTGCCACAGTGAAAAATATAGTGATTTCAACTAAAGACAATTGGTTGCAGTTTTGCTAATTCAGGCTGTAGCCAAGCGGTTAGCGGCGTCGACCGTCAAATTGTGAGACCGTGGGTTCGAGCCCAGTCTAAGTTTTGGGACTTTTCTTTTTTATGTTTTTGTATTTCTTAAATTCTGAGAATAGTACATAGTGTTATCAGAAAAAAAACAGTCACGTGATGGATGGTGGAGAGCGCTCCGCTCTTCCCATAACGGGAGTTGGACAAGGCAACAATGGTGTTGCCGGTGACGTTGCGAAAGCAATTAAAAGGAGGAGGAGTTTGAGAACCCCTCCTAATCTAACAAAAAAAAGAGTGAATGTGCTAATAGAAGATAATGATCATTACGAAGGGGGCAATAATAACTTTGCTTCCCTAGCGTCATCCGAATTGGAAGATGAGGATGAAATGATTAAAGAAATTAGCATCAGCATTGAAAAGCTGCAAGAAAAAATGCTGGCTTGTAAGCTAATGCAAACTGCACGCAGGCAGAGGGAGCAAGCACAGGTAGAAAGCGCCCAACAAAAAAAGCAACAAAAGCAGCAACAACAACTGCATCAACAACAAAAACAGCAGCAGCAGAAACAACCACTGCAGCAGACAAAACTACAGCAGCAGAAACAACAAAAACAGCAGCCACAGAAACAACAGCAACAGCAGAGACAACAGCAACAGCAGCAGCAAAAGAAGAAGGAGAAGGTGCCTCCTATCAACACCTTTAAATTAGAGGTAAATGCTACCAAGGACCTGTGTAAGATGGTCATTGGTAATAATTTCAATATTAAGAGATTGGGGAATGATCGCCATGCCATCCACTGTAATACAGTGGAGGGCTACGCGAAAGTTAAAGAGCTCCTAAAGGAAACGACGACGGAGCATTACTCATTCACACCGAAGTGTGAAAAGCGGCAATCGATGCTGCTGAAGGGGTTGGAACCGTCTTCTGATCCTGGGGAGATCCTGGCACTGCTCAAAGAGAAGGAGTGCGAAGGACTCAAGTTTGTGGGGGTAAAGCCGTTTACCACAGCCAGAGCTAGGCGGGAGAAACGGAGTCTGCCGTTCTTCTTGGTGCAGCTCAGTCCCGAAAGTCGTCTGGATAGTCTAAGGAGTATCAATGTCCTAGATTACCAGGTGATTCACTGGGAAAAATTAAAAAGGAGCGAAGGCGTTTTACAATGCGTTCGCTGCCAGAGGTTCGGGCACGCCGCGTCGAACTGCCAAATGCAGCCTCGATGCGTGAAGTGCGCAAAGAACCACAGTTCCGAGGAGTGTCCTCTAGGTAGGGACGGAGGATCCGATAGGACGCAGCTCTCGTGCGTGTTATGTGGGAACGTGGGACACACCGCAAACTATCGGGGTTGTCCTAAGTTCGCCGACATGAAAAAAGCAAAAATGGCTCAGCAGCAGAAGGTGGAGGTCAAACGTTCACCTGTTAGATTCCAAACACCAGCCGTCACGTCCCAAATTTCCTACGCCCAAATGGCGTCAGGTAGGGGGACTACGGTACAGCAAGCGACTGTTGCTTCTCAGGCGCCAATGCCGAGAACAACGGAAGCTGCACCTAACATGCTAGCCATCTTGCTCGCAATCCAAGGGCAAATGGCTCAGCTGCAAAAGCAGGTGCAAGAACAGGCCAAGCGGGTGGACCAGATCTACGCGCTGTTGCCGGGCTTAACGCAACACATGCCGTAATGGGTACGCACATGGTGGAGCAAACTTTGAAGGTCCTTGCGGTGAATGTGAATTCATTGATTAGGATCGAACGAAGAGCCGCGATGTTTAAATTGCTACAAGACCAAACTCCTGATGTGCTTTTCGCTAGCGAAACCAAGCTAACCGATAATCACAAACTGGAGTACAATAATTATATTGTTAGAAGAAGAAACCGGCCCAGATCCAAACGTGGAGGTGGTGTCGCGATATTCATTAAAGAGGGTATAAAATTTCACAGAGTGTACAAGGGAGTGTTGCGCAGGTTCCGGGTGTTGGAGGCAGTTGTCATTTACATTCCGCTTCGCAGTGGAAAGCGGCTGTACTTGGCCTCTGTTTATGCACCTGATACTTCACAATCCACCCTTTTCATTACAGAGCTCGACACGCTTTTTCGACTTCTGAGGCTGGAATCGGGGGAGAATTATTTTATAATCGGCGGGGATTTTAACGCTAGACATAGAGATTGGGGAAATAATTTGCCAAATACTAGAGGGAACCTACTACTCGATTGGTGGGGTCAGCACGATGTCATGTACAGACTCGGTCTTAAAGCGACGGATAATCCGTCGTTTCCCAGAGGCGGGTCTTATTTGGATCTACTGCTGTATGACGAACGTATACGACTGACAGGTACGAATTTACAAACGCTAAACTGTCTGCGCACATTTGTGTACGACAGCGACCATTGCGGTTTTAGCACCGAAATTACAGTTCCTAACGAAATTGCGGAATTGGAGGAGTTTGTCCAAAGATATTCTTACAACTACAGTAAAACTCGATGGACACGCTTCTCCGCAACCTTGGCAAGAGCGCTCTCCTCGAACACGCTCCACCCACCGTCCAATAGGAATTTGTCAAACGAGGAGATCGACAATTACCTAAACCAAATGGACGAGACAATTAAACAAACTATGGACACTACAATACCGCGGTATCGACGCACGACTAACGAAGACCTGTTCCGCAATCCTACTATTGACGCACTGCACCGACAGAAAAGTAGACTTCTGTCAAGACTCAAAAACTTGTACAGACAGTTAACTGACAGACAAGACCCGGAGATTAGGACACTGAAGTCGTCGATTAAAAATATTCAAACGCTAATAAAAGAGAATTACAGAACTTCTGTAAGTTTGTATTGGAACAACAAGGTTCGGGCTATAAACACCAGCAACCCGAACATGTTTCCGCAAATCAATAAACTATTTCGGAGAAAAAATCAAAACGACCTTCAGTGTCTTAAAATAGCCCGGACAACAGACAACGAACGGTTACTGACAATAGCAGGCATTGATCCAAATGAGGCCGCTGATGATGACGCCTTCTTTGTGATCGAGGATCCGCAGGAGAAGGTTGAGACCATAGGGGCGACTTTCCAGGAAGTATACAAGGCCATTGATATCATTGGCCCTAATTATGACCTGGACAGTCGCGTCTTGGGGAACGACTTCTGCATTCGAAATGAAATAGGGAACTGGCGATCCGAGGGCTCTGGTTTCACCCGGTTCAGCGACGAAAATATGGCAAATAATGTCATGACCAGAGAGGGTGACCTACCCCCGTTCATTTCGAAGGAAGAACTCCGTGAGATCTTCGACACAATCAGGGCTAAGAAATCAGTGGGGACCGATGGTATTCCGAACATCGTGCTTCGACATCTTCCTCTAGAAGCGGTGGACATTTACACCACCCTGTTTAATAATGCAATGAATAATGCACATTATCCAGCGCATTGGAAAACGGCGGTGGTTCAACCTATCCCCAAAAAGGGAAAGGATATATCCAATCCGGCGAATCTCCGGTCGATAAGTCTCCTTCCGAATATCAGTAAGGTTTTTGAGAAAGTAATCAATAGAGCACTGTCTAGGTGGGTTGAGGACAAACATATAGTTCCGGATAATCAATTCGGTTTTAAGGCGGGACATGATATCTCACATGCCGCGTCTAAACTGGTTTCTGATATCCAATGGAACAAAGGTAAGAAACAGTGCACTGGTGCCTGCCTTGTTGACTTGGAGAAGGCCTTCGACACCGTATGGTTAGAGGGTCTTTTCTATAAGCTGACTAGGTTGGGGATCAGTAAACCACTCTTGTACATTCTTTATAATATGCTAACCAACAGACAGTTCATCGTGAAGAATGGCGATGTGACTTCTGTTGGAATATTTCAAATTAAAAATGGTCTTCAGCAAGGCGCGGTCAATTCGCGGATTCTATTTAACATTTATACAAGCGACTTGATAGGTTCACTTCCCCATACTATTGCGTACGCAGACGATTTGGTAGCGTACAGAACAGGTCCAAAAATCGAGGTCATTAATACTCTCTTGCAGCGTGACTTCGATAAGATAAGACGATTTTGCGATGACTGGAAGTTGAAAATCAACTTTCAGAAGTCGGAAACCATTCTCTTTAGGACGCCGTTGTCTGGAGCCTCTAGGGATACCAGAAAAAATTGGCGAAAGTTCTCTATCGTTGGACAACACGGACAACCTCTTGCCTGTCGAAATGTAGTCAGATACCTTGGAATCTGGCTAGATCAGTTTCTGTATTTTGGCAAAAATGTAGATGCTGCTCTGGCCCTTACAAAGAGACTGTTTTATAGCAGCCAACTCGATGCGAGGGTAAAGGTAATCTGCTATATGGCCCTTATCAGGCCCATGCTGGTATTTGGTTGTCCCGTGTGGTTCAATGTAAGAGCAAGCTTAATGGAAAAGATTCGGGTGTTTGAGAGGGCTTGCCTTAGGGCCTGTCTTCGCTTGTACAGAACACCAGAGTCGGAGTACAAAAAATTTTATCCTAATGAGGTCCTTTACAACAGGGCGAACCTAATACGAGTGGACAACTTCGTAATTAAGCTGACTCGAAGGCACATTGCAAGAGCAATGACGTCGACGAATAACCTGATATCTGGGGCTTACTACCCCAATTACCTTTACCACGAGAGTGTGCGCTTTGACGGCTTCGTTCCACCGGAAGCATTCCTCTACCTAGATCAGAAAGGGTTGATCCAGGATAGATCAGCGGTGCCGTTAATCTTCCATGTCGCTCGGACAGCTGGGGACAGGCGACTCAACTACAACAGAGACGTCGCACACGGCAGTGTGGATCGCCTCAGGTTCAGTAGGGCGGTGGGGAATCGCGATAAGAGAGATGTCGTTCGGCAGCACCAGCATTTCTGGTGGTTGAATGATGGGGAAGATGTTTCGTCGTCGTTTCCGTCAATTACGGACCAGCCTCACTAATGAGGCAGAGCTGATCAATCTGTTTGCTCAGTAAATAGCGATGGCCAGCTTGCATAGGTTTAGGTTAGCGTTTAAGAAACATATACATATATCAGTGTATACAAAGGTGTATACTGATATATGTATATGATTGTGTATAATGTCTATATGTGTTTATGTGTGTATTGTGCATGTAGGTTAGGTAGGCTAAGGTTTATTTTAAGTTAGATACTAAGTTTTTATAAAAAAATAAAAAATTATGTCCATATGCTAAGTTTTTCTTAACAAATATTTTTCTTAGCCTTAAGTATTCAATATAAATAGTTCTAAGCAAAATGTAAATAAAGTCGAAAGACATAGTTATAAGAATTTAGAATAGCTTAGAGCGCCTGGGTGGGGCCAGTAAGTTAGTATAAGATTGTTAAGTAATTTTAAGCTAGCATTTAAGCATTTTTTGTTAGTATGTAAGAGTTAGTGATTAAGTAAATAAAATGCATTTAAAACTAACGGATCAAATCCGGTCAAAGCTTTCAGAGAGTTTGGTATTGCATCTCAAAATGGCCTCGTTCTGAAGATGGTATTAAGTTGGAAGAACTCGAGTGTCAAAATAATGTTTTTGGAAAATCATTGCCAAACCGTATACGATGCGCGACTCATACCTTGAACTTGTTAGCATCTACTGATTTTATTGGTATTTTAAAAGACCAGTCAATTTATAGTAAACATGAAATGGTAGGTGCTTCTTTTTTATTAAATATGTTTTAGTGTTTCATTCGATATTGCTTTAATTTTTTAAAGATAATGCAAAAATGCTCAAGTTTATCGGTGCAAGGTTAATCGACCAAAAAGTTCAGAGCAAATTTTATCAATTTTAGGTCAACAATTGAAGTATCCTTCTGTGACTAGATGGAACTCATCATTCAAGTAAAGATATACTAATTCATAAGGAAAAGCGTGGTGAACTCTGTAGCTGCCTAGGATTACAGATAATTTTAGAATAGGAAATAGACTATTTGAATGATTTCATCGACCTCACATTTACAGAACAAACAATTACCTCAATTAGCCTGGTAAAACAGACTGTATATTGCCAGAGTGAGAGTGACGATAACTTTCTGCTCCATCATGAGTTTCAAACAACCCTGTACTTTCATTTTTTGGCTTTTCAATTACGGGTATGGATATGTGTATACACAATTTGAAGAATATATTATTATGCATAATATTTTGTATTCCAGATCAATTATAGAAAACTGTAATAATTTTGATACCACAATAAAAGATGACTTATATGTATGCATATCTGGCCGATCCTGCAACAGACATCAAAATGTTGGATCATTACCCGAGATTAAAAAAAGGTGCTCTTCAATGTAACACGCCATTACCTTTAATTAACACCCCCCGGCGAGGAGCACTTTCGGATGAAAATTTTGAACGGTTGGTGTTATTAAAAAAATAATAACATTGAGGAAATTTAAAATTTGTAATTCCTAAAATATTATTTTATTTGTTTGATTTATTATACTTAGTTTATTATAATTACTAGAAAATAACCTCCTAACCTAAAATGAAAAAAAAACTGCTTATTTTATTATTATGTTTACAAATAATTTAAAAACATATTAACAGTGGCTCAACGTCGTAATGATTAATGAGAACTCTCGCTTATTGTCATTTTTTCTACTCCTATTTGTATTTATAACCAAATATAGTAATGTTTTGATGAGAACCCACTGACTTTAAATGAATTCAAATAAATTCTGTTAAGGTCACTGACTTCAACTGATTTAAAGTTGAAATCATTGACTTCAACTAATTTAAAGTGAATTCACTGCTGAATTCAAGTCAAATTACATGAATTCAATTGACTTCCATAAATGATTTCAATTCTATGATTGCTAAATATTGAATGCACCAATCAATGACTTAAATTTTTTTAAATCCCAGTCTTTTTTAGTTTTGATTGCATCGATAAAAATAACTGAAGCATTCCCAAATGAATGCATTCTTTTACAAAAACATTTGGGCTATTTGGTTTGGTTATTCAAAATAGAGTGGCTTATAGAATTGTTCCGTAAATTTGCAGAAGAAATATGTTGGATTAGATGTTATTATAAGCTTTACATATCTCAACATTTAATAAAAGGAGAAGAAGAAGAAGAAGAGGAAAAAGAAAGAAAAACAGAAGTAGCTATGAGCCTCAACCAACCCCAACCTCAAAACTCAGGGGTTAATTCGAAGAGTTTTCACACCGGAGCATAGGTCTCCATCCGCTCTACATGATCCAGCCATCTCAGTCGTTGGACCTTCACTCTTCTGGCTAAGTCGATGTAGCTGTACAGCTGTACAATGTACCCAAGATACAGAAGCGAATATCCGCACCAGCGAACTATTACGAGGGAATAGTTCAAACAGTTAGAATCCTAGGAGACCGCCAGTGCCTTCTCCGATCGAGTTTCTCTTACTCCTCAAGGGGACCTTGTTACCGCCGAATTCTCCGTTCAACGCGCCGTACCACGGAAGAGTGCCCAACCACCAAGGAGAGTGGTCGTAGGTTAAGGTGTTAAAAATGGGCGCCACGCGATTGCTCTTCCGTTTAACTACCCATATCCAGAATCGCGACTAAACGTGAGATTCGCGCTTCCTTTACTGACCAAAACAAGAAAAAAATGACGAATGCTTTCCCAACGTTATAAAATTTCTGTTCCTTTAATTCTTTTTGTACTTAACCTATAATATGTATTACAAAATTTCAATCTTACAATCTAGCTTAATTCTACATTAACAAATCCAAAAATAGCTTACGAAAAAAAAGCGAAGAAACAAACAATAAAAAAAAACTAAACTAAAACCGCGGAAACGAACCCAGCTTATAGATAGCTTATTCGCGACACGGACAGCAATTAAGCGAGCTAACTATTTTATAAAACATGCCCGCGTATGACGAATTTAATATAATAATATGTGTATTGCATATATAAAACAAGGTAGCTTATCTGGTACGTATCGCTGCTTCCCGCCAGACTCGATTCGTCTCGATCCTCTTTACTCCAGTCGTTTTTTTTTGTTTAAAGCTCAAGCACCCAAATGGTGCGGGTCACAAAAGATAAATGGGGCAAAGAACTCGGAGTGCCGAACGATCTCCAGCCACCAAGGAAAATTGTTTCACACTCTGTCTATTCTTATTCACCCAGCAGAAAAGAATTAACGTTTTCCGATAGTTTTTTTTTTGTTTTTGCGCTACCGAACAAGTTTCCCAATATTCTGCCTTTTATTTAATTTTGGGTTTGATTTATTAAAATAGCACTTCTTCCTTTTTTTTTTTTTTTTCTCAGGTGAACAAACAAGGGCACTGATTCCATTAATTAATTCACTAATTCACAATCCTTTTTGCTTTCCCTATATCAGTACACTCCTGTTCTTTGTTTTTTTTTCTTTAAAACGATTACCAAACTGTTCAGTTTACTTTCCTCGACCGTTCCTTTTTTTTTTTTTTTGAGCTCCTAATTTGCACCACGACCGACCTCCTTGACTGGCTCTTCACAACTCGCCTATTTTTTTTTTGTCTTCTCCCCATTAACCCACCAAAAATCCTTTCCAATTCCACTCAACACTACCCGTTGCCTCTCGAAAGTTTTCGCTCAACTCCATACGGTACGTCCTTCTCTCGTACAAACAGGTTCATCAGACCACATCTCCTGATCTTCCACATCCGCTAATCCCAACAGTAAGTCCTCATGCCATAGTATGACTATGGAACTATGGCCCTCAAGTAAAAAAACAGAAAAAAAAGGAAGGACAACTGCGATCCTACATGCGGACTCGAACCTACGAACGTGAAAGACTACATGCCGGGTTCGCAACCCGTGGAGCTAGGCTTCGCTAGCTACGACGGAGTGTGGGTGCCCATATGTAGTAGTATTGGCAAGGAAAATAAGTGATATAATTTTTTTTTTTGCTAATTCCAAAGAGGTGGACGAAAACCTATTAACACAACCCATAATAACCTATGGCGCTAGCATGGAACGCGTAGAAGACCAGTGCATAACTGCCAAAGGGCAATCAAATGTACTGGGTTTCAACCCGAACTAACAAAGAAACTCGTGGTTCGATGAAAAATGCAGACAGGGAAATCTAGAAAGGCAGCAGAAAAGAAGGGACATAGCCTCCTCAACAGAAAAAAAAGAAAGTTTACGAGAAGTGCTCAATCAAGGTCAATCAAGAATTGCTATCAGAAAAATGAAATTCGAAAGTCCAACCAAAAAGGAGACATACTCGTACATGCCAAAACGGTTCAGCCCGAAGGGAAATCTGCAAGTATGGAAAAAGAAATATGCTAGCAGAAACACAGTAGGTTCTAATAATCTGGATAGATTATTTCTGCACACTGTGAAACGCGGATGACGAACAACATCCCACCGTCATGCAGAATGAACCACTCAACCTGGACAACATTTCCGTCCACGAGACGAAGATGAAATCAGCTGCTTTAACAAGGTTTTTTGATATAGAGCAAAAATCAATTTATCTCTTAAATCTGGGTCGACAAAAGTATACTCGATGAATTGTTTGCCTGATCCTAAATAAAGAGTTCCAGAATCTTTACAGACAAACTACTTATGTAGGCAGATGCATATGCAGTTTTAGCATACCCGTCAAGGTCATTTGACTATGCAGGATGACAATGCAGAATGCACGCTGTTCTGTCAAGGTCGGTTATGACTTTACCGAAACCTTTAATATCAGAAAAGAACTTAAACAAGGTGGTGTGATTTTTCAACATCGTTATTGAAAGAATTGTGCAAAACTCAAAAGTCAACTTCAAAGGCACCATCTGTCAAAAGTCTGTTCCGTGATTCGCATATGTTGACGTCATTCATATAATAGGAACAATACAGTGAGTTGCCTATGAAGAGACTGTTGAAGGAGAAGGGGCAGTGATGGGCTTAGCGGACAATAAAGGAAAAAAACAAACGTATATCCCATCAACAAAGAGGGGCACAGTACATCGATGCCTAGGACAATACGCCACGATAGGGAGCTACAACTTTGAGATTGCAAGTGACTTTATCTATGTACATCAGCTCGGCATCAACGGCAACAACATCAGCTCAGACAATGACACAAACGTGGAAATCATGCGAAGAATCACTCTTGCTAATGGCTGCTGCTTTGGCCTTAGAAGGCAATTTAGTAGTAAAGCCCTCTTTTGAGCAACCGAAAAGACATTATACAATATACTGATCATTGTAGTCTTGTTTTACGGCACAGGAGCGTGGACACGTGGACGAAAGCGGATGAAAATGCTCTCGGGTGTGTCGAGAGAAAAGTTCTTTTGGTAATATCAATGGATGGAGATAATGGAGAACACATTAAAACAGCGAACGATGCCTTACATGGGTAGGTCAGCATGAACGAATGGACACCAGCGTCCCGGCTCGGAAGGTTTTCGTCTTTAAACCAGAGGGCGCACGCAGGTGGAAGGGCACTTTAGCAAACTTCTTCTTGTGCACAACAGAAGGCAAACGACCGCGCTAGCTGGAGAGGCATTTTGGTTGAGGCCTATGTCCACTGTAGGACTGTAGCGCGCTCTTATTCATCTCTCTTCAGTCTTTGAATAATTATATCTAGTGTGCCGCTTGTTGGGTTGGCTAAATTTGCGGACCTTAGAACCATTATACGAGTACAGGCGTACTCACCTCGTTAGTGAGGCCAAGAGTTTGCTGATGTTTTCGCATTTGAGTGATCTAATGCCATCTACAATAACATTATAACCTATTGTAGGAACAGTCAAAACCAAGGTATGTTCATTGGCATCTCTCAATCATATTATAGTTCACGCTGTATGTAAATCATTCACAAGACAAAACAAAGAAAACTGTTCACCCTATGAAAGCTCTTTGTACTTATTGTTTGTTTAGGAAAGCTCTATCTGGCAGGCCATCTGATAGATACGAAAAGCTATTTCACCACCTCGTCTCTTATTAACACTGTATAAGTTGCTTGTATTATTATTGTATGGCATGTGGCGTAAATAATCATAATTATCGAGAAAACAGAAGAAAGAAGGTAATAAGAAGTTTCACGAAAGTAGTGTTGCTCCGCCAGTGACCGGTCGCAAAACAAAAAAAATCTCCTCGCTGCCTCCGCGAAACTTTTTAACTTTTTTTTTCTATCTGACGCGCCGCCAAAAGTGGATAAATCGCCGCTGATATATATCGAATAGTTTCAACAAATTCACCTCAGTCAATTGTTGAGTGTACAGCCGGATTAGTGTGTCGTTCTGTATAAACTCCAAATTGAATACCATATATCGAAGCGAACATTGCGAATGCAATTTAAATATTTATTAGGACGTCCGAATCAGAAAATAAAAAACAAAGAAAATTTAATTTGAAATGCTCACTTGAGTTTTACGTGTGTTAAAAGAAGAAAAAGTTGAGTGAAATTGTGGCAGTGTTGTGGTATCAGAGAGTAATTTGTTATTGAAAAGAAAAAAATAATAAAAAGAAAAATTGAAAATTCGATTGAATCTGACGCAATGTCCCATCAGTTTCTAGCAATGGGGGGTGCCATACAGGTGAGCTTAGTCCTTATCGCAGTCTTTATTGAAGTCCAAGTCTTGGTCTTAATATCTAAATTCTAAATGTAATGACTGATGCCGTGACTAATACACATTTGCACCTACATTTCCTTTCTTCGTACTTTACTTACAATATAATCAAATATGCGATAAAAGCATAATGCCATACATTTCCACTTCCCCATTCACTTCCACTTGACATGCACACTCTGACACTGTTGCCAAATCGAAGTACATAATTAAATATTCATAAATTCCAAATGTCAAACTGTTTTCGACCACCATTATGGCGGCCGATTGAATTTGTATTTTGTGCTTAAACAACGGTTTTAGGTCCTTTTTTTTAAAGATATACAAAAACGTCTGGCCAATTCAAATTTTGTAATAAAATATTCCACTTGTTCCAATTACCTCGTCTGCCTGTCAAATTTGAAAGTTAAATTGACAGCTCTTTGTGAGGTTAGTTTTGATACCCAATAAATTATTTTTTTTTATAATGACGTCAGCGAAGGGGATATTTTTCAGCCGGTTTTATACATATACTCGTACATTGCATATGATTACACTCGTACTCATAATAGGTACTCGCAAGTTTTGTAGTGAAAACAAAAACTAGTCTGGCTTGTGGTATGAGTATGGGGTTATGGCTGTAATTAGGGGTTCATTATTTGGTAATTATTATCTAGACTTAATCACCTGCGATGTACATATGTAGCTTTAGGAATTCTCTCGAATCGGATACCTGGATCGGCTAGACATTTTGTTTGTTATTATAATGGTTTCTTATGGAAATCTACAAGTAGGTACCCGTAGATACTGAAGCACAATATTATTTGATTTTATTTTTTATATTTGCATTCTGTCAAAATGAATTAATTTTTGTAGAACTTGCTAATGGCAGAGGCGAGTTGTGTTTCATTTGTGCTGTGTAGGATTATGAGTGTACTTTTTCTCTTAATTGACTTCAATATCTGAGGTATTTATGAACAGAACATTACTGAACTGCAATTAGATTTGCTAACTAATGGCGTTTTCGATTAGTTTCTCTCCGTAGAGAAGGCGATTAGAATTCCAAAACTTCTTCTGACACAATGCTATTTGACGTTTATACATATTTATATGGTGTTAATACACTTTGACAAAGAATTCGGAGAAGAAATGTTTTATGTTATTTTTTGGCTCCGGAGAAGGCTTCTATCCGGCCAAACGAAAACGATATAAGTTTAGCTAAAGGGAACAGATACGTTTGTAAACGTTTAGGTATAGTATCATAGTTACACTAGCGGTCACTTGAGTATCCTCACTTTCGAATTGCTCATAGATCATAAGTATGATAAAAATTTTTTTATGAAGTTTTGAAGATTATTTGTTCGTGCAGTGGCACAAATAACTAACGATTTTTATTAGATCTCAAGAGGTTCAGATTTGATCAGATCAGATTTGTTCAGATATTCGGCAAGATATGGGGCTTCTCACCGAAGAGGGTCGTTAGGGTTCCGCTATAGTAAGACCAATTACGTATATGTCTCTTGAATTTGATATTTGGTCCCAATAGCTTTGAAAGAAATACATAAATGAGCTTTAAAAAATTGTCTGTCTGGATTGAATACACGCTTGACTCTGCTATAAATATACTGGTAAAACTCCCTCCCTTTAATACTTGTACCAGGAGCTGCACTTTCCCAGAACTCCTGTTGCTTGAAAAGTAGAAAGGCGGGTTTCTAGAGCTGTGTCTTGCATCGATTGCAATGTGATCAATCCAGTAGATGATGTTAAGTAGTTAATCGAAAATTTTTTGAAAGTATTTTTTAGTCACAAATATCTTTTTTCATTACTTGTTCTAAACAAGTCGTTACGCTTAGAAAAGCTTATGTTTAAAAATGAATTGCCTACCTTCGAACATCTCTTGCAAATGAATTGTCTGTATTTCTGAAAGAAATATATATGCACTTTCCATTTGTTTATGCAGTTGGGATGACACTGACGATAGTCTAACTTTGCAATTCGATAGTATTGTGGCAAATGGTTTTTTTTTTTTTTTTGTCATATCTCGCTAGTGGATATGCAGGTGGTCCTGCTTCAACTATTTGGATAGTTACAGCAGACAGCAGATAGATATCTGCTGAAGTCCCAACTTTTGCCTTGCTTTTAGTGGGTAGAGTTGAAGCAGACGTTTCACGCAAAATTAACCTTCGTTCTCGTTCTGTTGTTGCTCTTGGTGAAGCTAATTTAGTAACCGCTCTTAAACAAACAGAAAAAAGTGGAAATGCCATAATTTACGTTTATTTACGCGCAATTCAAAAATGAATATAATCAAGTGACTGCCAGTGTGAAGTAGGTTGGTCCGGATACACTTTTATGAAAATAGTTTAAATACCACCTTGACCAAAAAGTTTCCAGAATTTATTCAGAAAATTAAAAATACAATCATCTTAATCTATATTGTGCCCTTCAAAGTAATCCCCATCGACTGCAACACACTTGGACCAGGGCTTGATCCATCCTCGAAACATTTTTTATATTCGGTTTTCGGTATGTCATGTCCATCAGTGCTTCCTGCGTTTTTCTATTACTTCCTCTCGGCTGCTGAAACGCGTTTCCCGTAGTGGTTTTTTAACTCGATTGAACAGAAAGAAGTCACAAGGAGCCAAATCAGGTGAATTCGGTGGCTGTTGGATGGTATTTGTTGCATTTTTCGTCAAAAAATTACGAATAATGATGGCACTGTACGACGGTACGTTATCATGGTGCAAAATCCACAATTCTGGTCTCTTTCGGCGAATTGCTTCACGCAAACGTCTCATAAAGCCCAAATAATACTCTTTGTTTACTGCCTGACCTTCTGGCAAATTCATGATGCACTACACCGTTGTAATCCATGAAAACCGTGAGCATTGCCTTCTTTTTTGACTGAAAACGACGTGGTTTTTGGCTCATTTGGTGAACGCAATTCACTTGCCTGATATCTGGATTGCGTGTCGTACTCATAGACCCACGTCTCGTCTCCAGTAATGATCCTTTTGATGAATGTGGGATCGAATTCAGCCTCGCAAATCATCTCTTTTGCGACGTCAACACGGTCTCTTTTTTGCATGAAATTGAGGTCTTTTGGCACCAACTTTGCTGCTACACGACGGAAACCCAAATCATTAACCAAAATGTCTTGGACGGATCCATAGGCAATGTTCAAGTCTTCCGCTATCTCTCTGATGGTTAATTTGCGGTTATTGACCAACATTTCTTTTACTTCATCAATGTTTTCGTCGGTTTTCGATGTCGATGGTCTGCCATTGCGTTCATCATCTTCGATTGACTCACGACCACTTTTGAACCGCTCGTGCCAGTGGTAAACGACCGTTTTCTTTAGAGAATCGTTGCCGAAACACTTTTCCAACATTTCCAACGTTCGCGCACCATTAAATCCGTTTTCTTCGCAAAATTTAATACAAGTTCGTTTTTGCAAATTTAAATCCATTTCTAAAATTGTAAAAAATCGCCAACATACACAGAGATAGATATACTCTTGGCTACGTAACTTTTTCAAATGTCAAGCTATGACGCTAAGATTTAGAGGGAATGTCAACAACAGATCTACCAACTTAACAAAAAAAAAAACAGAACTCAAATCGGAACAATGTGAGCGCCACACGGTGGTTATTTCGGGAACTTTGTGATCAAAGTGGTATGCACACCTAATTGATTAAATTGTTGTAAAATAGCTTCGGTGATGGGGAACAATTGATTCTTTTCCGATTTTTTTTTCTTTTTAATAGTTTGTAAATATTAATTTAAACTTCACATCCGATGTAAATGTTTACGATCTGTGAGCTTGTAAAACAGCACAGATTCACAGATTCTACCAATTTTTATTTATGTATTTTATATATGTACATATGTACATCAATTTTTGTTATAGTAATCAACGTGTTAATTACGAGATTTGTGATTACAATCGAGTTCTGACATTTTTTATTTCACAATAAATGAACAAGAAGTAAAAAGGAGGCACAATTATATTATAATTAAGAGGAAAATGCAACCTGAAGTCCTCGAATTGAACTCAGGAATGTTTAAATTGCTATGTACGTTGATAAGAAGGGTCTTCAATTTCGATGACTCCTAGTTACGACAGGCAACCGCAATTAGCAACACTAGTTAACTATTCTTACGACCGCATTTTTTCTGTTGAAGCAGAGCATTTGTTTATGCTTTCCATTTAGCACGGGCGAAATAAAGTAAGGAAGGAAAAAGTCAAATATATCGATGTACATACGTTGGTCCTGAATGTTTGCTGGTTATAATGAGTAGGAGACGGGTGTCACGGTTGAAGGTTTGAAGAAGTGAAATATTACTGGCAACTTTCTTGGAGCACTGTTACTGAAAATAGGCATAGAAATATTGTAAATGCGGCATGGCACAGTACAACAACGTTGGGGAGTGTCAATTGACTAGGCAATATAAGCATCATCTATGAGTTGTATCGCACCGGTTTTAGATGGTATCTAGCAAGTGTTGGATTTAAAGAGCACCTGCCTAGATGTGGGGATTATAATCCAATTTGTTGTAGACAAATGCGTTATATCTTGGGGCCAGATCAGAAGCTGACATCGTTTCAAGAAATTTGAACGGTCCTTTCAACGTATGTAGATAATTTTGTCATTGACGCAGATACCAACAATGGAATGGTTTTTCGTTTTTCAACGATTCATGAATAATGGCCGAGTATTTAAACCTTCCTTAAACGACAACAGACAGCATTGTGTTTTGGAGGCATTCAATCTCACTCGGTGAGTGATCCCCCATTTAGTCAGCTGTTAATGTGGAACTCTAATAAGATTAATATACACTGTCATTCCCGAAAAACAGAGTACTATGGTTTATAAGTGACAGAAAAGAGATTATTAATAAAAATTAAAAAGAGTGTCGCAGGCAGTCCTAGGTCAGACCAGCATTTATTTTGTGAATATCAGACTTTAAACCATCCTCAACGTTCCGAAAGGTAATTTTGAATCCTTTAAAAAAAGATTCGTTGATTCAAAATCCACACGTGTTCGGAAAATGAGCCGGAAGCCAAACTCTGTCAAATGCCTTTGTGATATTAAGTGCATTTATATGGTTCCACTTTTTGGTAAGATATGCCATCAATTACCAGTGATTCTCTTACTACAAAAACAGAATAACAGATCATAGAGAATTTTTCGCATCCCAAGATATTTCAATCAGCGTTCACATGACCTTAGAAGAAGTGAGCCTGTGTCAGGAGAGAGAAGTAGATTAAGCTTTACCATTTACATGGAAAGAGTCTTAAGTAATAAGGTTGTTGAAAAAGCTTAGGCAGTAGTTTTGCAGTATTTTTTTCTCTCCCCACCTCTTCAGAAGGAAGGTAATACAATTTATGTATGTTAAGATTTTTAAGTACTCTTGCGCGAAAGTGGATTCAATTCATCGAATGTGTGGCACGATCTAGTGTAGATAAAGCGATCAAAATCTAATGTATCTGAGTGCTGATAACAGCCTTAATTACCTGATAGAAGTATTAGCCAGTCATTCGGGTAGGAAGTACTCTGCGGTGTCCTCATCACACTTACAGCAAGCATCGAAGGTACTTAAAGAATGATAGTGCTTCATTCCGAGATCAGAAATGGAACTTTACATACGCAGAGTTCTGTACATAATCTGGAGCCGTTCTATCTTTGATTTGTTCTCGTAGTTCGTTAATACGATATCCTGCATAGGTATACAAGAACCTTAACCGAGGATGCAAGCCACTCGTTTCCCGTGATTCCATTGTGCCTTCTGCTCAGATGAGCCTTGCAACTGCATCAAAAGAAGATTTACGAATACATACTTTACTACTTTATTTAGACTATTTAATGTCCCTAAGGTCGGGGTCAAATGTCAGCACGCAAGGTCAGCAATACACCAGCGCAAGTCAATACACCAGTACGGTCAACACAACCGACAGTCAACATATACTGTAATCCCAAATTAGGTTGCCTGGCCTGTTCTCCGAATATGTTACCATATCTCGAATACGTGGGTCAGTAAAAAATTTAATTTAACTGTTGCTATCACCGTTGCTTCTATCTGTGAACCTTCTTCGGAAGTGAAACTTCTTATGGCTCGTTGGGCTGTAATTACCAACTCCTATGAATGGATTCCGAACTCCGAGGAAACTCTTTAGACTCTTTTGCAGCCACTAGATGGCATTTGAAACCCTACAATAATACAGTGTCATTCACAATAAAATAAAATAAATAAAATAAAATAAAAAGGACAAAGTGTTCCTTGCGTCACGATGTTGTATCGCTATTTCCACCAGTAGTGCTCCTACGTAGGCAATGAAATTCTTCCACTGCAAAATGTCCTTAACACGCATTTCGTTGTGACTGCCAAAACTTTGATGAAGCGATAGGAAACGAGAGGGGTAGCACACGTGATGAGTCAGCTCGCGCAGAATGAGGCATAGGATAGAAAGGAGAAGACGACAAACTAGGAGTAGGGAACAAAAAGAGAAGGAGTAACACGCGTGGTGGGCACTAATAAGGTCGGAATGAGCAATGAGCGGCAAAATGGACGTCGCGGGTAAGTGCAGGAGTTACTGCATAGCAACACCATCAGCATCGTCATCATCATCGTTACCACTGTAAAAGTACCTACCTAGACATTACTTGATAACAACACCAAAAGCTTCATTAACACGTAACGCAAAACTTCAGCTTGGCTTGGCTTTTGTTTGTCAACGCCAAGGAGATAAGCAGCATATAACAGAATTTGCGCCACCGACATCGGTTAACCTATTGTTAACTATCAACTCTTGATTGTAAATATAATGTTTTGTATTATTTTAGGTGTTATCCTAAGATAGTTGCGCCGTGAAGTATTTACAAAGACATTATTCAAATAAGTTATGTTCTATTTGTACGGGCTGGACAAAATTTATGTATAACTCGCGCGCGGGATACCGACGCTCCATCTCGTGTCCATACTATAGACCCGAGTATAGGTACAAGAGTCATTGTAGGTTTTGTATGAGTATAGCGAGTTCCCATTATAATTTATCTGGGAATTAGTTACGTTGTAGAGTATTCCAAACACGTGAAATTATATAGTGTGTCGAGGCTGTTGAGGTTATAAAGAAGTGCGAAATATTTCCCTGAAAATTTCTCAATAATTTAAAACGGCTTCTTCTTACTTGTGATATAGGGCATCCTCATTTTACTATTTATCGAGCTTCATGAAGTTTCACTTCTATCGTCTGGCCTTCTAGGCTGATAATTTTTTTTTAAATTTAAATCTTGCTATCACGTTGAAAACTAACCTTCAAAAACGATTCTTTTATGATATTTCGATTGTTGTTTTCATTTTCTGCAAAAGATAGTATTATCAGGATTTCTTAGTGATAAAGGTTTCTAACTGATATCACAATAGGAAGTAAAAAAACTTATTAAGTTTCGAGCCTTGCCAATTCGATTACAAGTGTTTTGATTAGAGGAAATTATCTGTAGAAATTTGTGTTCAGATTTCCACTTGTAAATATATTGTCATAAAGTATAAAAAAATTATTATCTTGTACAATTTTGCGTTGTGCGTCCAAGCATAAGAATATTTCCGAAATGAATCAGATCATTTTTACCAGCTTTGATAGGGTGGTCATAAATCTTATTTCTTCCCAAAGCTTACATTTGAAACTTTAAGTTCTCATGAACTAAATCGGATAAAGTCAACGTTAGAGCCAGTGTTATGAGTTAATATGTACCTCGATTCCGCAACTCTTTGGTCGCAATCAATTTTGAGCAAATTGCGATAAGTGTTCACATTACATTTGAAATAAATTTATCTGACAGCTTATCAAAACACATATCTATTTGTCAAATCGAGCACGTAAAAAAAAATAAAGAAAATCCCTTTCATATAAAATATAAGTAGTTAACAATACAAATTAAGAAAAGAAAAGAGTCAATCTTTGTTATATCAACTGGTAAACCACATAAATGAATGTAGAAAAAGCTCGACAGCAGTCTTTTCTGTCAACTTTGTTAATTCTGTTTGTTTTGGAAAAATTCTGTTTTCTGTATAGGAAATCATAATCTGCTTAATCTGTTATAAAACGTAATTTCGATCGCAATTTTGTGGAAATCGCGCAATTTTGTGGAAATTGCAAAATTTTGAGACAATTTGAAATTGCGATAATGTATGGGATATATCGCAATTTGGGACACAATTTCGGTAAATTCCGTTATTTTCGTCTAGTGGGAATATGGTATAAGCTCTGATGCGCAAATTTACTATACTTGGTAGTGCTTATGCTCGACTAGACTTATGTCAGCAATCAACAAAACATCAATCATTCTGCCTTACAGCATAATCTAAGGTTAAGTAACTAACTGTCAGTTGCTAAAACGAATATGGTAGAACTTTGCTTACACCTGCGTCTACATCATAGAAGGAGATTTACATTCACAATGGGCCGTACTGTAAATATTTGTTTTGATGAATTCGGACCTTTTCTATCAGGTCAATATATTGTATATGTATATATACAGGGTGTCACAAAAATCAACGTCAATCCGGAAACGGGTGATAGGTCAAGTGGTGTCGATTATCATAAAATTATAAAAAAAATCTAAGTCAATCAATTATTGACACTCAAAAAAAAAAAACGAAAAATCTGACACCCTGTGACGATATTTCAAGTACTGTGATCGCAAATCTTTACTTTTCTTCGATTTTTTTTTGTCACGTAACCCTGAGTAAGTCTTCTGTAAATAACGGTGCAAAATTGAAACATAACTATATCGGTTTTAACTAAAATATTGTTTTTGTGTCCATCCATGTATCTGAAAACCATTAATCATTAAAACTTGAACTGACTGTACTGACAAAAAAATATACCATGCCAGTTTGGCAAGTAAGTTTAAAAGATGGCTTATTTAGTCTGGATTTCAAAATGAACATGCTAGACTAACGCTTACTTGAGGACAACAAAAAATATTTTGATAAAGAAACCCGATTCATAGTTAATTCTTTTTTGTAAGTTAAAATGAGTACCAAGTGTGAGTGAGACAGACAGTGATGCCCTGATTGAGACGGATAAACACGCCATTTCGAATTATGTGAGTGAAACAAATAGAAATGCCACCATTGTCAACTAACTAGTGACCATTTGTCACTCACTTATAACAATTCATACATTGCTATCTCAGCTATCTTCGATGCAGAGCGTATGAACTTTTGCGACATTGCACACTTTCTTGGCTGATATTCGATTGCCGTGATCGTGAAAAGTGTGGGAAAATACTTTATATTGAAGTTATTTGGAAAAAGAAAAAAATGGATGATGTATCAGATTTTGTGGGGTAGATGAGCTATCTACAAGGTCTTTGAGGAATGAAAAAAAAGTATCTGTGACATCACTACATTTCACTTAGTCGTACCTTTCCAAACTTTGAACAGCATGCTGAATTCAGCGTTTTACATCTTGATTCTGCAGCTTACATCAAGTCTAGTCCGCGTAAGCAGAGATAATATTTCCTGGAAAAGGGGAGATTTATTTTTCTTTTGTCCTCTTGTCAAGTAAGATTGAATTGAGTTAAAGGGGTAGAAAAGCCAAGGGTTTTGTTTTTAAAACCTTTACTTTAAGCTCTACTCCGCTTGCCACGGACTCTACGTTCTGGATTATCTACTGAGTATGTTGTTAATGTAGTTCACCTGCTTCAAGTAAGATGTCATTGTTCATTGGAATCCTCTACTTCCGTCCAACACTGTTTCGGGGATAATGCCTTTTGTGGTCATCTAAAAAGAAGAATGAAATGGAGCCTTTCGAACTCCGCTTGTTACCTCAAGACCCACTGGGAACTGTCTATTGTGTGTATCATGACATCTTAAAACTTCACAGGCTAAACAATAGCGATAGTCTTGTCATGTCTTGTCTTGTTGCGGGCAAATTGCGGAAGAGGCTCTCTCTTAAATCTTTATCGTAAGTGGAGAGAAGAGGGATAGGAAATTGGTAAACGATTTGATATTTGTCTTTACGGATGAATTAAAAGATAGGCATCATCATCGAATTTCCGAAGTTCCTTTCGCCACAGTAGTGTTTTCCAAACAGATATTTTGGCTGTAACGGAGACATTATCCAAATTGTGGATAGCTAGACTAGCTTTAAAAATCATCGCCGCCGACAAACTAAAAAAAACTAAAAGCCTATGAAGCGCTTTCATGAGGAACTTAATGCTCTTTGCGCTCAGCATAATGTCAAACACTACTAGGTATCTGTTTTTTTTTTTTTTTTTTTTTTAAGAACTCAAGAGGGTATGACTACTCCAAAAATGCCGGAGCACGTGTTAAGTTTTTCGGAAAATTGGATAGAGAGAGAGAGAGAAAGATGTTTGGGCTCAGTGGCTATTTCGCTCTATGGGTGGCATCCATCATTTACTGGGGATACTAAATTATTAGTGTAAATTGCCTTGATGTTGTATTTAGGCAACTATTCACCTCACGAGATTTTAGTTGCCTGAAAAAAAGTTTCGGTCACAGCTGGTATTGAACCCCGAACCGTCCGATTGGGAAGGCAATACACTACCACTTGAGCACGATCACCCGTGGTTGGACTCAAACTTTTGGTAGGCAACGAACGTGCACACGGATCATATTACTATGCCTTTTTTAGGCAGTTCTGGCAGAGGATTCAAAATAAGAAATTTCTACAAGGTCAAATGTATATTAACAAAATTCACTTGAAACACAGAACAAAATGTCAACACAGGATAATTCACAAGTTACAATCTTTTGAGAGCTCATTCTTTTAAGATGCGTCCTAATGACGACTACAATTATGAAGGCTGAGAAAATGAGGACTCACGGATGGATACTCTTGACTTTTTGTCATTTTCCCAGCGTATACTATATGAATAAAGAATCGTAGGAAGATACTGCATTTCTAATCTTTTTGGATTCGTGGATGGCTAAGACTATTCAAGAACCAACATCAAACAATGCAAATAGACTCCTAATTCCCCTACCTGAGTAGATATCATAATGCGTCTGCATAGATCGGAGTACTCGCAGTGTAGTCAATCTAGTTTAGGTGAAACTCATCTGATCTTATGACAGATTTGGTGTTCAAATACTGTGCCTCCGATGACCGATGGTTGACATTGTAGAAATCGAAAAATCGCATATTCTGGTAAAATTTCCGGTCATTATTTCTACATTTGCAACTTTTCTTAGGCTCCTGATGAAGCTTTCTTTAATTTTTTTTAGAACAAGTATTCCCTAGAATTCGCATTTAGCTCTTGTTTCTCTCAATAGGGTCGATAGGTGAAAACCAAGCTCATCAGATGAAACATCTTTGACACTTGCCAACAATGTCGCCACTATTCATTTCGTAGTCGCACTTCTTCAGTGGTTTTTTGTACATTGGCTATAAAGATGTCGAAGTCCGAGTCAATGTTGAACCCTTAGAACGATTTGTTAACTAAAAGACTAAAACTGTGTATTGCGCTGATCGCAGTCACTCTGGTTCAAAAATTTGTTTCCAAAATCAGTGTTCAGTAAAGAAAAAAACGTTTATAAGGCGCTATGGCAATTTCACGGTCAACATAATCAGCCAAGTGAGTCGGCTATTCGCAACACAATTTCGCACAACGTTTTAGTTTAAAATTTGAGTTTAATTTAAAAAGTTTAAAAAGTATGCGCACATCGACTCCGTCGAGGCCAGTTTTTTGTGGAAGATCCTAATTCATTGATTCGTCATCGTGCGCAAGGACTTGGCCTATACATCGACTTTGTGAAAGATTATGTGATAACATCTTGGTTTACACGCTTACAAGAATTAAATACCTGCAAGAATTCGATTCATTGTTTTACCGTCAAATTTTGTTCAGTAATGAAGGTCACTTCTGCCTCAGTGGCTTGGTTAGTAAGCAAAATTGACAAATTTGGAGCGAGAAAAATCTGAAGGTAATATGTCAGGCAATCTGTCAGATTCTTTGGTGCAGTTTATATGCTGGTTGCATTTCAAAAATGAAAAAGAATCGAAGTGCCAGCATCAAAGGCGCTCGGTACCGACCGATCACCGATTTTTTGTTTCCAAAAATGCGTGAACATGGTTTGCAGGACACTTGATTTCAATAGGATGGGTCACATGACATACTACCGGCGAAACCATCAAGTTATTGAAAGAAGTGTTCGATGATAAAATTATTTCCTGAAATCTACCTGTTGTCTGGCCTCCAAGACGCTGTAAAATGATATTTTCTGTGGTGGTATTTTAACATTGAGCACACCATTCGTGAGATACGGCCTCAAATGCTCGAAAAAGTGATCTAGGTACATCGCCTAGCGTTCTTCTACCCTGCTTCTACCTCAAGACCGTTATAGTATGTATGATAGGTGTAAGATTTGGACAGTCCAATCCATCGCGCTTCTTGGACCGTAAACTGCTTGTTCGGAGCCCCTCGGACTGCATCTCTATTTTCACATCCTACCTATTCTCCGAAAGACGTGTAAACATTCAAATGGAGTTAGTCTGAATTACGCGCTGACGTTACAATATAGGTAATTTCTCCCACAAAATACTAGTAGTCCACCTTGCAAGGGATTTTAATCGATTGTGTGAACTGAACACACAGCCCCAGTGTTTTTCGATGGTATTCGCCAATAATTTACATTTTATTCTTAGAGGAAAAGATTGTTAACCTTTTCCCGTCTACAAGATCAGATGATAAAATTAATCGTAAAGCATTATTACCAACAGAGAAATTCGTCCTTCAACAAAGCTTCTGACGCCCCTGGACGGGGAATATGCAATAGCACATTGTTAATGAGCTATGATATGGGATCTTCAATTGTTACATAAATAGTTTGTGGAAATTACCATGAGTCAGAGTTTTGCATGTTTAACAAAAATCTAAAACAGGAACCGGTTGCTGGCAATTTTAAAAGCCAACGCTGCGTGATCACATCTTTTTCATAATTTTTTGTTATTATGCGTAGAAAAGAATTCCATTCATTAGAGACAATCTTTTTACAAATCTGCAGGCAAACTATTGTATATATTTTGTTTGTAACTCCAGATCCAACTACTAATCTAAACTGCAACTATTGTACGAGTATATACATCATCTACGATTAAGTTTATCAAGTTTCTACAAGTTTAACAAGAAGATCTCAGTTGAGAACAGAACGATTCTATTATTGTATGTACTCGTATTACGCATAATTGCCTCTTATTGAAAACGTATAATTATAAACAAATTACTACACATGTACTCGTAAAATAATTAATGGTGAATATACGAGTACTAACATTTTGAGTAATTACGATTCGTATGACGTAGCTTTTACTTCATTTACAAGTTATGCAATTTTGTTTTGTAGAAATAAGCAATATAACTAAATGTATCTACAAGATGACAATCTTCATAAGATATTTGTTATTTATTCGTTGAAATGGAAAAAAATTAGTTGATTCTATTGTATTTGGGGTAATTATCGGTGTAAACAATTGTCAAAAAGAGGATTATGTTAGATCCCCAAAGTTTTCGAAATTGTTGTATAAAATTGATTAGTTTGCTCTGTAAACCCTCTTTGCTCACTATCGTGCTTTTGATTGTTTGGGTACTGCCAGTGTATGTACGTATTAACTCCTCTGCAGCATTCCCTTTTGGTTAATACGAGTATAACTTTCACTATGCCAAAATGACATTCTGTATGATTTCTGGAAATATATGAACTGTTTCAAACTTTACCGTAACTGGAGAATTACGACTCGAATTGCATTATGGTCAATAAATAAATTACTCATTGTCGAAAAGCCTTCGCCGGAGATCCAGAGCTGTAGCGACTACCCTCCATATCATTGCATGACACGCAATACAGGGTGTTCCAAAAATCAACGTCAAGCCGGAAACGGGTGATAGGTCAAATGGTGTCGGTTATCACAAAATTATAAAAAAAATCTAAGTCAATCAATTATTGACATTCAAAAAAAAAAAATCGAGAAATCTGACACCCTGTGACAATCTTTCAAGTACTGTTGTCGCAAATCTTTACTTTTCTTTGTTTTTTTTTTGTCACGTAACCCTGAGTAACTTTTCTGTAAATTACGGTCCAAATTTAAAACATAACTATATTTTAACTAAAATATTTATTTTTTGTCCATCCATGTATCTGAAAATCATTAATCACCCAACTTGAACTGACTGTACTGATAAAAAAATGTACTATGCCATTTTGGCAAGCAACTTTAATAGATGGTGTATTTAGTCTAGATTCCAAAATGGTATGACACTTGCTAGACTAACGCTTAATTGAGGACAAAAAAAATATTTTGATAAAGAAACCCGATTTATAGTTAATTCTTTTTAATACCATAAGTTAAAATGAGTACCAAGTGTGAGCAGAGAACAATTTATTACTTTAACAAATCTATTATTTTCACACGAATTTGTTCTTGAACTTGAGTACAAAAAATATTCGCCAGAATTTTCGTTCCTAGCCGCAATACGGAAATTCCATCATATTCCATGTTTTGTATGCCTTGAATTTCTTTTTTCCTGAATATCACTTTCATACTAACGTCTGGGAGACTGATTTTGTTAACCCTAGACGCATCAGGACGTGGGCCTCCTTTTCTATCTTTCCTTTTCTGAGAGAAACTTTCCGACAAATGTCCGAAATCGGTGCAACCGAAAACATCTATGATAGTTCCTAAGGCTTTATTCGGACAAGCCTGAGTTTGATGGGGCAAGGCCGCACAGTTATTGCACATATGCTGATAATTATGAACATTATTCTTAGTACTTACATTTGGTTTCGTTCATCGTTCATCGGGCTTATTTAAGTTCACTAATATTCTTTGTCTGATGCAATATATTTTTGTTTAGTGCATCATCTGGTATTTCAGATATTTCAGACATTATATAATTTATTAAATGTATTTTTTCTATAACACCACGAGCTGTTATTTTCTTCATATTGTAAAAAAATAATCGAGAACCGTTTCGTTGCTCGCACGTCTCGTCGTTTCAACAATTTTTTGAACGTTTTCTAGCTCTCTTTCATCAAACTCTTTTCTAAGCATTGACTTCAAAGTCAAACTATTCAAACAGCAGTCCCTACAAGTAATCCTCGAGCGTATACTGTGGCTCGAAGCCAAACTCGCTCACCTCAGCAGCAAAAATAAAATTTTTCATAAATCTGTAAAAAAAAAAACAATTAAACTAAACCATATAGAGTAGTTTTTGTTGGCAAATATTAGGTCTGTTCGTGTACTATCCAAAACTACAAAAATTTACGAAAATCTACCAAAAACAATCCAAAATCCGTTCGCGTACTTATAATTTTCATAGTTTTTCGCAGTAGAGAGCAAAATAAGAGAGCAACTCATTTCCCTTCTTTAGTTCAAGTCCATTTTAGTTCAAGAAATTGGTTCGGGCAAATTTGTTTAAACAAACAGATTCAGCTGTGTACTCGAAATACCATCACTATCGAGCTTCATTGAAAGATGAAGTAGAGAGCCAGGTAAAAAAGTTAATGAAGGTCAAATTATTAGGAATTTTTACCATCACCGTACAATTCACCAGCGATCTCGGATCGCTACCCTATTCCCGAGATCAATGAGGTATTCTCCCAGCTAGGGAAGAGTAAATATTTCACAGTTTTGGACTTGAAAAGTTATTTTCATCAGATTCCGCCTAAGAAATCTGATATGGAAAAAACTGCCTTTTCAATAAATAACGAGAAGTACGAGTTTACCAGGATTCCCTTTTGGTTTAAAGAACACGCCGTCCATTTTTCAACGTTCTCCTGCGCTTTTATATAGGAAAGTTCTGCTACGTCTATAAAAACGATATTATCGTCTTTAGTGCAGACGAGAATGACCGTATAAGAGACGTAGAAACGATATTCCAGACTCTGGACAAAACCAATATGCAAATGCAATTGGAGAAGTGCAACTTTTTTAAACAAGAAGTTTAACTCCTTGGTTTTATTGTATACCCAAAAAGGTAGAAGGAATAGTAAACTTTCCTGCTACCAAAACCCTCAAAAAATTACTCTCTTTTTTTGGACTGTCCGGATACTAACGCCGTTTTGTAAAGGATTGTGAAAAACTGACCATGCCTCTTACTTCTCTATTGAGAGGTGAAGATGGGCAAGTCTCAAAATATCGTTCAAGCAAAATCCCAATTTCACTATCTGCAGACGCTATTGAAGCTTTCAACAAGATAAAGAATTCCGTAGTCTCTCGAGACTTGTTACTCATTTATCCTGATTTCAGCATTCCATTCGAGCTCACAACCGATGCTTCCAACTATGCAACCGGCGCCGTACTTTGACAGCAAAATAAGCCTATAAAAGCACAACCGAAGAAAATTATGCAGCTAATGAAAAGGAGATGTTAGCCATAATTTGGGCTTTAAACAACTTCAGGAATTATCTATACGACACAGCTCAAGCCAAAATTTTTAGTATATTGGTGATGGTTTTGGGTTCATTTTCCGCTGCTGGCTCAGGTATTCTACATTTTATTGATGATAATATGGATCATAACATGAGTCTGGACATATTAAAAGCGAACGTGCCACTATGTACCGAAAAATTGTCGCTAGGTGGAGATTGGCGCTTTTATCAGAATGCCGATTCAGACCATAAGGCATATAAAGTTCGGTCGTGGCTTTTATATAATTGTCTCATATGGTAAAGACTCCACCCCAAAGTCCTGATATAAAGTGGGAATATCATGAAAGATATCATCAGTAAAACTCCAGTTACCAACAAAGATCAGTTAAAAAGGGTATTAGCAAAAGAATGCAATAAAATTGAACCGGTCTTCTTTAAATTTTAATTATAAAAATACACCTAAATATTGTACGAGTATTACGATAAAGTATTAACATTTACAAAATGGTGATGATTTTCTAGAACCACTTGCATTTCTTTTTTTGGAAGATCTCGGAGTATCTCTTATAAGTGACCGACAGTAGTCTGCCAGCATCCCTGGTATCGTCTTTCTATTACAGCAATACCTTGATGCAACTGTTCATCGTGTTCATCGCTAACAACACCCATATTTTCTGGGAAAAAATTTAGATGAGAATGCAGAAAGTGGATTTTTAATAACATGTCACATCCCATTTTTTTATATGCGTCCAATATTTGTTTAACGTCAAGAGCATACTCATTAGTCCTATGGTGTCCAAGAAATTTTTCTGTGACTGTCACGAAAGAGTAGAAATGAATGCCTTTAATTTGGATCAAGAAAAAAAACCTTCTTTTATTTTTGCCTGACTTAATGATGGGAATTTTTCTTTCATAAAATTAAAGCCTAGTCCGTCATTTTTCATTCCTTTGAAAAAATTGTTTATCAATCCTTATTTAATATGAAATGGTGGTAGAGTGACACCTTGTGGCTCGACTAATGACGGGTGTTTAACATTTTTTTGGCCGGTTAAGTACGTTGTTCTTCTAGGCCAATTTATTCTTACGAAATGCTAAGTCCGAGCTCTACTATCCCACTTACATCAACTTCAACAAAATTTAGTGTAACCAAGCCAAGTAAAAGTGCAATAACTTTTAAGTGTGCTCATATGCTCAAGTTGTAATTGTTGTAACTGATTTTATCTAAAATAAACTTAATAACGTTCTATGTTTCTTTACCATGTGCCAGAGGTATTGACAGGAACTTATTTCCATTATAAAGTGACACAGCTTTTAAACTAGCTTTTGACGCCCCGATGAGAAGTCGCCTCCGTCTTCTGCTTTATGTTCAAAGTTAAGTGACGACATTGAACCATTTTTGTCGTTACAATAAGCCAAGCTGGGGTTTCCTCCACATCATAGGCTTTCCAAAAGGCATTGCTGGAAGTGATCCGTTTGAAGCCTACTACACCTCAGGCAGGTCTTATGTGGTGCCCAAGATATATCGTGATGATTTATTTCTAAATTAAAGTAAGATGCGAGTAAGTAAGCACTTTTCTTTCAGAGATGTTATATTACGTTTCCGCGAATTAGGTGTAAATTCACCACAGACGTAAGAGAATTAATAGTAATATGATTAATCTCATTGTTTTGGGATGTGATCTGATCGACCGACTATTTTTCCCGTTATCTACAAATTAAACACAACGGGAAACATTAGTCGTTATGTCTGAGTTTTTTTTTCGTTGTTGACCAGTGTTATTAAGAGCTGAGCAAGTTTCATTTGTTCGTATTTTAAGAAATCGCATTTATCTTTTGTCAATATTTTTTTGTTCCTACGATTGGATTATTATAAATTTTTGTTTTTTATTTTTAAAAGAGTGGTGAGTTGTGTAATAATCACTGTTTTGTTTGACGTGCTTCACGAGTTTAATAACAATTTTTTTCAGCGTAAATTTGCTCATCTTAGAGCGAGTTTAGTTTGGAGCTACTGTAGGTACTTTTGAACGTCATACCATCCACAAACACCAGTAACATTGTCTAAGGCTTCTTCAATGCCTTTGATTTGAAAGTTGTTCTGTACTAACTCTCTTTTCTGACCACCACTAGGACCTGCAGTATTTGGATCTTGTATTTCCGTAGAATTCTTAGCATTATCCCTGTCGTTGTTTTGCATGTTTTGTTCGTTGCGGATTTCTTCGTAACTTTGACTTGTAACCCTAATGCCCTCGACTTTAGATAATTGTAACTCGTCTCCTCAGCTCTTCGTTCTTCTTCACTTTCCTGATCCAGTGCTACCTTCTTTTGATTTTCAAAATTACACCGCCCACTGGAATCTTCTTCAGACCTAAGATGTGAAATCCCTTCGCGGTCCCGTTCCTCATTGATCGCGCTTTATAATCTTACAATTAGATCGATCCTCAAATTTTATCTTATCGGAAGATTACGACTCTTCGAAATAGTTTGCAGTTGCCTTGTAAAGGGTGTTTTTTTAGAGGTACATATACAAATTCAATATGAAAACACTTGAAGCTAATGTTATTGTCTATGATATTAGCTTTATTGAATAGATAATTTTATGCCATTAGTGCTTAAATATGATATTGGGCATATGCGCACCACGGCTAGCTCGAATGAAGCGCAGTCGTGAAGTCAAATTTTCGACAACTTTATCGAGCAACTGGGGTCGTATATCAGCAATGTTGACTTCCAAATCGCCCAACGTCTCTGGTTTATCGGCAGAGACTAGTGACTTCACATACCCCGAAGAAAGTAATCTAAAGGTGTGAGACCACAGGATCGTGAAGGCCAGTTCACAGGTCTATTACGCGAAATTATGAGCTCAGTATATGTTTCCCGCAATAAATTAATGATGTCGCGCGCCGTGTAGTATGTTGCGCCATCTTGTTGAAACCAAAGTTTTGTCGCGTCATTGCCAATCATCATGTTTCTATAGCGCTCTCCATTGACGGTAACATTCTGGCCGACATCATCCTTAAAGAAATATGGGCAGATGATTCCACCAGCCTATAAAGCACACCAAACAGTGAGTTTTAATGGTTGTAAGGGCGTTTCGACAAAGGCTTCTAGGTTTTCTCCACTCCAAATTCGGCAATTTTGCTTGTTTACATATCCATTTCACCAAAAATGGGCCTCATCGTAGAACAAAATTTTGCGTTGAAAATGAGGATCAAGATGAATCATGTTTTCGGCCCATTCACCGAACCTACGACACGTATAATTTTCCGTAAAATCCTCCACAAAGTGGATGGGCATAGCTCCAATTGCTGTGCAAGATGGCGAATCGACTCATTCGGATTTTACACAATGGCAATAACTTCTTCTTTTCGCACTGTTTGTCGTCATTGGGGATGCGTATTATCCACTAGAGTATACGTGGTGCGAAAACGATTCATGGTGTTCCGAATAACTTGCTCAGATGGACGATTATGTCGAAAAATTTAAATAGCGCACGATAAGTTTGGCGAACCGAACCATGATTTTCAAAATCAGTTTGCACAATTTCCACGCGGTGTTCTGGCGTTAATCTATTCACCGTAAAATGGCAAAATGTACTAACCACAAATCAACTTTCAACTGTCAAATTGATAATCTGTAGTAACTGGCAACACTGCAGTTTATTTTTTCAAAATTCTTTCCAATGTCGATCATGCAACAATTTATTTATTTTCTTTTCAACACAATACCGACTAAGTGTTTGCATCTATATGTGCAAGTTATGTATTGGAAAGTTTTTACCTGATCCTCTGATAAAAGCTTTATGTACATATGATAGTACATAGGGAATAGCCCGCTATGACCGTATGAATTAACTTTATTATGTATGTGTGCAGCACGGCCGATTGATTGCTCTTAATGCATTCAATAGTTGTAAGATAGGTGAAATTGTGGAATATGTTCTTTTACTATTCTTTTATTTTACTCTGAGTTTAATTATTTTTTTTCTTTAGCTTTCAATTTTAATACTCGTAATTATCAGTCTTCCCAGTGCTTCTCACTTATCATCATAAAGAATGCCAGGGGTTAATCACATACTTACAATTTCATAGTGTATTTACTCTCTATATTATTCAATGTCAGTGTTGGCATACATTACCTTGATTATGTCAGATCAATTGAGTAACGGATATTTAGTAGGGATTCCGCGCGGTCCCGTTTCTAACACCATGTAGTTTTTTTCGCTTTACTTTTTCTTCAATTCAAAAAATGATTTCATTACGAGATTATTGTTTAGGTATACAAAATGTTCAGAAAATAACGAAATTAATAAATTAATTGACAATATTCTTGAAAAAATTACTCTCGAACTTAAAAAGGTTAGCGTTACTTTATCGATTCTAGTGTTGGATGAGGACGTTCGATATTGTTGCGTCCTTTGATTTCTTCACGCCATATATCCAATATGAAAAAAGTTTAGAACAACTGCTGGCAACTCTAAAGGGATTCTTATCTGCTAGTTTGACACTGACAGACGTATCAAACCTTGACAAACAATAAAGTTTTCGAAAATCGGAAAAAATGACTACAAGCTGACCAATAGCTACAGATGAATCAGCTTGGCTTCTTTTATGTTGCAAAGCATAGAGAGAACGGTTGAGCTTCATATGCGCAAAACTGCTTTGTGAATGCAGACTTAGTCCAAAATAAAACATGCTTACGAATGAAGAAGATGCGATAGAATTGAAAGCGCACTCGACAATAAGAAGTACATGTTCGGCATTTTCATCGATTTGAGGGTGCCTTCGACACAATAAATTTGACATCTTGTATAACTCAACTAGACAACACGCCAATGAGATGCTGAGTGCAGCCAACGGGTTTGCCCGTTCTTCTATCTCCGCTGCTATGGTGCATATTGGTCAACTCTCTGCCTAGAGGTTTCAACAGTTCTAATGTCTATGTTTAGGCATATGTTTATGCAAATGACTTGGCGACTTCCGGTCGGATCTTGCCGGATCTTGATTTATTGTCGGTTGATGAAAAATGAGTCTTTGGACTCTGGTGCCATGGGCACCTGATGCAATGGCACTAGAACTCCTGTTGCTGCAAAACTATTAAACCTACTTCCGCTCTAGAATGGTTTTTGTATGAATCTGAGCCAGGAAAGGAATCTAGTCGGGTTTTCGTGAATAACGCCAAAAACTATTTAGAATGTGTTTTTTTTTTGGAGGAAAATCGTTATCTGTGTTTCAAGCGGGGGTATATGCAACCCTAATAACAATGACCTATACTGTGAAGAATTGGTGTAGAGACATCTGACATCTGACTATTTTGAAGCTAGTTCAAGAATGCAAGCCTTATTTGAATGCAATTCACTCAGTCTTCGATCTCGGTAAATGAGATTGCTGATGAACTTTTTAGACAAGGCTCAGAGGAGAGTTTTTTAGGACAGTTAGACCTTCCATTTAGGATAGAGTTTCGTATCTACATAATTGTAGATGGCATGACTCTGGCAGACCAAACAAATTCTCTCCGAAAATTTGGCTAAAATTATTTTTCACTGCTTATGACCTTATTTTTAAGTAAAAATAATAGTTTTTTTTTCATTTGACAATATTTTATTGAAATTTTAACACAAAAAAAAATATTTTAGGAAAAGAAATAATTTTGTTTTAGTGAAATGTTTTCATAGTTGAACTAAAATAGTTAGTCGGATGATTCTTCATTAAATGTATATCCATCATATTCTATTGTAGTTCACTTTCATCTAGAGAC
Source organism: Volucella bombylans (assembly GCA_949129095.1). NCBI lineage: Eukaryota > Metazoa > Arthropoda > Insecta > Diptera > Syrphidae > Volucella > Volucella bombylans. Next base: position 96,311,354 of record OX422142.1, read on the forward strand.
ATACTTTTTCCAAAATACTTTGATTTTGTCGCATTCGAATCATCAGAAAGAAGTATTTCCAGACTGTCTTTCATAAAAGATGTTTTCTTTTCTGGGGTGATTTTCTCAGGCAAGTAATGAGAGGATCAGAGCTCAAGAGCAATCTATTGAGGACATCCATGTTACAATCTGTCCTAAAAAGCTTTCTTGCAAAATTCAACCTATATGTATAACCTGAAAGTAAAAAATAATTGTTTAATATCATGCATTTCATATTATTATTTATAGGATAAAAAAAACGGACCTGAAGTGTTTGTTCCTGGCTTTCGCCTCTTCCTCAGATAACTGGGCAATTGTCAGTAAGACATTTTCTATAATAATAGAGCCGTCGGTGTCAAAGAAATCCACGGGTATAACTCTACATAGAGTTTTACTGTATCTATTTTGGATCCACAGGAAAGCGTCTCCAAAATTACTTTCAACCGGAATTTCGACTGAAAATCATTGGGGGAATCTCTGGACTACTAAAAAAACCTTCGACTGGTGTGTCGAATTATTCGTATGGGCTTCACAATGAAGCCCAGCTTGTTTCAAAAGTCTTGTTGAATCTCAATTTTGCGTTCGCTGAGCTTGTCTTTATCATCTTACAGTCGGATCTGCCACTTTTTAACTGTTATTTTATATACAATGTGGACATTGACAATCCAAACTCAAACTGTAACGAATTTACGTTGACTTCCTTGGATTTACTCAAATCATTGAAGTCTTTTGATGTAGATCCACATGCAAAACCTTTATTAGTTGATTTTGTATCGGTTGCTGGTTGGAAAGTGTGTAATTTCCCATCGACCATAGTAAATGTTACATTGTATGACTCTGGGACAGAGTTGCAATCTTTTTTAGTTTTTCGAAGTACATTGTACGAATATACAATGTAACAAGGAAATAAGTGACTTGTTGCTATAATTCGCGAGCCCTCAACGTTGACAATTTCTCTCTTTTTTATTTTAGACTATTGCAATAAGCTTTTCTAAATTTCTGAGCTCTTCCCGTCGATTGAAGGATTTTATTTAAAACTTCTGAAGCTACTGCCTTTCCAGATTCTCTCAGTTTCATCTGAATGGCAAACGTTAGTTGTTCAGTTTGGAGGTTTTCGCGAATATTTAGCGTTTTTCTTCTCTTACTTCTAATGTTCGACTCTTCAAAACATTTGGCAGGTCGCACTGCTTTGGTAGTTCAAAACATCCTTGAAGCCTTGATTCATTATTAAAAAAAAAAAAAACCTTTTTCCTGCCCGCTTCGGTCTATTTTCGCTTCAAATCAAATGAAATCAATGCCACTTTAGGCTTAAAAAATGTTAGTTGTTCCGCTGGACAAAAAGTAATGTTAAGTCAGCAGTTTTTATTTATTTACGAGTATTTAAAGGATCTCTGCGCATATTTAATTTTAAAAAATTTTTAGCATTGCGCAGTTAATTCGTATTATAAACTTAGTATACAAATATTATCTAAAGCTAAATCAGTAAAAAGTACAATGGAAAAAAAGAAGAAAATTAAGAAGAAGGTTGGATAGAAAGGATAGAGAGAGTATTAGAAGAAGAAAAAAGATTATAAGTTGAGAAATCAAGCTTTAGTAGGACAATGGATCGCTAATTGCAACTTGTTTGAATATTTTTTAAAACGATTCTCTGTGTTTAGAGAATTGTGAACAAGTAACTTGGTTTTCCTGAGTAAATAATCTTATACAATGCAATGACCGTTCGATATTTTAAGAGTGTATCCAATGAACAACCAACTATTTGCTTGATAAATGCGGATAAGACGTATGATCGTCTTCATATTAAATATATATCTGGCACAGTTGTTGAAAGCAATATTTAATTTTCTCAAGGAAAAGGAATCAAAATTTTCAAAGATTTCGCAGCCATACAAGATGATGGGCAAAACAAAAGACTTAATAAGTTTCATTTTGACTGCAACAGACAAGTACCGTTATGTTGGGCTCAATTCCCTGAGACAACGTAATTTATACGGTCGGTCCAGTTAAGATGTTTATTAAAGTCTTCGTCATTAACGAATTACGGCTAAGATAGTTCTTTTAAGACCAAACAAATATGGACTCGAGGTCTATGTTGAGGTTTGCGACACTGAAAGACACTATAGATTTGGGTATATTATATAACTGCACATCATCCGCATAGATGTGGTAATCGCAGTGAATTATACTTTTATAAATATAATTTATGAACATTGTGAACAAGAGAGGGCCAAGGACAGATCCTTGAGGCACAGCAGATGTTACCTGCAGACTAGAAGATTTTTCGTCACAATGGTTACGATTACTGAGATATGATGCGACAAGTTGACACGCTTTACTATCAAAAGCAAACTGATTTCTTAATTTTTATAAAAGAATGTCATGATTTACGGAATCAAATACTTTTGAGAAATCTAGGAATACCACAAGTGACATCATATCTCTATCAATGGAACGGATGTCGTCAGTAATTTTTAGTAACCCAGTTGTACTTTGCTCTAAATCCTGATTGGTGTTGGGTCGGTAAATTCTTTAGTCCAAGGAAGATCTTCATTTATTTACTTACAATTTTCTCAGATGAAAGGAAGAATAGCAATTCGCCTATACTCAGAATTATTTTGCGAGCGTGATTTTGGAATAGGTATAATTTTTGTTTGCTTCCATTCATCCGGAATAATTCTAGTCATTATAATTGTATTAAACAAGTTCTTGATCTGTTTGGAGAGAATTGGCTACAAGATTTTATGAATATCACCTAGACCTACAGCATTTGATTTAACTCTTTCCGGCGCGAAAATTTGCTAAGAAAATCGACCCATGCGTCGCCAAAAAAAACAAAAATTTAGATTTTTTAAAAAAGTACTCCAATTTATTGATATAAACAAAAAACTAAAAAAAATAATTGTTTCCATAATTTTTACATTTATTTTCTTAAATATGGTACTAAAACAGGGTTAAATATTGAACCACTGCACCGCAAGGGTCAGTTTATCTTTTGTGGGGATCTTGGAAACATGATTAATTTTTTCTCAAACAGGGAGGAACTTTACAAATGAAACAAATCCAATTTGTTCTGCTGCGTTCCGGCTGATGAGTGGCAAACAATGTACGAACTTCATAGGAAACAATAGGCTTACAAGCTCTTTTGGCAATAACGGGTGATGATCTTTCCAACGGGTGTTTATTTTCAACTAGAAACCAACTACAAATCATTTATAACTGAGCGTCTGAATGTCTTCATGTCCATATGCGGAAGGTTGACCATTTTGTACAAGCAAAAGGAATTTACGACTGTTGCATCTAGAAAAAAGAAAAATATCCGATGCCACCATTTCATGCTTTTTCTGTCCAATTTATAAACTGACAAGTGCTGGCCGAACTTGTCTACGTAGTTCACGTATTTATTGTAGTCCACAACTGCAGTTGGACATAATACTTTTGATACAGTTCCACCCTTATTCTTACGTGAAACCTCACTGGATTTTTTTTTCGTTGTGAAAATTGGAGAGAAAACGGACAGCTTACCTTTCCATTTTATAGCGGTTAGGTTTGTGTCACTGTAGAAAAACTCAAAGTCTCTCCTTTTCATCTGATTATCTGGTAAGAACCGCTTAAGATATTTTCTCGTGGCATTTACCGTTCCACAGGCATAGTCTCCGTAATTGTTCAAACCTTCCATTAGCTCCACACCAGTAAAATAATTGTCAAAATACACCACATGATTTTTGTGTTTGAAATCGGACATCAAGCCCCTTACAACTTTAGCTCCAAGATAAGCTTCAGCAGTTCCGTGACAGTATTCCATTTTATCTGCAAGCATCCGCACCTTGTACCCCCTTTTTGTCAGTTTCTTTGGCATATACTGTTTCATATAGCTCCGACCCTTGAATTTTATAATAGACTCGTCTATGGCTACTTTACGAGTAGGATTTGCACACTTTTTAAAATTTGTTGAGAACATTTGGAGCATAGGTTTAATTTTATAAAGTCTATCGTAATTGAGAGCACCTCGTTTTGGTTTAAGACACCCATCATTCAGATGTAAATTTCTCAGCAACCAACTAAACCGTGCTTGTTTCATACAGGAACTGATATAGGAATCGTGTAAATCTGGTGAAGAAGACCAATAACCTTTATAGCTAGGAAGCTTCTGGATTCCCATAAGCAAGTTCAAACCAACGAATGTTGTCATTTCGTTTTCTCAAATGGTTTGCCTGTTTTTATGTGCTTTTGCTCAGCGTATTAATTTGTTTGGAAAATTCAATGCTCAAAAAGTTGGTCGTTTGGACTTTCAATATCTTTGACGAAATCAGTAGCACCACAATCATGTGTAAACTCCGGTAAAATTTGCTCCTGACCATTCTGAATGACTTGGCTCCAGTTACGAGGTCTTGGAAATTGTTGCTGGATTTCCGAAAAAGGAATATCGTCCTCCGAATTAAAAGATAATAGCAACTGAGGTTCCTGACCCTCAGGGTGTAAATTGAATTGGAATCTGACCCACATGAAGTCATTGAAGAAATATCAGAATCAGGTCCTGAAGGAAGTGAAGCTGCATGCATCATCGTCTGTTCCCAATTCTCTCAAAAATTCATCAAAACTCATGCCAACCAAATTAAGATCTGGCTTATTATAATCCGACATAACTAAAACAAGTAAAAAAGTGGAGAAGCGGAAAAGTGAAAAAAGGCTTCCGTCGCAGTGGGTCAAAAAACGTACCACTTGTTTTTCTTCTATATTTACGGGTTTTGTTTTTCTTATACTAATAATAATAAACTGTATTATAAACACATTAAACACTTTATAAATTATAAATTTTGTTGCAAAAACACGAATTTATACCAGAACGAAATTTAAGAAACGAAATTCCAATGTCAACTTCACAAAAGCACCGTTACTCGCTTTACCGTAAAAACAAAGTTAAAACGAAAAATTCTTCCTTGCAAGTCAAACAATGTTTTTCTTTCATGCGGTGCAAATTTTAAACCTTCCAACTAGTTGTAGAAAATATTTTCTATATGGTTTAAAATTTGTCCCACTTAGCCGCAACGGCAAGAAATATGTGGTTCAAATTTTAAACCAGTGAGACGGAAAGAGTTAATAGAAAGAATAGCCTCACTTACAGTTGTCTCATCAACATATTGAAGGGAAAAGAACGCATTGTTCCTTGTTCTGTTTGGAAACTGTCAATCTGATTTTTCAATTAATTCAATTTGTCTTTCATATTTTCTTCACCATTCTCTTAAATTAAATCGTGCAAATACTTTCTTGTCAGGACTCTTACACCAGATGATCCTAATAGCAAACATTTTTTTCTTTAAATAATTATGTATGTATACATACGCATTGAGCTTACAAAATTTCGAGTCGCAAATAATCGCAGCTTCTATTTGTATTTAAATTGAAAATATTTTTTCTTTCTTATACCGTATAAATAATTACCCAATAGCGCCCCTGTACTACAACTAATTCACTATAGAATCCAAATTACTCGTATAAAACAAATACCGACTTTTTCAAGACTCTTTGTAAATTGAAATTGTGAAAAGAAAAATAACTTATTCTTTGCTAAAACAAATTGATATGTACGAGTAAATCATACCGGCAGCAGAATTTTCCATTTTATGAACTGATCACTTTTTATTACAACTGTAATCACTTATTGAAATGCACTGACCGAAAAATGCAGTGTGTGCAACTGTTGACTTTCGACTGATAGTATTACAACACACGGTCTTCGACCAACAAATAAATTGTAGTACATTCTTCTACGAACATTTAGGATCCGCTTACTTAAACTATTCCTTGCTATTTTTGCTTTTCTGAAAATTGACATTTGGCCGGGATTTCGATTCAAATGCTCCACTGTGCGATGTCTCTTTAAGGTCAGGGGCTATTCGTCTGCCCTCCAGTAGGAAAGACTGCAGAGCACTACGATTTTGTTAAGCATCTAAGTATGCTGAGCGACGTTTGCTGTGATAATAACCACTACCTCTAATGCAAAATTCTACTAGTTTTTCCATTGTTTTCAAATAAAGGAAACCAGTGCCAATTTGATCGGACGATAGGATTCCCGAAGCTTGGTGGGAATGTTAATCAGCTAGTTACAATACAAGTACGGATATGTACAGTAGCAGTAGACTTGGTTCCACCTATAAGAAGGAAATTAGAGATGCGGAAATCTGTTAATAATTATCCATTTTCATGCCCTTTGTCTTGGCACTTACATATATTGTCTGTAGAGATTGTCTTTTTGAATTAAGCTTGACCAGAAGAACACCTTTTCTCCAGCAAATTTAGTCATTTTCTTAGACTATTGTAGTTGGCTCTATAATGTTGTACACTTTGTTCAAAGGTTTCCTCGTTTTTGTTTTCTCAAATACCACCCGTAAAGATACTCGTGCATACGCGTATTTATACACATTATACGACATCGCAATGTCTCTTTAAGGTCAGGGGCTATTCGTCTGCCCTCCAGTAGGAAAGACTGCAGAGCACTACGATTTTGTTAAGCATCTAAGTATGCTGAGCGACGTTTGCTGTGATAATAACCACTACCTCTAATGCAAAATTCTACTAGTTTTTCCATTGTTTTCAAATAAAGGAAACCAGTGCCAATTTGATCGGACGATAGGATTCCCGAAGCTTGGTGGGAATGTTAATCAGCTAGTTACAATACAAGTACGGATATGTACAGTAGCAGTAGACTTGGTTCCACCTATAAGAAGGAAATTAGAGATGCGGAAATCTGTTAATAATTATCCATTTTCATGCCCTTTGTCTTGGCACTTACATATATTGTCTGTAGAGATTGTCTTTTTGAATTAAGCTTGACCAGAAGAACACCTTTTCTCCAGCAAATTTAGTCATTTTCTTAGACTATTGTAGTTGGCTCTATAATGTTGTACACTTTGTTCAAAGGTTTCCTCGTTTTTGTTTTCTCAAATACCACCCGTAAAGATACTCGTGCATACGCGTATTTATACATACTACAATACAGTGGTATGTATCTATTCCACTGATGAAGAGTCTAATTGAATACGTGTCTTTTGTTTGTCGTTATATTTCGATTGTAGAATGCGCATATTAACGTACTCGTATTTATTTTGTTTTCGTATGTAAGCAAATAAGGAAAGCTAGGCTGGCTTTTGCCTGACACACTGCATGGTAAATTTAGATTGAAATTCAATTGTGGAATGGATTCGGAGATACTTTGGATCAGAGCAGTGGTGCTTACTTCCTCAATATGTCACAGACATCTGACATTTTGTGCTTTCTGGCAAGGTCAATGTCGCCCAAACAGTACGTTGTTCTATTTTTCTCTTCAAATTCCGTTCATGCAAACCGCCACGAAAATGACTTTTCTATCGAAGCAACTGCGAGCATTTTCATTCGCTTTTGATAATGACCATCCTTCTGTGATATATAGTTGTACTGGCTCCCTTTGTTCTTCGTGAGAGCAACTTATTTTCAAGTTACGTTCTCAGTTCAAAGAAACAGTTATTGGCGAAAGTGATTCTTCGGTTGACCTCTACACTTGTATCGTTTGAATATACAGCGGAGCAAAGGTACACAAAGACTCTTTCGAAACTTTAGTATTCTGTTGCCGACATACTCCTTAGTCATTGTCATTTACCTCTAATCCAATCTTCAGATAATGTTAATGTCATTAGCATTAACTGCGACTCTATTATTACATTCCCATCTTTGTCACTGCATGCTTCTATGATGTTTGGATAAGTTAGTATTTATCGAAATTATGGTTATGTCAAATTTGGCACCTATATGACAATAGCTACGCCGTTTAAAATGGGTTAGTTAACTGGAGTTGTAGAAAGTGAAATATTGAAGTTTATGTTGAAAGCTAAGTTATTTTCATGAAAAAGTTCGCGTGCAAAGAGAGACATGTCGAGTTAACTCCTTCTATACCGTTTTTTTTTTCGTTTCAAATTGATTTAGGCATGTCTAGGGCAGCCTCACGTTTCCATGCCCTCGTGCCTCGTTACTACTTTCTTTGGCTTTTTTGAGAAGCCTATGTTCCTCCCGTACCCGTATCATTTGCTAATAGAGTTCGCGAGCAAGTATTTCTCTTTACAGAGTCGTTGTTTACGCCTCTTTTCTCATGCGCATTAGCTTACTATAAGTCTGTATCAACTTAACACATCAGATGCGGGTATGTGAAGGGTTGGTTTTGGGAAACTTGATCAGAGAAATCTCTACTAGGCTTTGCAATTGTAACCTTTCAACGTCAAATTTCTTTTAATGGCGTGAGGGATATCTGTATTCGCAACTTGTCTACAAAAAGCCAATATCAACTTGGACCACTTCTTATTGTAGTAGGCCCCTGCCTACTAATAGCCAAGTCGGTTCCTGCAATATACATATGTAGACAGTCAAGCAATGATCAGATCCCTAACTTCGAACACAATAAATTCGAGTGTAGTTAGAGACTGCCGTACTTGAACGTCCGATGTAACTATGCCACTGGCCAGATTCGGATCCCTAGTAATAAGCAGTAGGCAGCTCAAGCACACCAACTAACCAACATGATTAACTTGTGCTCTCTAAGGCCAATTGAACTCATCTGTGAGACATCTGGACTAATATAGCCCATACTCGATCCTAAGCGATGAAAAGAGCTATTCAAACTCAAGGGAAGCGATATCTCCAAACTCTGTGTCATTAGGAGACATGTGTAGCCATTGATTATTTCTCTTAACGAGTTGCAGTGATGAAGAGAAATTGGAATCTGTGATGCCTTTCTCTGAAACTGTCCTGCCTTTCTACGCCAAAAATGTTCTCTTTTCCTAACTCGGTAATAAAATCACCAAGGTTGTTCACAACGCCGTGCTAAGGGCATAGCTAGTCTGGTCATGGAACTCGTTGAAAGAGTCTTTGGAAGCAGAACGACGCTTTTGGAGGCATGAATCAAATTTATGTTAGGGAATTTGGGTTGGTGGCTATTATAATAAGGCGTCCGCTGATACTCATATGCTTGCCTACGAGCAATCACCATAGTACTAGTATATGTCATGTCATGTCATCGCACTTCATAGATGACACTGATATCCGACTTATAGTGGTCTAAGGTCACCTAATTATTCAACTACAACTTTACTGCATCTTTACTGGTGTTAGTGAAAGGTTTATCCATGTGCGAGACTATCTGCCGCGTTAAAACATCCCATGGTACAACAGATTGTGCTGTCATATGATGTTCACAACGGGAATATGAGTGGTGCTATTGGTTCGTTGGAAACTTCAACTTCACCATCTCTATTGCGAAATCCTTCAAAGATCCGATAAACCCTCTCATGACCTACGCCTGGAGTATTTCGAAGTAGCTGAAATGATATTTTCATTGGATCTGTCTCCTCCTCCTTTTTCTGACTCATGCGAATGCACTGATACTTATCAATTATATTTGCAGGGTTAGACTTAGAATACTGTGAAGTAGAAGGGTTTATCATCTGCGACTGAAATCCTTCTTTTCCAGCTTAGGCGTGAGATCGGCTGTGGAAGAAGCGGATCAGGTCACTGATTTAGCTATAAAATGTTTTAAGCGGAGTTTACCGAGCCACAGCGTACACACGGAAAATTTTTCCAGGTTGTGGTCAAACAATTCCAAGGATATTTGAATAGGCTTACTGTTGATCATAGCACAAGGTAGTCTTTTGCCCTGCACCTAGTGATTCTAGTCTATTAAATAAAGTTTTTCTCACGTATTCAGTGATGCGTTTGATGCGTTTTCATTGCCAAAGACGGGTAGATCCATACAATTCTTTTACCTTACGCTGAGTGATTCTGATTATGTCATCGTTGTATTGATACTCGTATATCACGCAATTTCTGGATGGCTACGAAAAAACCTTCATTTTGTCCCATCAGGACGTAATTTCTGTATCTTATTCGGAGACTCATAAGACAGATTTTAAAATAGAGAGGTGTGTCCGACCTTGTGTTCAAACATTGTTCTGCCTATGATAAGGCGATTCAAATATAAGCGCATGTGAATCATGAGAGCTTAACAACTCAGACGATAGAACTTTTAAAAAAGTCTGAACAGGCACACTTCTTTAGTGCAACCATTATTGTTACATAGATAAGAATGTACTTCAAGAAACCCCCAAAGTCACATACCCGCACGATAGTGAGCAAATGCTAAGGAAAATGTTTTTTTCAAGTATATGGTGATCCATAAATAAACACAATTGATAAGTCGATACAGTTTATACCTACTGTACACGATTTTAAACTTGCAGTACAAAATTCTTTATCTAATAATAAAATTCATAAAACAAAACTCCAATGAGGTAAATTTTGCACATAGCTAAAGTATCGAAGCAAGTACATGTACTCACAATCAGAGGTGTAAAATTTAGATTACACTGTTTACTTATCTTCTGCAAGAAAGGAAATATTTTAATTATAGCAATAAGTAAGACCACACAACCATTTAAAATTATTATGTATTTATAAGGTTCATTGCGAAAAAGATACGAGTACTTATATTTACAATACGCCAAGTAGAAACCGTCGGCATGTTAGGGTTCTGCCTACTGTTTACACAGTGGATGAATGTTTTCTTTTCAAAATGAATTTCTAGTGCTCAATGGAGTTAACTAGCACAAAACGTACGACATTGCTTATCCTAACTTAACTTTCGATTTATAAACTTTGATGGCACTGCAGTGGGCGGTGAACCTTGACCTCAAGCAATAAATTTTCTCTTTGCCATCTGCGTTCTGTCCCGCACTTCAAAAAAGTTCAGATCTCTCTCCAATTGTATACATCACTTGAGGCAAGGTCTTCTTCTACTGCGTTTTGCCTGACTTATTTAAAGTTCGCCAGTAATTTATTTTGGAGACGTGAGAGCTACAGATGATCATTGAAAAGTTACCTTTTCTCAAGGCGGTGTTCCCTAATATTAAGGGATTTTTCAACAACATGGACACTCCTCGATTACCATTTCTCTGTGAATACTAGATATCAATGACTGTCAGGAGCTTAACCCCCTTTTTTCATATTGTAAATGCAACTTTAGTTTGCTGACCTTCAAGAAGAAAACCTAACAGAAACACACCAACCAGGTAAACTTTCTGTTTTCTTATGAAATCCAGTTCTCAATGGGCTGCATTCCAAATGTTGTGATACTCCCATAGAGTATCAGGTACTTAGGACTCATCCTGGAGGGCAAACTGAGTTAGAAAATAAGAATAATTGAATAGCCGTTTTTAAGCCTGTCCTTAGAAAGAGAACTAACACCAGTTCGCTAAAAAAAACTCAACGTGCTGCCTGTTCGACCATCACCGGCGTTAAAATCCTTCTCAACGGCGGCTTTCAAACTCTGCTTCATTTGCTTGGAAATTTTTGACATGCAGCTTGACACTCCGTTAGAAGGAAATCCCTCTTAAGTCAGCCAATTACAGAGGACACAGTCTCCGTAATGAACAACATGTATGTGTGTGTATATACTGTACTATGGGAACGTTTGGAACGCTATATGTATAGACAATTTGATAAATCCTTCCTTCCGTAGTATTTCTACTCAATGATGTTCCAAAGGACACGTTATCTATACATTTTATGATTCATTGAGTCTACTATATGTGGATGTCAAGCTGCGAAATAAATTGCTATGATTTGCAAGACTGGAAGATGAATTTAATGAAATGCGCAAATACTGAAATTGCCATTGTACGAGTACGCGCAAGGAGAGCTCTTTTTCATATAATTTTTGATTTTGTGCACCATTAAAATGCTTACGCACAACGTGGACGAAAGAAAATTAAGAAGGGAAGAAAGAGAGAAACCCGTGTACGTTGGTTTTGAATGTTTGCAGGATTTAATGACTAGGAAATAAAGAGCACGGTAGGATATTCCATCAGCGACTTGTATTGCTTAGGAAAGAATGACAATATTTCAGAGTACGGCCGAGGGTGGGCTTGAGATTTATCCTGATGATGAGCATTCAGGTTTTAAAGGTTTAAATACAATAGAACAAATATTACCAGCAATTTCATTGAAACACTGGCGGCAGAAAAAGTAATACAACAAGGAAAGGAAAGCGACATTATATGGGTGTGAGATGGTGTTAGTTAACTGGTCAATATTGGTTCACCTATGAGTTTTAACGCACAGTTTTGAATCCCATCTAGCAAGTGGAGTGGGGATTTAGGAGCACTAGTCCATATGTCGTCATTGTACTCCAATTTCGGACGAATAAATGCTTTCAATATTGCTTTCAATCAATGCACGCATTTTCGAGAATAAAGCCTGTCGTCATACTCCCTCAAACTACTTATCTTGCTTTCACCAAATTAATGTAGGCTGTGGTTCTACTGTTCGGTGAAATATGCTATCAAATCATCAACGGACCTTTTACCGTTCTGTCGGTCAATGTGAAGTTTTCATGTTTCATGACCTTGGAAAGAAGGAACGTATGTAAATGCAATGGGTCTTTTGAAAGAGAGAGAATATTCTCAAATTTTAGGAACGGGCTGTTTTTTTTCTACTCGAAAAGAATCCTACGGAGTAGGATTGATGAAAAACAAAACTTACACAGTGGTTTAGCCAGCATTGAAGAGAACATCTCCTTAGATGAAGAGAGGATATATCCTCTGTACCATAAGATTTCTGTAAATTGAGATCTTTGAGTTCTACTGCTACTGGGTGCGAAAGTGGATTGATACAATCTGAAAACGTTGAACTGACTCCGAAATGCGTAGCAAACAGACTGGCCTTGTCCAAATACAATAGCTGATAGCTGAGCTGTCATCGAAAATGAGTTCTCCAACTCTGGCACCATTTTCACAGCTCGACATGTACCATGCCTCGTCTTTTGGATTGATATTCTTCATTCGATTAGAGGAAAAGGATCATTTAATACAATAATAATATAATTGGTACCACTAGTTATGAAATATGAAATCATTGAAATATCCTTTACGAAAACGTTTTCATGATTGGATGAACCCAATTTTCCATGATTTTTTCCAAAAGGCTAGGAACTTAATGTAGCCTCAAAGAAAAGAGTCGAAACGTATTAAATCGCACTTATGAGGCGATTAATTGGCAGGTGCATTCCAACGATAAGATGATCACCGACCGTCTTCAATAAGTCGATTATGGCAACCGCTGTGGTAATTCCGACCGTCCTGTTGATACCACATATCTTCTAAGTCTTTCAGTACCAATGTATTCCAATTAAAAAAAAAAAAAATTGTAAACATGGCGGTTTTCATTTGCTGTAAACGACTGTGTACGAGAAATGAGCTGATATGACTCAGTGGACTGACGAGTCTAGAGGATGAGCACATCAGCGGAGTACTTATCAGGGTGATAAATTTGAATCAAATCCAGAGTGTTGGCTGCATGCCTGTCGTCGTCAGATATTCGTGTGAGCTCATTTACAAGCTGTTTTAAGTTGTTGACCCCAGCGAAGATCCCAGACACACCGTCCTTCACGTATTGTCTGTCCAGAAATTCGAACCCGTCCAGAAATGCGTATATTGAAATCGCCCGCAGTACGATTTCATTATGAGGATACAGGAGTACAGTAATTTGATTGGAGTGAGACATAGCATCAAACTCGTTAAAAATCGAATTGTTTTTGGCTTGGGTCTTCTATTAGAAGAAGTAGTAGTGGATAAATTGTTTAAGGAGATGGAATTGTAGCCACACGAAGTTGAATTCCGAATTGGAACAGAGATCATATTGTTGTGGAATTTTATAAGCAACATCACTATGCATATAAATACATAATAGATGTGGCGCGACCGCGATGAGACAGGAATAATGGCATAGTTTCAGATCTGAATGTTCCAAAAGAATTGTTAAGTGGAAGATATTGTTTCATTATACCAAACTATGACGGTTGAACTTATAACTATTGTTCGCGCTTTAGTTGAACAATCAATGTTCTCATTGAATTGAAGCTTGCAAATGTCTGATCCGAGATCTGTGTTGGGCAACGGGGGGTTGATTGCAATTGCAGAAGAGCAGTACACAAAACAAAAACATTGATACATAGATTTAAGATAAAAATATTGTCATAAACCAGCCATTTTTACAGATTTTTTCAGTTGAAATCAGTTCTTATTCTCTACTTTGCTATAAAAAGCCAATTTGACTGTTTTTGTTGCCTACGCTGTAGAAGGTAAATGCCCTCAACAACAACTCTCATAAAATTTCCCCTTCTTGCCGGTGTATCTTAAAAACTATTATAAGCCTTGCACCTCGTCAGATACGAGCGCATACATAAATTTACATATATTACTCATCTTTGCCTCATCGACCCCGATTTTTCTGCAAACATAAATAAATCATCTTGAGACAGCAAAATGTTTTTAATAAGTTTCTGACAGCGTTTTCAAATAATTTTAATATCACAAGTTTGAAACAGCCTCCAGACATTGCACTGAAGATCGCCTACACATTCAATTCTTTGTCATACAAATCGTTTATAACTCATTGGCGTGTTCTAAAAAGTCAATGTTCCACTCCGACGCAATTGTTCGTTCTTTCAAACGAGGATACAAATTTAACTGCCACCCAAGGTCAAGGCGCCCGTATTCTCAAACTCTGAAATATAAACAACAAAGAAATTGCAATTTGCGCCTCTGAAATCGAATAAACAAAAACATTTCGATAAAGTAAAAATCATAAAACAAAAATTTCGAATATTTTCTGAAGCAAAACCAACACGAAAATCCACCCACCTTCCTTAAGAGCACAGCTGATTTCATTAGTGTGGGTAATTTAAAAAATTGGCTATTAGGTCAATAACATTGCCTTCGAGCAAAAAAAATATTGTTCGAGATACATATATGTACGATCTCATACGAATATTTCAGTTTGTCTGTATGGCATATTTGTGTGTTTGTATGGCTTTCGCACGCGCTGCATTTGGTCAAAGTGCTAGAAATGTTGATTAGAGTTATTTAGTCTTTTTGGTGCAGGTTATCTGCTGGATGTGAAGTTCGTGAAATTTTCTGACTAATACGAGTAAGTCTTGATAACTATACGACTACTTGGTCTGTTTTGCTATTATCTGAGGTTGGCTTATCATTGGAAAACGCAATTTGATATTCACTTTATTTTTAGCGTTTGGTTTTAAGGTTTTATTTTTGTTTATAGGCAAGTCTATGCGGATTGCTCATTCCTTGCGTGCATATTGGACAGAAACGAAATTAATGTAAAAGCGCACATGTGGACATAGAAATAAGTCATTCGGATAGCTCTGATTTGTGTCAGCTCAAATTCACTTCTGTGTGGCATCATTGACTGTTGATAATGCTTTGGCGTCCTTTACACCCAAAACTGGGAGGGAAACTCATCGGTATTTGGGGTTATACCTGAATGATGGTAGTAAGCAACTGTTCTATATTTTGATTTTCTCGCTCAACAGTTAATAAGATTAGGACCTAAATCATACAAATCAATATTGTAAGCGTTGAAGAGTATTAGAAGAGTATTAGTATGGTCCATGAGGGCTCTGCAACTAAAGGGTGTTTTTGTTTAGAGGTTTGGTTTTTGAACTGGCAACACTGTTTCTACAGATTGTCAATTTTACAGCTGAAAGTTGATTTGTGGTTAGTACGTTTTGCAATTTTACGATGAATAGATTAAATGCCAGAACAACGCGTGCAAATTGTGCAAACTTATTTTGAAATCCATGATTCGGTTGCATATCTTGATTTAACCATTCAACTGATGAGTATTTCAATCTCTACGCAAAAGTCTTAAAAGGAGGCTGCCATTAAACTTATGAATAGGACATCCACATATGTATAATGTGGCTTAATGTTTGGTCACGACCAAAGGTATTTCCCATTCGAATAAAAAATCTGTTTATTGACATAGCTGAGTTCTACGAGTACCTTAGTTATTTAGATGGCGTTTAAGTCCGGTGTGTCGGTTGAGATCACCTTCCACTTGTGCGCGTCACTTTAGGTATTTCTTTACTGGGTCGTCCTTCCTGATAATAATCAAAGACTCTTCGGACCGGAGTGGTAATCTACATTCTCCATCCAGCTGAAGTGCACTTTTCTAACTAGATCAATGTCGGACAGTGCAGCTTTAAACTGTTATCTCTTGACCTCCAAAGCCCATCAATGCAAACGGAACGAAAAATTACTTGGAGATTCTTCCGTTCAAAACGATTAGTGTTATATTAATATTTCGCTGATTTGAGTCTTATGAGTCTCCTGATTGTTTTTTTTTATCCCGAAGTGGTAAGTGTAACCCTTGTCAGAGCGAATAGCAGAGCCGTGATAGATAAAATCGCTTATTAAAAGTCAAAGCTGTCTAATACTGTGAAGATCTGTCAAATTCGTCATTGTATTGATTCCGTTCTTGTTCATAGCATATACAAGGTGGCGCAAAATTAATCACCCTATCGGAAGATGGTATAATTTTTGCAAATGGCGTCGTACGTCAATCTTATTTGACATTTGGGAACTAGACAGCTGCAGTATACAAACAGACAAGCGCCATACTTCGTAAGAGCGTGGAATAACTGTGTCGATGTTCTTGACCAATTATCGGTCGGTGGTGTTAGCGCAGCGTGAATTTCAACGGCGATTTCCGAATCGTGTTGCGCCAACTGGACACATGCTCCCTTACAAAGTGCAAACAGTGCATCAGTTAATGCCTCCCGACCGTCAGTCGCGTGTGAATTACTGTAAAGCCATCCTCAATCTCAACAACGAAAAGGACGATCATGTGTCGGAGGGCACTAAAAATCCGCGTGTGATACACGAAGAGCCATAACATCCACTCAAATCCACTGTGTTGTTCGGCGTTCACGCGGGAGGAATAATTGGGCCGAGGACGCCATCGGCAATACGGTCACTGTTACTGACGAATGCTACAGGGCCATGGCAAACGACTTATTACTGCCAGAATTGGATGAGCGGGATTTGGTGAACATGTGGTTTCAACAAGATGGTGTACCGCACACACAGCACGAGCCGCAATGGATATTGTGAAGGAAGCGTTTCCTGGTCGCGTAATTTCCCGTTTTGGCGATTTGCCATGGCCAGCAAGATCGCCCGATTTAAGCATCCCAGACTCCTTTCTTTGGGGCTACTTGAAGTCACGGGTTTATGCCAACAAGCCTCAGACAATCGCAGCCCTTAAGGAGAATATTGGACAGGAATGCGAACAGTTATCACCTCAAATCTTGCGGAACGTCATGGAAAATGCGATAAAACCGGCACAAATGTGTATCAACACTGGCGGCAGCCACTTGGCCGATATCATCTTTTCCACTTAACAGAAACGATTATAAAGGTCCAAATAAAGATTTCCATCACTCAAAATCATTTTTTTTTATTTAGTAAAAAAGTAATTCAAAAACAAAATTAGATGATTAATTTTGCCCCACCTTGTACTTTGTTTTGCACTTTTTTACAGTCAAATTAATTTTTGACGTTTCTATTTTAATACTTGCAAAGGCACCAGTTGCGACTCACTGTGTTCTGACAATGATATCAATTTCATCAGCGTATACAAGTACGATAAGATTGCTTCTAAAATTTACGGAGCAGCCTGAGTATTGTATGGTCAGTCTGCGCAACCC
This sequence comes from Volucella bombylans, assembly GCA_949129095.1. Lineage (NCBI taxonomy): Eukaryota > Metazoa > Arthropoda > Insecta > Diptera > Syrphidae > Volucella > Volucella bombylans. The sequence continues at coordinate 96,328,953 of OX422142.1, forward strand.
AACGAGTTTGTTAGGGATGCTAAACTAGGCATGGCTCTGTATGACTCGCCTCAGCAGATGTTATCATATTTCGCCTTGAAATCCATAAATAACTGGTCTTTATCGGTTATCTTTAGGGTCTGCCGTATTGTGAATATTTGGTCAATTATGGGCTTATTCGGCCTGAAATCGCACTGATAGGGATTAATCAGATCGTTGACAAATTGTTTCAGATGTTCGGACAATGCGCCAGACAAGATCTTTTACGCGCAGTTGGCGCAGTTTATAGTATATCCTTTCTTGGGTATTGGGTGATGTTGAAGTACCATTTATTGTCCAAATCTTTAAAATGAGTTTCTGTATCCTCTTTAATATGTCATTTCCCAATTCTTCAAGTACCATGACAGGTAGAACGTTCGGTTGTAGTATGGCAGGTAGAGTGTTCGGTCCAGCGACCTTGTTAGACATTCAGTTACTTTCATTCTTTATTTTTACTTCGTTTTGGTCCTTTCTCATCTTTATAGATCTCCGTTTGAGTGTTGTTGCCCAAATTCGGAATTATTCTTGTTTATTGCGAACGTATTTATAGATTACGTCGCCCTCAGATTATCTTGATCCTGACTACCTTGAGGAAGAATCTCCCTGTTTCTCTAATACTTGAAATGGTAGAAGTTGAACAAACATATTTCCGGAATCTGCAGTTTAAATTTATTTGACTCTTGTATCTTGTAACTTGTAACGAAAACATGTAAAATGTCGTCAGGGATACTTAAAAAGTATTATAGATAGCCCTACTCGTCGTTTTATTTTTCTATTTCTCTTATATTAATCTTTAAATTGTTTTGGTAATAATATATCTTTTTATTTTGGTAATAATATATCTCTTATATTTGTACACTTGAACGAGTATATGCATATGGTATGTATACTAATGTGTGATTTTTTAGCTGGTTTGGTTTTGGCAACACTGGTTTTGACAGCTGACGTGTGTTTAGTACCTTGTGTCACTGTCAAACAGCTTCAGTTTGGTTTGCAATTTAACCATGGATCGTCTTACAAATGAACAACGCTTGCAAATTATTGAATTTTACTATCAAAATTCGTGCTCGGTTCGAAATTTTCACCGCGCGCTGCTTCCATTTTATGATCGGCATTCTCGACCTTCTGAGCAGTCTATTCGGAAGATTGTGACCAAATTTCGCACCAAATTTACTTTGTTGGACATTAAACCACCAACACGTTTACGTACTGTGCGTAGTGAAGAAAATATTGCGGCCGTATCAGCTAGTGTGACAGAAGACCGCGAAATGTCGATTCGGCGCCGTTCCCAGCAGTTAGGCCTTTGTTACAGCACTACGTGGAAAATTTTGCGGAAGGATTTGGGCGTAAAGCCTTTTAAGATACAGCTGGTGCAAGAACTAAAGCCAGCCGACCTACCACAACGCCGAATGGGTTCTTGGAAAGCTGGCCGAGGATCCGCTTTTTTATCGAAAAATTGTGTTCAGCGATGAGGCTCATTTTTGGTTGAATGGGTACGTAAATAAGCAAAATTGCCGCATTTGGAGTGAAGATCAGCCAGAAGCATTGCAACAGCTACCAATGCATCCCGAAAAAGCCACTGTTTGGTGCGGTTTATGGGCCGGCGGCATTATTGGGCCATATTTCTTCAAAGATGATGCGAATCGCAGCGTTACTGTCAATGGTGAACGCTACCGAGCGATGATAACAAACTTTTTTTTGCCCGAAATGGAAGTTCTTGACTTGCATGATATGTGGTTTCAACAAGACGGTGCCACATGCCACACAGCACGCGAAACAATGGCGCAATTGCGAGGCGAGTTTGGTGAACAGTTAATTTCACGTTTCGGGCCGGTCAATTGGCCGCCTAGATCGTGCGATTTGACACCATTAGATTATTTTTTATGGGGGTATGTCAAGGCTAATGTCTATAGGGACAAGCCCGCTTCGATTGACGCACTGGAAGCCAACATCCATGCATTCATTCGTGAGATACCGGCCGATATGTGTGAAAGAGTATGCCAAAATTGGACTCAGCGGATGGGCTACCTGAGACGCAGCCGCGGTCAACATTTGCATGAAATTATCTTTAAACATTAAATTGCAAGGTTCAAACTATCGATTCAAATAAATATTTCATTCATTTTTTGGAATTTTTTGTGTTTTTTTTTTAAAAAAAGTTTTAAACCTCTTAAAAAATCACCCTTTATAATAATACAACTTGTAAGGAAAGTGCTTACTTGATACATAGTTTTGTATTGTATGTTAGCCGTAAGCTGGAAATATCTGGCACGTGTTGTCGAGTTCCATACCTTTGATAAAGTCAAATTAAGTTTGTATACTAACTATGTAAAATATTGTATCTTATCTCAGTTTTTCGTTATCCCTAATTCTTATCAAAACAAGTGCATGAAAAAAAAATGTTTTCCTATTATCTTATCGAGGACCGTTTGCTGGTCTTAAAATTATATTAGAATTGTAAATATTGTTTACAAAATTCATATCACTTGCATCTACTTTTAGATGGAAAATCCAAATCTCAGTTTTAAAGATAGCATGTTTATTTGAAGAGATCTACATATATGTAGGTAATGAAGTTATGAAATAACCAAAAGAATGTTTACGCAAATCAAAAAAGGACAACAACTTGCGGTTCTGTGCGTTTCTTAACAGTCCGAAAATGAGGCCTTAGACTGCTATCAAGTAGATATTACTACCGCTCAGGAAGTTCGATGGAATGAGTTAGGAAAAAGGCTACGAGTATCTACTATCACAACTGCTCTCGGAAACAAGAAAATGCTTATTTGGATGCGGGTTTCTTATACGCCTCATGACGATATGTTCCAAGTCTAATTTCTTTGTCATAAGTCTGATATGCGTCGAAATCCCTATATAGGCAAAATATATATTTTTTTTTTATAATTTGCGCGCGCCTAAGGGGTTAGATACCCTTTTACTGTTGCCAGGGCGCGGGCGGAAAGATAGAAGGAGGAGAAAGGAAAATTGTTTTTGTAGTGGTTTGAAACTCAGATGTGTTTGGTTTCTATGTTTGCTCTCCAGGGGTTGGAGTCCGAATAGGACGGAGAGTTTTTCTTCACTCAGAGTGATTCGAGATATAATTCCCAGTATTTTTTTTTCATTGCTTGAAACTCTTATAACAGCCAAATCTACGTGTCAGTGTTATGCCTTCACACGCAGAATTTTTTTTGTCTGAGTTCCAATTACACAATGAAAAACTGATTTGCCATGGGCAGGATTCGTACCTGGACCCTCCGAGTGAGAAGTGTTTGCTACTACCACTACATCAAGGTCACGGCAAAATATGATAGTTTAAAGATCGTCCTATGAGATTTTATAGCAAAGCTAAAGAAGGACATTTTTGGAAGCTTTTTCGGTTGACATATGGTTTATGGCAACACCTTCGACAACGGATTCAAGCTAATCGAGTTTGCGGCAGAATTTAATGCTACACTCTGAGTAATCAGCTCCCAATCAGATAAATCATTTTGCAATAAACATACGAGTACATAAGGCACTCTCTCAGCATTATGGAATTCCGAACTTTCTGAGGGGCCAACATTGGCTCGGACGTTTGAATTGTGGTAGCCAAGATATGGATGAAGCCACTCTCTCCATAAATTAACCGAACTAATACTTTGAAGAAGTTTGAGGTCGGAAAACTTTTGTGTAATAGCAAGAGATTGCCACAATCTTTGAATTTTCGGCAATTAGAAAAGCCGTCTTTGATATGCTATATTTCTCACGACTCCAACCAGGTACATGCAACTAAATAAGAGATATATATTTTATTATAGAACAGTGCTACAAAATAAGACTCCAATTGATCGTAAGCTCTACATATATGTACATGCTGTAAAGAAAGATAGAACACGACCATCATAGAATAAACATGACAAAACAAGAGCAGCGAGAGGTTGAGACAAATGAGAGATACTTCTGAAAGAATGGACTCAAAATTATTACCTACGCGTAAAAAGCATGCATTAACCTGAAAAATTAACCGAAGCCCACAAGGACGATCAAGGAAATCTTGTTTGGAAACGCTGTCCTGTTAAGTATATTCACCATTCAACATGGACAACGATGGACAGAATTTCCGAACAGCTGATCAATAAAATAAAGTTTCAGTCTCCCACAGCTGATCCGCCCAATTATTTAAAAGGGCAGAGCAGATAAGATAGTAAGGCGCATGCTGAAACTTAACGTATTTGATTCGAAAGTATGACTTGTTTACTCGAACCTAAAGAAAGGAGATCATCTGAAGTGCACTAACACATACTCGTTTTAATCAGTCTCTTCAACATCGCCTGTAAGATCCTCTCCCACTCCTAAAATCCCACGTCAAAAACTTCATAGTCCACTATCAATATGGTTTTTAGCTAGGAAAGTCCACCACCGACCAGACTTTCACAATACGCACCACTTTTTCATCGACCTTAAAGCCGCGTATGTTAGTATTTATAGAGATGAACTATATATAGTGGTTGCCTCCTTTTGGAACCCATTGTACAGCATAACGATAAAAAAATTCCTTCTGTTCTATGAAGGTTGATAAAACTTTATCAAGACCTTCAATATCAAGAGAAGCATTCAGAAGGCAACTTCAAAGGCACAATTCTTTCAGAACTTTGTGCAACAACTCGGTAAGATGGACAATGTTGAAATAAGAACTCAGCGCACTGTCTAAAGCACATTAAAGTAGAGCACAGCGAAGTAACTCACTGATCCACTGAGTGATAAAGTTGCAAGTTGCCGTTGAATCGAGTTCTCAGTATCAGTTTCAGTTCAGTTTCTATGCATTTTTTATTTATGTCACTTAAATTACTCTTACTTGCTAGAAAAAAAAACCCTTAGACAAATTAGCTTAAATAACTTAGAAATATCTTATTATAACTTACTGGCCCCATGCGGGCACTCTAAGTTAAACCTAACCCTTAAACTATGTCTTTCGACGTATCCTACAGTCTAATTTTATTTGAATTTTAAGATTAATTAATACTCGATGGCTTTATGGGCATCATGACGCTTGCAAATTATTGAATTTTACTATCAAAATTCGTGCTCGGTTCGAAATTTTCACCGCGCGCTGCTTCCATTTTATGATCGGCATTCTCGACCTTCTGAGCAGTCTATTCGGAAGATTGTGACCAAATTTCGCACCAAATTTACTTTGTTGGACATTAAACCACCAACACGTTTACGTACTGTGCGTAGTGAAGAAAATATTGCGGCCGTATCAGCTAGTGTGACAGAAGACCGCGAAATGTCGATTCGGCGCCGTTCCCAGCAGTTAGGCCTTTGTTACAGCACTACGTGGAAAATTTTGCGGAAGGATTTGGGCGTAAAGCCTTTTAAGATACAGCTGGTGCAAGAACTAAAGCCAGCCGACCTACCACAACGCCGAATGGGCTCTTGGAAAGCTGGCCGAGGATCCGCTTTTTTATCGAAAAATTGTGTTCAGCGATGAGGCTCATTTTTGGTTGAATGGGTACGTAAATAAGCAAAATTGCCGCATTTGGAGTGAAGATCAGCCAGAAGCATTGCAACAGCTACCAATGCATCCCGAAAAAGCCACTGTTTGGTGCGGTTTATGGGCCGGCGGCATTATTGGGCCATATTTCTTCAAAGATGATGCGAATCGCAGCGTTACTGTCAATGGTGAACGCTACCGAGCGATGATAACAAACTTTTTTTTGCCCGAAATGGAAGTTCTTGACTTGCATGATATGTGGTTTCAACAAGACGGTGCCACATGCCACACAGCACGCGAAACAATGGCGCAATTGCGAGGCGAGTTTGGTGAACAGTTAATTTCACGTTTCGGGCCGGTCAATTGGCCGCCTAGATCGTGCGATTTGACACCATTAGATTATTTTTTATGGGGGTATGTCAAGGCTAATGTCTATAGGGACAAGCCCGCTTCGATTGACGCACTGGAAGCCAACATCCATGCATTCATTCGTGAGATACCGGCCGATATGTGTGAAAGAGTATGCCAAAATTGGACTCAGCGGATGGGCTACCTGAGACGCAGCCGCGGTCAACATTTGCATGAAATTATCTTTAAACATTAAATTGCAAGGTTCAAACTATCGATTCAAATAAATATTTCATTCATTTTTTGGAATTTTTTGTGTTTTTTTTTTAAAAAAAGTTTTAAACCTCTTAAAAAATCACCCTTTATAATAATACAACTTGTAAGGAAAGTGCTTACTTGATACATAGTTTTGTATTGTATGTTAGCCGTAAGCTGGAAATATCTGGCACGTGTTGTCGAGTTCCATACCTTTGATAAAGTCAAATTAAGTTTGTATACTAACTATGTAAAATATTGTATCTTATCTCAGTTTTTCGTTATCCCTAATTCTTATCAAAACAAGTGCATGAAAAAAAAATGTTTTCCTATTATCTTATCGAGGACCGTTTGCTGGTCTTAAAATTATATTAGAATTGTAAATATTGTTTACAAAATTCATATCACTTGCATCTACTTTTAGATGGAAAATCCAAATCTCAGTTTTAAAGATAGCATGTTTATTTGAAGAGATCTACATATATGTAGGTAATGAAGTTATGAAATAACCAAAAGAATGTTTACGCAAATCAAAAAAGGACAACAACTTGCGGTTCTGTGCGTTTCTTAACAGTCCGAAAATGAGGCCTTAGACTGCTATCAAGTAGATATTACTACCGCTCAGGAAGTTCGATGGAATGAGTTAGGAAAAAGGCTACGAGTATCTACTATCACAACTGCTCTCGGAAACAAGAAAATGCTTATTTGGATGCGGGTTTCTTATACGCCTCATGACGATATGTTCCAAGTCTAATTTCTTTGTCATAAGTCTGATATGCGTCGAAATCCCTATATAGGCAAAATATATATTTTTTTTTTATAATTTGCGCGCGCCTAAGGGGTTAGATACCCTTTTACTGTTGCCAGGGCGCGGGCGGAAAGATAGAAGGAGGAGAAAGGAAAATTGTTTTTGTAGTGGTTTGAAACTCAGATGTGTTTGGTTTCTATGTTTGCTCTCCAGGGGTTGGAGTCCGAATAGGACGGAGAGTTTTTCTTCACTCAGAGTGATTCGAGATATAATTCCCAGTATTTTTTTTTCATTGCTTGAAACTCTTATAACAGCCAAATCTACGTGTCAGTGTTATGCCTTCACACGCAGAATTTTTTTTGTCTGAGTTCCAATTACACAATGAAAAACTGATTTGCCATGGGCAGGATTCGTACCTGGACCCTCCGAGTGAGAAGTGTTTGCTACTACCACTACATCAAGGTCACGGCAAAATATGATAGTTTAAAGATCGTCCTATGAGATTTTATAGCAAAGCTAAAGAAGGACATTTTTGGAAGCTTTTTCGGTTGACATATGGTTTATGGCAACACCTTCGACAACGGATTCAAGCTAATCGAGTTTGCGGCAGAATTTAATGCTACACTCTGAGTAATCAGCTCCCAATCAGATAAATCATTTTGCAATAAACATACGAGTACATAAGGCACTCTCTCAGCATTATGGAATTCCGAACTTTCTGAGGGGCCAACATTGGCTCGGACGTTTGAATTGTGGTAGCCAAGATATGGATGAAGCCACTCTCTCCATAAATTAACCGAACTAATACTTTGAAGAAGTTTGAGGTCGGAAAACTTTTGTGTAATAGCAAGAGATTGCCACAATCTTTGAATTTTCGGCAATTAGAAAAGCCGTCTTTGATATGCTATATTTCTCACGACTCCAACCAGGTACATGCAACTAAATAAGAGATATATATTTTATTATAGAACAGTGCTACAAAATAAGACTCCAATTGATCGTAAGCTCTACATATATGTACATGCTGTAAAGAAAGATAGAACACGACCATCATAGAATAAACATGACAAAACAAGAGCAGCGAGAGGTTGAGACAAATGAGAGATACTTCTGAAAGAATGGACTCAAAATTATTACCTACGCGTAAAAAGCATGCATTAACCTGAAAAATTAACCGAAGCCCACAAGGACGATCAAGGAAATCTTGTTTGGAAACGCTGTCCTGTTAAGTATATTCACCATTCAACATGGACAACGATGGACAGAATTTCCGAACAGCTGATCAATAAAATAAAGTTTCAGTCTCCCACAGCTGATCCGCCCAATTATTTAAAAGGGCAGAGCAGATAAGATAGTAAGGCGCATGCTGAAACTTAACGTATTTGATTCGAAAGTATGACTTGTTTACTCGAACCTAAAGAAAGGAGATCATCTGAAGTGCACTAACACATACTCGTTTTAATCAGTCTCTTCAACATCGCCTGTAAGATCCTCTCCCACTCCTAAAATCCCACGTCAAAAACTTCATAGTCCACTATCAATATGGTTTTTAGCTAGGAAAGTCCACCACCGACCAGACTTTCACAATACGCACCACTTTTTCATCGACCTTAAAGCCGCGTATGTTAGTATTTATAGAGATGAACTATATATAGTGGTTGCCTCCTTTTGGAACCCATTGTACAGCATAACGATAAAAAAATTCCTTCTGTTCTATGAAGGTTGATAAAACTTTATCAAGACCTTCAATATCAAGAGAAGCATTCAGAAGGCAACTTCAAAGGCACAATTCTTTCAGAACTTTGTGCAACAACTCGGTAAGATGGACAATGTTGAAATAAGAACTCAGCGCACTGTCTAAAGCACATTAAAGTAGAGCACAGCGAAGTAACTCACTGATCCACTGAGTGATAAAGTTGCAAGTTGCCGTTGAATCGAGTTCTCAGTATCAGTTTCAGTTCAGTTTCTATGCATTTTTTATTTATGTCACTTAAATTACTCTTACTTGCTAGAAAAAAAAACCCTTAGACAAATTAGCTTAAATAACTTAGAAATATCTTATTATAACTTACTGGCCCCATGCGGGCACTCTAAGTTAAACCTAACCCTTAAACTATGTCTTTCGACGTATCCTACAGTCTAATTTTATTTGAATTTTAAGATTAATTAATACTCGATGGCTTTATGGGCATCATGACAAGTTGGGTCATAAGCTTCTCAAGAGCCTAATCCGCGACCTCCCGTTGCAAGTCATGGTTCGTGGCTTTAGTTCCTGCAGAAGTTGGATCTTATACATGTGCGGGCTGAAATCTTTTCGCAAAATGTTCCCCATAGTGGATGGAATTAACAATTCCAAATGTTCTGCCACACTTTCACTCACAGTGGCTACAGTTTTTTCTGTACGTACGCTACGTTGACTCGTTGTTAGATGTTCGTCATGTAGAGTGTAGAGTTCAATTAAGCTCCCTATCTGAAGACCAATCAGTTTCAAAAAAACTCCTTTTAAAAGACAATAAAATAATAGTAGTCCTATCCATGATTCAAAAAGCTCGACTTTGTCAAGAGTGGATGAGGTAGCACTTGGTTATTTCGAGCGGAAAATAGCCTGTGTGATCTTCGTATATATCTGGGTTGATTTAAAAACGAATTATAAGACTATCGATTAAGAATACGATAGCTGGGATGTAGGGGATGAATATTAATGCTCTAGTCCAACAAATCAGCACCATAGAAACGATGCAGCCAGTTGCGTCGTATATACAGCGTTATAGTCTGTTCAGGAATCCAGGTTGTTGACGAGGAATTATTCGCATTCACACAAAATGGCAGAAAAGATTCTCTATGCCATGGTATAGCGTTCAATGTTTGCCTAAGTCATTGTAGAGAGTCTTTCTTTTTATGGACTACGAGTACCCTCTGATGTCCACTTTCACAGAATACACTCCATGGCATTTGTGCCCCATGGTCCCATTTGCTAAGGATGAAGACCACTGGGTTGATGCCCACATGACTGAGCACTGTTGTGAAACGCTGTTTTCATCTCGTGAGCTTATCTTCATTCCAATTAAAAATGGAGTTATCTTCACTTTTACTACTGAGTGTTGTTGTTCGGAGCAATGGGTAACAACGGATTTTCTATGTTACGCAGCAAATACATTTTTTTTTATTTAGCTTGGGACAACGTTGAACTTACATATTTCCTTTTCGCGATATACAGGGTATCTAGTTCTAGTCCCTATACTTTTAATTCTGTGCTTTTGGTCTTTAGCCTTTAAGTGGCATACTGTACTTTTATTGTAAAAATATTATTTGATAGCATTTCAGTACGCATAGCTACTAATTGTTTCTGCAGGGTAATATCGACCTTAAATTACTGGTTCATTACTCTAACTGGATGCTTTTAACACGATCACGTGACTGGTGCTGCCAGATGCAGTCACACTCCTTTCCGATGTTGGCATTTGTTTGTTCCGTAGGTTCAAGAGACGGCTAATCGCAACGTCGGAGATATTATTGGGTGTGCGCTGTCGGTCTGGAGAGTTTGAACTGGTTATCAGTGCGTAACACTGAATGATAGAGATCTTCCTTTCTTTGCTCTGGATTTTTGCCGAAAATATCCTTTGCTTATCAGAAAAGGAAGATGCTCTGCACTTTTCATGTAAGCAGCCGAAATGGCGAATGTTAGCGGCTTGTTCCAGATTTAGTCGAAGTTCAGTATCTCTCACGCTTAAGATGTCCAACTTATAGTGAGTAAGTTCTAGCTCCAGTTGGAGGAATCTGGCCCTGAGTCGAGAATGATATCAATATTCCAAAATACTAGCACTATCCATGGTCGATAGCCAAAATTTGCATCTAAATATGCCAGGCAGTATCCGAAGTAGATGTTCAGCCTTCAGAGTGATAAATTTGTTACGGTTATAGCTCACTGGGCCAGAGACCAGACTCATTTACCCTCCCTAACTTCCACATTTCTAACGAAATTTCTAGGCTGCGCTATAGGAATGTGCGTGTTGTTTTAACGTATCCACTAAGGAGTACTTTACGGTCAATTTCCATTTCTATTGATTATTTGTAATCGTAATGTGGTTATTGGGAATGTGAAACTCCAGCAGAATAATATAAGTAAAGATTTTGTATTTGTAGCGATTTCATCATTCAATTAGTAGAACCCCAAGTTACTAGGACTTATAAAGATACCATTTCAAACATTTTGCTTTGTCTTTACTTCGGCAAAAAATATATTTATATTCAATTATATTTTGTTTTATTTTCAGAATTTCGAAACTGGCGAACTCGAATATTACCATACGGATCAAGATTCTACCACCTATCGCCGTATTGAATTCGACGCAGAAACTGGTGAACCTGAAAACTCCAAGATAGCCGTCCGCTATCACAAGAAAAAATCTTTTCAAATCCCGCGAAAATATCTAAAAAATTCTGCTGAAGATATCTATGAAGAGAAACCGTCATGCTCAAAGAAACCCGCTGAATATAATCCTTTCAACAAGGAAGCGTTCATCAAAATGGACGGTGTTAATAAGGTGAGTGTCAAAACGTTCCGTTTTCTATTTATTCATTTAAATTAATATAAATTTCATTTCAGGACATTGTTCTCGGATTTACCAAGTCAAGTTACCTGCTATTTTTGGTACCTTCGATTTTTTGCTTCTCTAAGATGACGGCTTTTATAATTCTCTTCTTCGAAACTGCCTTACACTGTTTGGCACATCATAAAAATCGAAAAAATACCAACTCGCACATCTTTTTCAGAAGTCCATTGCATATTTTAACCTCACAATTTTGTTGTCATTGTCGAGCCGAGAGTGAGATGAATTCCATAAGTAAACTGCATCAAATGAGCTCGCCCAGTATAAATATTAATTTTAAGGATATGACAAAGGTTATTGGTTAGGTTAAGATTTAATTACTAATTAATTGTATTTGGTTTGCTTGTAATTTGTATTTGCTTGTATTTTTTATTAATGTGAAATTATTGTTTTAATTAATAGATACGTACATACATACTTGTATGTACTTGTAATGTTTGTTTGTTTAAAAATAAACGAAACTTTATTTATTTACTTATCATTGGATTCAATTGCGTCTTACCCTTATGGGATCGTTTGATCAATGAAAGACCATTTGTTCAACGGTTTCTGACTTCAGTACCAGATTCCACTCTGGACTTCTCTTATCTATTACTTATACTTCTTATTTTCTTAACCGGATAACACGCCCCATATGCTATGGACTCTGGGTCCAATGGTAATGTCCCTACCATGCAAATACAAATTAGTTTTGAGAGTAAGCTCGGAATTGCCAATTGTATCCTGAACGATAACATTCACGAGCTACGACCTGCAGTAAGAACGTAAGCACAGCAGCCCTATTGCTACCCTAAGGCTTGAATAAGTCCTCAAGCGGCACAAGATACTCGTATATCTTTTTGTGGTCTAGAATATACTATAGATAGGATGAATTATAGAAAAATAAGAAAACTGCTTAATTTATTACAGCTGCTGTAAAAGACTGCATATGACATGATACACATCTGATATGGAAATCGGATGCAGTAAAATAAGATTGACTTTAATTTGGTTAGAGATTGCTCGGCTGCACTCAAATACGCGACAGCAATTCTGGCCAATGTCTTGAAGAAGCCAAATTCGGAGTTCGTCTTCTAATGACAATTTTAATTTTTATTTTATTTATGTCGGGGCTGCGGCCCCCATTTATTTGGCTTCTTAATCTAACTTAAAAACTAGGGTTAAAAGTAACAAAGAGCAAGAGTCAATAACCAAGGAAATGTTGGAGATCTAGTTTGAGACGAGAAGTGCGGTTTGAGTTGACCGTTCGGAACATGCGGGAGATTTGGTTCGTTGGGACCATAAAAGGTGCGATAGGTTGGAATATACGAGTTGAAGAGACAAGGACATCATAAATTACGAGGGTTAGTGTTAAAGGAAATATAAATGGTAAATAATTGCTCCCTAATCCACAGAACCAGAGAGCAGTCGGTGAATTAAGAGAATGTCAGTTACGTCTCTGCGTTTTTCGAGAGTATTCAGGTTAAGAAGTTTGAGGCGGTCTCGATAGGGAGGTAACATAAAAAGTCATTCGAGTATAGTCCTCGAAAAGCAAATCGGAAGAAATGACTTTGAAAGGCAGATTAAAGTCACCAAAGATAAGGATATCATCGATGGATCACTTAGGTCAATAAGCTGGTCAACCGCTTTAATATCAAGAATGCAGAATTGAGCTGGGAGAATGTAAAAACACATAACGCACAGGGACCTATTGGGAAGTGATATTTTAATTGACACAATGTTAAGTTTGACAGAAGAAGAGATAGCGATGAGAGAAGAGTTGAGGCTATTGTAATTGGCAAGCAGGACACCTCGGCATGAAGAATCAAGTTTAGGGAGAGAATGATCATCATCTCGAAAAATATTATACGAAGATGGGAATAGATTTAGAGATTTAGACAAAATAGCGCGAGTTTTAGAGCTCAAGTTCTAAAAATTGTAAGAGGGAGGAGTACAGGAATGTAGTTGAGATACAGAGAAAGAACTCAAGTTAGGCAAGAACAAATTTATCTTGATCAGCTCGACCGCGCTAAACGTGAGAGATTTTTTTAGAGTGTACATAGTTGGGTCAATTTTCGAAAGGATCGAAGGGATCGAAAATAGGGGCAGAAGCCCGTGCAATCGAGGAAGAAGTTGAGTTAGAAGCGGAATTTAACATATGCGAACTAATAAAGTTCGGATATTTGGCTCCAGTTGTAAGATCAAATTTGGGGAAGGAGTTTTCAGTAGGAGGGGGTGTGGGTGGTTGAGCTGCGACCGTGTCTGGGGCAAGGGTTAAATAAAAATGCGTTGATGTTGGGGCTTATATGGAAGACAGGCAATTGTAGCAATTGGAAGACATGAAGGTCGGTGCTTAGGGCTATACAGAGATAAGAGGCGAAAAGTTGGGAAATATTTTGTTTTTAAGGCCCTAGTTGGTGTCAGGTTTGGAATGGGAGTGGAGAATAGATCTGGGTGAATTATAATTAGGTTTACTAAATGAGGTCTTGTTTCTTTTTTTTTCTCACCATGTTTTTCCGTCTATTAGGAGATACGCATCTCTCCAAGTTTAAGGTTGGTGTTGGCCGTATTAACAAATAACCACTCATATCTAGCCGGTAAGTTTAGCTTGAAATTGTGCTTATTTTTGTGATGAGATGTTGGAAATATTGTGCATTGGCTGGTGGTAATGCCATACTTCTCTTTGAAGAACTTAGAGATCCAAGCAGCGTCTGCGTAATTTGGGGCACCTTTGACTAGTACAAAAGAACCAACTCAGAAGAAGGGATGAGAGAAAGTTTCCTAACGCGTAGTCATATACAGATTGAGGAATTGAAAAAAAAATTCTGAAGTTTTACAAGAAATCCCAGAACGGAACGCAGGCGTCTTCATAGAGCGGGAAGTATAGGCAACAGTAGGTGGTTTTAGCAAGCAGTTACACCAGTTTTCAAGTGATCATCATGAAGGATAGTGTTAGGGAATGAAAATAATTAACATCCAGTGAAAAAAAGGTAACCTTCCCATGGAAGGGGTAGTGCTACTTATCCAAGACTCTGCTTAAAACGATCGAGACATCTCTATCAATAATAAAATACTACTTACTTACTTATTACTCTCTGCCTGAAAAAGACATTCTTCCATCGTCTTCTAGACTAAGAAATCTATTTGAAAATTTTCTTAGCTTTATTGTCCATTCCTTCAATGTGGTCGAGCCAGAGTAGTCGATTACGTCCATATCTTGATATAGCTCATATAGTTTGCAGTTATATTTTTTTCACTATTTGTCGTCCTCGCAATACGGAACGAAGTAAACGGCAAAGAAGTTTTCTTTTGAAAGTGTTCCAGCATCCTCTGCTGTCTGACTCCTTCATATGGAGAACATGATGTACATGAAGTATGCAAAACTGCTTTGCAAACCATCTTCTATCGAAGATGCAACATATCTTTATCGTCTGGTGAAAGGAATTGAAAGCACAATTGACAAGAAAGAGTACGCGATATGCATTTACTCGTACATCGATATTGAAAGTGCTGTCGATAACAAAACTTTTGAAGGGCACGGCGTAGACGAATTACTTATTTTGTGTATAAGAGCAAAATTGGTGAGGACTCTGATTAATCAAGTTCTATTGTTTCTTGGATCATGTTCAGCGGCTGTCTATTCTAAAGCTAAACGTAACCGACGATTTCTACACCAAAGATGGGATTTCAATCAAGCTTTTCATAACTACTTTTTATGGAAAGAAGGCTCCACTTATCTGTTGCTAAAAGGCGTCGTCATTTGTTTCTCTATCGAAGTTAATATGCGGTTCTTATCCTGGATAGAAGACTTAAGACTAAACATGTCACATCAAAAACTTTGAAGATGCTGTGGGATATTTGGCACTGTAAGGGAGCTTTTGCCAAGGCATGGGGATTGTCTCCGAAAAGAGTTCCTAGATTTAAACAGCTGTTCTTAAGATCTAATGCATTAGTTTTATTTTATTGGAATAAGCTGTTACACGTAACTCTTGCTTTCACCGAGAAATGTTATATCTCGACTGCCTGGTAGCCTTTCCTAGTACATCTGGCTCTGCTCCAGATTTGCTTTTTGGTTCGAAATGAAAAGGTTCGAAATGAAAAAAAGTGAGTAACCTTTGCAAACACTGTCATGAAAAACAAATCTAGCACACAATGAGTCTTGTCGTTTAGGAGGGGTTTTGTACGGTTGGGTCAAAATTTATTAATCCATCCCCAGATCCTACAAAAAAAAATTTTAGATGAATTTCATGGCATTCCATTGCAACTTTAGCAACAAAGGTCTTAAGTCAAAAATGCTTTGCGAGCTCTGAAGCATTTTTTATCACTATACTTGTTCGTTAATATATTATACTCGTACAATACTATTTAAAAAAAATTATTCCTTCTTTTATTTATTAGATAAATGCACGCGATATCACTTCTTTGTTAACAGGACAAAAAGAAAACAGAAATTAAACTGTGATTACAGACTGTGAGCATTGTCAGTTATTTTAAAAATTAAAGTTGGCGCAACGTCGTTTCAATATAACTGACAATGTTGAGATTTTGCAAATGTTTTTAAAATTTCCTTTGTGTTTTCAAATTTGATCGATTTGACCCAGTTTCTTAACGTCTGGTGAGACCTTGAATGAAGCACCTGTACATGCTACAATGTCATCAACAGTCAAACCCTCAGCAACTTCAATTAAAGTGAGACCAACTCCCTTCTCAACTGTGAAGACGGCCTATAAATAAATAAAGAAAGATAACTGATTAATAGGGAATTGGAAATTGGAGAATGATTTTTACCTTTTCAGTGATGATCATGTCGACGACACCTTGACCAGTCAATGGTAGGGTACATTGGGGTAAAATTTTAGGTGCACCATTTCGTGTATTGTGTTCCATTGATACGATGACTTTGGTTGGTGCTGCAACTAAATCCATAGCACCTCCCATACCTTTGACTAGTTTACCCTAAAGGTAAGAAAATATCACTTAGATAATGTACTACGATAGGGCCAAATAGGTGTACATACGGGAATCATCCAATTTGCTAAATCACCAGTAGCTGAAACCTCCATAGCTCCTAGAATAGTCAAATTAACGTGTCCACCACGAATCATAGCGAAACTCTCATCTGAGCCGAAGAAAGAAGAACCTGGTATGACGGTAACACTCTCTTTGCCAGCATTGATTAGATCATGATCAACTTCATCTTTTGTTGGGAATGGGCCCAGCCCAAGAATACCATTCTCCGACTGTAGCATGATGTCCATTCCCTTGGGAATGTAATTTGATGAAAGAACAGGAATACCTGCACAAGTTTATGTAAGCCGATTTAAATATTTTTGATTTGCTTTTCTTACCGATTCCCAAGTTAGCGTACATTCCATCTTCGAATTCCATAGCGACACGTTTCGCAATACGTTCTCGTACAGCCTGACCAGCATCTGGTTTACCGGGAGCTGATGGGGCACCATTTTCATCACGAATTCGTAGTCTTTCAATGCGTCTGCTGTAGTTGGTGCCTTTAACAATACGCTGCACGTAAATACCAGGAACATGAATCTCATCGGGTCCCAGAGCTCCGACGGGAACGATCTCTTCTACTTCTACAATAGTGCATTTTGCTCCGCGACACATTGGTGAGTTGAAATTTCTGGCTGCCTTGTTAAAAACTAAGATGTTGAGGCAATAAACCAATAAAGATTATTTTCAAGGTCAATTATACAGAACCAACCGATATTTCCGAGAGGATCTGCTTTGTGAGCTTTAATTACAGCATAATCAGCAAAAATTGACTCTTCCATTACGTAGTTCTTTCCATTGAAAGTCGCCACTGGTTTTGGTTTGCTAGCGATTTCAATTTTACCATCTTTGCCGTATTTGATTGGGGCACCACCTTTTTGAATAAGTGTTGCATAACCGGTGGGAGTATAGAAAGCCGGGATGCCTACAAAATGTACAACACCACAAACACATAAGACAAATTGGATTTTCGTTTTCGAATATGAACACATTCAATATGTATTGTATAACGTACCCGCACCACCAGCACGAATCTTTTCAGCCATAGTTCCTTGAGGAGTCAACTCAATTGATATTTCCCCGTTGAAAAATTGCCGAATGAGTTCGTCGTTTTCACCAACATAGGATGCAATGAATTTGGTAAGTTGCTTATTCCTTATAAGAGTGCCCAGACCTACCTTATCAACACCTGAAATGTAATAAATTGTGAATACGATTTCGAATATTTTAATGTTTTTTTAAGTGTTTCTACCTCCATTGTTTGACACTGCAGTGATGTCTTTTACATTTTTCTTTAAAAGTGCTTCAATTAGCTTCTCTGGAATACCACAAATGCCAAAGCCTCCGAAGAGTATTGTCTTGCCATCTGGAATATCGGCAATGGCTTCATCAGCGCTGGCGAATATTTTTTTAGATTGAGTGCCTGAAGTTGAGTAACTGGCAATGAGCTGCAAAATTAAATCAAGTAATTCATCATGAATGGACGTGTTAATAATACGAGGGCGGGTCAATAAGTCCGTGACTTTTGGAATAAAACACAGATTTTTTGATAAAAAAATAATTTTATTTTTCAATGTAGTCTCCCTTGAGCTCTATACACTTTGTCCAACGCTTCTCCAATTTTTTTATCCCTTCCAAAAAAAATGATTTGTCGAGGTCCTCAAAATAGGCCTTTGTTTGCGAGATGACTTCATCATTGGAGTCAAATCTTTTTCCACCAAGCCATTTCTTCAGGTTTGGGAACAAGAAGTAGTCGCTCGGAGCCAAATCTGGAGAATAGGGTGGATGAGGGAGCAATTCATAGCCCAATTCATAGATTTTTGCCATGGCAACTGCACATGTGTGCACCCTTGCATTGTCTTGGTGGAAAAGAACTTTTTTCTTGGCCAAATGAGGTCGGTTTTTTTTCAAATCGTCATTGAATCGGTCCAATAAGTTGGCCTAATATTCCTCATTGATTGTTCTTCCCTTCTGAAGGTAGTCAATGTGGATTATCCCGCGTGCATCCCAAAAAGCAGTCGCCATAACTTTATTGGCTGACAAACCCACCTTGGCCTTCTTTGGCGCCGATTCACCCTTAGAAACCCACTGTTTTGACTGTTGTTTGTTCTCTGGTGTGTTGTGATGGATCCATGTTTCGTCCACGGTTACAAAACGGCGCAAAAACTCCTCCATATTGCGATTAAACAACGCCAAACCTTCCTGTGAAGTTGTTACATGATTTTCACTTTTTTCCATTTTCTCCTCAAATTAGTGAGTAGTCTGATAAAAATAGCTGTCAAACACAAACTAACTGACGCAGCAAGTTTAAATTTTGACAGGAGTCAACTAACAGATGCCTGTTGACAGGAGCAGTGTTGCTGTTTCAGTAAAGAGGTCAGAAATTCAAAAAGTCACGGACTTATTGACCCGCCCTCGTATCTTATAGATACGTAAACATATTATTATTAAAGGGTCCGCCATCTAACGTTTTTTTTTTTCAACTAGTGCTTATTTCGTGAATGGTAACACTTAGCTCATGTCTGATTTGACAGATAATCAGTTTTATCCTTCCGGTTAATAATGGAAAATAATTTCATTCAAATGGCTGCCTCGGCTGGCCATGCAGTAGCCTACACGATCGGTCCAATTTTTAAACACATTATCGATTGTGTGCAGCTGTATTTCACCAATGGCTTCACGAATATTGTCCTTTAAAGCGTCAATTGTCTCTGGCTTGTCGGCGTAACACTTATCTTTTACGGCACCCCACAAATAATAGTCCAACGGTGTCAAATCGCAGCTCTGAGGTGGCCAAACGACATCAGCTCTGCGGCTGATAATGCGATCTTCAAAAACAGGGCGCAAAACATCGAGTGTAGCTTCGGCTGTGTGGCACGTAGCGCCGTCCTGTTGAAACCAAATATTGCCAATATCCTCCTCTTCAATTTTTGTGAACAAAAATTCGTTCAACATGGCCCGATAACGATCGCCATTGACTGTAACGCCCACTCCTTGCTCATTTTCGAAGAAAAATGGCCCAATTATGCCTCTGGACCAAAATCCGCACCAAACAGTGACTCGTTTTGGGTGTATCGGCTTTTCAATGTATGCGTGCGGGATTTCTGTGCCCCAAATGCGTCAATTTTGCTTGTTTACATACCCGCCAAGATCAAAATGAGCTTCATCTGCAAAGATGATTTTTTTTGGCAAAATCGGCATCTTCTCTAGGTCGATCGCAGGTAATATTTCCCAGCGTTGTTCAAGCGTATACACAACCATATTCGTTCAGCGAAAGGATAAAACTAATTATCTGTCAAATCAGACATGAGCTAAGTGTTACCATTCACGAATTAGCAATAGTTGAGAAAAAAAAGTTAGATGGCGGACCCTTTATTATTATTATTTAGAAAGCTAACTTATAATTGAAATTATAAGTCATTTGGAGAAAATCTATTATAGTTTTTATATTTTTTAAATTCGGGTTAGAGAGCAGTTCTTTGCGATTGATTCGGAATGCGGAACATTCGGAGAGGATGTGGTGAATGCTTATTTGTAATTGGTTGCACTAGGTGCACTGAGATGATTTATATTTGTTTATGTAGTGCTCGTGAGTGAGTCTAAGCCTAATTATTTTAGTTACTTCGATGCGAGTAATTGTAGGTTAGGTTAGGTTAGGTAAGAGTGGCTGTTGGAAATACCAACCCACTTAGGCCTATTGGCCCATTGTGACGCCACGTGGATCTATGATCTTCTTACTACTGGAACCAGTTTGAGCTTATAATAAAGCGTAGGAGACTGTTATTTCTAGGTCGTTGTAGAAGAAAGCTCCTAGATGAAGCTTCCTTCTCTGGGAGAGAGCTGGGCATGTGCAGAGTAGGTGGGGGATTGTCTTCTCCTCTTCCTCGTCCATGCAGCTTCTACAGAAATCATTAGTAAAAGCGCCAAGCCTTCTTGCGTGCTTGGCTATGAGGCAGTGTCCAGTAATGACACCTATTATGGCGCTGAGATGTTTCCTATCTAAAAGGATCAGACACTTAGAGCGACTCAGATCCAGCCTTGGCCAGATCTGTTTGGTCGCTAGACATGTTTGTCCAGCAGTCCACCTAAGGTCTGTTCTTTTATTGGCATCTAGCTTTAGCGTTAGTTTGCACGTAGCGATTGGTATACCTATACTACGAGTACCTTTGTCCGGTAGGATAGGTAGAGTGGTTCCAATTTTGGCGAGTTCATCGGCTCGGCAGTTCCCTGGAATGTCTCTGTGGCCCGGCACCCAACAAAGGTGAATGTTGAACTGCTCTGCCATCTCCATGAGAGATGATCGGCATTTAAGGGCGGTTTTAGAATATAATGAGACCGAGCCCAGGGACTTGATCTGACTATCCGAAAATATGCGGATATCCTTTGCAGATATCACGTTTTTCTTCAGCCAGGACAGAGCTTCTTTAATCGCCAAACTTTCCGCCTGGAACACGCTGCAGTGATTTGGAAGGCGGAAAGAGAGGCTTAGATTTAGCTTATCTGAGAAAACACCGCCACCAACTCCGCTATCGGTTTTAGATCCATCTGTGTAGAGATGTAGAAGGTTCTAAATTTTTCGCGTAATCTTTGACGGATTAATGGCCTTATGCTATTCAGAAGTTTTGTCCCAGAGGAGTAGTTGATTGGAGTTGGTTTGTTTTTTTTAATAAACTTGTTGAGATCTTGAGGGTTGAAGTTCGGTTAGAGAAAGGATGGGGTTCTAAGAAGGTTTTTGGCAGATTAGTCAGCGAATTCGTTGCCCACAATCTGGACATGGCCTGGGACCCATATTAGTTTAATCTTAGGAGATTGGAGGTAGAGAAGGTTACGGATTAAGGAAGGGTAATAGGATTGGTTATTGACGTTGAGAATTGCGTCAATAGATGACAGTGAGTCAGTGCAGATGGCAAATGTTTTGTTGAAATTATTTGTGTATTGCAAGACTTTTAAAATGGCAATTATTTCGGCGGTAAATATAGAGCTGTACATCGTGAGTAGGAAGGAGTAAATCGTCTAATTTTCAAAGGTGACACTAAAGCCTACGTTATCTTCTACTTTGGAGCCGTCTGTATAAATGAAGGAGTAGTTGCTTAAACTATTTTTCAGTTCCAGGAAACGTGCTCCGAATATCTCCGGGGGGGTATGAGTTTTTTTTTTTTGTTCGATATAACGCAGGAAGGTAGCAAGAGCCAGGGTGGGGGTAAGGATGGAGAGGGTTGAATGGGTTTGTGAAGGATGTTGATTTCTTCACAGAGGGCTGCGGAGCGTTCAGTACAAGGTGGAGTCTTTTAAGCTATTTTGGGGTTTCTTACTATTTTTTATAAAGGGGTGTCTTTGCAGAATGAAATGGGTTTTGTATAGCTTTATCGTGGACTGGTAGCGTAAGGTTTGTTGGGATTTGGCCGAATAACCGTAAAGAAATAGACCGTGTTCTATTTTAGAGATTATTATAGATTTGGCGATTGAAGTTAGTGTGTATGGGTTGCAATTAAATTTTTTGTAGGAAAGGGATTTTATTATATTTTATTATATATAGCGTTCCAAAGCAGGGCGGATATAATCGATATGCGCGTTCCATGTGTAATTTTTTTGGAAAATAATGCCTAGAATTTTAAGTTTATCAACTTTTTCTAAAATTATATTCCCTGATAGAATATTGAAGGAGCATTTATATTTTCGGCAGATATGAAAGTGTTTGCTTTGTATTAAGGATAATTTGGCTCCAGAGTATTCACATCAAGATAGTATGTCTTGAAAGATGGAGTTAAGATCAATGTCGGAGTTATTTTTATTTTTTTTTATTTTATAATTGTGAAATCGTCAGCATACGCACAGAACTTTATTTCTTTATGGAGTGATAGGACGTGGGAGAGCTTATTGTAGGCTATAAGGAAGAGGGGAACAGATAACGGGGACCCTTGAAGAATACCGTTGTAGAGAGGTAAAGGAGACGATAAGGCGTTTCCAATGCGAACCGAGATTTTTCTTTTTGTCATAAAATTATATATATATCTGATGATATTGGGTCCTATTTTCCAAGCAATAAGTTGATCGATAATTGTATGTGTGCCAATTTTATTAAATGCTTTTGCAAAGTTAAGGGAGATAAAAGAAAGGTGACTATTTTTTGAAAGGGCTTCAGTAATGTAATGTTCTAGGTAAAGTAGAGGATCAATTACAGATTTGTTTTTTTTTAAATCCCATTTGATGACTGCTGAGAAGTTTATCGTGGGAAACAAATCACCAGAGTCTATTGGCCATTATTTTATCGAGAACTTTGGCGCAGCAGGGGTTAAGA
The DNA here is from genome assembly GCA_949129095.1 of Volucella bombylans. Lineage (NCBI taxonomy): Eukaryota > Metazoa > Arthropoda > Insecta > Diptera > Syrphidae > Volucella > Volucella bombylans. Next base: position 96,351,689 of record OX422142.1, read on the forward strand.
GAGATGGGTCTGTAGGATTTCGGGAAGGATTTGTCAAAATTAGGTTTAAGGATGGGAATAACCGTACTGTTCTTGTATAATTTGGGGATATTACTATGGAAGATTGAGTTATAATAGTTCAGAAGACGAGTTTTACCGCAAAAGAGAGAGGGAGAGGTTTTTTTATCATAGGGTATGATATTCTATCGCTGGCTGGAGTCTTGCCTTTTAATTTGTTTAATGCTGAGACTAGTTCCGAAGGAGTGATATCGCTGTCTATGGTTTTAGCATATTTGATGGCAAGTATGAGATGTTGGGTGAAGTTATTGGTTTACTTAAGGTGTGCGGAAACTTGGAATCTTCTTATGATATCGGAAGTAAGTTTATATATGGACTCGGTTTTCGCATTTTTTATTTTATTCTTGAGTCGGGCGTTGGCTTTTTTGTAGTTGATAATTTGATCAGTGGAAATGCTTCGTTTTAAGATTTGCCAAAGTCCGTTTGTTTCCTGCTTTCAATTGTTCGAGTTCCTTGTTCCACCAAGGGACCTTTTGTCTTTTTGTAGAGATGGAGTTTTGTGGAATGGACTTATTGGCACTTTGGAGGATAATGGTATGGATATTGGCTGTTGCTTTGTTAAGATTATCACTGATGGGGTGCTCAGTACTATGTTTGTCTACAAGATTTTGATAAAACTCATAGTCAGCTTCGTCGATTTTGAATTTCGGTCTTATTTTTAGGGCCGGCCACACGGCCCCCTCGTGTGGAACATGGAAATAATAATGGGGAAGTGGTCACTTCCACATAGATCATTGAAGACGTTCCATTTAGTGTCAACAGCCAGACTCGGCGAGCAAAAGGATAGGTCGATGTGGGTGAAAGTGGAGTGGGTGCTGAAGTGAGTATTTTTCAGATTGCTAAGGTTAAAAGAATGTAGGCGTTTATTATTAAGAATTTAAGCTTAGATATTTTTGTTATGCCAAGAGTTTCGAAATCATTGTTAACGTTAAACTGGTTGTATTGTATCGAAGTGTGAACTAGGACGGCAATTCGCCCATAGGGACTTAGGGATGTGTTTTGGGGAATAAAGTGATAGTTGACTGGAATGGGAACATTTTTTGTGGATGTAATATGAGTTTCTTGTAAAGCTATTATTTGTGGGGGAAATGATTTTTATAAGAATTAATAATAATAATTAGGTTATAGTTGTTCACGTAGCCTTTGATGTTCCACTGAATAATTTTGGAGGTGATTTGCGTGCTTGTTATATTGCTGGTATTGGTGCGACCCCGCCATCCTAGATTGGAATGTAAGGACTCAATGATGGGCCCGGGATGGACGGATTGACGATGGTGGGGTCGTTGGTGTTGTTAGTGTTTCTTCGGTTAAGTCGATTCATGGCTATTGGTTTGTTTGGGCTGAGTGAAGGGTTTTTTATCGTTGGTGTTGTAATTCTAGATACGAGGGCGGATCAATAAGTCCGTGACTTTTTGAATTTCTGACCTCTTTACTGAAACAGCAACACTGCTCCTGTCAACAGGCATCTGTCAGTTGACTCCTGTCAAAATTTAAACTTGCTGCGTCAGTTAGTTTGTGTTTGACAGCTATTTTTATCAGACTACTCACTAATTTGAGGAGAAAATGGAAAAAAGTGAATTTTGTGTAACAACTTCACAGGAAGGTTTGGCGTTGTTTAATCGCAATATGGAGGAGTTTTTGCGCCGTTTTGTAACCGTGGACGAAACATGGATCCATCACAACACACCAGAGAACAAACAACAGTCAAAACAGTAGGTTTCTAAGGGTGAATCGGCGCCAAAGAAGGCCAAGGTGGGTTTGTCAGCCAATAAAGTTATGGCCACTGTTTTTTGGGATGCACGCGGGATAATCCACATTGACTACCTTCAAAAGGGAAGAACAATCAATGGGGAATATTATGCCAACTTATTGGACCGATTCAATGACGATTTGAAAAAAAACCGACCTCATTTGGCCAAGAAAAAAGTTCTTTTCCACCAAGACAATGCAAGGGTGCACACATGTGCAGTTGCCATGGCAAAAATCCATGAATTGGGCTATGAATTGCTCCCTCGTCCACCCTATTCTCTAGATTTGGCTCCGAGCGACTACTTCTTGTTCCCAAACCTGAAGAAATGGCTTGGTGGAAAAAGATTTGACTCCAATGATGAAGTCATCTCGCAAACAAAGGCCTATTTTGAGGACCTCGACAAATAATTTTTTTTGGAAAGGATAAAAAAATTGGAGAAGCGTTGGACAAAGTGTATAGAGCTCAAGGGAGACTAAGTTGAAAAATAAAATTATTTTTTTATCAAAAAATCTGTGTTTTATTCCAGAAGTCACGGACTTATTGACCCGCCCTCGTATATGTTTCGTAGCAGGAAGTATATATTTGTTTTCGCGGATAAGTTGCTGGGTTAGAATTGAAATTGGTGACATTGTGGTGTTTATATTGTGTTATGTAAGTTGATGATGAATGTTTGTGGTATTCGGCTGGATAGTAGGGGTGGATTGAAGGTGCTCAGCAGGTTTATTTGTGTTTGTGTGCATGGGCTGTGTTGAAGGGTTTATTGTGAATGACTTTTTGCCGTTTGTGTTTTCAAAAGGCTTGGTTGCAGGTGCACTGGTTTGTTTTTTTTTAGATGGTCTTAGAAGGGAGGGTGGAAGAGTTGTGATTGGAATTTGTTGGGAGAGATGTTGCCTGTAAGTATTTTGATTGAGATGAATTTTTGATTATCCTGAGTATGAAGTGGAAAGTATGGATGAAGGGTTTTGGGCTCTGTAAATTTTGTTTGTTTCAGATATGCTGAATTAATGATTGTTTTTATTTTCAGAATTTTTTTTGCTTAATGTATGCCTTGTATGACCTTGAGGAGACTGCATGTTCTTCAGAGCAGTTGGCGCAGAATATGCGACTACACGTGGTAGTGTCATGAGGGGCAGATTACACTTGTCACAACGAGGTAGGTTGTTGCATCTTTTGGTGGTGTGGCCTAGAATTTGGCAGTTGCGACAGCGCATAGGGTTGGGGAAGTATTCCCTAACTTTCAAGTTGTACCAGCCGATATTTACTGATAGTAGAGGACGAAAACGGTCAAAAGTGAGGAGGACGATTTCTCCTTTCGGCACAGGTATGAGGCAAGGAGCGTGTACAGTACCCTTGGAGGTGCTTAGGGCGTTGTGAAGGGAAAGTTTGATGGGGCACATATTGGACAGGAGGTTTCCGTCCCGGAGTTGGGTTATAAATTCATAACCGATACTTATGCCATCGATAGCTTTTTTGAGGAGAAAGACACTGAATGAGGTTAGGGGTTTCGTTTCAGCAATTGCGGCAATAATGATAAATTTGGGGTCAGAAAGGTTCGATGTTGAAACTGAAAGATTAAATATGTCAGATTGGAGATACGCGTTTTTCTTTTTTCTTTTTTGACTGGGTTCGGATAGAACCTCAACATTGTGGCTACCGAACCGGTTTCCCGGAGGCACGTAGCCCCCAAGGGCCATTATAACGTTATAGTATTTGTAGCACTCTAGATTTAGGAGTAAAGTTTAAGTAAACAAAGAGAAAAAATAAAATGAATTTTTGCTCGCGTAGTAGCGGGACTTTTTTTTTGTTTTGCGCACGCACGCTATTGATCAATCGATAACAACTCACTGACAGCTGTCGACTGTACCGCGGGTAGTCGACGTAGGTATATAAACATATTTTGTAAAAATCAATTAGTGATTTGAACGGGTTGTGGGTATTTTCAGTATACGGAGCATAAGGGCAGACATTCTCAAATTGTTCAACTCTGTGCACCGACTGGACTGCTTTTGTTATGCTAACATACTAAAGGGTCCGCCATCTAACGTTTTTTTTTCAACTAGTGCTTATTTCGTGAATGGTAACACTTAGCTCATGTCTGATTTGACAGATAATCAGTTTTATCCTTCCGGTTAATAATGGAAAATAATTTCATTCAAATGGCTGCCTTGGCTGGCCAAGCAGTAGCCTACACGATCGGTCCAATTTTTAAGTACATTATCGATTGTGTGCAGCTGTATTTCACCAATGGCTTCACGAATATTGTCCTTTAAAGCGTCAATTGTCTCTGGCTTGTCGGCGTAACACTTATCTTTTACTGCACCCCACAAATAATAGTCCAACGGTGTCAAATCGCAGCTCTGAGGTGGCCAAACGACATCAGCTCTGCGGCTGATAATGCGATCTTCAAAAACAGGGCGCAAAACATCTAGTGTAGTTTCGGCTGTGTGGCACGTAGCGCCGTCCTGTTGAAACCAAATATTGCCAATATCCTCCTCTTCAATTTTTGTGAACAAAAATTCGTTCAACATGGCCCGATAACGATCGCCATTGACTGTAACGCCCACTCCTTGCTCATTTTCGAAGAAAAATGGCCCAATTGTGCCTCTGGACCAAAATCCGCACCAAACAGTGACTCGTTTTGGGTGTATCGGCTTTTCAATGTATGCGTGCGGGATTTCTGTGCCCCAAATGCGTCAATTTTGCTTGTTTACATACCCGCCAAGATCAAAATGAGCTTCATCTGAAAAGATGATTTTTTTAGGCAAAATCGGCATCTTCTCTAAGTCGATCGCAGGCCCACTTAGCGAAGCGAAAACGCATTGGATGGTCAGTTGGCTTCAACTCCTGAACCAATTGGACTTTGTATGGCGTCATACCAAGGTCTTTATGCAAAATTCGTCTTAATGATGTCTCCGAAATGTTCAATTGTTGAGAACGACGGTGAATTGATGTTGATGGCGCTTCACGCACACTTTCTGCCACAGCAGCAATATTCTCGGGTGTACGCACTGTTTTTGGCTTTTCACGCTTTGGTTTATCGATGAGGATGCCAGTTTCTTTCACTTTTTTCACAAGATAACGAACATACGGAACTGACGGTGCTTCTCTTCTTCCAAAATCCGTACGCAATTTTCGCACACATTCTGCAACATTACCATGATTTTCAAAGTAATGTCGCAATATTTCCCAGCGTTGTTCAAGCGTATACACAACCATATTCGTTCAGCGGAAGGATAAAACTAATTATCTGTCAAATCAGACATGAGCTAAATATTACCATTCACGAAATAAGCACTAGTTGAAAAAAAAAGTTAGATGGCGGACCCTTTATCATAAAATCAATGGATTTTTGTGCAAACTTATTCATAATTTTTTTTTTATTATTGTTACGTTCATAACAAAAAGATAGTAAAACGTTATGTTTAGTACGCATTTTCTGGAGAAAAGTGACCTCAAATTAGCATGGGCAAGGAAAATGCGTAGGAATTGCATATTTGAAGACTCAAATAGGATATCACTTTGTTTGAACGCAGTTACAAAGGCTGGCATTTCTTCCAAAAATAGGGTCTTAAACGAGTTTTTTACCATTAGTATTAACAGAGGAATTTCCCTTAGCATGGGTCAGGGTACACCAAAGTAAGCCTTTTCTTAAATCCTCGGTAAATGATGACAACATTGGAGATAGACTCTTACTGTAGAAGGATTTTTTTCTTAGAATATGCCCAGGAAACCAGGAGGTCCCCAAAACAAATAATTTTCCAAATGTGGACAGTTTAACTTGACAATGCGTATATATAACACATGCATACATACATATGTACTTCAGAACAAATGGGTTTTCAACCACAAACCTTTTTCTTTATAGAATTTACTTCACTTGATTTCCATAAAATAATAATGTTTCTTAAAAAAATTAATTCTTATTCTTATACCAAATCTCGAGCTCAATTTTAAAACAAATTTATTTTCATATTGCAAATGTTTTAAACTATATATTTAACTTTGTGTTAAGCAGAGAATCTTTCTGCAAGATATTGGAAAACCAAAACCCGTTTTCCACTAATTGCCCACATCACACACGTACAGTGTGCTGTGCGAGGGTTAAAGGTACTGGTTTGAAACTCAGGTGTATTTGGTTTCGATATTCGCTCTCCAGGGGGTGGGAGTCCGAATAGGACGGAGAGTTTTTTCTTCACTCAGAGTAATTCGAAGTTATAATTCGCACTAGCTGTGGGTGAAACTCTACAACAGCCAAATCTACGTGTCAGTGTTATGCCTTCACACGCAGAATCTTTCTGTCTGAGTTCCAATTACACAAATGAAAAATTTTCTTGTCATGGGTAGGATTCGAACCTGAACCCTACGAGTGAGAAGCGATTGTTTGTACCACTACACCACGGCCACCCCATTGCATGATTTCAATGGATCGTTTTTTCACCAGCACTTTGTTATCGCAAAAACTTGACTATGCTGCAGTTGGAACCGTTATAAAACTGACGAAAAACCTTCACATCTTTGACAGCATACTGAAAAAATACGAGATGGACTTCAGAATCCGCAATGGTGGAATATTAGCTGCAAAGTGACTCAATTCAAAGGAAATAATAGTATTATCAAACTGCCAACCACCTACAATCGCTAAAGATCTACGCAAAATGAAAGACGGTAAGAAAATTTAAGTTCCTATACCAGTTGAAATTAAAAACTATAACGAAAAATGGGAGGAGTGGATCTGGCTGATCAAAAAATTTCAACTTATGGTTTGGATCGAAGATCTGCTAAATTCTGAAAAAAAGTTTTTTTTTCAAGATATTGAACATGACGGTTGTAAACGCCTCTACAATCTACTCTGAATTGCATCATAAAAAGCTAGAACTACTACAGTTTCTCGTTCCTTTGGCTGAGCAGATGATGGGTATTGGAAAGGTGAAATCAGGAACCCTCAGGAGAAGATGTAGTTCTGGTCGTCCATTTTAGAAACTGAAACATATGTTAAATATCGGGCGCACATGCCAGAAGTTATAACACAAAGACGTCGTTGTGTTCAATGTCCCGCAAACCAGATTAAAAAATGTACTAAAACTATTTGCGCCAGCTGCAAGGTTCTTGTGCGTAACATTTTTTACTATTTATTCATTTATTTATTGTTTTTTTATTAATATTCCTTTTTTTCTAATAATACTTGAATACTTGAAAAATGATTTGTTGTTTCTCGAGTTCCATTGGGACGAATACATCCCACTCAAAAATACCAATGGGACAATACATTCCAGCCTAAAATTCAAAAAACCGGCCTTGAATTTAATTCAAACCTAAAAAAAAAACATTTAATCTATTACAGTTAACAAAGATTTACATAAAAAATCGAATAAAGAAATAAAAAATTGGGAGCGAAAGGGTTAAGCACCATTTGCCCAATGAACTTAATTCTCGTAGAATTTCTATCAATTATATACTATAATGCATATGAGATCTAAATTAATTTTTTTTTACATAAAATTACCTAGATATAGGTGTACCTACACATGTACAATTGAAGTTGCTGTTAGATACAAAAAAAAAACTTTCCATCACATTGTTTACTTGCTTTGCGCTATATGTACATACATACATATGTATATAAAATCAATAAAAATACAAAAACCAGAAACTCGACTAAATTATTTAACAATGCATCCCAAAGCAATTGCAAAATTACCTCTATTCACATCAAATCTAAAAACAGCCTACACCCTCTACAAAACGTACATATATGCCAATAAAAAAAAAATATAAATACTATCTCCAAACCCAGACTAACTACAAATATACGCGAGTAGTTCTGCAGTTTGCAAAATTTTGCATACGAGTAGAATGACAATTTTTCATGGCCAATTTAACGAAAATTACCTTAAGTGAAATTTATAAAATTTAATAATCATCATCGCGTGGAAAAATAAGGAAATCATATCTCATATAATTAGACGTTCAGGATCGTCTAATTAGTAGATCGTCTAATAGGTATAAAGCAATCAAAAATCTTGATTTCACAAGCTCATTCAACGCACAAACATTTGTTTTTCCTTTTTTTTTAATATTCTTACCAATCCGCATACAATTATGATAACTGAAAATGTCAAAAAAAAAAGAAAGAATACAACTGACAATTCTTTGTTGGATATTGCAAGACACGTTCAGCCCAAATTTTCCGCATGGTTGTCAAAGTTTACCAAACCCCTTCCCACATAAACGATAAAAGGGGTAAATAAACCAGTTATCTGTCAGATAATCATACTCTAAAATAGTAATGTCAAAAACTCTCAATTTCTATGAGCAAAAGCCGTGCCCCCAAACTTTTGAAGGAAATGCCCATCTGCCAATTTCAACGTCAGCTGTCAAAAAAAGACCCAAATTCTTTCCTCTACGCACGTGCAAACACAATAAAGTTCATTACAAGCCATATTTATATAACTTAATTAAACACAAAGTTTTCAAATACTATCAGCGCTTAAGTATTGTAGATGTACAAGTATATAGACTCACCTTGAACGTTGGTGATTTGCTCCAGCTGCCAAAATCGATAAGATACTTTCTAGCTCGTGACACGAACATGGTGCAAGTGAAGTAGTAGTTCTATTATAATAAGATACTTAAAAACAATTAAAAATTAAAGTAATAAAGAATTATGAGTCTTTGAACAACTCAGCACCCGCACCAACCTAATGACAGGCTCGCACTGAGTTCGTCACAGGAGAAAAAAATAAGTTCTTGGAGGAGATATTCCCACGACGCAATGGAACTAGAATGAAGGGGCAGAATGTTCGCTAGTCAGTCAAGCTGGTTTCTATTCGAAATTCGTATAAGATCTATATTTAGTTCGGCTAGGCAAACGCGACAGGTGTTGCGTCACTGTTTTGCAAAATGCAAATGTATTATATTTGGCAGATCGCAAACGAGCTTTCAGAGAGACGAGAAGAGAAAGCTTCTGAATCTATGCGAAAATGCTGTGTTGTTAAATACTCGTAAATCGCTGAATGGGAGTGAGACAAAGAGAGCCATAGTAAACAGATGTTGACCCTTCTAAACGGCTGATAACACTTGCGGGACGGGGGCTATGTTTTGAATATTGTTTTTGACGCACAATATTACCCCTACCACACCACTGTTTGATGTTTCTCCTCTTTAAGTACATACTGAGGCAATATTTTAAAGGTGCGTTGCACGAAATTAATTTTAAAAAATTTACCATAATAATTTAATGAATATTTTTAAAATAATATTTGAATTAAAAATATTTGTTTAATATATAAAGAAATGTGTAAAAAAAAGCCGATGCGGTGGTAATGATTCTAGTCCATCAGGCATTTAAAGTCAAATAAAGAAACAGCCAGAAGACTTCTCTAGAAAATCCAAGTAAAGGGTGCCCAGATAATAGTAGGAAAAAAATTTAAATAAAACAACAACGGTGTGAGATATAAAATTCATTCTGGCTTTATTTTGAAGCTACGTCCATGCTATTGTGTGTGGAACAGTACATCATTCAAATGGCCACCTCGACTTCGCTGGCAGTGCTTCAAGCGGTCAATCCAATATGTGCGGCTTTATTCCGGCAATAGCGTGTCGAATGTTGGCCTCGAGTTCGTCCAAAGTGATTGGCTTATTAGCGTAGACTAAGGATTTGACGTAGCCCCAGAGAAAATAATCGTTTGACACCACCATGATGAGCATGATGAACGCTCGCCATGAGATGACCCAGTCGCCAAATTTCACCTTCACAACTTCGAGCGTTGCGTCGATTGTATGGCATGTAGCGCCATCTTGTTGGAACCACAGCTCGGATACATCGATGTTGTCGAGCTCTGACCACAGAAAGTCGGTTAAAATCGCTCTATACCTGAGACCATTGACGGTAAAAATGTCTCCATCCTCATTTCGAAAGAAATATGGCCCGATGATGCCGTCATGCCATAAACAAACATTGTGGATGCATTGATGCTTGACCGAACCGTTGTGGTTTGCGTACGTTCCTATAGCTGCAATTTTACTTGTCGACATAGCCGCTGAGATAAAAATTGGGATCGTCCGAGATGATATTTTGTCCAAAATCCGGTTCTCCGGCCAAAATATACTGGCTGACATTCTGATGATGCCCAATTCAGCTGATTGGCGCCGAATCGACATTTCTGGGTCTTCTTCAATACTGGCCGCTACGGTGGCTATATTTTCTTCATTTCGCACCAATCTCTGTCTGGTTGGTAGCTTAAGATCCACAAGAGTGTACTCACGCTCAAACTTTTCCACGATTCGACGAATTGCCTGCACACTGAAGCCATGATGACGACCGACCTCACGACGAAATTCACGTTGCGTATTTACAACTGAGCCGAAATTTCGATAATATTTTTTAATAATTTCCGCACGTTCGGTAAGCGTAAAACGATGCAAGATATCTCGGACGGGTAGCTAGGAATAGTACGATAAGTGTAGGCAATGTTAACTTACCGATGACGGATGTTGTAACACTGCAATTGTGAAATTTTAACATCCGCGTCTGCCACTAGGCACTAATCTCGTTCAATCTGACTGGACTTGTCAGCTAAGCAGGTAGCAACATGTCGGAAAAGATTAATCTTTAGAAGGAAAGCTTATGGCGGTGGAATACTCTGCGAAAATTTTTGTTTCTGCGTAGATTTTAGCAAAATTGAGCATGTTGCAATTGGCACAACACATTTCTACACTATTATACGAGTATACATACGTATGCATATTCAAACTTTCCGAGCGGCGAACATAGACATGGACATGGACCATCAGCTCGGTGCAGCCAAGATACGCATAGAGATATCTCAAACACCACAAAAACGAAGTAATACTGTGAGGATATTTCATGTTGAGTGTCTGCAATCACAACAAACCGCCAGAATCTTTGCCGATCGTGTATCCCTTAACCTTTCGTCATGTCCTAAGCAACCGACATCAAGTGCTAAAGAGCATTGGCATTGATGCCAAGAAGCCATCAGAACCGCCGCAACCTGACTTTTGATGATGGTTTGATGAAGAATGCAAACAGCTAGGGAAACAACTCACCTAGAAAACGGCACTGCACAGAGGAATGAGAGCGGCGGTGGGCTCTTCGAGCAGGGGAAAACATCGACCTCTCCGGTGTAAAAGAAAGAGCGTGAAAAGAGTGCGATCGAGAAAATAGGGAGGTGCTACTACAGGAACAATGTTCGGAATTTTTACCAAAAGGTCAAAAGAACGTCTCAAAGCAACAAGACCCGAACAGAGGCGTGTAGAAATGAACAGTTAGTCAGTACTGAGAATATAAAAAACCACTTCTGCAGACTATTAAATGCCGAAAACAACTCGAATTCTGTTGTCAGGCAGAATGAACCATTCAATCTGTATGTCGAAAATGAATAGATCCGTCCATCCGACCAAAATGAAGTGCGGATAGCAATATCTGAGCTTAAAAACAACAAAGCTACTGGACCGGACGGCCTACCTACCGAGCTTTTAAAGCAGCGGGAGTTGGCTTGGTAGAGAGCATGCACCAGTTCATTTCTAAATTATGGTCGGCAGAAAAATGCTTGAAGGATCGAAGCTTACCACTGTTTGTCCGATCACCATAAACGACCCTCTTAACTGTGACAATTATAGTGGAATCAGTCTCCTTAACATCGCATATAATATCTTTTGGTCCCTTTTCTGTAAACGCCCGAAGCCATTTTCAGTGCGGTTTTAGGACAATATTCCAGATGCTGGAAACAAACCCAAGAAGTCGATCTATAGAACCGAGCTATACAGAGAAATGTTTAGCCTTGGTATCCCTGCCAAACTTATCAGATTGTGCAGGATGAAGATTCACAAACCTCTTAAAAATCGAAAACAGTCTCTCTGAGACCGCTGATATTAAAACATTTATGAAAGGTGATGCGCTGTCATTTAACTTTTTTAAAATTATACTTGAGAAAATTTTGCGAAAGTCGCAAGTCAACACCAGAGGCATAATTTTCAAAAAGTCTGTACAACTACTTGCATACGCCCCCGCGTCATTGTCACCATTATTGGTAGAACTCGGCGAGCTATTACAGGTACGTTCGCAAGTATTTTGAACAGAAGTGGTTAAAATGGGCTTAGCCGTGAAGAAGAGCAAAACTAAGTATATGCTGTCAACGAAAAGGGACACACGATATCGATACAATGGACAGCTATAACTTTGAGATAGCCAAATATTTTGTATACCTCGGCCCTGCTTTTAAATCTGACAAATCTTATCAGAAATAAAACGAAGGGTTACTCTTGGCAATCGCTTAAAAAGGCAAATGATTAATGAGGCCTTATCAGGAAACACTATATCATATATATATATTGCACTCTTACGAATTCATAGATCCGGATTATCGCGAATGGATTGACTTACACTCTCTAGTTTTTCGCCAGTTTTGATGACATTGGTCGCCCAGACTTAGGGTTATCCGCAGTTGTACTGGTTCCTTCGAATTTATGAACTTATTTCTTGAGAAACGCCCCATACCGACTGCATTCTTAAGAGCTGCCCAATGGAAAATCTATCTTCCGTATCATTCAAACTTATTTTGAAAGTCTTCTCTTCGTGAAATGTATAATTGACCAACTGAGCTCGGTATTCGTATTGTACACATGTTACCCTCAACACGACGCAAACCAACGAGGCGTCAACGTAATGTGTGTATAGAATAAACAGTAGCCGCTGTGAATGAAAGTGTGGCGGAAGACTCAAAATTGGCGATTAGGCGTCGGTCGCGACAGTTTGGCGATTAGGCATCGATCGCGACAATTTGGCCATTGTCCGTCCACTATGCGTGAGTTGTTTTGGGCTACATCCGATTGAGGCCCAACTGGTGCTGGATACCTTGCTACGGGATTTCGCGGTTTTGGCTCTAGAGCAGCTAGAAGCCGACCTTTCTTGTTTGTGAACAAGCAAAATTGACATTTCTAGTGTGAGGCAAATTCTGAGAAGACAATAATCTTTTATTAAGTATAAACATGTACTGGCAATTATCGTCTAGCAGAGAAACTCCGCAATGTCAGAATGCATGAGTGCGGCAAAGGTGTGTGTGGAATTTCGAAGTGTACGAGTATCATTTGCAAAGTCAAACACATGATCAACAGTCCCCAGCGTTTTTTACTCCTTCTGCCTACTTTCTCAGACACTGGCAAGAAGTAACCGAACGCCATGTAGGGAAATGGTATTGTTATTCACAAGACTTTTTGGTCTGATTTAGTTACCATATTTAAGTATCCCAGACATTGTCTTTGTATGCCTTTCATCAAAACTTGGAGATGGAAAATTTCATTAAATACAGTTTCATTATACTATACTAGTGATCATAACCGACAATGAGATGTGTGATACGATGATAACGGATACTGCTATTGGTATCTTAGCTGACTGCAGAGCATTAGTTAATTAATCCCTCAAACTGCAATATTCTGTCACTATCTAAATACAGCGAATAGCTTTTCAGACTTGAACGCGGTATTGTTATTTGATTCGCTAATGTTATTTGATTGGACCTATAATTTTAATCGTACGGTTTTAAATTCTATCAAGCAAATGCAGCGAGGTCTTAGGATCTCGTGATTAGATGTCGTCATTGTACTCTAATTTTGGCTTAATTTATATACTATATTATTTATACATTATAACGGGTGATCAGATAGCAATGATAGTTTTCCCAATTGTTATGTTTCAGCAGCTGTCAAAGTTACGCGAGCCGAATGTGCGGAAATTATTAAAATATATTATCGACAACATCGATATAACCGAGCTGTGGTTCCAACAAGACGGCGTTTCATGCCATACAAGTGACGCAACTCTTGAGGTTGTGAAGAACAAATTTGGCGACTGGGTTATCTCATTTAACACCAATCGATTATTTTCTCTGGCTATTTCCGCTAGCAAGCCAACCACTTTGGACGAGCTTGAGGCCAACATTCGACACGCTATTGCCAGAATAACACCGCGCATATTGGACGGAGTCATCAAAAATTTGACCGATTTTTTGAAACACTGCCAGCGAATTTGAGTGATGTGCTATTCCACACATAATGGCATGAACGCAGCTTCAAAATCAAGTCAGAATCAATTTTATATCTAACACCGTCGTTGCTGTTGCATGCGGATCGTCGTTCATTTCTAAAAAAAACAGAGAATTTTGGTAAAGAACCGGATTCCATAGCTGATTACAATGACAAATCTATGTCAACGATTACACGACTTCAGCTACGTTTGAACAACGTAAAATAATCTTAGAAACAGTTGTTATCGCTAATATTGTAGATGTAATATTTTTAATGGTCCGAATAACAAGGTACATATATTTCATCACACTTCCTCTTCAAGTAAAATGCAAATGCTTAAGCTTCAGAGCAGCAGCATAATAGGTTCTACAAGAAATGGATACCGTACTTGGAACAGTGCAGAACACTAGTGCATGGCAATCGTTCTCTAACTACTGTTGACAAGTACAACTACTTAGAAATTGCCATTACTGGCAAGGCGGCCAATGTCGTTCAAACAGCTGGGGACTTAACACATTAAACACTCAAGAAATGAAGGCTGGGTCTATGCTTCTTCGCAAGTAGAAGTTCTATGCCTTTTACCGCCTATGAAGATGTTCCATTTTTGTTTCTAGTGGGATAGGTGGCGTTGATAGGAATCGGATTGGCAAAGTACAATCGTAGCACTCCAGGAATAAATTGATATCTTCGAACTCTAAATTCCTTATGCTAAGTCCAAATTTAGTTCAAACCAGCGGAGTAGACGGGGGATTACATTCGATACCCTCAGCAATCTAAGCTCACCCAGTTATATTGCCAAAATCTTCACACATGATAGTTTATGATATAGACGAGAAATTATTCCATGCTGAAGTATCTTAAGCCATAAACCCTCTATTCTAAACTTAATGGATTTTTAAGAGTCATCACTGGATCACTACGTTATTAAACATTGCACAGTTTGCAAGGTTCTTCGAGATATGCCAGCTACTCAACCATTCACGTCATTACCTAGAGAATGTTGTTGCTGGACTCCGGGCCTTAAAAAAAATTTGAAAGAATTACTGAATCTAAGTTTTTCTGATGAAAGATTTAAGAGTTTTTGTGGCAAATCATCGTATACACGGGTGATTTATAATTGCAGGGGCCCGGTGAGGGATTTTGGGAACGACTTGTGGGTGTTTTAAAACAACAGTAGGACTAACAACATTAAGCACTAACCACCCATACACATTTCTTACCGTAGTAGAGGATGGATTTAATGACAGGCTACTTACACATGTTGCAGACGAATCTTATCGTCAGGGTCATTCATAGGAAGTTGGCAGAAACCGAGCTTATGCCAAAGGTGGATAAAATTAATGCAGTTTATAACCTGTTTCACATGCAGGTACAATGGTTATCTTCAATAAGGTAATTTCATAAAGGAAAATAGAACAAAGCAACAGACCTGATGGTTTACCACCGCTTCAATGACAGCCTACCCCACAATGATCATTTTATGAATAATCAGTGAATCAGTAATTTCAATTGTAACGACCCAAATGGTTGGGGTCTTCATAGTTCGTAGTCCAGCTGCAGTTCAAAAGACGGATGGAATATCCACATTGCGGGTACGTTGTTTGGGATCACCCCCTTCATACTTTTTAACAGTTTTATCTAAGTCAGAACGTCTTTGGGGCTTAATTGTATGTCTCACTTTGATTCCCTTGAGAACCTAAGGATATTAAGTAAATCCGACAAAGTTCAATGTCATTTCGTTTTATAAAAAAGCCACAAGCGCAAATGCTGTTTTTTAAGATTCCAGTTAAAAACTGCTTAAAACTTTTTTCGGTTCCATTTGTTCATTATAAAGATAATATATTCTATAATATTCAATTGGCTTACCAATAAAATCCTTTACTCCAGCACAGCACACACAATTTAAATCGTTAATATACAAATCTCAACCAACAATTGTGAGCTTTCTTAGGGGAAAACTTTATAATTTGACGTTTTCTCTATTGAGAGCATTCAGTTGGTAAAAGCTTTCCGAATCTCCTTGAAACGCACTCACTTTTTCGTCTTTCAAAAGTCTCTACGGAGAAATATATCGTACTGACGTCATACCAGCTGTCAGAGGTGGATTTGACATATTTAAACCATTCGACGTAAAGTTGCAACAAACTGTCAGCTGTTTATTGTTTTCGTTTATTTGTGTCTTCTTCGTCTTTTTTTCGACTGCGCAAAATAAACAAAGAAACTAAGTTTTTCCCACAAGTTCATTTGCATAAATATTTCATTAAAGTGCAAAAGTTTACCAAAATAGTGTCCTTTTCGCAGCTCCAATTGCAAAACAACAATTGACTTGAGGATTTTCTTTGCATTACCATTTCGGATAACAAAAATGGTGATTTACTGTAATTTTCCTCCCCCTAAAAGACACATGTGTAACAGTACTGTTATGTAGAAAAAAAGAATCCATCATTCCTTATCTCCCATTGGTTCTTATTCAAGCAAGTTGTGGTTATTAATTCTAAAAATAAATAAACTCTTGTTCATTTATTTGTATGTTAATATTGCCATATGTAATTTTGTCGGTGAAGATTGAAGGAGCTTGTAAACAGGAGATTAATCCGACAATTCGTGACCGATTGAATTTAGACAAACATGAGATAGTTACAACGAATACTCCATACATACATATGTGAAGTAGTAAATCGAATTCGAAATGAAACATTGATTGGGTAGAATTGAATCGAAGTAGCAGTAGAAAAGCTATGCATTCGACCCCTACTAATCGGAGTGCAGTAGTCTACATATCAAGAATCGGTTATCACTTATTCGATTTGCACTTGCAACAGTGGATACCGACGCTTCCATCGAGATGGACCAGTCAGCGGAGGAGTTGCTTTACGAATTGAAATCATTATGGAGCAAATACAATAATGAGGAAGAAGATATTATTAAAAAGGTTCAAACATTTTCCACTTCGATAGTCCTATTGTTGAATTATAATTAGTTGTGTTGTTGCTTTGTTTTTAGGAGCAAGCCTTGAAAGTGTTTTTGTACAAGTTCCAATTTGCTGATCTGGAGACGTCATGCGGTGAGCCAACATCAACCACTAGGTGAGTATTTGAAGCAACGCAATTTACTTATCAGACCATGAAGACCATTAAATAGATTATTGTGGTTACAGTGGAATATGATAGGAAATTTTGTTGTTATTTCTTTTTTCTCTCTTCATCTATTGATATTAATAACCGACATCATCGAATGACTAGTAATGTACCTAATGTGTGGTTTAATTTGAGTTCATTTTCATTCTCATAGATTTGTCAATTCAATTTTGGAAGAGGTTTGTTCCTTTTTATTGGAGAGAGTATATGACATCATTAACAAATCACATCTGTTAAGCGGAGTACAATCTTCAAAAGAAGAAGATACTACGGCTGGGGACAGATTGGAATCAATTAAGTCAGTAAATACTGTGAAAATACTCAAGGACAAGCACAACTTTGCTCAGGTAAGTAGAGATCAATATGCAACTTATGTCTTACTATTGGTATTATATTGTGTCATGAATTACTAATCTGGATTTACGTAGATAATTGTTGTAAGTTACGTATTCATCAATTTAGAAATTGAAACAATATAAGTTCTATTCGATTTTGATTTGTTTGATAAGAATTCAAAAGCTGAATGCATTGATTAATGTTTCGAAAGGGTTGTTACACAATGGTAGATTAACGAGTGCGAGTAATCTGCGAATAAACTTTGTTGATAAATGATAGATTCGAAGCGATGTACACTATTTACTATCGTTGAGATGCAAACTTTATTCAAATCATAATTGAATATAGTCAGTGAAGTCATTTTGTTTAGCAAACACAATACTGCCTCCTGTTTGGATTTTTTTTTCCATAAAGCAAATAATCCGGTAGTGCCTATCTCACCCATGAACATCATTCCCATAAACACAGTGGCTACACACAAGAAAACACTTCATTGTAATGAAAGCAATATTGACAGATGGGGGACATTTCTCCCGAAAATCCAGTTCAACCACTTAATAAAAAGCTTTACCTCTATTTTAGGCAATCTTCCTGTCCACGCCAAGTCTTTCATCCCCTTAAAAATGTGAACACGACGTTCATGGGAAGGACTTTTATGCCCACTCCATTCTGAACAGGCAGGTACAAAGATCCTGTTTAGATGGTAACTCATGAGTCTGCCTTGTAGATAGTATTAAGGTGAGAAGAGTTAGGAGTGAAGTGAGGGGGACTGTCACGAAGAAAATATAAAAATCAAGAAAAGTCACGTTCTACAGCCGAAATGTTCTGTCCCTATTCCATTTTATCATTATTAGTTCGATCGATAAGTAATTCGTTCGATAGCGAATAATAATGACTCTGTTTAGATGTTGATTCTCGGCTACTACATGACTGCCCATGTTGTGTTTACACACTGTAGTCCTCAGTCCTGTACTATTTTAATAAAATTTAAGGGGGAATAAGGGAATTGAAATACTTCGGTATGGGACACAGCATTTCATCCAAATACTCATTATTATCCACGAAGTTCGCTACTCAACGATCGAACTGATAATGATAAAATGGAATAGGGACGGAACATTTCGGTCGTGGAACGTGACTTTCCTCGATTTTTATATTTACTTCGTGACTGTCACCCTATCTTGGCTAGCTCTTCTCACCTAAATACTATCAACATGGCAGACTCATGAGTCATCATCTGAATGGGCCAGCGCACACTGGATTAGTTACACCGGGGTACAAACCGGTTTAACTGGTTTTGTAGAAGAGGAATTTTTATCATTGATCGAGCGGATGAAAATGTAAGCAAAACCCAATACACACTTAATTTACCATTTCCGAGGGTAAAAAAATATGTGTGTCATGCGCATTTCATTCGTAGTTTGTCAGCCGAAGAGTAAATAACAAAAAACCAATATAAAAATATTTTGTTTGCGAGCTGCTAAATTATTAGAAAAACCACTACAATAAAAATCGGTTCACGTATACGTAATTTAACCCCAGGGTTGCTCATCCAATATACGATTGATGTAAAATCTACAAAACCAATTAAACCGGTTTTAACCCCGGGGTAACTAGTCCAGTCTACGCTGGCCCAATCAATGCTTATTTGGACGAGTGATGCGGTGTTCCATGCCAAATTGTTTCAATTCACTTATCTCCCCTTAGACTTTATCAAAATAGTACAGGCGTGAGCACTACAGTGTGTAGACACGAGATGACTGTCCACTACGTACTCGAGAGTCATCATCTGGAAAATATTTCACTTGCCATTGTTATAGCGGCGCTTTTCCAGTTTGAAAAAAAAAGTGTAAACGACATGGAGCGAGTTCAAGCTCGGATATTATTTTTGTATGAGCCTGAATTGCAAAATAATGCTGCGGAAACAGCGCGAAACATTAATGCTGATGAAACAGCGCAAAAAGTTAATGCTGCATTTGGGGAAAATAATACAACGAAGCGGACAGTACGTCGTTGATTTGCCAAATATCCTTAAGAATATATGAGCCTTCAGAGTGAACCACTGGATTATTCAGAAGCTGCAATTGATGATGACGAATTAAAGGCTCTAGTGGAATCAAACCATTCGCGGCACTGCAGATAAAGTTGGTGTCTAATATGCGCCAGTCTCACGCCACTTGCAAAGTATTGGTAAAGTGAAAAATAAAGACAAGTGGATACCGCATGATTTAACGGAAATACATATGGGTCGCCGATATGAAATGTATTCTTCTCTGCTGGTTCGCAAAGAAAGAGAGGCTTTATTCTTGTAACTTGCGATGAAAATTGGATACTATACGATAAACGACGTCGATTTGTACAGTGGCTAGATACTGATGAAGCTCCACGATATGTGCCAAAACCACAACTTCGTCAAAGTAAAATAATGGGTATAATTCATTATTCTTTCCTCAGGCAGGGATGAGTATTACTGGGGAGCTATTCTATACAGAGTTGCCATAGTTGTATAGTCAGTATTTGTAAACAAAAAATGTGTTATAATTTTGCTATTTCGATTAAAAATAAATCTTTTTTGAAATTGTAGTCTAGGTTGCATATATTGTAGTAAAAACACGTCTTGCTCCTTTGCTTGTCACCAAAAGACTGGCTCTTTATTTCTGCTTTACATTGTTTCTCTTACAATTTGAGAGCCCAACAACAACGTCTGGGAGTGTCTGTTGTTGTCGTCCTCTTTTACATTGATGAGCTTACAGCTAAGGGAGGATAATAACATTATGCTACTCGACACTGATACAGTTCGGCCGTCCTGACAACAAAGATCCCCTGATCTTTTTTAACTTATCTTTTGCTCTTTTTTATCATTTTGCTATCATTCGACACCCGTCGTTCCCCCAACAAAGGGTGCATACTTCGTATGGCCATATACCCTGATATGGTATGCGATTCAGTTGAAAACCATTCACATCCTTTAATATGTATGGGTCGTTTTGTAAAACTTTCGCTACTTGGTAAGGCCCCTTGAAGTTTGTTATTAGTTTTTGGGATGCACCAGGGTGTTAGTCACGACAACGTAGTCTCCCTCTTCATACTTAGTCGGTGGCGGCCGCCTTTTGTCTACATAACTCTTGTTATAGTTTTGTAACTGTTTCTGTCTCGTTGCAGCGATCTTCCTAACCCGTTGAAATTCTTTTCGCCCTACTGGGTCTAACATTTTTTCTCTAAGTGCACCTACTATCTTCCCCCTCTGCCCCTCTGACGTACACCAAAAGCATTAGACCGGGATGCTCGCTTATTGTTCGATGAACCGTATTGTTAAGGATGTACTCCACTGTTTCTAACACCTTATCCCATTGCACACCTTCCTCAGGTTTACATAGCTTTGCTAGCATACGCCTTAGGCTCCTGTTAACCCTTTTTACTGGTCCATTGTCTTGGCATTGGGACCCAGTCGCCACCTTCACGTGCTGTATGTTGTTGTCGACCAAGAAATTTTTGAAGTCATTAGACCTGAAAGAACTTCCCCTAACTGACACTAAACACTTTGGGCGGCTGTACGACCTAAAATAGTTTGACAATGCTCGCACTTCTACTTCTCTTTATTGGTAGTCTTGGTAGTATATTATCTAACTAGCTTTGTACAGGCATCTATCACTACCAACAGGAAGTTTTTAGTGGGCCTGGCATGGTCTACGGGTCTATAACGGTCAATATGGATGACGCCAAACGGAGTGTGCTTCTTGGGTATATTATGCAAAAAACCTTCTTTTTTTGACGTTTTGACGAATAAAAAATACACTTCAAACAATTTTCGATATGACTCTTTATCTTCGCTCACATCTTTGGAAATCAATAACTACTAGAAATCAGTTCGATCATTTTATCAACATGTCCCCTTTCATCATGGTATTTATATAATACGTGACCTTCCATAATCTCTGGCGTACAAAATGCCACCGTTCCATCGACTTTCTTTCTGTAAACAACTGCATTGCGAATTTCGTACAACGGGTGTTCCGACTTTTCAAGTTCTACTCGTAGCCTACTTATTTCCGCGTCCCTCCCCTGAAATATGATTATATCAATTATTTTCCCAACTGTAATTCTTGTTATTTACACATTTATTTTCTCTTTCTTCGCTTACTGAAACTAACTTCAATCTACTAGAAAATCGCTTCCCAAGATTGCCTCGTAGCTCGTAAAATCATCATCTACCATATTTAATTCCAAATTAACCTTTCAACCCTCCACAATTAAAAACCTCAGAATCTTTCCAAAAATTTTAAGACGACTATTATTCAGTCCATAAAATTCAGTTTCAGTCGGTTTCAAACATTTTATTTTATTAGGGACACAAGACTTCAAAATAAGACTAATCGGCCTTCCAGAGTCTATGTCCCTAGGTTGACTTTACTAGTACTAGTAACACATTGGTAATTTAAATACCTTGCATTTTTTCATCCCTTTCCACCAGATGGTCCGCCTTCTTCCTGTCTGGGCAGACAACAGCTCTGTGACCCATCGAACCGCAAGCGTAGTAAGCTCCGTATTCTCGCTTCGATTTCCTGCATTCTGTGGCGCAATGTCCAAAGGAATTGCAGTAGAAGCACCTGAACTCTTTATTCCGGGATCCTGAACTTCTGTGCTGGCTGTTGCGCTGCTGCCTGTGCTGCGACGGGGCTGCTCTAGCTCGCTGTTCCTTTAGCTGGAATTTTGAAAATGCTTGCAACAACTGACTCTTGGTGGTGAAGCATTGGCTGCTTACTCGACGAATTCGTCCTCTTCGAAGCCCAACACCATTGATATGAGTTTCTCATTAAAATACTCCGCAAAACTCTCGTTCGTTTTCCACCTCCTATTCTCAAACTTTCGTCGCATCTCCATCTTATTTTTTTTGTTCCAAACAACTCCTGCATCTCGTCGATCATTTGATGTACATTCGATAGGAAGTTCGACTTGGAGTGCAGCCAAAGCAACACCTTGCCTTTCATCCTGCATATCATAAGAGTGCGGAGCACGTGGTCATCCACTTTATACACATCCCTAATACTTTTTACTTGGACCAACCACACGTCCAACCCTAGGCCACCATCGTATTCGGGTAGCATCTCTTTCACTGTATTGCTGAGGGTTGGACAAATACGAACCAGTTCTTGCCGCAACACTATCCTTCGTTCACTCCTTGTCTCGCACCGCCTTTGTGGCTTCTCCCCCGTTTCTTGACTGCCCGCTCATCATGCTCACTGTCCTAGTGCACTAGTGCACTCTTTGCCCCGTTTGTTGACATACCGAGATGGAGAAGCCACTCATGCAACTGCGCAACGGTAAAATCTTGCGTGCCGATTGTCTGATCTATTGTTCCTATTTTTTTTCGTTATGTTTTCACTATTTTATCTTTTTTTTTGGGTATGAGCTGATGAGCTGAATCGTGTAACGCGTCAAAAAACTCTCCATCTTTTTCAAGCTTCGTCGGGAGGAAGTCTCTGTCTTCCTTCTATAAATTATGACGATGGGATCTCTTGCTAGTTTTTCTCCATTTGAGAAATCCGTAGGCGCTCCTTGGTAGCTATTACGTTTTTTACCTTTGTGTCACTTATGTAGATGGCGCTTCCGTCAGCATAATATATGTCACAGGGTTTCATACTTTTTTGTCCAACTTATCCTATCAAACATATTGTTTTGCAGCATTCCTGAACCTGGGTATCTTTATGTATTTGTATTTGATACTAGAGTATCTGATTTAGCTCAAGAGCTAAACTCACGCCTGTGAGTTAATAGCACTCTGTCTAGTCGCAGGACTCGTCAATATAGCTAATATATACATCTTTGACTATTACTCCTTAGCCCAGACATGGAAGTTTTTTTCTTTTTCAAAAAGCGAGATCTTTACCATGAGTTGCCCCGTATCCAACCACCTTTTCATTCTTTGTTTTACTTTTCTGCGGAATCCTAAGTGAATTTAAGTGGAGAAGCCTCCAACCCTTTCGAGAACACCTCATCGGATGTAACGTGCATCCCAAAAAATTGTCACCATGGCTTTGTTGGCCGACAAACTAACTTTGAATTTCTTCGACGCTTGGTGAAACTGACTGTTTCGACTTCTACTTGGTCAACGGTGTATTATAGTTTATCCATGTTTCGTGCACTGTTATGAAACGGTGCAACAACTAGTTTGCGGTTGAACAGCGTCAAACTTTCTATCGAAGTTCTTTCTATCACGAGGTTATCTGCTTTCAATGGCTGTCACTCGCAAATTAAAGGTCGCAGCTTGACAGTATCCTATTGATAGATGATTTTTGACGGAAGCAGTGTTGCTTTTCATTTTACCGCGCGGGAAATTCAAAAAGTGAGTAGTTTGTTGAAGTTCCAAAAACTGCTCGCTATAATGGAATCGGTCTCTGAGATTTTTAAAATTCATTCGACGTGTTTGGTGGGATGTAACAGCATCATTATTATTACCTGCTCAAGCTGTTAGGAAAACGGACCAGCTATCCAGACTCAGTGCAACTTATAATAGAGTACTACCACAGATGCTATAGTTTACATAGATATTACACGCCGAAGGAAAAAATCTAACCGGTTTTTAATTGCCTGTTTTTTACTTCGAACTTCAAGTTCTGAACAATTTGTATGAGCAAAATGTATTATAAAACCGAAATCAATTCTTGGGATCGTATGTGTTGTATTATGTGTACAGCCGAAGAGCAGGCATGCGCCGCGCCGTGCAGATGTGTCTGTGGTTTCTGTTTTCAATCCTTATCTTCATATATAAAACAACCACAGTTCATGGAGCTGTGTGGCGCGCTCGCTGGCTGTGTAGTTGCTTTACCTCATTCGCCGTTGACTCTCGACCGATTTGGATGTTTATTTATGTGACTGAACAATTTTTCTTAGTAAATTTTGTCAGCGATATAATATATTGCAGTTTATTTTTCGATAGCAATGGGTGACAAGAGATTATCTGGAGTTTCTTGTTCTGTGTGTAGGAAAACTAAAAGGAATTACCCTGACTTGAAAATTTTTAAATGTCCTTCTAGGGAAAAAAATTTAATTTTAAATAATTTGTGGATGAAGGCATGTAGTTTTAAAAATGTGGAGATCATTTTTGTCCCGAGTTTGTAGGAAAAAAATATCTTAAGGCGTATGCTGTCCCTTCCTTAAATTTAAATTCTGATTTGGATTCAAACTTGAATTTAGAAGATCTGAAGTCTCCTTTAACTAAACGAAGAAGAACGTCGAGCAGTTGCAGTATTTCATATGCAGGTGCGATAAGAGATCAGTTATTGGAAAGATGTGCAAAAGAGGAGAAAAAAAATGCAGCTTTAAAAAAAATATTGTTAAGTTACAAACTTAAATTAAGAAATTTAAATATAAAACATTATATTTGATGAAATTAGGATTCGTAAAAACCTCACATATAATATAAAAAATGATGTAATAGATGGTTTCGCAGACCTTGGTGTAGAAAGAAGTACATTGTTTGTTAATGAAATATGTGTTTTCATGCTAAATGGTTTGTTTGATAGTTGGAAAAGTGTTTTAAACTATTTTGTGTCAGCAAACGGTGTAAATGGGGATAACCTAAGCGAAATTATAAAAAAAAACAATTTGAAAATCTGTCAGGAACTTGGTCTAAAGGTTTGCGACCAAGGGGCCAATAATAGAAAAGCTTATAAAATGTTAGGTGTTTCTGAAGAAAACCCATTTATAATTTTTAATTATGAAAAAAATATTTTGTTTTTATGATTTCCTTCATTTGTTAAAATCACTTCGTAATTTTCTATTGAATTCAGATCTACACGTTATCAGAGAAATATACAATTTGGAAGTTGACAACGTAGCTAAGACATGTTTAAAATTTTAGAAGTTGTCATATAGCACTAAATGCCTTCGAAAAAATGCATGTTCACCTTGCAACGCAAATATTTAGCCGGACAACTGCGGCATCAAACTGCTTTTGAACTTAATTGCTTAAAAGAAAGCTCTAATAAAGCTGTAGCAACGAAAGAGTTCGGACTAAAAGGAAACAATGTATTTGACTGCATGGAGAGTGGCTTACATTATGACAAGAATATTTTAAGGCGGGGAGTTCAGCTGGAGAATTCAGGTTATAATGAGTTGAAACAATTTTTGTCTTAAAAGATATACAAAAATCAGTTAACCTTCCAAGAAACTTTTTTGAACTTAATTGCTTAAAAGAAAGCTCTAATAAAGCTGTAGCAACGAAAGAGTTCGGACTAAAAGGAAACAATGTATTTGACTGCATGGATAGTGGTTTACATTATGACAAGAATATTTTAAGGCGGGGAGTTCAGCTAGAGAATTCAGGTTATAATGAGTTGAAACAATTTTTGTCTTAAAAGATATACAAAAATCAGTTAACCTTCCAAGAAACTTT
This sequence comes from Volucella bombylans, assembly GCA_949129095.1. NCBI lineage: Eukaryota > Metazoa > Arthropoda > Insecta > Diptera > Syrphidae > Volucella > Volucella bombylans. The sequence continues at coordinate 96,377,409 of OX422142.1, forward strand.
TTTTTAAAATGAATGGAACAAACTATAAACGGGGTCTTATTACTTTGTCATGATATAAGCAATGGCCTATATGAGAACGTGGATTATTTACTAGCAAAGAGAATTCATCAAGACGTATTAGAAAATTTATTTTCTATTATTCGCATCAAAGGTTGATAAAACAAAAATCCGTCTGTTTACGAATTTAATGTTTTGATGTCGAAAATTTTCTCGTCAAATCTTATTAATTTTGCTCCTTTCAGTAACTGTGATGATGATGATGAGGTAGAATTTTTAAATGTAAACTTATCCCCAACTCAAACTAATATTCCAAAAACCTCTTCATTGCTTAAGGATCGTAAGAAAATCGTATGCGATGAAACTCTGTCTGGAAAAGTCATTTGTGATATGGAAATCGAAACTAAAATAACATTAGAAACAACAGCAATGCAATATTTTACTGGATATCTTGCTTTTAAAATGCTTTTAAGGAACAAATGTTTAAATTGTTCCAAATTATTTTTAAAAACTGATGAAAAAATAACATGTCCGAAAAACGGAAAACTTCTATCCAATAAACAGAACACGCAACTTGATAATACAAAACAATTAAGAGTAACATCATGTCTGAGTATGATTCACTCTAGTTCCATCGAACTGGGACGTACGAGTACGTCCCATTGAATGGAAAATGGTTAGATTTTTTCCTTCGGCGTGCAATATCTATGTAACTTATAGCATTTGTGGTACTACACCAAACTCTAAATGCTACTACTTAACGTATATGATACCAACGTCGATGATGGCATCTGGGAAAGCACCGTTTCGAATACTAGAATTTAGAGCTTATTTTGAGTTTAAAACTTTTATTGAAATCAGTTCTAATTAAAGCGTAATGATTATCGGCCGAACTGTTACATTTCAATGAAGAAATACGCAAACTTCAAACGGTTCTGCAATTCAAGCTCAGTCAGCTCAGCTAATTTGCATAAAGCGCTATTTAATCCGACTGAGAACGGTATTTAGAAGGTTTGTAAGCGCATATCGACAGTAATTTATTATAGAAGAAATTTGGAATAGGCAATTAATTTCTTTCAAACGACCTACGAGTGTAAAGCAACGCAGAAGAACTTTTTATAGATTCTGATTTGAGTATTACAAAAATTCCCTTAAATGTTTTTTGAATCGCGATGACGGAGTTTGGAGCAGGAGATATAACCTCGAACTTTGTGAGCTGTATAGCGACTCTTAAGTAAGGACATGAAGAATAGGGAATAAATAAGAACTATGAAGAAAATACACTCAGAATCTAAATCGTTGTGCCTTAGGATTCATGGGCTACTGTAACTTATCGCAAAATATATATATCCTAACTCGCAGCATCTCGCGCCCTTGGAACGGGGGAATATTATTTCCAATATTTATTGCCAGACCAGAATGATCAAGACTATTCACTCAAACACAGTTTTCAGTATTTAGATTAGTGAGTATTTACTCGTAGTCGAAGAACTGTTTTTATTCTGTACTTGATTTGTTTATCCCGGAAAGACCGAAACACAACCGCAGTATAATAAGTGTTTGATTAGAAAACTCTCTCATTAATATTAATTCCTCCTGTTCCTCTTTTCCAGCTTATCCTAAGAGCTCCCAGCGATTGCAGCAAAATCGTTGCTTTACGCACATTCCTTACTCACGAAATAGGGCATTACTTATTGTATTTCCTTCACCGTATTGATATTAAGGTGAGTTGAATACAGTCTTAGTCAAAATATTTCAATAACTTACAAGTATGTGTTGTTTTGCTTTTTCTTTCCAGTTGCTAGCATCACAAAACAGCCTATGTAATCTTTGTATTAATTTGTTTCCTAATTGCCAATGGGACGACATTCAGGTTCCACTTAACTCAACCGACACGATAGGCGAATTCGTTCATAATCTGTTTCTTCATCAACGATTAAAAATGATTCGATCGCATGATTTTACCCAATCGTCAGAACTGAGATCGACATTAAACGAAAGCGGCAAACACGTGAATGATTTTCGCGAATTGAATTTCGATAAATTCATGCAACAAGTAAGGAGTAGCGATGAAATTGCTGTTGTGCTTATAGGGTTGCTGGAGAAATGTGTCGATTTAGAAACCGATATGACACTAACTGATCAATCGATTAGTATTTTGTGTTGGCAATTTGCCATTCACCAAATTTCTTCCAACACACATTCATTTGGGACTGCTAATAATGCTGTGATAATTAAAAGTAAACTTTTCAATCTTATTGGGAAGTGTTTTAATCACATCTGCTGGCAGGGCGACAATTTGGCATCGTTAGATTTGAAAGATACAATTGATAAGCTAATGAATGCACTAGATGTCAATGATGATACTCAAATAATATTTTGCATTATTTACTTAATTTTTGGACTCTTAAATAATGTGATAGCTCTATCAAATGGAAAACTCCATGATGAACTGAAATTTGTCGATGAAGAAGCACTAGATAAGTGTATAAGTGCACTCACTAAACTGTTGGCGAAACCGCCAAGCGATATGGAATCTCTTTTTACAACAATTGTTAAAGTTCTTTTAAAAATTATCGACAATCTAAACAAAACCCCTCCGGGGAAAATCAAAAAAGTTCGTAAAAAATGTAAAGGCAACTTCCAACAACATTGTCGTCGTACTAATTTTCCATGTTTTTTTCAAAAGATACTACTCAATATCATCGAACATCTCTCAAGTGAGCTACAGGAATATGTGCTCAAATGTCTACAACGATACGGTATCTGCTGTTGCCTTTGTAACATGGACACAATTAAGATACTCTTTAGTAAGAAGATTCATGCAAATAATCGGAAACTTGCTTTCGTCTTTGTTCACAAGAGAATCCTTACAACTGTACTCGTGCGAAACAACTGCACAAGCTGTGAGTTTAAATTGAAATCTGCCGAATTCCATAAGAACGTGTTTGATTTATATCACAGCAAATATCTAGCTGTGAGTAGTATTGATGGTTATTACATTTTGCTCAAGCATCTCAAACACATATCACACTTGGTTAGTTATGACATATCAGCCGGCGTTTTGGCTAACATTGTTCTGCCAATCTTTCGAACTTACAAGCAACATTCAATACCTGGCCGTACCTATCATTATGTATTAGTTGAGTGTCTTAATATATTCATCACATATCTGAGCGACGTGAGACTGATTAAAGATTTTTACAATGACGAGAATATTACACACCTCGAAGACTTGATGCATCGACCAGAACTAACTCGATCTGTTTGTGATTTGTTAAAAATCGGCATTGAGAATGCCGCCTTTTTGGGTGATAATAGCCAAGAACAAGTTATGTTAAGCAAACGTCTGATAGCACTTCAATTAAATGGGAGTGATATAGCTACGAAATGGTTTAATGGAATGCTGACATGCTTAAAAAGTGAAATGCGTGAAACGCTCTGGCTCGACGATAATGACAAAGGCGCCGAAAACAAGATGATTAGTACATTGAATATTCTGCACATTGCCTCAAGGCATTGGTGCTTGAACTATCAACTCTTGAAGAATAATCAACAGTTTCAAAATGAATTTGCTGAGCGGTTCAATGAAGTGGGACTTATAAAATTAGTCTGCAATGCATTAGGTTGTTTTCTATTGTATTCTAAAGATGAGGAAATTGTAGCATCACAGTCTCCGAACAATCAAACTCCTCAGGAAGAATCTCTGCCCTTGAATAGTTTTCTATCATCCATATCAGCACAATCATCCATGACTACCTCAGATCTACCGAGTTTCGACGATGTTATTCGATTATACAATGTCAATGTTGGTGTAAATGGATTTTTGCATAAACTGCAAGAAAACAAACAAGATGAAAGTATTGTTCTGTTTGATATTAGAAATCAATTAAAAACATCTTCATTCAATTCACCAACTAAGGATTCACTACTGGCATCTATACATGAATCTACTCCATTAGAAGACCATAAAAGTCTCTTTGAAAGAATATTTGGATTTATTTTTGGTTCTCGATCGAACTCTATTAACAATTTGAAAGAAACAAAGAATACTCATATAACCAACTCTGATTTACAATGTCTTTGTGAGCCGGGTGAATGCAAAAAGCTGTTGCAGAAATTATTCGAATCAACTATGGCTGTGTATGTTAGGCAGTACCAAGGAAACGGTAAGTCTTTGTTATTATTTTTACCGAACATTTTCAAACTAATCGTTGTGTTATTCGTTCATTGATCTCCGTCTGTGCTATTGGTCTTCTATGCCTTGAATACTTTTATATAATACACTTCTCTGTATCGTGGGTTGCGATTGACTAAGCAATAACAAGTACTCGTTCTGAAACAACCTTTTTTTTACCAACAATATCATCTTGTATCATTCCTAGTGTACCACAGAAATGGTAGGCTTCGTTTGGGATGTTTACTTCTTAATTTTTAATTGCATTCGGAATTTTGTATTTTATATTGGAGTAGATTTGGTATGTGTTATTCTGTTGTGTTATTTTGTTTTCTTTCGATGTGTGTTATGCCTTTGGCATTGTATGAACTAAGTTTTTTTGTTCTGCGATAGGAATAATTTTGATCTGATTACCCCCTACCAGTGCGGTTTTGGGCCGGGTTCGTATGTTCCCAATTGACCAAATGAACAAATATGCGCAGATTCTAGAGAATATCCCAAGAAGTTCAGATCGATAGACACCACTTCTTTATCGATTTCAAGGCCGTTTATGACAGCATCCATAAAGACATCTCCAGACATCTCGTCAGATTGCGCGGAAGGTCCTTAGCTATCTCACCGAGTACTATGATGTCAAAAAGGGGTTCGCTGAGATGATACTCTGCCATGTGAATTCTTTAACATCATACAGATGTACAATTTTCCAAAAGTCGCTGTAACTACTAGCACACGCTGATATCATTGGTATCATTGGCCGACGACAGCACGCTGTCACTAGCGTAGATGCAGATATTGGAAAAGATACGACGAAAATATGTTTAGCTACAATAAGAGCAAGTATATATGCTATCAACAAGAAGGGGTAACAATAGATAGGCATTACTGTACTACGCGGCAGAAACATGAACGTTAGCAAAGGCGGGTGAAGATATATTTGGCCTTTTTGAACGCTAGATTCTTTGAACGATTTTTGGTTCCATTTGCGCTGACGGGCCTTGGAGGACGGAATGTAACAGCGAACTCTACAAGCTGTATGAGTATAGCGCGGAATCTACCTTATTAGAAAAATGCGCATCAGTATCAGCACAAGTAAAGCGAAACCTAAAAGTTTTTGATTCCTACCTGAAGAAATAAGACAGTAGAGAAAGATCATCTTGAAGTGTCAACTGGACGTATGTGCCCAAACGCCGCACTAACTAGACAGGTTTAATAAATAAGTTTTTGTTCTTCCTGTAATTATCTTCGTCGAATTAACATTTAAAGGGAAAACTTTCTCTGTAGTTTTCAGCATAACTTCTCAACTTTGAATGTACATATGTATTTCAAGTCATTAAGTCTTAATTTGGTGAATGAAACTTCTCTGTCACTTATTAAATAAATTCAATGTTACACGTTATACAAATTTAATTTTTTCTTCAACATTTAGCAACCGTGACGTTTTGTTACAATTGTGGATACTGCTCATTCATTTTCTGCACGCAGAGCAAATCACGTACTTTGTATCGTTGTCGTTTCTTCAGCTCCTGGATAAATCGTCGTTGTGCGAGTTTCTTCCTATAGAACAGTGTTTCGTGATTATATTTGAGAATTTGGAGATATCGCCCCTCTTGAGTTTGATTGGTATTCTTGATCGTTTGTGATTGACTATGTCCAGTATTAGTCGAGATGTCTCAAAGTTTCTTCTGTGACTAGCCATAGAAAGAGTGCCTGAAAATATGTTGTTTGTTAGGCGTAAAACATTGGTGGCTTGCCGTACGAGTATCCCGCAATTCAACAAAGTTTGATATTGTGTTGCTTAGCTAACTCGTTCAAAGGTGCGTTGCAGTCTATATCTACTCTAGTCTCTAACTACCTTATGGTGTTCGAAATTAAAGATCTGATCACTCTTTGGCTGCCTATGAATATTACAATATTTGACGTCACTGTCATACCACATACCGCGTCTAGTCCTACTCATTGAGAACTAAGAGACAAGAAAGTACACGCCTTTGGGGTATTGATCCTTCGGTGGCATATGGGTTTTGTCTGCTTTGGGAACGAAAACTTGGATTGTATCAGTCCAAGACTGGGTATTGTACCGAGATCTAATCCTAATTTTGAATGGATAACAAGTCTCTTTGACATCCTTAAAGGCATCCAAGATACCATGGGATCCTGGTGCTTTATAAGATTCGAGCCTGTAAACTGCTCGTCATGTCCGGGTTGATATGTAAATGGGTCGATTTTTTCAAAGTAAGTTTTAGGGGGTTGCTAAAGTGCAACCAGAGAATTGAGTGTTCACAAGCATATCCAAGGATTACCGGGTGCTTAAGAGTAGTCGAAATTTATGTTTAGATAATTTGCAGTGCAGGTCGTGAAGATCCGTTGTCCAGTACTGGGGGTGCTTAGTCTCTGTCCTCCTTACTGTAGGACAGGATCAGGTAAAGGCAAGGTTTACGGAGGAAGTGAGTATTGTTGTGAATTTCGGCAAGCTATACCTTGTGAATGTGTGTATCCGAATGTGAGTTCTGCACCCCGCCAGTTAGGCATAAGCGATCGTGTTGTCTTTCTCCCAGTTTGTCTACGGGTGATTTCGCTAGATATAAAAGGGAGGTAATTGCTTATTGTTTAAATGTAAACATCACTGGTCAGAGTAAGACAGTTCATCCGACCCTTTTTAGTTGTGTACCGAATTAAAGAGATTATTTGAGACAGTAATGACGTTGATAACTTTTTTTTAGTAATGGAACTAAGACTGTACCGAGCATATTTTTTCCTGATTCCATTAAACTCCATTAAACAGCTTCCTGAGAGGTGTGCGTGGTACAGCTTCATACTCATCGTAGGGCAAATACCCAGATGGGAACTATGTATTTTTGTCGGCATTGGAGGTAAGGACCTTTCTTCTCTTTCTCTTTCTAATTTTCAAAAATTAACTCTCCGGCATTTTAAGAGTGTTACGTTCTTAAAAATAAAAAATAAAAATAGTCGTTTGTGGTGTATTGAGGGAGGAATAAGAGATATCTGATCTGGCAAGAAGTTAATCTCTAGATATAAATTCTCTCCTTACCAGGTTGAAGATTTTGAAGTTAGGTGCTCATACCTTCGCTGTCAGACAAGTCATGGTTTCTAGATAAGGGCGATGTGTTCACCGCTCTGGTGAGGAGGACGGTGAAGATTAAAGCAGTGAGTCTTGCCTTGTGAAGGTTAATCAGTACTAGCTCTAGCTCCATGACAGGATGACAAAAATACCTCATTAATGGTGTCATATAAATCCTCTAAGGATCACTATTCCATCGTGATAACTTCGGTTGATGCTCTGTTTTGGGAAGGGAGTATTGATATGGCAGGCTCGAATGGGTTGACCTGGGTGAGTATGTCTGATAAGTCTGAGTAAGAGGGGGATGAAAACATATTTAAACACTCTCAAAATTAATTGTGTTTTAAAAAAATAATTATACAGTTTTCTTTTGAATTTTTTCAAACATTAGTTAGTCAGAGATATATTTTACTTCATTGGTTAAATCTGTTTGCAAGAATTTTCGAAGCTTATCCAATGAGGTGGATTGATTGGAGTGCAATAATAGTAGTATGTTATATGGTACCTCGGATCTTGCGTTATCGTGATGAAAAACTACGCCCTTTATGTTGGCCAGAGATGGGCTTTTACGCTGAATTTATTTGTTCAAAAAATTTCATGTTCACTTGCAGGTGAGCCAACGATTCCAAGAATTAACACAAGTGTGCCGGATGCACACTCAGGCGCTGATAGTGCACTATAGTGCTTTATTAAATTTAGCGTTATATTACAATACGAGTACTATTCCTGTTTATGAATCTTTGAGTCAGCTGTGTCAGTGAACCTAGATTATGTTTGTTTTGAGTGTGGGGACTTTTGAGATTGTAAGTCTTAGCCCTACTGGGACAGTTAATATACATATACATATATTAACTTCCAAAATAAATAGGACTTTTTAAAAATAAGAACAAGAAAAAGTTTTTTTTTTGGCAAAACCGATTTATTTTATTCAAAATAGTCCCCTTCCGACTCAATACAGAGATTTGCACGCTCTAAAGAGTGTTTCACATCATGTCCTTTAGGATGCCGGTACAAGCCTTTTGGATGACTTCTACGTCCACAAAACGCTTTCCTTTTATCGCCAAATGCATTTTTCCGGAAAGATAAAAGTAAAAACCGAGTGAATTTAGCCAACAAATCAGTCACAAGCGTCGATCGATGAGATGGCGTACTATCATGCAATAAACGCTAACTTACTTTTGCACGATATTCTGGCCGAATACGACGAAGACGATGCTTCAAACGCTGCAAAACACCAAGATAGAATTGTGCACTAATTGTTTGGCCCGGAAGAACGAACTCTTTGTGGACAAAGCTCTTGGAAACGTAAAAATAAATCAGCATTATCTTCATTTTTGATTTCTCCAAACGAGATTTTTTGGGTATTGGCTCGTCTGGCGCCTTCCACTCGGCATTTTGCCGCTTAGTTTCTAGATCATATTGAAAGCACCACGTTTCATCACCAGTCACAATGTTGTAAAGGAAGTTTTTGTTCTTTTTGGCCTTCTTGGTGATGTCCTTCGAATGTTAAATTCTGAACAGTTTTTGTTCGTCAGTCATTTTTATACCGATGATACAAGCATATTGCCACATCAGACGCAATAGCTCCGCTTCAATTCGTTTTGTGTGTAGTTTTTGGGGAATATCTTGGTGTTTGTAATATTAGATTACGTGTGGTGCAACTTGCTATAAATTCATAAAAGCGCTGCCAATATTTATCGCGTATATTGTGCACTATCTAATGTATGGTTTCAATGGAGCACAAAACTCCTAAAAAAAAAAAATGTTTCATTCTGAGGTAGAAATCAGTTTTTACAATATATTTATAATGTAAGCTTATATAAACTTTTCAAGCCGTTGCTCACAATCCACAATTTGTTTAAGATCAATTTGTTCCTTGTTGTAGCTTATCTTAAAACTTAAGCATATTTCTGTTTGCAGTTGTAGTAAAAACTGCTGCACAAGGTACCAAAGAATAGCTTTTTGCACACGTTTGTGTCGTTTCTTTTATGGTTTTTTGCACAAGTCCCAGTATTTCCGCTTAATGTCATAAATAAGTTTTCTTAAGGTTGATAAATTTGCAGTCGCTGTGTCAATTGCGTCTCTCAGTTTAAAAGAGTGATTTGAAATTATGATAACCATTTTGGACATGTCTTGGTTACATGACCTAAGTCACCATACATTTCTTCTCATTATTTTATTGAAGTAAAATTATCTTTTCGACTTAGTAAAACAGTCTTCAGTCGTTGTTAGTCTGTAGATATCTTTCGCACTTCAAACAAAGTTCATCTACATGGTACAAATCCAAAGACAAATAAACAGCCCGGCCCCACATTGTTGTGTTGACAGCATACCACAAACACCACAATCACCAACATGCAAGTACAATACGCACACCTCTTCTACGTTGCACTTCTTTACTTCATCGTCGTCAGTATATTCATATTTTCTTCCCCTTTATTAAATACCACAGCCACATGCGCGCATCAAATCTCATGAAGCCATACAACATAAGTTCAACCTACGACAATATTTATTTGCCAGATTCAATTTCATTTACTGCCGCCAACCTTAAGTTAATTAGAGGAGATCTACTCTGAGTCAGTTAGTTTAGATTGCGTGGTGGTGTGTGCAATCATTTGTGAGGTGGGGACGATTTTTTATTTTTCTTACTTAATCTTATCTTATGTTATGTTGAATTGGATGATGTGATAAAATCCCCGTCAGTCATATTATAATACTCGTAGTAGTCTCCTATTCGTAATCTTTTGTAGAAATCGTTTTATATAAAAAATAAAAAATCTGATAAAAGTTTTACATCTGTTTTAATCGCAGAGGCAATGCACAAAAATTTGCGAAAGCTCAAAGCGATTATCCTTGCTCGAGCAAAACATGATTGGAGTCAAGAAGAAACCTGCACCACAGCTGTAACTTTGGCGTTGCAATCTCTGTTGAAAATCGCCGAATTAACTGGTGCATATGCAAGTGAGGAAACACATCCTGTTGCTGCCTACACAAATGGTGTAAATGGAGGAGTAACAACTGCATTCCGAACTGATGACCCAACTATGGTTTCAACAGAAAGTGAAGGAGATTACTATTCTACCAGGGCGAGTTTGATTTGTGCTGACAGTGAAGTGGATTACAGTGAGAACGACACTGAAGAGTTTTATTTAACTGCTGATGAAGGTTACGAAGCTGATGGCGAAATTCCAGGAATGTCAGAGACTGAGGAGGAAATCGAAGAATTATGGGGTCCATTTACTCCGGCTTCACGGTATCGTACACATGTGGTTCACAGTGGGATATGCAAAATTGTTATCGAAATTCTTATGGAAGTGTCGTTAAAGTGTGCTGAAAATCCAAGTGCTGCCTGGGCGAATAGCCTTACTCAGTTAGCAGCTAGACTGTTTGTTATACGTGATTTCCTTGGAGGACCTTTACTTCTTCTACAGGGATTCGCCCCTCTTCTTGAGAGTCATGATGTGCAATTAAGAGGTGAGTTATGAATAATTAGAACATTTCATTGGGATTTACAATTTGTCATTTTTTGTTGTGTCTTTTTTTATAGAGCTCCAGCAATCTATCTTGGATCTAGTAATCGATCTCAATTCTGCTGATGTATTATCGGCATATTTCAAAATTTTAGCATCTAAAAATCCGCCAGTTGATATTCTGATTAAGTACATGTCATACATATGTTCAAGCACTATAAAAAAGCAACCCTATGCCGAGTTGGAATTCCCTATGTTAAACGGTAAGCCTGAACAAAGGGTTTTATTAAAAAGGAAAGTCTTATAAAGAAGAATATATTCTTAGATGGACGCTGCGTATCATCGGGAGATCCACTGATTGCGGAGCAAATCGAAAGAGTGCGAAATTATCACCTTTACAACCATGCAAACACACCGTTTCTTCGGTCACCTTGTGTACTGCCAATAACTCACGCAAAAGTATGGAGCAATGACGGTTTAACTGTTTCCATTTGGATGCAAATTAGGAGTAACATGCCTCATAAAAGCTCAGGCCAAATAATAATTGATGATGATACCAAGATCTCATGTGATGACAGTGTGGTAGATATTCTCAACATGACACAAAATTTTGTCTCTTGATGTGTATTTTTTTTTTGTCCAGCGAACTCATCTGCTTTCGGTTGGAAGTAATCAAGCAATCATTAGTGTCTATATCAATGCCAACATGAACTTAGTATTCGAGGCGAGTAGACCAAATGCTGAACTATCCCCGAAAAGTCCAGTCACCGAAGAAATGAATCTCGCAAATTTATCTACAAATAAAGAAAATGTTCCTTCGAACTTGTCTCCGTTATTAAGCGTTTCGCCCTTTCGGAATGCCTTAAAGCACACAAAATTGGTCCTTCTAAATAGCTTAAATCCTATGCACTTGTTCAATGGGCACGGTATTACTGATGGATACTTTGAAGGTTCAAGTGTGGAACTAAAGTATTTCAAATTGTGCAGAACAAAGTGGACACATTTGTGTTTTGCAATTGATCTTGCATCGGATCGATTTAATTTAACAATAACAATCGATGGTGTGGAGCAACATTTAATAAGTTTACCCTTCCGAAATGTTCGCAATTTAACAAGAACATCGACATTTCAATTGCTTTCGCTAGGTGATAGTGTGCCAAAAGCAAATTGCAATGAATCCCGATCGACTTTTGATGGTGTTATGGCTAATCCACTTAAGTTTTCAATATCGAATGTGATTTTGTTTAATCGGAAAATTGCCTGCAAAGACATTATTCATAATTTAACGGCAATGGGACCAGATTTCGTTGATTTGACACAGTGTCAGGTTAGTACTTATGAGTATATAGTTGAAATCGTCTACACATGTGAGACGTATTTATGTTTTCTTTCTACTTAGGTTGGAACGTGGAAACCCAATCTTGGCTATTTGAATTTAAACAAATCAGTCAACATAAATTTGGAAAATATCCACGAAGCTATGAGAGTACTCAGAGAGACGAGATTCTTAACTTATTCAGCTAATGAACCTACATCCGTAATGGGATTTGATCATTTTGCCGACTCTGAATACAGTTCTGGTGAGTGGTTTTTATTTACTTTTTGTGGTGTGTGGTGGTTGGTTTATTTTCTTTGTTGAAATATTATCAATCAATTTTGAGTACTTTATCGTATCATGAGACAATAATTATTTGTTTATTCTATTGATCTTAATCCTTTCCAGGTAGGAAAATTCCTTTATATAGCCGTAGTTATCTACGAGTATAACCCCATTTCGTTTCTTCTGCTACATAATATCTGTTGTTGTTATCTTAAGTCTTTTTTATTTGAATCTGTTTATCAAGTTCAAATTAGAGTGTTTTTTTTTAATTATAAAAAGTGAAGTGATTTCGTTCGTTAAAAAATTATGTAATTGATTCCCATTTGTCTGAGGTGTTTTTAAATCCGGTATCAGCGATGAACTTATCACCTTCTAATGCAATCTTGCTGTTGCTGTGCAGTTTCAGGGAAAGTGCCTTATAATTTTCTACATCTGGTGCTCCTCCTCCGAAGACACTAAGGCCTCTATATGAGGGGGTTTGTTTAAAGATTGATGTGTGGTGATGTATGTTTTATCTGTTTTTTTTTGTGTTCTTTTTATAGACTGCAGCTTTGCTCGCTAGAAATATTATTGCTCAGAGTATGAACTTTTAATGTGATTAGTGATTACACATTCACAGTTATACATCAAAATGGATCCATCAAATAATTATTTAATTTTATAATGTGATGCTTATTCAATTTGTAGTATTACACTCATACACATTTAAGACAAATTTGCTTGCAGTTCATGTACGATTTTCCTAGCTTCTGTCAAGATTAACCAAATGGTTTAGTTGACTTCTATGGCTGCAGATGGTGTCGGTGTTTATGACTGCTTGGACTACCATAAGTATATGTGTATGTCATGGAACAGGACAAGTTTAACGAAACTTCAGGTGTCTGATTGCCGCACAATTTATTACAATAACAACTGCTGTTGTTGGTAGTAATTAGATTCTATATTCTCGCGCATTTCCGGGAAGCTATACCAAATTGGGTCGTTGAAAAACTCTCACCTGCCCACTTGGCCGTGACTAAATTATTCACTTCACTTTCATCAGATACGTTCCATTCATATTCCATACTCTTTCCCACAATCCAAAAAGCAATATTTGTTAAGGTATAATAGTCATAGTCTTAATTGTGATTGGTTAGTTAAACTTCGTCACTCCTTGGGCAAAGAGACCGTTATATCGGTTTTTATGTTCTGAGCACAACTTTTAGGCCTATATTACCTGAATTTGGAGGCATGGTTATGGAAACATTGGAAGCATTCACACCTCCAACAGGCCATGGCAGTTTTCATGAATAAGTTTTCCTCCAGCTACAAGAGGCACAGAGGACTAATTGACTGTTAAAACTGGTAGTTGAGAACCGTATAAAGAGGCGGTTTGAACGAATTGCGGACGTGAGCCACTGCAATTTCAGGATGAAGTCATCTGCTTTAAACATGTATGTATATAAGCGAGCGATGGGTGATAACATTACATATTAGGGCTAAATTCACTAACATCAACTACATATGCGTGCTTGCCATAATAGAAAAAAAGAAACGTTACAAAAAAAAAGTTCCTACGAACTTCTAGAGAGAATATATGAGCAGTATCCCAAACGCCAGGTAGTGCCTGAAACAGACAGAGATTGCTTAGTTTTGCAAGTGGACAAAACAGCATGCTAGAAATTATGTTTTCCGCATCTTCGACACAACACACTATATTGACACACAGACGAGAGACGCGCATTCAGAGTTCAAAAGGTCCGCTCAGGTTATTACCTCGTAGTAGCCAAGGTGCAACTGCCAATATTAACGACAGTTAATATCGCGGTGAAAATATTGTGAAAAGGTTGCGTGTTAGACACCAGACAGGAGGAGGTCTACAATCATTAAAAAGTGAAGATAGCAATATCCAAATTAAACAAATCCGCAAAAGCCGCTGGCTTACGCACCAAGCTTTTCAAAGCTGGAGGAAATGATCTGATGAGGAAAGTTCACTAGCCCATCTGTAAAATTTGGCACGCACCATGAGTAAAAGTCAGCATCATTTTCCCGCTTCTGATGGGAGGATATCTTCTTAAAATCGCCAAATACAAGGTGATAAGACTGCCTTAATGGCGAGATTTGAAGCTTTGGAGGTTAATATTTATGCTCGCGTTTAAGTTATTCAGAGGCGAGTCCTCCTTTATCATAGGCACGTCTGGTGTTGTATTCGGTGGGATTAGGATTAGTAGTATCTTGGGATACCGTGAGAGAGACTTTTAACTTAAAGTTAAAGTAAAAGAATAGATTCAATGAGAATACGATAGGTCGAATCATAGCCAGCTCTTCTATACCAGGTTTCATGTCGTGGTTTACGACACAGAGGCCCGAAAGAATCTTTATTTGGCGACCTCGTGCTCAGGGTTTTGGTAAGCCATGCTCTTCATGTTTGTTACAGGATAAGAAGCCTGAGCAGGGGCGCAAAACTTGGCTTTTGCTTAACGATTTATTGTATCCCCCTCATAGATAGCACCATGCCGCTATTTTCATGACTTTGTGCCAGCGCTCTTTAAGATGGGAGGTTTATTTATTTATTTACTTTCAAGGGATCAATACAAATAAATTTGTAAAGTCCGGGATTTTACGCCGGGGTACTATGCCCATGTGGCGTTTGTCAACAGCACGCGGTGTACCGAGTCCCATGTGATCCTCCATCTAGGTACTTACCGCGCACACACCCGGATGAACCGGGCCAGGGGCGAAAGATGGGAGGTAATAGAGACCTCATAGAAACACTTTAATAAGCAGCGCTCTATCAGTCGCCATTTGTCAAATGTATTTTTTCTATAAATGTTGGACTTGTCCTGAGCTGCAGCTACAAGATTGTCTTTCACCACTTTACTCACCATTTTTGAGTTGTTGGACATTTTTATGTTCGATAGATCTCCGCCTTTTTATACATACAGTCGGCCGTGACGGAGCATAGGTTTTTCCAATTCGGGTATTCACAACTATTGTATGATCACAGAAATGGATCCATCTCTGTCGGAAATTCTTACAAATACGGGATAGTAGGGGTATGCTCTTTGCCTTGACGGGTCTCATTTACGCAGAGTGTTTGGTTAGGAGATCGTAGAGTCGTTTGGTCAGATGTGGTAATAATACCCACTTCTGTGGTTGGCGCTACAATCCGGAGTGGATCTGGGCCCAGCAGTGAGACCAGCGAAGTGGCTAGGGGAATGGATATCACTCTTCCGGAGACAAATACTTTACCATTACCTTACGAATACAGTTTTGTCTGCAAAATCAGACCTTAATTCAACAATGAAGGACGTGACAAGTCTGCTTCACCTGACGCGCATGATATAGCGGTGCGGAGGGATTGTTCATACATGTACCCGTATGAGAGAGTCAAGCGGACCCTGATAGGGTCGTTTGGGATAAGGTTAAGTAAATGATCTTGAAACTTGAGCCCAACGCAAACGTATAAAATTACCGCAGAATTCCTTGTCAATGGAGTACCGTATATATACATTTGTCTCTTAATTTTCAATTACATAAAATCTTTTCTAACAGCTATAAACAATGACCTTGGTTCCGTGAAATGTGAAATGTTTCCTTTGTTGGCTACCAGATAGACAAAAAGGAGAAGGCTCCAAAAACAAAACTCGTTTACAACTGTCATTGTAATATTTTATATATAAGGTGCGTTCCAAAGTAAATAGGACTTTTTTGAAATAAGAACAACAGAAAGTTTTTTTTGGCAAGACCGATTTATTTTACTCAAAATGGTCCCCTTTCGACCCCAAAACAGTAAATTGCCTGGTGTAAAAGCAAGTCGAATGAGTGTTTTAGATAGTCGGGATGTCCTTTAGGATGTCGGTACAAGCCTTTTGGATGGCTTCTACGTCCACAAAGGACTGTATTTCCATCAGCAAATGCATTTTCCCGAAAAAGTAAAAGTCGCCGTTGCCAAATCAGGCGAAAACTGGTTGAAAGTTAAAATGAGATTTTTTGCAAATAGATCGGCCACAAGTGTCGATCAATGAAAAGGCGCATTATCGCGAAATGGCGCATAGCGTGAAAAGACAACAGACTTCTTTGGTGATTAGATAATTGAGAACAGGTCGCAGTCGTACATATCACACCTGAAACTAGACTAAAGATGTCTTTCTCATTTTGTTGTATTCTTATCTCGCTAGACTGAGCATATTATTGACTTATATTTTTCATATTTAATTTCAATCTAAATTACAGGTAGAAACTATGGGATCATGCTCTACGGCGAAATATCTCGCAATGTCCTCCCATCAGTGCAGACTTCAACTCTTCTTTGTGGTGGTTTATCAACACTCTTGTTCCTATTTGCGAGAGTGGTTGAGTTAACATCCGATTCTGCAACTCAATCTTTGGGACTAGATCTATTGCTTGCTGTTGCCTTATCGGAGTCTCAGCTTTATACCGAGTTTGTGCGTAACGATTACCTCAGCCTCATCGGATATGTCATCAAAACTGATAGATGCACTAAGGATGTACATCTTCTAGCAAGCATAATAAATAATGCTTGCACCCAGCCGATTATTCTAAGGAAAGCATCAGTTCTTCACGTTAATGAGAATACAATAGCATGTCTAGCACATCCCAAGCTAATCTTAAGCGTAATACATCGCTACTCTGACTGGCATCGTTCTGGCTCCGAGAGTTCAGAAGTTATTGAAATGCTTTTTAAAGCAATCATCGCTCTGGTAAGGGACAAACACCCATGTAAAGAATTCAACATGAAACAACTAAATCGAACGGGTTTAGTAAAAGAAATGCTAAATCTTTGTAAGGTGTACGTAGTTGAGGCACCAAACCCTGTACACATATCAACAGATGCTGCAGATTTATTTGTTAATATTTTGAGTATATTTGCCGGATCGCCACCGTCTCCATCGCTAATGGATGAAATCATGAAACTCTTACTACTTCTGCATAAACCAAGTGAATGTTATGTTACGCATGATCGCTCAAAATTCTATTTCCTTTTGAGCTCGGAAAGTCCAGTCAAAGAAAAAGGTTTAGGATTGCAAATGCCGAGAAGACAATTGAAACAGATCTTTCGTGAACGGAGACGATCGTCTAGTACAAATTTATTAAGAACAATGCAAATGTGTCGAAATCTACCGAGCGATGGTTCACCCGTAGAAGTAAGTCCAAGATTTAATCGCTTACAAACAGACCAGCAGGCTATTGGTGTCGGTAATGTCATGAACGATTTTTCAAATCTCGAATCTATAGCAGACTGTTCGAGATTGAATAAAAATGCTCTCCGTCTGCTTAGTCCAGCTGATGCAGGGAAGTGGAGACTGAAGATGAGGCGATATTCAATTCATCAAATAGCGCATAGTAGTCCGAAAAATCGTCCACAGAAAGTGATTCGCAAGAGGGCACGAATGGCATCAAAGTCAAATGCAGACGCTGACAGAAGAAGTCGTAGTGATAAGATTTCTGAAGAAAGTTCGCATTCATCCGATGGTGATAGTAAATGTGGATCGAATCTGAGTGATGGCATTAAGTGGCCATTGGAGAACTCATTTTTCTCTCAAAAAAAATCAAAAATTTTGTTTAAAACGGACTTTTATAAATCGGCAGGGATAATAAAGCTCCAGGAGAGGTTGTTCATCTTACTTAAAGATTTTCTATTTCTCCTACCTGACAATGTAGTAGAGGAGGTCAGTTTGGGATTGAGAAGAAATTCTTACCATGATACGTATTTAAGAATACTTATACTTATATTATACTTATTTTTCAGGTCCTCGCTCACTATGTGAAGGTAGAGATTTTATTGGTGCTTGCAAACCACGTTAGTCCAACTGTTCGCTCAGCTATTCTGAGACTTTTGTATGCACTTTCGAAGCGAATACCTTCAAGTGAAATAGGAACATTTACGAAAAAATTCTATCCCCTGCATTTGGCAAATCAGATTGCTATTCATCCGACAGACGTTTACATGTTTCAAACATGTTTGGAGTGGGTAACAGGTCTTTATGGAAAACTAGATGCTTTTACCAGCTATGAGTGCATTTCAATCCACAATCGACTGGGTTTGAATGCTTTATTATCCATACTAACACATACAACAGGTCCTGCGGATTATACAGCAAATGCTTTTAAGGTTTTGCGAACGATTTACCTAACAGTAAGTGTATTCTACCCAGCGACGTAACCAAATACGTGTTAAAAAAAAGTAATTTATTATTTGTAGGATCCTGAGGATAGCCATAGTCTGATTGAGGCTGGACTTCTACAATGTTCAATGAAGGCGTTGCACAATTTATATGTCAAACCATCGGTACCAAATGCTAAAACTCAAGACGCTATAACAGAGTTGCTTACGTCGATCGGAGAGCGAGCTATGAAATCGGTGGGACAAATGAATGTAAGTTTTGTGTTATGTATTTGTTATTTAAAAGGTTAACATCATTTTAAAGTGCATCTAGCATTATGTTTATTTTCCCTGTGATGGAATCCACTGCTCACAATATGTGATCAAGCTACAAGAGTTATCAAGTTTTGGGTGTGATTTACAGGAGCTCGATTAGCTCAAAGATATTGAATTGTTGTCCTTTAAACGACCGAAAGACTGGTGGCTAAACCAATTGCTCCTTTAGTCTGCAAGTCTGTTAAAAATCCGCGTAAATTAAAAAGACACAATCCAACGAGTTTGGTAGGGATGCCAAAACTAGACATGTCATTGTATAACTCATCCCTATGCACGCTTGCATACGCGGCTTTCAAGTTTACAAATAAACGATGAGCGTCGACCTGAAATTCCCGGGTCTTTTCTAAGATCTGCTCTAATATGAATTTTTAATCGATGATGGCGGCTAAGATTTTCAGAGAGCTTTTTGAGTCTTACTTGACTCTGCTATGTCTGTGATATCCGCATTCGTACCCTGACTGCAACAAGGATATGATCCGACTCAATATCGGCTCCTCCAAGGAGTGTCTGGCTTCGATCGCATTGTAATCTATGATGGTTGGTTGGTCAGAGAATAACCAAGCCCCTTTATGGTTGTTGAGATATGGGAACCGCGTGCTGGCTACCAAAAGGTTACGCCCCGTTACAAATTCTGAAAATCCGAATTCTTGGCTGTGTTTTTCGATGATCAGCTCCAAGACAGCCTTGCATTAAGATCTTCTTATCAGACTTTTGATGTCATATCTGGAGAACTGGGCATATGTTCAGACTAGGGGCCATAGAATTTGTTTTTGATGCTGTCATCCATACCCTCTGTAGAGGCATGAACACAAATAAGGTTGTTCATACTGAACAAAATAAAATAAGAATAATTATAATTCTAAGGTGATCTGGGCTACTACCCCACATTAGAGCTCTTTTGCGGAAACACGAACGTTCCGGACCAAAAAGCACGTAACGGCGTGTTGAAAAATTATAGAATACAATGTGATTCCATAACCAAAGATATAACATTTGAAAGGATAAAATGGGCATTAAACTCGTTCACCGAGTATCTTTCCAGCACTTCTGTCTAGATGTACCAGCAGACTCACCTCAACATAAGAACTAATCTTTAGAGGCATTTTCACACTGAAATATATTCCTTTCACTTGAAGAATAGTTGAGATAATTCTCCCTTAGAATTGCCGATGTCCTAAAGGCCTATAAGTTTTTCGTCTTGTTGAAAACAGTGGAAAATCTGATTTACCTATATTTCCTATCAAAACCTACATTGAGGATGCTTTTTACAATCAGAACATTAGATCAATGGAACAATCCGTCTTTGGAATAGGTGCACATCAAGATTAGAAAGTGGATTAGCTATGTTACACCTAAAGACAATAAATTCATGAAAAATTACATATCACTACTGTTAATGGCTGTCCTCAGGGTAGAGTACCGTCCACTATTTTGTGATCCGTACTGGTAAATGACCCCATGCAAATCCTGAACACCAAAGAATATAAAACTGTACGATATGCTGATGATAGCTCCATCACCATGAGGGATCTCTTGCAAGATGACCTGATAGCTATCTGGAACTAGTGTAACGGAGGGACTTTCAATTAATTCTATCAAAACAACAATTCTTCCACTAACAAGGAAAAGAGAGATAAACTTTTCCGACCTGTGTAACTTGGGGACCTCTATAACATACAAGGCTATAAAGATCACGAAACAGCAATGATACCATATAGTGCGGTAGTATGGTGGGGACCAACAGTAATAAAACTGAGCATGATTCAACGGCTTGCGTGGCTTTGCATTACAGGGCCCAGACATCGATCCCAAATGGAGACATTATTAGAACTATCTCATGCTTCACATACGCTTAAGAGTAAACAGTTATATAAGCACTCAAACTGCATGACCGCAAACCACTTCAAACAAGGTAACCTCATTCCTCACCTGGAAGTACTAAGGAAGATAAAATCCAGCTTTACAGAATTTTAAGCTCTAGACCATTTAGACCCATCCTTAGCTTTTTAAAGCGGTATAGGGTCTACTTCCCCACAAGGGAAGAACGGAACACAAATTTTATATGGCAAACGATGATTCACAAAGGTGAAATGTTGGTTGCTCGAAAATATCTCAATGCAGGAGTGGTAGGAACTCGAACCCAACTCTAATTTGCTTTAAATAAGGATGCCATCATCTTTCAAGCGGAAATCTGACATGAAAGAGTTAAATAACTTTACTCTCGGATAGTTAATCGATAGTTAAAGCACCAAATAGCTACTCGTACTAGGCCTAGTCCTAGCTTTGGCTTTAGCGATAAAGACTTAAAACAGGAAAGAAAACGAAACTGGGTAAACACCGCCTTAAAGTAAGAATAGCAGCTGATAAGATGCTTATGGCAAAGTCCTGCTTTTCAAATTATTGAAGATTGGAGATTGAAAAGTTCAGTTATATGTGGCTTGCCTCTCCAATGATTTATTTCGCTTTAAATTTATGAACAATTCTTTGAAAACGCTGATGCAATGCTTTTTTTTACAGATAATTTGGGATATTCTCAACATGCTATCCTACTACCAAGAACGTAATCCAATTAATGTGGTAAAAGGCTTCCGATCGGTGCAGGGAAAGCTTCAACTTAACTGGCTGAATCTTTTCCTTACAAATCGGACTTCTAATTTAGCTTTCAAGGGTAAGTTTCCCCAATCCAACTAAAGTCTCATTGATATTCAAGCGAATCAAACTCCCCAGTTGCTGTGTTGCCAAATTCCACTCTAACTCTTTCGGAAACTAAAACAAGACTTGATCTTCTGATCGATCGTTGCTCGCAATTCTTTACAACCTTCGGTCCTACTTACATGCCTAGCGAAAACGAAGTAAAACTCTTCGAACTACTCGTATTATTTGGCATCTCAACTAACACAAGGTGCAATAACTTCATTGCCTGGGGTTTGTTATCATCACGTCCGCGAGAACTTAGACAATTCATTATCGACACTCTATGGATATCGTGCCAGAATGAAGCTCTCCCAACGATAATTTGCGATGGCAAAATGATCAAGTCCTTACTGTGGCTATGTCTGCTTGAGCAAAAATCAAATCACGAGAAACCAATCGATAATCTTGAGCAGTTGTGTTTCCGCCTTGGCATACGAGACACGGACACAACCTGGAACTTGGAGCAGGAACTTGAACGAATCGAGATGAATCGAAACAACACAACAGTCAAGCACAAATCGATTCTGGGAAAAACAATTCACAAATTTGAATTCTTGGCTACAAGCTGCATCGAATCTTCAATGATTATAACCAGAGTTGTTACAGAGTTACAGGTTTGTTTGGTAACGGGTTAACATAAGTTGTGATCCAATTGTACTGATTGCTCATGATCTTTTAATTATAGAATTCTGAAAGAAAAATACTAATGAACCATATGAAGGAATACGATGAGAGCTACACTTTCCACAAATGGCTTAACATCATTCGAAGAATGACACATGAAGGAGCACCATGGTATTGCAGTGATCGATCGGAAACGTTAGTTTTTTTTTCTTTGCGGTGATTTGAATGAGAAAATTAATATTTAAATGTTTGTTTCTCTTCCATAGATCCTTTGAGTTGGATGACACCGAGGGACCGTCCAGGGTACACACACGTTTGCGACGCTGCCACTTGGACATTGATAGGCGGTTCATAATGGAGGACTACCGAAAAAATGGTTCACGGCGTGACGATTACACTCGTCCATTAGATTATCTCATTTCAAGCTACGACCAGCAGCTAAATATTTCATTGAATTCACAAATTCTATATAATTTCCCTGCCAAATACTTACCGGTAGATGCAGAAATTGATGGAGAGATAATTGTCACCGATCACAAACTCTATTTTACTGCTACGTATCGATGTAAATACTTTTATGTGAGCTGTGATGTGGCGAATATCACAGAGATTTGGTTGAAACGTTACCAACATCAGGAGAAAGCTTTTGAAATATTCCTAGACACCAACAAGTCATTGTTTTTCTCACTACAAAATCAAGATGATTGGAAAATAATGAAGGAAGTATTCCTAGATAAAATTGCCGTGTGTCCCGATCAGAGTAAAATTCTACTAATGACACAACAATGGCGTGAAGGTCTGCTTACAAATTGGGAGTACATAATGACTCTGAATCAAATTGCTGGCAGAACGTACAACGATCTAATGCAGTATCCAGTATTTCCATGGATTTTAGCCAATTATACATCGGATGTGCTCGATCTTACAGACAAGAAGAACTTTCGAAAGTTTGATAAACCTATTGCTGTACAGCATGAAGCAAATGAACAACATTATGTTAACAACTACACGGTAAGAGCTGAATTCTCTTTCTTTTGTAACAAAAGCCGACAGTTGTGTTTTTTTTGTTTGTTTACTTTGTTCGATTTAGTACATCAGTAACACAATGACTAATATGGGTACAATGCAACTGAAACCCTATCACTATAGTTCGCACTATTCAAACTCAGGAACTGTTTTGCATTTTCTTGTGCGTGTGCCTCCCTTTACTAGTTATTTTTTACGTTATCAAGGTAGGAAAAAAGTAGGAACGATTTTCTTAAATGATTATACAAATTCTGTTTTAGATAACAACTTTGATCTGCCTGATCGCACGTTCCATGCACTTAGTACAACATGGTGCCTGGCTAGCAAAGATTCACCGACAGATGTCAAAGAACTGATTCCTGAGTTTTTTTGCTTGCCGGAAATGTTTGAAAATTTCGAACGTTTCGACTTTGGATGCCGCCAATCGGGCGAACGAGTGGAAGATGTTCTCCTACCATCTTGGTGCTTACGTGATCCGAGATTATTTGTGTTAGTCCACAGACAGGCTTTGGAATCAGAAATAGTACGAAATAATATTCACCACTGGATCGATTTGATTTTTGGCCACAACCAGACCGGACAGAACGCTGTCGATGCTATTAATGTATTTCATCCAGCAGTAAGTAGGCATAATGGTTTTTATGGCAATTTTTATTTATACTCTCTGTTTAAAAATAGACCTACGCAGTATTTCTTAAGTCAGAGACTACTGATCCAATTGAACGTAAGGCCGTGGAGACAATGATAAAGACATACGGCCAAATGCCTAAGCAATTGTTTAAAACAGCTCACCAGCCTTCGAAGGCCCTCAATTACTGCTTGGGAGGAAGAGAAGTGATACCCACGGTCAAAGGGATGCGATGGGGAGTTTTCTTAGGATCGCCGCAGCTTTCCAAACCTTCACTGGGTAATATTAACAAATTACCTGGTGCCGATGTTTTG
This sequence comes from Volucella bombylans, assembly GCA_949129095.1. Taxonomy (NCBI): domain Eukaryota; kingdom Metazoa; phylum Arthropoda; class Insecta; order Diptera; family Syrphidae; genus Volucella; species Volucella bombylans. The sequence goes on from OX422142.1 coordinate 96,401,463, forward strand.
ATATCCTTCAATAGCACAAACGTGATTTATGGACTTCCAGCCAGTACTTGTGTTATGCAGGGTAAGTGCTTGTTTTCCTTTTTCATTTTGTTTACTGTTTCAACGAAATTTATACCAGGTCCTGAGTCTGATACGTTCAATGTAATATCGTGGGGCTCCGATGATCGAGTTGTTTGCATTCACCCACTTAGCGAAAATCAGGCCAAACCAAAGCCATTATTTTACAATAGCGCCTTTGACGATATTACTTGCTGTGGATCAGACCCGAATTCAAATCTTCTCTGGTGTGGTCACAAATCTGGAAGGATAAGCGTATATAAGTGCTCAAGTCTTGATCCTACGCGTGTATCTAAAGGTCGACAGAGTTATGTTAAAGGCATTAAATTGTCATACAATTCAGCTTTTCGTAAAATCAGTCCGAAGAGCCTGAAAGTAGATGATCAAGAACAAGCCTTAGACGTTCAAAGGAATGGTGCTCGTACAGAGTTAACCTGGTCTGGACCAACAGTTCTCATTCGACATACGGATGAAATTACATCGCTTTGCTTATCGGTGGAATTTAAAATAGCTGTATCTGCAGGAAAAGACGGCATCGCTGTGATATGGGATCTCAATGAGTAAAAATGCAATATACCTGTTTTCATCTGCATGTTCATTGTGCTATTTCTTTTTCAGCTTAAGTTATGTGCGCACGATAGATCGACCAGCAGAAATTCATCACTCTCCTATAAGTATCACGGCAATAAGCCCTACATTAGGTGACATAGTGACAGTTCATTCAATTCCAAAGAGTGAAAATGAATCGGCACCGGCATCCGTCCAAGCCGATGAGTGTTTCGAAGTTACCGAAGAGAATTTGGATGACTTTGTAAATGTTTCTATTAATCCAAATGGGAAATCAATTTTGAGACTGCATTCAGTGAACGCCCGATACATAAATCACATCGTGCATGAGGATCGTATCTTGGCTGTTTGTTACTCATACATTAAAGAAGGTGTTGGCGTCAATGTTATTGCTACTGCTGTCGAGGGTGGTATCGTGAGACTGTGGTCAAGTTGGAACTTAAGTTTTGTTACTGAGATTGTCACTGGTATTTCAAATATTAAAAGGTACAATAATCTATTTAATAAGTGTGAATTCAATGGCTGTACATATAAATTAAACAATTTCAGTATAACATATTCAACTCACCAACATTTGGTCGTGCTAACAAAGGATTCTTATATCCAAGTGTGGGAGGCAGAAGGCTTATATGGAAATCCACCGAAGTTTCCACAAATTGTTTTCAAATAGAATGGCTTTCTTAAAGTGCTTCAAGAGTGTTTATTTACTAAGTTTTTGCTAGTTGATCGTTTACAATTATTAGTTTTTTCTTCATTTTAGTGATTGTAGAACTTCCAAGAATGAATGAGCTTAACTTTTTTTTCAATGTGGTGTGCGCTTTATTTTTTGTTACGATAAGTCTTATTAAACACAATAATATATTTTATATAAGTATCTATTAGATTATAGTTGTCTTTTTTCTTTTTATTGTATACGAATGACTGGGAGTTAAATGAGTATCGGAGGCACGGAGCGAGGTTAAGTTGACAGTGCTACAACTATGACTATACTTCAATTGTGATATTTTACCTCCTCATGGTAGCCATTGGGAACTGATCCCGTTCATATGAACTTAATTTACCAAATATGTAAGCGCAAGTTTTGAGCAGGAAGAGAAACACTAACATTTTGTGTCAGAAACTTAGGTGGAGGGTGTACGATAAACGAATTAGCGTGACTGAACCAAAGGTTGGATCGCAGATTCCTTATTTGACTCTTATTGGGTTAACGGCTCATGTCGACAAAGCGAGTTCATATGTATATGCGCCATTTTCTCCAAGGAGTAGCAGAAATCCACTAGCCCTCCAGGTTAGGGGTAGTGCTTGGGATTAATTACCCGGCCACGAAAAACCCTCCTATTCCAAGACACCTAATGGACTCACACAGAGATGGATTTACTATTGACGGCACTGCAAATCGTAAAAACAGCGACCATATTCATCGACGATGCTGGCAAAAAAACTTTTCTATGGACTCATCGACTACCTACCTGCAAAGTCTGATAGCACAGTCAGTCATAGCCTATGCGAGTGGCGACACCAAGGATCTAGACTAATTGACTTTGCTGCCGGTTTTCTCAACTCAATGGCCGTTTTCGAAAACGTCATCTTCATCAAATTGCTTTTGCAAAATGTTCTTAAACGCAAGCTGCGAAAGTCATTTGTTCGAAAACAACATCATAAATCACACTACATTTGCAGCATGTTCGATAATGCAGTCATCTGCGCTGCAAAAAAGCAGCCAAAAATCTGCGCTGTGCATTAAAAAAATTGAAAAAAAAAAGAGTGAATCCGAATATTCAGGGGAATCTCAGTCTCGTGAACAGTAAACAGTAAATACAATCGGCAAATTTTTTCAATTTCTCAATAATTTTTGTTAAAGGTTCCATTTTGCTCTGTTCGAAAACGTCAAATGCTCTGCAAGAAAAAAATCATGTAGATGACACAGATACCAACGATACCAAATGACGTTTGCAGTTAGATGTTCGCAACCCTTAAGTATTGCAAATGACGATCAATTTGACGATCAAATGACGTTTTCGAAAATGGCCAATATTCACACAGGAACATGGCTATCATCTGATCATCAAACTTTCAACCAAATTGATTGTGTTACAATCAAGGCATAGGACTCCTCCAGGTTTATCGTTGTCTGAGCGTACACTAGTACATTCGGACCACTACCTTTTCGCAGGCAAAGTACATCTACTGATATATACAATCGAGAAATATTGTGTAATCTCATCATTCCGTTAGATTACCTCTTGCAACCTCTATTGAGTACTGAAAGATCAGGTTTCACTTAACTACTTCCATATGGCTCATGTGCGATAGGACGAGAAAAAGAAGAAGGAGAAATATCAGCTTCTCTAGAGCAAAAACAGAAAGCTTATGCAGAGGGGCCAGTCGAGGAAATAAACAGTTAGTACTCCAGGAACAACTTTCCGAAGTTTTACCAAAATTTAAAAAGAACAGGTCAAACAATGAACAGAAACCGTCCAATTGACCAAAAACAATATTATTACAGTTAGATATAGCAGGGATTCAGATCATAGGTAATCGAAGAGGTCTTGGACGACAGCACCCGACAACTTCTTTCCAATATTTGGTCGGGGAAACTTGTGCACCATGAATGAAACTTCGTTTGCCTAATTAACAAGAAAAGAGACAACCTAATCATAGCGTACGGGATTTTATCTCCCCTATTACCTTTTAACCTCCCATTAGTAGGGTTTAAGACCTTTTAATTGCTTATAGAAGACGCAAGATGTCCAGATTGAAGTCTTGTTTTAGCTTGTAAAACTCTTCAAATTGTGCGGAATGACGATGGGGAACGCTTCGTGGCCGGAAATAATCTCATCGAGACCCCTGCAAGCCAAGGCCAGAGGCATAATTTGCGTTTAGCTGTGGATGAGGGCAAACAAAATATGTATATTCTAAGAAAAAGGATGAGCACAACATCGACGAATAGTACTGAATGTGCTACCTTAACATGATACTTCATCGTAAATCACACGGAGAACTAAACTTGCCAGTCGCTGTTTCCAAGGCCTAGGAAAAAAAAAGGAATCTGGCTTTGTTAAAAAATTCTAATCAGACTCCACAGTGTACAAAAGAGAAAACCCAAATTTCCCCCTACAAGAGGATCACGATCCGAAACAACTTAATCCTATCGGTCAGGGCTTCAATGGGAAAAATGTTGTGGATTTGCCACCTTACTCTTCAGATTCCAAACAGATTTAAAATGTTTAGAGACTTGTCGGCTAAGGAGTAAGGAGTTTATTAAAGAGATTGGGCAACATTAGATACTTTGCTTATTAAAGAAATGTTAAAAGCTTTCGAAAATGCTACTCATGGGCAGAAGAATGGACGTTAGCAAAAGCGAAGTAAGATATCCTTGGTCGTTTTGAATCCAAAACTTTAGTTTGTGGCCGTGGCTCAGGTGGTAGTCCGGCGTAGGAACAATCTCTACACCAGTAGAACGAAAAAAAAAACTCATATCGTGAAATAGAAAGTTTACTAATATAAGTACATATAGTGATACTTGTTGAAGCTTCGATTGCGAATGAGAAGAGCTGCCTACAAAACGTCCAACAGTGCAATTTTAATTGTGATTAATGATTTTAGCAAAAAGGTAGAAAGTGACGACACGGCGGCTCTCAGACCTGAATTAGATGCACAGGTTATAAGGATAGAAATCACAATTGTTAATATTTTATTGATTTCCCCAAAATTAATAAAATAATTGTCCTAGCACATTGTTTGAACATCGGCTACATGTATTTCTGTATCTCGCAGTCCAACAATCCAGGGAATATCAGAGGTTAGGACGCTCTCATAAGTACGAGTATGTCGGTAAGAAGCAGACAAGTTACGGAATTTGACGGCTCAGCACACACTTGCAGTGTAATTGAAGGGACGTACAGTTTTAATTTCCCAGTACCGTGTAAAAAGAAAATACGTACAGCTTAACTGAATCGAATTCAGTTGCTGTCGAACAGCCGAGCGTGTTTTGGATATATTTGGGCCTTTCTGCACCAATCGGATAAACACATTGCAGATCATTATATGCTTCCGACAGCGTGAATTGAGAATAGAGAAACTTGCGCCGAAGGTGATTTCCCGGAAAAATTATCGCTTTTTATAAGGCACGAATAAAAGTGCCTTAGCTTTACAAGCCCTTTCATCCGACTTAACAGTCTCAGGGTAGATGTCCAGAGAGTTGAATGTTTTCTTTTCTAAAAAACGTCGTCTCGGTCGAGAGGTGCGACTGTTTCGAACGTGGATTCGATGCTTCTGTAGGGTGTAGACTTTCATAACTAGATGTCTAGCATTATCATTTTTTTGTCAAATTGATAATCATCACTATACCGCAAAAGAAGTGGCTGTTGGATGGTCACAGTCTAATGCACAAGGACAGCTCCATTGAAATATTAGCTATACAACGAAATCCGTCTTTCAAATGGACAGAAAAGAAGCCCCATAAATAAATGTAACGCAGAGCCGTTGAGGGAGTATCGAAAATTCAGCTGAAGAGAAATCTGAAGGGTGTTGCACCAATGTTCCACGAGGGGTGACGGAAATAATTTAATTAGAAGAAGTGCACAGTTACACACTTAGCCCAGCTACCTAGGGGTAGCATTTCCGGAAGAGAAGCGCTTACGTTGGCTCAGATTAACCCAGGCTTTGAATATGTCATAGCACCTTGTTTAAGGCACTCCTTAAAAACCATAATACGGAGTCTTGCAATAAAAAATTTTTTTTGAATAGTCCGCTATTTTGCTGACTGTCAAAAAAGGTGCTGCCGTTTTTTATGAGATTGGACCCGGAGCCAATATCTGTGCTGTTATCGATGAAATTGACCCCTAAAAATGTGCAAAAAATGTGCAAAAAATGTGCAAAAAGAGCCTGTCTGGAGATAATTTGATTGATGAAAATCCTTCAGCGAATATCCTCTTTCCTATGTGTAAACCAGCTCTTTTTCATTTTGATTTTAAAGGAATTCTTTTGCCTTCTCGTGTGAATATCCGTAAAAGAGAAGTGAAATATTGGAATTCAAAGTGCGCTACATTATTCAAATATAATTCGAAACTGTTTATACTCGTTAATTGTTTGATTTCAGAAAAATAGTCAATTAGATGCAATAAACCGACATTGAAAACCTACTGTTTCGACCACAAAACCGCAATATTTTCCTTCAATTCTCTACAATTATGCGTACATGTATCCTCGTGGATACTGTACTCGTATTTCCCATAAAAACCACTTCCGAAATCAGTTCATATTTCAGTTGCAAAACATCTCTCCAACATGGAACAACTTCAAAGAAAACTTAATCTAAGTGCTTTTATAAGACTTCCGTTTTCTCTATTTACAATTACTGGTATAAGATTATTCAAGTATCATTCGTATGAAAATCAGCCACTAAATGAAAAGATTGCCTTCACCTTTGTAGTATTCGATATAGTACCTCAAACTATCTTAATCGTCTTAACGCCGTTCTTGTATGAATTCTCAAGTCCAATTGAAATGACAGCTTTCATTTGCTACACATGCTATATGGCGAATTCGTTTTTTAAAGTCGTAGCAGTTTGGAATGGACGATTAGTGCTGCACGACATAATTAAGGGAATGGACAAAATGTTCCCAAAAACGGAAGAAGAAGCCATTGCGTATTGTCTGGAGGAGAATTACAAAAACATCACGTTCTTAATGAAAGCCATTATGATATTTAATTTGACAAGCACGAATATGTTCAATTTACTTCCGACCGTTCAGTCTCTATTTGAGTATATCACTAACGGTAATTTTGTGAGAAGGTTTCCATTCATTGTTTATTATCCTTTGGATACAACTGAATTTACGGTCATTTACGTTATTTTGTACGTCGCTCAAGGTTTGGGCGCTTGCATCGTTTCGATTTTCTTTTTGGGCGGAGATTTATTTCTAGTCATGGCAGTTCATCATGTGTGCATGCATTTTAAATTTTTGACAAATAAAATCGGAAACTTTGAACCCACCGGAACGAATAAAGATGTTGAAGAGCTGAATTCGTTCATCGAATATCATTGTAAGATTATGAGGTATGTATCAATATAATGATAATCTATTATTTATTTATTTATTACCAGAAGCTAACAGATATTTATAAAAATTAGATGTTAGCTATTGAGCCGGAACAACGAGGCCTTAGCCTATATCAAGCACGTAGCCAGCTAGAAGAGCTCAAGACCACCCCCTCCCCCACGAAATAATTTAAAAGAAAATATTTGTATTAAGCTCAGGTTATTAATTATATCCTTAAATACATTTCGTTTATTTTTACGGCAATATTATCCAAACGCCAGATATGTTCACTGTGCAAGTCATCGCTTGAACCTGGCTCTGTCTAATGCCTCGATTCGCATTTGCCTTGGTGTAGTAAGCGACATAGCCAGAAGGCAGAAAAAAAAGACTTTTGCGCCTCTGTGACACAAGGTTTATTGAAAGGCATGACAGCATTATCTCATTTGTAGAGCTCTTCAAATGTATTGCGATTAGTCTTGAACAAATATCCACCAAGACGTGGGCGATGTTTTCAAAAGCATCAACTCTCTTGGCAGCAATTCAAAGAAGAGATTTCCTGGTAAGCCTCATTGTATGCGAAAAACTTTTTAGTTTAGCGCTACTCTTATCAATTTTCCTACAAAATGAATCTTTGAATTTCGTGTCTGCAATAAATCACACGAAACAAGTCTTAAAATCCCTTAAAAACCACCAAAAGAAAAAATGCCGGAGATTTTTTCAGAGACGCTTTTCAATCCGCATCACAATACGCCGACCATTTATTTGAAGTTGACATGTTAGGTTAGCTGTTAGCTCATAGGATTTCTTTGAAACAAACAACACGCTCCAATCCAGGAACATCATGTCCTGAAGATTATTTTAAAGTTTCTATACTTATTGCCTGTCTAGATTCTCTAATACAAAATCTTACTGACAGATTTATGGTCAACGAGGATGTTCTACCATCGTTTCAAGCTCTGCTTCCAGGTTTCGCTGCCGTTAATGGAGAAAATGAAGTGGAAAAGCTAACTTTTTACTTCGATAACGCTATATCATTGCCAGCTGTTAAAGCGGAGTACATACTGTGGTGCGAAAATATTTCATATATTGATCCCTCTCCCGATGCTAGATATACAAGGTGTCCCAAAAATCAACGTCAAGCCAGATGTCGGTTATCACAAAATTATAAAAAAAAAATCTAAGTCTTGTACTTTTAAAATTATTGGTACTCAAAAAAAAATCGAGAAGTCTAACACCCTGTGGCAATCTTTCAAGTGCTGTGACCGCAAATCTTTACTTTTCTTCGATTTTTTTTTGTCACGTAACCCTGAGTAACTCTTCTGTAAATTACGGTCCAAAATTGAAACACAACTATATCGGCTTTAAAATAAAATATTCCTTTTATGTCCGTCCATGTATCTGAAAATCAATAATCACCAAACTTGAACTGACTGTACTGCCAAAAAAATGTACTATGCCATTTTGGGAAGTAACTTTAAAAGATGGCGTATTTAGTCTGGATTCCAAAATGGTATGACACTTGCTAGACTAACGCTTAATTGAGGACAGAAAAAAATATTTTGTTAAGGAAACCCGATTCATAGTTAATTCTTTTTAATAAGTTAAAATGAGTACCAAGTGTGAGCGAGACAGACAGTGACGCTGTGATTGAGACGGATAAACACGCCATTTTGACTAGTGTGAGTGAAACAGATAGAGATTCATTTTTCTGATTTTAATTTATTTATTCATTTTCATTTGCAATCGCTTTAATACATGAGATTATTGGTCTGCCTTATCCGTTGCGACGTTTACGTTGAAGTCATTTCCCAGTACTATCGGCATTTTCTTGTAGTTCAGCAGATCCAACAGGCGTGTATGGTAAAAGAACAAAGTGTAGAAACTTTATAATTTCGGCAACTCGTTCATTAGATGAAATATATACGACCCCAACCAGGATCTTCTGGCCGTTGGACATTACGCATTTACGTGTGGCCGTGGTGTAGTGGTACTAGCAATCACTTCTCACAGTCGTTCACTGACTTTTGTAGAGTGCGGATGTGTTTCGTCTTTTCTCGTTCGACAAGTGAAAATATATTAATTCGTTATTTAGAAACACATTGTGTGGGGACCCGGTTAGCCCAGTGGTAGTAGAATCGGAGTCACAATCGGGTGGTCCGGGGTTCGATTCACAGCCCAAGACATTTTCTTTTTTTACTTTTTATTTTCCACATAAATAAACAAGTGATAGTGCAAAAAGAAAAGAATCACGTGATGAGTGACAGGGAGCGTACCGCTCTCCCATTAGCTAGTGGCAGCACGAAAACATTCGATCAGGATGCCATATCAAGCCACCTACCAATTATGGTAGCCGAAGGAAGTGCCAAACGTAGGAGGAAGCTAAAGCCAACCCCCAATTTGGTGAATTGCCCCTCTCGACGGCGCATTCAACGTCAACAACGGCAGCAGTAAGTCCAATGGGTCAGGAGTCGGACAGTGTCGAATACCCATATATATCTGATGGTGGCGAAGGTCATTACATGGGAGGCGACAACAGCTTAGCATCTCTAGCTGCATCATAAACTGTAACACAGTGGAGCGCTACCAAAAAATTAAAAACCTGTTAAGGGATTCGACGACGGAATTCTTCTCCTTCACGCCGAAATGTGAAAAGCTGCAGGCAATGCTGCTGAGGGGATTAGAACCGTCGACTGATCCGGAGGAGCTCCTTGCACTGCTGAAAGAGAAGTGCGGAGAGCTCAAATTCGTAGGGGTTAAGCCATTCGTCACGACTAGAGCCAAAAGAGAGAGGCGGCAACTGCCGATTTTCCTGGTCTAGCTAAGTCCCAACAGCAACAGGATGGTCTAAGGAGTATTAAAGTCCTAGACTACCAGGTTGTACACTGGGAAAAATAAAAGAGGAGGGAAAACATTTTACAATGTGTTCGCTGCAAAAGGTTCGGGCACGCCGCGTCGAATTGCGAAATGCAGCCTCGATGCGTGAAGTGCGGAAAGAACCACAAGTCCGAGGAATGCGTTCTAGGCAAGGACGGAGCGTCGGAAAAAAGCCAACTTTCTTGTGCATTATGTAGGAACACGGGACACACCGCAAATTATCGGGTTTGTCCCAAATTCCAATACATCAGAAGAGTAAATCTGGCTCGGAAACAGAAAGTGGAAATTCCAAATGGCGGCAGGTAGGGGAAATACGGTACAACAACCATAGGTAGCTTCTCAGGCCCCAGCGCCTAGAGCACCGGAACCTGTACCTGACATGCTGGCTATCTTGCTCTCTATTTAGAGGCAGATGGCTCAGCTTCAGCGTCAAATACAGGAAAAGGCTAAGCGGGTAGATCAAATATACGCGCTGCTGCTGGGCCTAACGCACCTCCAGTCCTAATGGGTACCTAGATGGCGGAGCAAACCCTGAAGGTCCTTGCAGTGAATGTTAATTCACTGATTAGGTTCGAACGAAGAGCCACACTGTTTAAGTTGCTTAGAGACCAAACCCCTGATGTGCTGTTGGTTAGCGAAACTAAGCTTACCAAAAGACACAAAATGAGGCACAGAAGATATAAAATAATACGGAGAAACCGACCCAACTCCATTAAGGGAGGAGACGTTGCGATCTTTGTAAGAAAAGGACTGCATTTCAAAAGAGTATACAGTCGTGTAGTACGAAGGTTCCAGGTACTAGAAGCATGCATCGTGTATATACCTCTCCGTAGTGGAAAGCGGTTATACATGGTGTCTGTGCATGCACCTAAGGCTACTCAATCCTACTCAATCCGCCTTATTCAACTCAGAGCTCGAGACACTTTTTCGATTCTTAAGACTGGAATTGGAGGCGAGTTACTTTATTATCGGCAGAGATTTCAACGCCAAACATAGAGATTGGGGAAATAATACACCAAATACTAGAGCGAACCTACTATTAAATTGGTGGGGTCAGCACAGTATAATATATCGACTCGGCCTTAAGGCGACGGATAGTCCGTCGTTTCCTAGACACGGGTCCTATTTGGATCTCCTGTTGTTCGACACACGAATATACCTGACATGCACAAACCAACAAACCATAAACTGTCTACGCACTTTTGTGTATGACAGTGACCATTGCGGTTTCAGCACCGAAATAACTGTTCATAACGAAATTGCGGAATTGGATGAGTTTGTTCAAAGGCATTCCTACGTGTCCTGCGTTGGACACCCTTCACCAGACTCCTCGAATTCGCTCTACCCACCGTCCAACAGAAATCTGTCAAACGAGGAGATTGACAGGTATCTAAAACTAATGGATGGGACAATTAAACGAACAATGGACAAAACGATGTATCAACATACACGCACTGCACCGACATAAAAGTAGACTGCTGTCAAGGCTAATAACCTTGTACAGACAGTTTACTGACAGACATAACCCGGAGATTAGGACGCTAAAGTCGTCGATCAAAAACCTCCAAGTACTAATAAAAGAAAATTACAGAGCATCTGTAAGTTTGTATTGGAACAACAAAATTCGAGCTGTAAACACCAACAACCCCAAATAAAATAAATAAAATATTTCGGAGAAAAGATTAAAACGACCTTTCGTGTCTTAAAATCGCCCGAACGACGGACAACGAGAATATACTTATAGCAGCAGGCATAGATCCAAATGAGGCTGTTGGTGATGACAACTTCTTTGTGATCGAGGATCCACAGGAGAAAGTTGAGGCTATAGGAGCGACTTTCCAGGAAGTATATAAGGCGAATGACATCATTGGCCTGAACCACGACCTGGAAAATCGAGTCCTTGTGCACAATTTCTACCTTCGAAATGAAATAGTGAATTGGCGATTCGAGAGGTCGGGTTTCATCCAGTTCAGTGACGAGAATATGGCAAATAATGTCATCACCAATGAAATGGTACTACCACCGTTCATTTCGAAGGCAGAACTCCAAACGATCATCGAATCGCTTAGAAGTAAGAAATCAGTGGGAACCGATGAAGTACCGAACACTGTGCTTCGACATCTCCCACTAGAAGCGGTGGACATTTATACCACCCTTTTTAATAATGCAATGAATAATACACATTATCCAGCGCATTGGTAAACAGCGGTGGTACATCCCATCCCCAAAAGGGATGGGGCCTCTAGGGATAACAGAAAGAATTGGCGAAAGTTCTCGATCGTGGGGTAGCACGGGAAGCCACTTGCTTGTCGAAATGTAGTCAGATACCTTGGGATCTGGCTAGATCAATTTCTGTATTTTAACAAACATATAGAGGTTGCTCTGGCTAGAGCCAAAGGTGCTTTTGCCCTTACAAAGAGACGGTTTTATAACAGCCAACTCGATGCGAGGGTAAAGGTTATCTGCTACATGGCCCTTATCAGGCCTATGCTTGTGTTTGGATGTCCCGTGTGGTTCAACGTGAGAGCAAGTTTATTGGAAAAGATTCGAGAGTTTGAGAGGGCTTGTCTTAGGACTTGTCTTCGCTTATACAGAACACCAGAGTCTGAGTACATAAAATTCTATCCTAATGAGGTCTTGTAAAATTGGGCGAACCTAATAAGAGTGGACAATTTCGTCATTAAGTTGACTCGAAGTCACATCGCAAGAGCAATGACCTCATCGAACAACCTGATCTCCGGGGCTTACTACCCTAATTATATGTATCATTAGAGAGTTCGCTTAGACGGCTTTGTTCCTCCAGAAGCGTTCCTCTACCTAGATATCCAGGACAGATTGGCGGTGCCTCTAATCTTCCACGTTGCTCGAACAGCTGCGGACAGGCGATTCAACTAGGACAGAGACTACGCACAGGGCAATGCGGAGCGTCTACGGTTCAGTAGGGCGGTAGGGAGTCGCTGCATGAGGGATGTTTCTCGGCAGCACCAACAATTTTGGTGGCTTATGGGAGGAGAGGAAGGTTCTTCGTCGAATTCCTCTAGTACAATATAGCTTCACACGGAAGCAAAGTTGGTTAACCTAATTTTTTAGTCATGGCCGGCTTACATAGATTTAGGTAGGATTGTTATAAGGTAAAAAAAACAAAATTATAGAAAACAAAAATTATATAAGAACTAAGATGGGTAACAACTTCTGGAAGGGGTAACGCATCTAGAACAAAAAAAAAATAAAAAATTGTATGATATATACAATAAACTAGATTAAGTAGGTTAAGATTTATTTATATGTAGATAGTTTGTAAGTTTTATTTTTTAAGTTTTTATAAAAAAAAGTCCATATACTAAGTTCTTTCACTAAATAAAATTGTTTTCTTAGTTTTAGTTTAAATAGATATAGAAAAAAATGTAATCGAACGAAACGTCGAAAGACATTGACTAAGTATTATGTTTAATTTAGAGTGCCCGCATGGGGCCAGTAAGTTAGAATAAGATAATTTTAAGTAAATTAAGCTAATTTTTAAGCGTTTTTTTTGTATATCGTATAAATGTAATGAATTCAAGACAATAAAAATGCATTTAAAATGAAATGAAAAGAGCAATCGCTTCTCACTCGGAGGGTCAGGTTCGAATCCTACCCATCACAAGTTTTTCAAGTTTTCCATTTGTGTAATTGGAACTCAGTCAGAAAAATTCTGCGTGTGAAGGCATAACACTGACACGTAGATTTGACTGTAGTAGAATTTCAAGCACAAAATACAAGTGTGAATTATAACCTTCGAATCACTCTGAGTGAAGAAAAAACTCTCCGTCCTATTCGGATTTCCCACCCCTGGAGAGCTAATATCGAAACCAAATATACCTGAGTTTCAAACCACTACAAAAAACAATTTTCCTTTCCGCCCGCGCCATTGCAACAGCAAAAGGGTATCTAACCCCGTAGGCGCGCGTAAATTATAAAAAAAAATCAGCTGCACAAATATCACCGACTGCTTTTGTCATTATTGAGCAGCTTGACGTTTGACGATACGTAATATCCATATGTGGTGTATTGATATGCGCTGTGTTTTGCTTTTGGTACCTATATTGCCACACCGCCAGCCCGTTGACCATCCCTGTCAATCTGTACGCAACAATCAATATTTGGAACAGATATATGCTCATCATTACGAAGCCAAGTTTCGCTGAGCAATAAGAAGGTACACTCTTGTGTTACCGTATCCGTGAGCTCGTTGCTGTGTGTCCTCAGACTCTGGCAATTAAATACGAGAAAGGAGGCTGAGGTGTGTGGGACACGCAGTAGTTATACAATTGTGTATTGACGCGTACGTAAAGCGCCCTGTAAACGCTAAAACATGATACTAGTAAACATGGTACCACTAAAACCCGCAGACGTTGAGACCAATTCACTCCAACATAATTGAACACATCTCTTTATTTGTCAAAACCTATTTGCAAGCCTTGCAAATTCATTTTGGAGTGCAAGTAAGCTGTGTGCTGTTCTTCGTCCATGATGAAATGTTAGATTATTATTCGGTGTGACAACGAAAAATCCTTCAAGACTTGTAACTCTCGAGAGAGCGACGTAGACGGGTTTTTGGTCATGTGACTTTTCAGATAAATAGACTATCTGGTCAAAAGAGCCTCCTTGTGACATGTGAATCGTCATGCAACTGGCAGGTATCAGATGAAAATGATTTAGCTTAGCACTGATGGTTCGATTTGTATTTAAGTAAATCGTATAATTCCTGCGTACGATAGGAACTAAATCTTTCTCTATATTATATCGTTGAATGTATCCAGCAGATAGTCTCTTCACTTTTCGCCCAATTTTACAAGTTCCAGGAAATCTTAACCATAGACGCTTTACTGTACCGTTCTCTAAAATGATAATATCGTCAGGGCTGACCTTGTCGACATTATTTTCAATTTTAATATTGTTTTTATATTCGATAAATTCCAAAAATCTCATGGCATCCGTTGCTAAACCATTTGAAACGTCTATATTAGTCGTTATCATATACGGTCGGCCCTTAACGAGCGTAAGTTCATAAGGCAGTCCACCGGTGTCTAAAACCACCTTCTTGTGCAGCTGCTGTCCAACATGTGCTAATTGCTCAGCGCTCATGTAGTCGGTAAAAACGTATGTAGCTACTGATAATACTTTGTCTGCAGTAGAGTTGAGAATCTCCTTGTTGTGGATATTGATGTCGTGATTCTTGAACAACAGCCGGACGCCATTGGGACATTGTTCATCGGCTATATTTTTACTGGAGAAACGAGACTCAATTAAAGCTAGCTTTTACCCATCCAACATTTGACCACAGATAATAAATCTATAATAATAATATAATCTATATTTGACCATTCCCAATCTTTGTCAACAAACGTGAGAAATCGGCGTTCGTCTGGCGCATGACTTCGGTGAGTTCGTAGAAACTTAAGGTTCGCTATAGTGTCGGCACTGCCATACTATATTTTGTAAATGGGAGTTGCACTGACAGCTGTTAATTGTCGTAAATCGCCGATGAAGAAAACGTCTTTTAAACCGTAACAAGAATCAATAGCCGCAATCTGTCTTAATCGTGAATCAATTTTTTCATTTAAATCCGCTGACACATACTTGAATAAGCTGCGTTACTGTTGAGCGACTTCAAATGACAGTGGCATTGCTCGTCCGATAGTGATTTTGAAAGCAGTATGAATCGTTGTCCCGTCAATAGTTACGGCAGCTTTCCCTGTTGATGCACAGGTCAGGTATGCATTACAATAGCCATCAGTGTGAGAGAAGCGGTTGTAAATTTCTCGGAGTAAATTGATAACGAATGTTTTTCTGCAACCAGCAGGGCCAGTCATAAAAATTTACAATGGTTCTTCAGTTTCGTTGTTCACGAGATGCAAAATAACATGCAACAGAAGTCCTTTCTGACGGTAATTAGCTGAGCGTAAACCTTTAAAATTACCTTTATGATGAGCAAAATCCCGTATTTTTATACAATTATAACCTTTTTCTGCCAGTTTTATTTATACATTTTGACATATTACGTGAACCACAAAACTGTAGATAAAATGTAATTGAACTGAAAACAAAATCACCGTTTGTAGACTTCTCACTCCGAAGCTATGGTGACGTCTCAGTCCTTATAAGTGCTAATACACCTGTGTGTCCGGTGCTCAGTCTGTAGTGCTAGCGTACGAAACTTGTATGTGGAGAGAGTGAAATACGTTTCTGTGTATTTGTGCATTGTCGGCGAGCGGCGAGCGCTTACAAAATAGGTAAAATTAAATTTTTAAATTACATTGATTAAAACAACAACGCTATGTGCATACATAGAATATTTTGACTTCGCTCAGTCAAATGTGTCCCTAGCTGAGTTGAGCGGGATTTAAAAGTTGGCTTGGAATAGACGATTCACAAGTGGTGGCTACCCTTCAGTTAGATGAACTGAAGAGAAGAAAAAACCGATAACTCCTTCAGTTAAATAAACTGAAGCAAGTAAAATAAAAATAATTAAATAAAACTCGTGACCTTTGGTTTTTAACTTAACACTTTATTTGTTGACTGTTGGCTGAAGAGTGGTTTAACATATGCATTTCTTCTTCCCACGAAGCTGCTGATGGCTTATATACCACTCAGTTGTTTCTTCTAAGGTCAATCACCCTGGGTTATTTACCTTAGTGTAATATGTGAACATATTTTAGGAGTAGGTGTTAGAGTGTATTGTGTTGCAGTGCATCTCACTCACATGCAATTCGGCCATCCTGGAATTTCGTTGCCTTTGGTCAGAGATTATTACCATATTCTTCAAGTGACGTTGAAATTCGTCAAAGCGAGATCGATATGTTCTTTGTAGCTCAGCATATTGACAGTTTGATAGTTGTGAGTTTTGTCCCGACACAAATCGTTTTGTGGTGCGGTTAAGTTTGTATTCGATTCGTTGGTTTGTGTTAATTTTTGTTATTTGTGTTGTGTGCATTAAAGCCAATTATTCGCGATGTTTTCAATTTTTATTTCATGCGATTAATTACTCGTAGCTTCCTGCAAACACACAATCTCCCATTCTTCCAGCGCGCCGTAGATTTTGTTGGGAAGCAACAAATGTATGCAGGGAATGTTGAGATTTGCAATGCTATTGCTATTACTCTGGGTCTGTGTGAATACACTAATACTAAGTTTGATTACGCGTGACGGCAAGAAACTCGTGAAGTACATACCGACAGCTAAGATGTTTAGGGTAACGGCTTTAGTCGTCGGCCACTTAACCTTTTTTTTTCACTTTGCTCTTCTCCAGTTACTAAAGTATTTGATGAAAAACTTTTAAAAAAAATTTTATTGACTATCGAAACAAATATTAATAGATAAAAAAGAGAATTTTTAACTAAACCCTAAACTGTTTTCTATAAACGACCAAATTAATGAAAAAAAGTCATATTGCGCTACTGTTCGGCCGCCAAATTTTAGTGGTCGGCCAGGTCCAATCAATCAATGAAAAGAACATATTCAATGATCATTTTAGAGTTTATTTGAAAGCAAAACATTTAGTAAACAATATTTTATTATTTTTAATAGAATAGAATAAAAAACAAATCATAAAAAACACTAAGTTGGCACCAGTTTGTTAAAACACTAAGTTGGTATAAAATCATACTATACCTACTTACTCGTATTTTTCTTTTTGCAAATTTAGTAATAAGTTAAATAATTGCTATTAATCTAAAAAAAATATATATTGCATAGCTTAAGAGATTAACAATGTTTAAAAACAAAATAACAAAAAAAATACATAGGTAGTTAAATAAAAAATGAACTTCAAAAATGTCTGCATAGAGCGTATATTTATAGCTAAATTTTAAATAAAAATAGTTTTTTCAAGGAAGTACATTTGAGGTGGAACCACACCACGAAGAACAAGAGTCACAACCTATATTTTTCAGATTATCATCCTCAACATAACTTATAAGTTCTTGAAAATAATTCTTGCAGATTTGTTTACCCTCCGAGGTTGTTGTTGTTTGGGTATAATTCTTCTTTTCGACTTCCCTCTAGGTTGTTACTGTTTAAGAAGCTTCTCGACCAGACGTTCTTCCTTCCTTCTGCTTGCTGAGCTTCCTGTTCCAGTTGTTTTTTCCGCTCTTTGTTCAAAAAAATGTCCCTCGAACCTTGTGAGAATATAGCACTTGGAGATTTTGTAGAGTATTTGGATTTCCTATTGCTTTCAAAGCCAATTCGTTTAGGGTAAAATAGGTGGATCGCTATTGCATGTGATACATCTGACCGTGAGCTTGGTGATGAAGTTACAATGACATCTGAAGTTTAACAGGACGGTATTTTGTTTATTTCTAAATTTTCTTTTCGATATACCTATTAGACAAACACATATCAGACTGAATACTACTACAAACGTTGATTGCAGTCGTCTTTACACATCTAGTCTAATCCACAGCATTCGGATATAATAGGTATATGCCACACTTAGGAATCCACATCAATATATAGGGTGTTCCAATATGGTCTTCACAATTTTTTTTTAAATAAAACGCAAACCATTTGAGATATATATTTCAAAAACTTTATTATCGGCTTGAAGTACAATTAAAACATTTATGAATTTAACTCGACTTCGTTCATATGCCCACCGCGGGCGACCGCAGTGGTCGATTCGTTGGAGCCAATTTTCCAGTTTTCAACGACTCGGCCACACATTTCGGCCGAAACGGCCGATCTTTCAAAGTCGTCGGCGTGTTGGCATAAACGTTAAATCGCACGAACGAGGCGGCTAATCGACTGGCCCATTTCTTGAAATAACACACTCACCATACTTACTCTTCAATAAATCGATTGTAGCGTGTGCTGTGTGGGTTGTGGCATCATCCTGTTGAAACCACATGTCGTCCAAGTCCATATCTTCCAATTTGGGCCAAAAATAATCGGTGATCATGACGCGATAACGCTGACATTCACAGTAACGAGACGATCGTTATCGTCGACGAAAAAATATGGTTCAATAACGCCGCCGGCATGCAAACCGCACCAAACAGTTATTTTTTGTGGATGAAGTGGTGATTCATGAAGCACATGTGGATTTTCACCCGACCAATAACGCATTTGTTGTGTTAAGTGCAAAAATTTGAGTCTACATATTCGTTGTGTGAAGTTGCCGTGTCAGTGAGACAACGGGTTGGTCGAAGTGTCGAAAATATCGCTGCCGTTCAGGCGTCCGTAGCAAACGATCCAAATCAGTCAATTCCACGGCGTTCTCAAGAATTGGACATCGCTCAGACTCAGATGAATTTCATCGCAAAATCATCTTCAGTGACCAAGATCGTTTTTGGCTCAATGGAAGATATGAATTGGAAGATATGGACTTGGACGACATGTGGTCCAAGCCACACAGCACACGCTACAATCGATTTATTGAAGATTAAATATGGTGAGCGTGTCCAGTCGATTGGCCGCCTCGTTCGTGCGATTTTACGCCGCTTGACTATTTTCTGTGGGGCTACGTTAAGTCATTGGTTTATGCCAACACGCCAATGACGTTGGAAGAGCTCTGAGCCAACATTGAACGCGAAATAGCGGCCGTTTTCGGCTGAAATGTGTGGCCGAGTCGTTGAAAATTGAGTCCAACGAATCGACCGCTGCAAACGTTCCCGCGGTGGCCATATGAACGAAGTCGAGTTCCATTCATAAATATTTTGATTAGCGAAGGTAGTTCAAGCGTATACACAACCATATTCGTTCAGTGGAAGGATAAAACTAATTATCTGTCAAATCAGACATGAGCTAAGTGTTACCATTCGTGAAATAAGTACTAGTTGAAAAAAAAAACGTTAGATGGCGGACCCTTTACTTCAAGCCGATAATAAAGTTTTTGAAATATCTCAAATGGTTTGCGTTTTATTTAAAAAAAGAGTTGTCAAGTCCTTATTGGAAACCCCTATATAAGACGTTAACTCTTTTATAGTTGATATCATTTTCAGTGGAAATATTGCATTTTAGAGAATTCTAAATTCTGTTCTTTTCTCTTTTTAGCTGCTCAAGTTCGTGATTCCACCAGGGTTGCTGAGAAAGTAGTTTGAGGAATAGATTGGTTAGCGCTTTGGAGAATGATTTTTTGTATTGTATTGATTTGTATTTTTGTATGTTTGCAGCTTCTTTGTTAATATTGGCAGTGAAAGGGTGAACAGAGCTACGTTTATCTAGAACTCGTTGATAAAAAATCCAATTGGCTTTGTCAATTTTGAATTAAGGTCTTCTTTTCTCGGAAGGAGGGGGAGAATGGAACATAGAAATTATAATAGGGAAGTGATCACTTCCACAGAGGTCATCACAAACAGTCCATTAGGTATCAACAGTTAGAATTGGGGAACAGAAAGAAAGGTCAATATGGGTTAAGGTTGGGTGGGTGCTAAAATGTGTGGGAGATTCATCAAGGATGGCGGGGTCAGTAGCGTTGGAGATTAATGTTTATTTAGGACGAATGTGTATGTTCAGAGAGAAGGTACTTATTTCGCATACGTTTTGTTTAATGACTTGAAGAAGATTGCGGTGGATTGATTGGGGTATACTCGTAGTATAAGTTTTCTTGAATTAGTTTTTGTGTTAAATTTGTGATTGGTGATTTGGGAGAATTGGTTTCCTGTACAGTTAATTTTTGTTGGTTATCTGTAGTATTTTTGGAAGTTGAAGTGGAATGGGACGGGGATTTTCAGAGGCTTTTAATGTTGTTGCAAAAGTGTTAGGAAGCATAGGGGTTGGGTTTCAAATATTTTCTTAGCTTTGTGTATGGCTTTTATTTTTAAAATTTCTTTTTGCTATCTCAAGACTTGCATTGTCTCGAAGAAGCTGTGCTGGTGCAGGTCGCAGGGTTGTGAGGAGGAAGGTTGCAGCTAACACATCGAGAATGATTGTTGCATCTTTTTTCGGTGTGTCTTTAGGACAGTTTTTGCAACGCATGGGGTTCGGGA
This sequence comes from Volucella bombylans, assembly GCA_949129095.1. NCBI lineage: Eukaryota > Metazoa > Arthropoda > Insecta > Diptera > Syrphidae > Volucella > Volucella bombylans. The sequence goes on from OX422142.1 coordinate 96,421,970, forward strand.
ACTATTTCCTCACTCTGACGTTATACCTGCCAATATTTACCGTTGGTGGTAGACTAAAACGGTTAAAAGTAAGCAGTATGACTCCACTGAAACGCTGGTTTCCTTCCTGGTTTCTAGTGAATTTGAACACTTCAGAGACGCCCTGAGTGTTCATTTCCCTGATATTTTCCTCTTCCGGAACCTGGATCAAGCAAGGTGCATAGACAATACCTTTGGAGCAGTTTAATGTGTTGTGAAGACTGACGTTAATGGGGCAGATATTTGACAGCATTTGTTTTTGATTTAAATAAGTCAGCAACCTTTTGATTACGGCAAAGTATAAGGAGACTTCCGTCTCGAAGTTGGGAGATTGATTCATAACTCGTACTGATGCTGTCGATTCCTTTTTTTAGGAGAAATACACTCATATGAAGTGAGTGGCTTCTTCTCATCACTCGCACTTAGAGTAATGAACTTCGGATCGGCTGAATTAGATGTGGTAGGTTGAGGCTTGAAAACTTCCATAGGAGCATTATTTTGTTTTTGTTTTCTCTTAGAAAATGGTTCAGATAGCGACTCGATATCGACGCTTTTGAACCGGTTTCCTGGAGGCACATGACCCCAGAGAGAAATTATAAAGTTTTAGTATGTAATTTTACGAGAAAAGAAAGTAAAAAAAGAATGGTAGATGAATGTGACAAAGCGGTAACGGAACTTTTTGTAACTCGCGCGCTTTATAGAGACTTGCAGCAAAAAACGTCTAGTCGATACCGGGGTCAGACGATGACTGATAATGAAAATCTAATAACGTATATGTAAAGAGTGTTTTATTAAGAGCTATAGAACTTTTTTGTGCACGATAAGAACATAAATTGAGTTTGAATCTTAAAACATTCTTTATTATGTTGTTTTTGACGAAGCTGTCATCCTGTCGGTATAAGTTTGGTGCCATCGTTTGAGCATTTGGGCTCTATATCACCAACAATAAGCAGAATATAAATTTCTACGGCTTGAATATTTTGCGGTATATCAGAATGCACTAAAGGTTTTATGGAGAGTACGATAACTTTGGCGTCAAGAATTGATAACGGTATTTTGTAGAGGGGTAAAAACTAGCATTTTTTACTATGGGAGGGGGGTCTATCTCGCCCCGTTTAGAAGTTTGGGGGCAATTTTAGAAAAAATGACTTAAAATGGGAAAGAAATTATTATTTAAAAGCCTAAAATTTGGTCTTTAATATAAAATTTACATCAAATTATTCGTGTGAATAGTTTTTGAATAATTCGCATTCAAACTTAAATTTTTGGTAAAAAATTAAAAAAAAAAAATTTAATCCATATTACTCAAAATTGTGAGATGATGTGCCCAATTGGTTTTTTGTATTAATGCGCATATCAATTCTGAATCGAACACAAAAAACCGCATGGCTTTATATCTTCTAGTTTTTGAAAAAAATTTAAAATTACTAAAACTATTTTTTATAAGACGTTTTTTTTTTTTGGTATTTATGGTGATCTCACTTTGAGGATTAATATTGATGATAGGGTCATCTTTGTAAATAAAGTACAGCAAATCATTTAGCATGGCCCAGAATGCACCACGAGGAGGTAGATTTGCATTGCATTCCGCGTCCCAGTCAGTCAGATTGTGAGTAAGTTAGGTGTTAGTTAAGAGTACTCAATTAAATGTTCAATGTACGAGTACATATTAAAAAGGTATGTAAGTTTCGTCAATGAAGTCATCGTCCGTACTGGTGTCAATGTCGAGTTCGTTGAGTTCGTCGATGATGGTGAAGAGCCGAGGTTGTTTTGGTGGTAAAATACCTTCTAAGTGCTCATTGTGAACGGTGGAGGGTCGAAGTCCTTCAGTTGCAAACCCACACCTTCTTTACCTTTGACAAAACCTGGGTACACTTTTTTTACGTCAATTAAAAATTCCGTGATTTGGGAGCCCATGTCGTGCTAATAATTTTTTTCAAGGCAGTATTTCCGGTAAAAGAAAAGTGCCATATATTGGTGAAAGTGCTGCGTTGTATTGCGGCATAAAATTGATTTTTTCAGAAGCTTGTTCCGATTCTCAAGATCATTTATAGTATTGGTTTCATCGGTCTTGTCAACATATTCGCCTTTGCTTTGAAGTAAGGAACATTTTCTCAATACCTATGTATTGGCGTGCGCTGTCGGTACAAATACGACTGCTGTTGGGGTTAATGTATTTATGTATATAAAGCCACAAGTCTTCTTTACTTTTGGAGTTCACTTTAAAGAAGCGTCCGACCTTATCTTCTTTACAAAATAACCCCAACACTACGATTTTCATTTGTTTGGTTACACGGTAACCTCTGTGGTATTTCCTTTTTGTAAGAAAGGTCTCGTCGATTTGTACAGTTTTTCCTTCGCCGCCAATGTTAGCATCGACGTGAGATGCTATTATTTCGGCTATTTCACGACAATAGTTATAGTAATATATTATAGTAGATTTACTAAGCTCACTTTTATTGTCGTGATGGCGCTTATATGCTAATTTTAAAATAATAACATACATGTAATAATGTTTTTAAAAAATCCTTAGGTTGTAGCTTAAGGTTTAATTTATTTACCTGAAAAACCGTGTTCACAGGCGTTTTGATAACAAAAGCGATAATTATTGCAAGTACCTCGCGAATCTCTAGCCGACATTGAGGTCCATGGAAAAATGTACCGATAATTGGGTTGATTGTATTTCTACAATTTTTGTCACCTTTTTTTTTAGAGCTTTTCTTTGAGCATCGTCACATCCAACCGAACTTTACATTTCTACACTTTTCTACCTTCATAGGTAAGTTGCGACACAGTGGGGGAATGGATGTTTTAGTGGGAATTAAACCAGATTCTTCTAAAAATTCAATGCTTCTTTCGTTGGTCGACACTAAATCTCCGAACGAACAAAACACTGAGAAGTTATTTAGTTTATGATGGATTAGAGAATGCTTAGCCGTCATTGCTTATTCACAAATAATATCACTTGATTCGAACTACGGTTGAACAATAACTACACGCCTTATCACAAAAAGAAATAACGGTATAAAAGCCAAACATTTGTACGGTTATATTTTTCAAGGGCATTACATATTACATACGTACAAACATAGATATTTCGCAAAGTAAATAATTTACTGCAACATTGGAACATGTGAATTTTCTATAATGTGAATTAGTGAAACTTTGTTATTAATGGGAACTTTGTAATTCTGTAATGAGTACAGGCGCCTGCCTGACGAAAAGCACATACCCCGAGCGGAGCAACGAAGTTGCGTGAGCGGGACCTGCCGCCTGCGGAAAGAGAGTTGAAATCCCTTAATCCCGCGAAGCGGGTCACCCGTGTACTCTTAATTAAGAAAACTATTGATATAGGCGTCTGCGAGATGTTTAAATAATACTCATTAACTTATTCAAAGGAAGACTACGTACATACTCGTAAATGCCAAAAAAAGAAAACTAAAGTAATAATTTCAATTACAATTTGCTCAAAAACTAGAGGACATAAAGCCATGCGGTTATCTTTTCCCAATACTATCTTTGCTATACTTATCTTTGCTGTCTGCTTTTTCTCTTAAGACCCTTTTAAAGTAAAAAAAAACACTTAGTTTTATTATATAAAATATGAAATACGAAACAACGATATCACATACTCTTGATGCCCAGATGTATTCTAAAAAATTGTTTACAAATAAATTGTTTGTAAACTATTTATATATAAATAAATAAATAAAAATTTGTACAGTCGGTTCTACAGTGGAACACGTCACTTAAGACTAATTAGGAGAAGGACTATAATCTTTACAGAACGAAGTAAAAAGAGTATGCAAATCTAATTTGGATTTTTAAGAGTGTAAGCAAGTAAGTAAGTAAGGGTAGTCTAATACTGAAAATCAGAAATGATGACTACACGCTCGCCAATAGCTTCAAACTATAAGAATTAGCCTGGCTTTCTTAATGAGCTTGAGAGAATGGCTGAGGTCCATGTACGCTGGTTGCGAATGCATTCTCTGTCCAAAGTACAACTTGCCTAAATTCAAAAGATCTAACGAAGTTGCGCTTCAAAATCTGTTGGTCAGAATTGAAAGTGCACTTGACGAGAAGAAGCACACTTTGGCATTTCTATTGGCATTGAAAGTGCTTTCGTCCATGTCTCACCCCACCGAACTGCAACAATTTATGCTCTTCTTTTCCTGTTTGACGTTCTTTGTTCCAAGAGATATGCCGATAGGGTTTGGTTGCTCTTCCTGACTCTTTCCGGCCGTCGAAATTCCTTCATGATTACCGCTGCAATCTGTTCCACAGCATCCCATATTGCGCTCGATGTTAACATATGTTTCCAATGTTCTCGAGAGTCGGTATTTTTCCAATTCTTTCCTCCAGATCTCTGCGTTCTATACGAAAGCGGCAACACTGGCCTCTTCGCAATTTAAACTTTAAACAGATAAGAGATTCATCAAGCCTAAATTTTTTATTTTTTTTCTTTTATTACCAAGTTCGTTTTACATATACAATTTTACCCGAAAAGCAAAGTGCTTATCTACAGGTGGTTGTTTAAAAAATTGGTTTTGAAATGCTTTTAAATTTGAAATGAATTCATTGTATACTCGTACAATTAATTTTGGTTTAAGTTTTAAACAATTTACGTTTAGTAATTTCAATAAGTTAAATAATTTATTACTTTTACTTTACAAAATACAATTGAAGTAAATACTTTTTTAGCTCTTTTTTTTTCTTAAAGTTTGGAATGATTTTTATAAATTGAGGAAGTGTGTTGAATAACTTTGCGATGTTCTCGGTTTCCGTATGTGTAGAAGATTTCCGGAATATCTAGCATTTCTTGGGCTCGTCATCTTGTGTTTAGCGTATGGCGTGTAGCAATGTCGTCATCTGGAACATTGCATTCACATTTACAACTTTGAAAGATGAATTACTAGGTCTAACAATTTTAACTAGACGATGCTGTAAATTAGATATCTTATCCAGATGAGATTTCGCTGCGTTTCCCCAGGCCAGAATCCCATATCTCTGGCGACTCAGCTACCGAGTAGTATAATGGCTTTTGCACGTCGAGATTTGAGTATCGCTTAAGATACACCACTGATTTTTGATTTTGCGGCCCGGGTCAATCCCGGACAGATTTATTGAGCTTATTGCAAGCAAACATATACTTATTTCTGTGTTTTTTTTTTGAAATTAAAAATCAAACGCTTAAAAAATCACCCATTAGAACCTGAATTTACAAACGTCTTCATTTTCAGCCTAATTACAAAAATCAATGAGGTATTCAGCATCGCAACTTTACTTAATTACATTGCATCTGGTGGCGTTATTTGTATGATTGGAATACAAATCACCGCAGGAACGGAAATTTTACATCTATTCAAATTTTTCGTATTCCTAATATTATCCTTGGTCCACGTATACTTCATATGTATCTTTGGGAGTAATCTAATAGATCAGGTTTGATTTAATGGCATTCTAAAGTGAATACTCTTATATGTCTCTTTATGTGTTCCTTTCTATCTATATTTTAGAGTATTGGTCTATCGAATGCGATATTTTCACATAAATGGTATTTGGGGAACAGTAAGTACAGGAAAATGATACCTTTCCTAATAGCACGAGCTCAAAAACCAATGTTTTTGAAAGCATCAATGTTTATCGTTGTTTCAATGGAAAGTTTTCAAGCGGTAAGTACCCGACAAGGTTGTGCCAATTCAAAGAATGTGCCTTTTCTCTTCCAGCTGTTATCGAATTCGTATCAGATTTTCACACTTTTGAGGACCAAATTTTCAACAAACTAAACTACAACAAATTAAAACATCTTTTAAATGAGTTAAACTTTGCACCTATAATTGTACATGATGTAAGTTTTCATTTCTGTACGACTTCTATGGAGTAATGAAGAGATGATTATTTAAAATGGCAACGAAAGGTCGGCGAATAATAATAATTAGTATTAAATAAAATGCTCTTAACGAAATATTCCCTTTTTCTTTTCTCTATTCTTCATCTTGTCATATTCTGAGACATTTCGTAATTGTTCGAAGGGAACCTTGACCCTTATCTGGAGCTCCCAAACAACAAGTTGGTTGAATAATTTTTTTATCCTGTCACCTCTAGTTTACTATCTACCAGGAAATATAAATATCGCCTTGCGCGCCCTTTTTCAATGAAACCATTAAAATTGAAAATAAAAATGACACCACGGTTTCGAATTAAACCAACTGAATTAAAACAGCTAACTAAGTTTGAAGCTGCAGTATGCATTTACTTCACACTTCTTGGGTCCGTTATCTGTCATCCCCTTGCATATCAGCGCTGACGCCTCGCAGTTTCAAGACGTTATATGTTTATTTCCTACGCTCTCCTCGACTTTATCGAATCACCACTTTCCTTGCGGTTTAGTTTGTGTTAAGCCTAATTCGATCTCACAATAGCACTGATAAAATAAATCTAAATATTTCATAATGGCTAGTAAGTTAAGACGTTGTGTTAACGACCCTGATAAGTTTTGTTACATTTGTGGAGAATATATTTTCAAAGGTCAGCGAAAATTAATAAAAAAACACTGTGATCCGCTTGCGTTTTGCTTACTTCAATATTTTAAGTCTGCAATCAAGGTAAAGTGTGGGCGCCTCATAGTGTATGTAAAATGTGCACTGAACATTTGCGACAATGGGAGAAAGGTGCACGTAAATCTTTGAAATACCAATACCAATACCAGTTTTTCATCAATTACCACAATGTCAGGATTCAGAATTGAAGGATCTAGTGATTCTCAAGTAAGCGATGACTTTGAATGCTCTGTAGAAACATCGAAACCTAAAACATTTTTACAAGACGAGCTTAATGATCTCATCAGAGACTTAGATCTTTCAAAGGAACGTGCTGCTAGCATCAAGTTTAAAAGAAAAAAATTGCCTAGCCTCTGATATGCAAATTACTTTCTATTACACGGGAGAACAAAACTTTTTGCAATTTTTTTTCATCTGGTGAAAATTTTGTATATTGCAATGATGTGAGAGGCTGACTTTCATGGGCTTGAAGACTTATCAGGCAAGTGACTGGCATCTCTTTATTGACAGCAGAAAAAGAAGTCTCAAGACTGTATCCGGATGCTCCTTTAACACCTTAATCCGGCCCAGTGGATTTTTGTCGCCTCTTACGACAGGCAGGCATATCGGGTATATTCTAGCCCCTAACCCGAAGGGTCTGAAAGAGGATGAGCTACAAGAGACACCTGTTGAATGTGTTACAGTGAATTTCTTGAAATTATTTAAGTCCATTATGAACTTAAGAAGTGCTCTGGATTTGTTACTCAGCTTAGATCTGAACACTATACTTATCTTTTCCCAATACTATCTTTGCTATACTTATCTTTGCTGTCTGCTTTTTCTCTTAAGACCCTTTTAAAGTAAAAAAAACACTTAGTTTTATTATATAAAATATGAAATACGAAACAACGATATCACATACTCTTGATGCCCAGATGTATTCTAAAAAATTGTTTACAAATAAATTGTTTGTAAACTATTTATATATAAATAAATAAATAAAAATTTGTACAGTCGGTTCTACAGTGGAACACGTCACTTAAGACTAATTAGGAGAAGGACTATAATCTTTACAGAACGAAGTAAAAAGAGTATGCAAATCTAATTTGGATTTTTAAGAGTGTAAGCAAGTAAGTAAGTAAGGGTAGTCTAATACTGAAAATCAGAAATGATGACTACACGCTCGCCAATAGCTTCAAACTATAAGAATTAGCCTGGCTTTCTTAATGAGCTTGAGAGAATGGCTGAGGTCCATGTACGCTGGTTGCGAATGCATTCTCTGTCCAAAGTACAACTTGCCTAAATTCAAAAGATCTAACGAAGTTGCGCTTCAAAATCTGTTGGTCAGAATTGAAAGTGCACTTGACGAGAAGAAGCACACTTTGGCATTTCTATTGGCATTGAAAGTGCTTTCGTCCATGTCTCACCCCACCGAACTGCAACAATTTATGCTCTTCTTTTCCTGTTTGACGTTCTTTGTTCCAAGAGATATGCCGATAGGGTTTGGTTGCTCTTCCTGACTCTTTCCGGCCGTCGAAATTCCTTCATGATTACCGCTGCAATCTGTTCCACAGCATCCCATATTGCGCTCGATGTTAACATATGTTTCCAATGTTCTCGAGAGTCGGTATTTTTCCAATTCTTTCCTCCAGATCTCTGCGTTCTATACGAAAGCGGCAACACTGGCCTCTTCGCAATTTAAACTTTAAACAGATAAGAGATTCATCAAGCCTAAATTTTTTATTTTTTTTCTTTTATTACCAAGTTCGTTTTACATATACAATTTTACCCGAAAAGCAAAGTGCTTATCTACAGGTGGTTGTTTAAAAAATTGGTTTTGAAATGCTTTTAAATTTGAAATGAATTCATTGTATACTCGTACAATTAATTTTGGTTTAAGTTTTAAACAATTTACGTTTAGTAATTTCAATAAGTTAAATAATTTATTACTTTTACTTTACAAAATACAATTGAAGTAAATACTTTTTTAGCTCTTTTTTTTTCTTAAAGTTTGGAATGATTTTTATAAATTGAGGAAGTGTGTTGAATAACTTTGCGATGTTCTCGGTTTCCGTATGTGTAGAAGATTTCCGGAATATCTAGCATTTCTTGGGCTCGTCATCTTGTGTTTAGCGTATGGCGTGTAGCAATGTCGTCATCTGGAACATTGCATTCACATTTACAACTTTGAAAGATGAATTACTAGGTCTAACAATTTTAACTAGACGATGCTGTAAATTAGATATCTTATCCAGATGAGATTTCGCTGCGTTTCCCCAGGCCAGAATCCCATATCTCTGGCGACTCAGCTACCGAGTAGTATAATGGCTTTTGCACGTCGAGATTTGAGTATCGCTTAAGATACACCACTGCAAATAGCTCATGCCATAAGAATTGCTCGTCGATGGTTACTCCAAGATATTTTATGCTTCCGACTACTTCAATCGGTACGTTATTGACTGGTAGTAGAGAGCAGTAATTTGTCTTTGTATTTTATTATTTAATAAAATACTTATAAAGTAGCACATGAGTCTTATAAATTGTTGTAAGCCTTTATATAACATAAGTTTAAGAAACAACTATTTATAAATCAGTTATATATTTGAAAACATGTATATGTATATACGAGTATGTTATATTAATTACTAAACATTCAATGATTTGCCAAATAAGTGAAAAGAACACGTTTATAACTTCTTGTGCTTCTGATTCCTCTCATCGCGTTTGGCAGGGCGTTCCAAAATCGTACAACATGAATAAAAAATTGACGCTGAGTGTTAGGATATTTAAATCGAGGTGATATAAGTGCGAAAGACCTTGTTGATTGGGGGAAATTCAGCATACTATGAAGGTTGTTGTGTTTGAATGATTTGATGCATGTAGCTTAGAGAACGAAATTTTAATAAATTTTCTACCGCAGACTTGTATCTAGAAAAAAGATCTATAGTCATATCGGCGTAAGTTGAATACAGTTGCCAGTAATAGTTTAGTTGTTTTAGGAATGAACCTTTGAGTTACCCGAAGAAGACGAAGGCTTACATAAACTTATTCGATAGCACTGTTTAAATGGTCGTGCCAAGTGAGGGTACTATTGAAAATCATTCCTAGGTTTCGGGCGGAGCTGACATAGTCAATGGTTTCCTCCTCTAGCTTCAATGAGTTTAAAACTACGATAGATGGGCAGGGCGTCGACTTGGCAGGATTTAGGTAGAGGTTCAAGTCCTCGTTCATTCAATCAACTGCTTTGTTTCAGAGAAGGGTCGACTGATTAAAAGTTGTACATCTTCAGCGTATAGATGAATTAGACAGTGTTTTACAACTAGCGGAAGCTCATTGATATAAAGTGAAAAGAGGATTGGACCAAGTATAGATACTTCTGGCACACCTGTCAAAATGTCCATAAAGCTGGATGAGCGACCATTTGTGACAACGCGTTGTTGTTTCCCAATAAGATACGAAAAGATCAACTTACAGGACACGAAAGTAAACCCATAAGAGTTTTGCATCTTTTTACATAAAATTGAGTGGTTGACAGTGTCGAATGCCTTAGAAAAGTCTAAGAGAGTTAAAAGCGCTATGCGATCGCTATCTATTGCAGTTCTTATTTCATCAGTTACTAGGAGTAAGGCGGATTTGCAACTTCGTTGTGGTCGAAAACCTGACTGGCAGGTGCTTAACCGATTGTTGGATGTCAAGTAATATTGTATTTGCTTGAGAACTGCTTTTTCAAAAACCTTTGAAAGGAACGGTAGTATGGCTATTGGTCGGAACTCTGACTCTATGTGTGTGCTTTTTTTTTTGGAATAGGGATAATTTTAACTTTCTTCGAGGAAACTCGGATGTAGTCAATATACTATTAAATATGTGTGCTATGAAGCGCAAAATGTACGGTAGTAACAGTTTTATAAATTTTAGATGTATTAAGTCAAGGCCAATAGCATTCGATTTTAGTGATAGAATTGCTTCAACAATGTCTTGCTCTTGTAATCTTATAAAGTTGAAAGTGCTACTAAAATACATACTCGTAAGTTGATTCATCTTTAGTTAATGAGCTATTGGCAATTGCGGTACCAGAGGACTGTGACATTGAGGTGAACTTCTTGTTAAGAACATCGCAATCAATATTATCAGGTAGCACTTTAGATAGCCTCCCAATACCGATTTCCCGCAGATTTTTCCAAACTTTATTGCTAGAAACGTTATCATTCCGACCACTTGATTGCGAAGTCTGCGATAAGATCGGTGAAAATGTTCCATCTTGTATCATCTCCACTGACTGTAGGCAGCATCTCGTCGTGACATCAGAGCAGAGATGTCGCCATTCAGCCAAGATGGATCCGTATGCTTCGCCACACATGTTTTTAAAGGAACATGCAAATTAAGCAGAAAACTGCTCGTTTACATTTTGCATAAGGTATAGTGAGTTCCGGTTTAGGCTATTAAAATCTCGCATCAGTTCATATATATTTACATTTTTGAAATCACGATATTACGAGTAGAAACTTTGCTGACCAACCTGACAAGCTATATCCAAGCATGTAAAGATTAAATCATGCTTGGAGAAGCCAGATGCTTGAATCTGACTATAAACTTTATCGACATCGCTTGCAAGAAAATGGTCTAGTAAAGAACTGGATAAATCAATAAAGTGAGTAGGTGAAGAGCGATTTATTTAATTAAATGTACTAAGAAAGTCTTTTGATAAATATTTGTCCAACAAATTACAATTAGATCACCACATAATATCGTATATGAATACCAGCAGAAAATTATCTCTAGTGAAGAAACCAACGGTACAGTACTAACGTAGTCGTATGGGCTTTAGACCGATCCAACTAATACGCTTTCAGTGTTACATGTGATACTAACGAGTACATATTCCAATCCTCTTATTTAGATGAACTAACATGCTAGCTGTTTAATCATCCATGTTTTCCAAATACTCGGAGTGCACGGTGTTAACTGCTGAGAGTATCGTGATCCCCATTTGCACGACTCTTGAATCCATCTGGCCTCGTACCAATGTGAAAGTTGGTAGCGGAGCACATGTGTACAACAATCAACTAATCTACTTATTTATTATCATTATTTCGGTGATTCCCTAAATACTACCCGTATACGTTTTTTTTTTTTAAGTACGAGTGGTATTCGATATCTTCTTACCGTTGAGAAGAGCTAAGAGTACTCGTGTGTGTATTCTTATTTTTATTACAGAAACAAAAATGACGGAACCCTAAGGATCTAAATTAAAAAAATAAAAAAATAAATATAAAACACAAACAAAAAAAAACAAATTTAACTTTCTTTTTATATTAGGTTTTATAATTGTTATAAAATGTATAATATTCATTTTTCAAAGTCGTAGCTCTTTTTAATGGTCAATATACACTGCACGACATCATTATGAAATGAGAAAAATATTTCTCAAAACGGAAGAAAATTCCACGGCATAGGAGAAAATTTTAGGAAAAATTATGTTTTACATGAAGGTCATTGGTATATTTACCTTGGGCAATGAGGGTTTATATATTTTTTTGCCATTTATTCAATCCCTATTTGAGAATGCTACATATTAGCGGTGATTTTACTAGGTGGGATGAAAAGTAACCTCCTTGACCACCAGAATGCGCTGCTACTGCAAAAAAGGTTACGGTGCCTTGAAGTCCGTTCATATTTAGGCAGACATGCCAAATTTCATTGCGATACTGTCTTTAATTTTTTTTTGACAGCTGATTGTTGTTGACGTGTTTGGCATCATGTTGAGTATGGACAAAAACTATTTTCGTCCTCTCATTTTTGAGAGGCAAAACGGCGAAGGAAACAAAAGAAAAGTTGGATAAATATTATGGGGCTAATGCTCCGTCAGATTACACCATCAAATATTGGTTTCGAGAGTTTCGTGGTGGCCGCAACTTAACTACCGATCAAGTCCGCAGCGGCAGGTCCTCCGATGCGGTTAGAGAGGACAATGTCAAAAAAATACATGAAATGGTGTTGGCTGACCGGAAAGCGAAGGTGCGCAAGATACCACAAAGATTAGTACTGAGCGCACATGCCATATTTTGGGCAATATTCTGTGTATGAAAAAGTTATTCTGCCGCTGGGTGCCGCGCATGCTCACTCCTGACCAAAAACACGAACACGAGAGCACTTCGAAAGAGTGTTTGGACTTGCTGATGCGGAATCGGGCGGACTTTTGGCGTCGATTTGTAATTGTTGATGAAACTTGGATCCACTATTACACACGACATAATAGAATAAGTGCCCGGAAATGGACTGAAGCCGGCACGAGTGCTCCGAAGCGGCCGAGGGAGGCTCGATGGGTCGGAAAGGTTATGGCGTCGATTTTCTGGGATTGTCATGGCATACTCTTCGTGGACTACCTCGAAAAAGGAAAATACATCAATAGCGAGTATTACTGTGCATTATTGGAGCAATTGAAGGCCGAAATCGCTGCAAAACAGCCTCACATGAAACGAAAAAAAATTTTGTTTTTGCAAGACAATGCGCCGGCGCACAAGAGCATCGGAACCACGGCTAAAATCAATGACTTACGGCTCCAATTGCTGTCGCATCCACCGTATTCGCTCGATTTGGCTCCCTCGGACTATTATCTCTTCCCAAACCTCAAAAGATGGCTCATCAATAAAAAATTCAGCTCACGCGACGAAATCATCGACGCCACGGAGGAGTATTTTGCAGACCTTCCGGAAAATTACTTTTCGGACGGGATCAAGAAGTTGGAAAATCGCTGGAATAAGTGTAAAAGGGGACTATATTGAATAAAATAAAAAAGCATTTACAAAAAAAATTTTTTCATTCCCAAGGAGGTTACTTTTAACCCCACCTAGTATATGCACCTTCACTTACTATAAAGAGACGATGAATATAATTTTTGATTTCGGCGACGATAATTCGAATTCACAAGGTACAAACAGTACATATATAATTATAAATAATTAATTTCAAGCAAATTTTCTGTTTATTTCAGATGTATCTGAAGACATGACGAATGCCTCAGACGACGAATTTTCCCACTATTTTTTAAACAAAAATTCCTCAATGATATTTTGAGACACATTCTTTGGTGTCAAGAGTATTTGCTCGATCAAATACTCCGTTGACATCTTCAGCGCCAGTAGAGAGATTGTTCTCGCTTGGTGGTTTAGTTTCAACCTCCATGACACGAACTTTGAGATGCTAGTTTTGTTGAAGGCAAACGAAAAATTCTTTTAGTGTTTTCAATGTTATTTTCCGTTAGAGGTTTAATGTTTATTTAACTAATCAATGTGCTTTTATTTTGTAATTTGTTACCTGTTTTAATTTGTCAAATAATGAATATATAATAAATTACATCCTACGTAATTAATTACGTAAAAAGTAATGGACGATGTGTTTTTCTTTAATTACTTTGAAAATCAATTACTTCTTTCAATTACTTGTAATGGGTAATTGACAATTTTTAATTACATGTAATGTAATTGAAGGTATTCCAATTACAATTACAATTACAAGTAATTGTTATAGAAGGAATTCAATTACTAATTACTTGTAATTGTAATTAACCTAGTAATCAATTACACAAAGTAATCATTACTTCTCCACTCTGGTAAACCTTCGAAGATCTCCTTGTCTATGAAAAATTCGCTCATTCTATCGTGGTTCGGAGATGGCAAAAAATGATAAGACAAACTCCTTCTACTTTTATTAACCGTTTAACTTTGTAACCCGTGTGATAACAATTAATGCTATGTACATATTTCTCCAAGGTATGTGCGTTGCTACTGCGCCGCTCGTGGTTAGGTAAATTTGCGAATCCAAGAACCATCCTACAGGACGTATTTTGTTGGGTCATGTCGTTGAGGGTGAAGCCAAGAGTTTGCTGATGTTCTTGCACTTAGCGATTTAGTTACTTTTCTTTCGGCCTCTTCCTTGAACCCTGGCTGGAACTTGGGCCAGCTTATTCCTCACCCTGAAATTTGTACACTATCAATTTCTTGATGTGCGAACTACCTCGAATGCGCAAGAAACTAATTAGATCGCGTTTTTAACACCCGCTAGCATTCGAAACATTTTTACTTCCATCGGTCATTTTGCCTTTATATTTCTCATACATCGTTCAATATTGCGTTGCGTTTTCCGTCTTTCGAATGCCAAACAAGGCTTTAAGTTTAAGCGGCGTTTATCTTTCACAAAATTCTGTGAAGTGATGGCGCCATTTAAGCTACCCCAAACTAGCTCGATGTAATAATAATTTCCTTTTTGATCAACGACAGAGCCTAAGTATTTACATTTTTCACACTTAGCATATTGACGCTGTCATGAGTTGAGTGTGCCGGTTGTAAGAACAGGGAATTCAGATCTTCAGTCTGATTGACTCGCAACCTATTATTTTCTAACGCCCTTATCTTATTATCAAAAGTTGCCTGAAGCGCTCACATATCTTTTCTTATAAAAGCACTATCGTCGTCAAAGTGCTGCTTCAGTAGACAATCTTGCGTGATGTTAGATGGTCTCATTCCTGGCCCAGTTTATTTTCTCGACTGATGCCGGCTTTAGTTGTTTATCTCTGCTTTATTCAATGCATTCGTATATTGCATATATGTACATAGCAATAGTGTCAGAGCACTCATTTGCTGGGTTCTGCTTGAGCTGATAAATATCAGGAATAGTCAATTAAGTAAGCCGGCAACTTAAAAATTGCTCCTAGACGTTGAAAACCCTGTCTTTCTGTAGATGGTCTCATCTAGAGAAGACAGTTTTAAAAACAGAATCTTAGTCATACACCGATATTTTTGTATTTTACACTTAATTGTTTATGTTTCTAGTAAAATCTTAAAAATATACAAATAGTTTTATAATATATTACAAATACAATACAATACAATACGTACAATACAGTTGTTATCGGAATAATTTTGTTATGTAAAATATATTATATTTAAATGTGATATTAAATTCGCTAGCTAAATTCACGTGGAAAAGTTTAAGTTCTGTAAATTCTTACATGTCTCATCAGATCATCGATCTGTACTTTTATTATACAAGAATAGGATTAAGATTAGAACATTTACAAAAGAGTAGAAATGTCAAGAGTAAAGCTCCGTACATGTTGCTTTGTCGGCTCCGTTAAGAATAGACATTAATGGTCACCATCCAGACCATGTTCTTAGATAATTGTATACCATAGAGTAAGAATAGTTTTGCTTTTCTTTACTTCGATGCATGATGGTTTTGTTTGTGCTTTTTAAAGTCTTCTCTGGTAGCTAGAGAATTTTATTCGATCACAGCTTTTCGAGAAATTTTTTTTGAGAAAAATTCATTTAAATTTTTTGTTTTTTTTTTCAGTGGAATTATTAAGTAGAAACGCATTCACATCCTTGCGTCTAGAGAAGGATGTGTTTCCTGATTTTAAATGCAATCAAACTATCTTCGAGTGGCATCTCTTCGTTTTAGTACATCGAATATCACTTCGGAGGCATTTTGATCGTCCTGATCGTGAGACTCGTCGGAATCGGAATTCTCAAGAAGTGGAATGCTTTGGCCAGACTGATTGTGTAAAGATGCTGAATGCGCTGAGTTGTCACGAATGTTTCCGTTTGCAGTATCGTCAAAAGCAAGTTCATCTGGTTTTGGGAGAGTGAGGGTGGAGTACTTGTGTATCACATGGCAACAAATACCGCCAAGGCATACAATCAAACCAAGTACGTTCATTAGTGACAATTGATCGCCATTTAGCTCGACTGCAAGTGCTAATTGGCAAATGTCCTGAAACGAAGAATAACAGAAAATTTCGATTAATTTAGTGTTTTTTTTATTTATAGAAAAAAGTAACATTGATGTGATTAGTAAAATTTTTAAGGGCGTCGTAGAATGGAAATCTTTCACTGTTCAAAATTTTGTTATCATGGATACGTAGACAAATAGACTTAGCTACAGTCTCTGCAAATATAGATCGCTTTCTTCTTCCCCCATTTGTTGTGTCTATTATATACAGACAAATTTTAAAACAGAATGTATGTAAGCCTAATTTAGTTAAAAATAAATACAGGACTTGAGTGTCGTTCGATGCACCCTTATACTGGTCGTAACAAAAAGTCGATTTCTTTTGCGCTCTTGGATTCATCATATCCACATGAATATGGTATTAACGTAGGCAAACCGGAATCAGTCGAGAAAATAAACTGACACAACTTAGACAAAGAAAAATGTAATTTCAGCCATTAATTTTGCGAGAATAGCTCCAAAATTCCGTAAACCAAGATGAAGAAATAAGCAAGGTATGTGGAACAACTTCGATGAAGAATGTAAAAATGGTGGAAAAAATCTGCTCGTCTTTTCAAAAGCCCGGTTAACCATAAGTAAATAAACGTGGTGGTGAAACGAGGGGACGAAAATGACAATAAGGAGCAAAAGACAAGCCTTTCAAACGTGGATTAATACAGATAAAAGAATGATAAAACTGATAAAATGCGTCTGGAGTTAGACGATGCAAAAAAGGGACGAAAAAAACCATGCAGTAGCAGTAGAAGTATTGTAGCGACTACCTGTAAGCAGACGACTAGGAACGTAAGAAGTGCATTGCAATGTCGAAGCACAGGCAAATGGACTTTATTTTTAAGATTACGGCATATCGAATAAAGATTTACAAGAGCTCCATCACCGAAATACAAATATTGAAGACGAACAGGGACATGAAATTTGCAATAGATGGAATAAGTACTTTAAACGTTACTTAGAAAAGATTTCTTGCAAACTAAGATTTCCTTGGCTGTCGAAGGAGAAATGGCAGATAGTGCTGGCTATCTTTTTCAATAATATTATGAAAGGCTATCGAATGCCCAATGGGAGGGAGAGCTTTGTTCTTTTACTGTATAAAAGCAAAGGGGACACGAGAAATCGCAACAACTTCCAGTCGGCAAAACCAATGTCGAATACTATGAAAATAAACGAGAGGGTTCTAAACAGTCCATGACAGTCAATTTGGCTTTGTGGGAGGAAGGTCAACATATTAGGCAATAAAGAAACATTGCTATGTTTCGAATGATCTGCCAATCGTCTTCATCGACTTAGGTGAAGCGTTCGATAGAATTCTCTGAGATTTTATATGAAAGTTTTTTTTTAAATGAAAGTTTAATTGACAATGGGAATAACCGCATAATTCGAAGTTAAATTAACGAAAGCAATGCACAAAGTTCGTTATTTTCGAACGAGATGCAAGATCTTCTTTTGAAGTAGCACTTTGATGATGTTGTAATTTACACGTAAATTATTTTTTTTTTAGCGGATGTGCAAAAAAACACGGCTAGTACTATCATAAGCAAGTTGCCCTTTAGGCAACTCTTAATATTTGGTGAAAGGCTATATAAAACAATGGGTACCAGTCAGCTGTTCTAAGATCAAATATGTGCCGTGTTTCCGAACCCGCAAACCCATCTCGTTACATTTATTAATAGGCAGTGATCAAGCCGAAGTGCAAAGTTAGTTAGAAGTACTAAGGCTAAGTCAGTAATCTCGCACCAGAGATAACGTGAGATAGCTTAAGTGGCTTAAGCAGGTATTTTGTGACAGAAAAGATGCCCTTCAAACTTAAGGTTTTTTATACACAACAGTTGTTCGTCCGGCTTTAACATACGCATCGCAATGCTGGAGAAACGTTATCGAGTGTATTAAAACGTGATCTAATAGGAAACAAGAGCATAAGTCCCAAACTAAGAAACCGGTTGGCTAAGGAAGTCATCTGGTTTTGCTATGTTAAACCAAAGTTGTCGGAAAATCATGTCCAAAACACAGTAGAGGCTCAAGTTTCAGCCGTGATTCGAAGGCTGACTAAAATATAAAAATTGGACCACCCTATAGCAAAAACATTTGTATTTTCTTAGCCTTACTAACGAGGTGATTTAAAATAGAGCCAACATTTAGCCAACCCCATAAACGGTGGAAGAACCATTTTTGCAAACTGTTAAACGGCGATGACCAATATTCCGCTATCAGGCTGAATGAACGATTGAACCTAGACGATGGTGGTTAACCATTCCGTGTACACGTCTTCGACGTGTATCTAATCTTAAGTCCAACAAATGCTGATAATGACCTAGATGCTGTGCTGTTCAAGGTGGCTTTGTAAAGAGCATGCATCAAATCATATCTTATATATGCGCGGCGGGCGAAAGCACGCCAGATGAATGGACCTTCACCATTGCATGCTTGATCCTGAGGAAAGGAGACCTTCGAATGTGCGCTAACTATAGAGGTATCAGTCTCCTAAACATTGACTATAAGATCTTATTTTGCCGAGCTATGTAATCGCTCAAAACCAATTGATTAGTCCTCATTAGGGTGGTGTCAGGTTGGAAAAGTCCACTATCGACCCGATTTTAATATAACGGCAGATCTCGGTAATACTCTCGTTTTATAAATCGTCTGCATCTATGTATATGCATATATATTATTATTATTATTAATTATAATTTGTAACGGAATCTTCATGTTCAACTTCACTATTGTCATCTTCGTCATCATCACTGCTTTCTTGGACTGGCGAAGCTTTAAGTAAATACAATGCTTCGTCGGGTAGGTGTTGATATTTTTTGTTGGGTAGTTTCCTCTTGCTGGTGATTATTGGATCGGAACTTATTAAAAAAGAGTTAAAAACATCTGTTTTAGTTTTTTTACGACTAGATTTTCGCTCTCAATATTTTTTGAAGTCCTTGTTTCGTGCTTCTTGGGCTTCCTCTGTTAGTTGGCCAATGGGTAATAAAGCATGCGATATTATTTCTGGTCCATGAATGAAATATTTGTGGACCGTGGGTGACATGTTATACCAGGGATACTTCTCAACATAATATCTGGCTGTATCATGCGAAAATTTCCTGAACTTCTTGACATCAATTTCAAAGCCACAAGATACAGCTACCATAATAATGTGCATCTTTTTAATCAGCTGTACATCAACTATGGTTATGTCTGCATAAGTTTCTGGATTTTGAAAAAAAAACGTCTGGCTGTATTTCCGTCATTAAAGTTACCAAATCCGGGCTCTGGTTTGTCTACTATCAGGCCACATCTATCTCTGAATTCTTTTTGGATCCGCGCTTTATTTTCCGCAACAATGGCTTTGTCATTATCCTCTCGAGCTTGCCACTTTCTGAGAGGTAATTCATAAGACAAATGTAGCAAATTTTCGAAAAATCGTATCCAACCATGAAGAACGGATAGGCCAAACTCCAAGTTCTCGGTTTCAACTTTTCGTGCAATCATATCCTCTATATAATTGAACTGTTTAGAAGTTGCGCCACACAAATAGCATTTTTGACGTATCCGTAAGAGCATTGCACTCTTTACCGTCAATCATAGTAAAAACTAAGTTATGACTAACAAGCAGCGATCTTCCCTCAATCAGCGCTGCTGTCTTTTGCAAGTTTTTTATTTGCTTATCTACGCTGTTCTTTTCTGCTATGGATTTTTCGGTTGACTCTTTTAATAATTCGATTTTTAAAGTCCTGCAGTATCTTGTCGAAGACAGTCGCGGTTTTTGCCATACAATTTTTGCATTACAGGTTAGTCGAAGTGGAACAACACAGGTTATGAAGACAGACGAATCAGATGCTTCAAAACCATGAAAAGCCTGTTTATAGGAACTATGTCGCGAACTTCCGTCAAACCCCCACTTTGCAAACAAGGACAGTTTATCTAATTCTTCAAGTGTGGTCAAGTAAAGCAGAGTAACATCTACCGAAGTTGTGGTAATTGCAATGTATTCGGAAGGGGGATAGCATTCTTATTTTGCGGCTTGAATAATCTTATAAGAAGGAAATTTTTCTGGTGCACTCATTCTAATTATACAATATTATATTAATGCGGAGATAATTGGGCTTCAACCGCAACTGCAAGCGCATCTTCACCTGACATCTTCAAAGAATTTGTTTCCAACGACTATCAGGGGTGTTACTTGTAATTTATTTCAGAACTTTGGAAGCATTTACCTGTCCTTCCGCTCTCAAACTCATTTGAGTAGCATAATTTAATACGGCAACTAGTGTGGATTCTTTTAGTTCTTTCGGCACAAACTTCGAAAAAAGTACTTAGTCGACCACGTTTTTGATCAGGAAAACGAAGAAAAGAAATAGAAGTCTCAAGCCAAGTACTATTTGTTTTTAAAAACAAATCGTGTTCGATTTTTTAGTTCTTCCGTTAAAAATGTAAATTGCTGTTGCATTTCAGTATGTTCAGCCGAACTCATTATATTAAAAAGCTCCATTCGACTAATAAATAGAGTATTGGAACTAATCCTTAAAGTTGAAATCACTTCATTAGAAAACTACAATAAAACTGCCAAACTATCAGAAAGTAAATTTTTTTTTTAAATCGTACAAAAAGAGTTGCAAAAAGTAGCAACCAATTTTAAATGTTTATCAAAGTACACCATATAAACAATCAAAAAAATAAAAAACAGAATCTTGGACGACTTTGGAACATAATTAATTTCACCAATATTTACAAAACAAACGCTAAATTAGATGCACTGAAACCTGGTACGATGAATGTTACCGTAATTTACAACTAAATGCACACATACCTGAGTTTGATGGCTCCACACAAAAATTTTAACAATCTTCAAGTTTTCAGAAAATTTTTATATAAAAAAAATACTACAAACTTTCATTTAAGTAGGCACTTGCTATCAGTGAGTGAGCATGTATCGCTGGTACTGATGCATTTTTCATGGTATGTGACTAAGATAACGGCATAGGACAGTTAGTTTTTGATGAGTGTGATATTTAAGTACTCGAAAGTAAAACAAACGGACCCAGAGAGAGAATTTCAATTTTTGATTTATTGCCAACTTTTTGGCTATTCTGCCCCACAGTGCGGCGGGGAGATTTTTTTACTTTTGGAGGTATGCCATTACACGCCGAAAAGGTGGTGCCGTCAGAAAAAGATTGTTTTTTTCTCCTTTTCGGTGCTGGGTGGATTGTAAGTTTAACTAATGAGGAGTAAAGCCTCACATCCTAAGTGTAAGCCATCTGTAAAGGTTCGAGTACATTCCCATTCTGACTCAGATTTTAGCCGAAGCCAGTACAGGGAGAGTCGATTACATATTCGTAGTAATCGAAGTTCTGGTGGCATATTTACGAGACCAAAACCAAAAGAGAGTCGGCGAGCAATGTCGTCGAAATTACAGTTCGAGAACTTGTTCAGAGAGTAAAATATGAATCGGTTGACACAATTAGTAGATGACGCAACTCTCAGCAGATATTCTTTTTAGTTAATTTTAAGCGAAGGTGATCGAGGATTCTCTCGAGGGTCTTTAATAGGAAGGATGACAGACTGATTGATGACAAATTGAAACCCTTTCGGAACATGTAGGAGCTATGGCCTGCGTTGAGTATACAAATTACGTTTGCATCAGTCCTGGCACTGAGTATTGTTCCGAGAGCTAAACACGCTTTCAGAATGCATAGCAGGACGAGTCTGATATCTTGAATATCATTCTGTAGTCGTGCAGGGAAGATGTATAATCTGGTTCTGGTACCTTGTAAGGTCCGAAACTGCAAACTTCCTTTTCAATTCTTTTTTTTACACAGATCATGTCCGGGTTGAATTGTTGTTGGGTAGATATTCTTAAAATAGGTTTGGGTGGGTTGGTGAAGTGCAACCAGGGAAGCGAGTGTTCACAAGCATATCCAAAGATTCTTCCTCGGAGTTACTCCACGTACCATCCGTCAGCTTAGAGCGCTCGAAATTTCTTCTGCTTTGAATAAAACTTTCTCATGTCTCGATGATTCACTTGTGTTGGTGATCCTTTCCCAGAAACTAAGCCAGAACCTATATTGGGCTTTCCATACTTCTCATTTGTAGACCACATGCTGACCTAGATCGTTTGGCACAGTTAAATTTTTTTCTATTGTAATTTTGTAGCATTTCTAATCCAGCTCGCTTTAAAGCCGTGAAAAAACTCGCCCCTATGCATATTTAAAAGTTAAATAAGAAAATAAATTAATTGCATGACAGAAAATATAACTTCCGAAAGTTTGTCATTGGCTCTCCAAAAGATGACGAAGAATTTTTTTTTAGCGTTCGGTGTTGACCTGTGAGTCAAAATCTGTAGTTGTCTTTCCTTTCTTTGGTTGCCTTATGAAGACTTACAAATAAAAGATCCTGGGGCTTTGTAAAGAACACAGATGAGACGTCAAATAAGCACCAACGACGTTTAAAATGGACGGCTTGTCCTGGAAAACCGAAAAGGTCAAACGGTTTTCGTTGGCTTTCCCTGCAAACATGTGTTGATTAACTGTGGGACCTAGCCAAAACGGAGAATGTTTCTATTCAGGCATAGGGCTGCAATGTAGAAAACGGAGCTCTTACAGTGAGGTCCTCCATGCAGCAAACTCTTGAATGTTCCCCTCCCTATCTGCACCTTAGAACGGTTAATTTTCACTTTTTTTCCAGAGGAAAGCAGACAAGAGACAATTCTCTCAGTTCTGATGTATTATATTTATTCAAATCGACCTTCAACATTCAGCTACTGCATCCCTAGGAGGAGGTTTCCGTTTTGAATCCCAAACCACACATTATGTCCATACCATTGGTATGGAATAAACGCATCGGTGGTTTCGCCTGGTAAGGCCAAAAAAGCGTTGATGAGAGAATTTTCACTACTAACCTGGCACTGAGTTTGCAAGGGTTTTAGACGGATGAGTTTGACTTCCTTCGATGAGAGGAGCATGCAGAAAATGGTTTAGCGCCATGTGAGCAAAACTGCTTTGCAATGGGATCTTTTGTCTAAGATGCAACAAGATCCAACGCGAAATATCATACGAGGTTGTCCTTTAAAATCTGCTGGGCACAATTGAAGACGCAATGAACGAAAAGCAATGCGAGCTGCGCATTTTCAATAACGTTGAAGGTGCTTTCGACACCATAATTTTAGCGACATATGTAACTCGGACACACAACAGTGCGTAAATGAATTACTAGTTTTGTGGATAAGAGCAATGCTGGTGAATAGTACCCTTCATTGTGGATGATAACTGCAGTCAATATTTGATGCAGCGGTAACTAGGGGATGTTACCAAGGGGGCGCCCTGCCTCCACTGCTTTGGTATATGTCCTCCGACTCAATGCATAATACTTTCAAAACTTCTAACATCTACGCTCAGGTATGTGCAGACGATGTAGTTGCACTGTCTGTTGGATTATGCTTAGCGAGTGTCTGTTCTGAAGCGCGAGCAGATCTAGATGTGATCGACATTTGGTGCAAAAGAAATCGTCTTGTAGTCGACTCCTTCAAGACAGTGGCGCTCTGCTTATTAGAAGAATAAAGTTGACTGTTTTTTTAGGTGTCATTCTGTATTACAAACTTGTTTGGTCTAAATATGTTACGTGAAAACTTCCAAGGCGCTGTTGGCTTTTGGGCAGTGTAAATGTTATTTCGTCAAGACATGGGGTTTGTCAACGAACAGGATTCTCTGGGTCTACACGACTATGGTAAGACCAACTAAAACAAGCTTTCATGAAAATATGTCACTGCTCCTTTAACCAGACTCCAAGGAACTGTTTGCCTCGGCCCATCGGGGCTTTCTTTAGCACGCCTGGTGCTGCACTAACCGGAATGGTTAATCTCCCTCCCATTGATATTTATGTCATGAGCAACTCTCAAAGCCATCTTTCGTTTAAAAAAAATGGTTTTCGGTACAACGCACACCTTGCTTCTATGACACTGCACGTCCACTGTCATTTAATTCTCCCTTTTTGAACCTGCCGTCTGATGCAATGCCACCAGAACTCCTGTTTCTGCGAAAATACGGAATTTTACTTCTCATTAGGATGACTTGAGTTTGTCTTCCAAGCAGAGATACCCGATAGAGTGAGTAAAGTATCTGCGTCGGTAGTTACAGCCAAGTTGCGCTTAAGGCTTTTCTGAACATACCATAACTTAAAAGCTGGTTTGAGGATGGAGGGTTTCTCTGAACGCAGTCGGAGAGCTGAATTCATATGGGCCTTGTTCATAATGAGGAAAAAATCGCAGATAAACTTGACCGTAGATTACTTACTGCCGATGTAACGGGGTACTTTGCTTTTCTTATAAAGGGTCCGCCATCTAACGTTTTTTTTTTCAACTAGCGCTTATTTCGTGAATGGTACCACTTAGCTCATGTCTGATTTGACAGATAATTAGTTTTATCCTTCCGCTGAACGAATATGGTTGTGTATACGCTTGAATAACGCTGGGAAATATTGCCTGCGATCGACATAGAGATGATGCCGATTTTGCCCAAAAAATCATCTTTTCAGATAAAGCTCATTTTGATCTTGGCGGGTATGTAAACAAGAAAAATTGTCGCATTTGGGGCACAGAAAGCCCGCACGCATACATTGAAAAGCCGATACACCCAAAACAAGTCACTGTTTGGTGCGGATTTTGGTCCAGAGGCATAATTGGGCCATTTTTCTTCGAAAATGAGCAAGGAGTGGCCGTTACAGTCAATGGCGATCGTTATCGGGCCATGTTGAACGAATTTTTGTTCACAAAAATTGAAGAGGAGGATATTGGCAACATTTCGTTTCAACAGGACGGCGCTACGTGCCACACAGCCGAAGCTACACTCGATGTTTTGCGCCCTGTTTTTGAAGATCGCATTATCAGCCGTAGAGCTGATGTCGTTTGGCCACCTCGGAGCTGCGATTTGATACCGTTGCACTATTATTTGTGGGGTGCCGTAAAACATAACGAAAACATACGACGACAAGCCAGAGACAATTGACGCTTTAAAGGACAATATTCGTGAAGCCATTGGTGAAATACAGCTGCACACAATCGATAATGTGCTTAAAAATTGGACCGATCGTGTAGGCTATTGCATGGCCAGCCGAGGCAGCCATTTGAATGAAGTTATTTTCCATTATTAACCGGAAGGATAAAACTAATTATCTGTCAAATCAGACATGAGCTAAGTGTTACCATTCACGAAA
Source organism: Volucella bombylans (assembly GCA_949129095.1). Lineage (NCBI taxonomy): Eukaryota > Metazoa > Arthropoda > Insecta > Diptera > Syrphidae > Volucella > Volucella bombylans. Next base: position 96,447,502 of record OX422142.1, read on the forward strand.
TAAGCACTAGTTGAAAAAAAAAACGTTAGATGGCGGACCCTTTATAACTAAGTGTGCTATTCATAAGTGAGAAAGCAACCTGCGACGTTTGATGTGAGAGTGATGACAAAACCTCGGAGCATTATCTCTATGAGTATCCGGCCTAGGCTCTCATCAGAAAACAACTACTCGGCGCTTAACTGGTAGGTGTAGTTTTTCGCTCTGCAAAAGATACAAATTTTAGTAAAAGGAACACACAAATAGTGCAATGGACTACTTCTTTATTCTGACAGAAAAAAAAACCTGTCGTAGTACTTTGTAGGCCACTGCGGCACGCGAACACCAGTTATACATGTTAGACTATCGACCATGTTAACAAAACCAGCTTCAAAGTAACAGGTTACTTGTTTCTTAATCAATAACTTCCCATGAACTTTATCAGTTACGAAAAATCACTGCATACCTCGAAATTCAGACAACTGAGAATTGTTTCACACTCCTTAATGACTTTTTAAGACCAACACTCATTGCCCACAATTGCCCCCTAATCATTTGATTGATTGTTGCAAGAATTTACAACCAACACTTACATCGAATCGAAAGTCTTTAAATAAAATGCTTTATCTTCTGCGACGTACACTTATCACAATGGGGGTGACTAACTCGCCACACAAATAATTCAGCCATTCATTATAGACTTAGCACTTTTCTTTTGTTTACATCGCAACGATATGAGTATTTATAGATAATATATGTAGATAGGGGGGGGGGGGGGGGGGGGGGGGGGTTTCTACTCACTTTAAAGATACCGGCAATGGATAGAGTCAAGCTAGACGTTTTGGATAAGACCAAAAACTCGCTGAGTTCCATGAAGAACGCTAGAACAGCACCAACCGTAATCTGAAGTATGACAACGGTGATATCGTTTGTGGAATATTTTGGTAGCATATTGAAGACATTCAAAAGTCCCTGTCCTAAAACAAAGAAACACAGTGAAGCAAAAAAACATGAATATCGAGTGATGACACGGCTTATTACCTTCAAATCCAATAGTGAATGGTATAATCGAAAAAATCATCCATGGCTGCATGTGGTAAATCATATCGACCGGGTTATGCAGTCCCAGCTTGGACTTTTGCATAACAAACTGCGCAAATGTCCATCGAATACCACTGCTCAAAGATGCAACCAGAAGAAATGTAAAACCCAACGCATCGAATTGCGTTGACTTGTACGTAAACATAAACAGTCCAGTGGCAATCATTACAACAATCCCCATCAGTGACCAGCTCTAAAAAAAAAGGAAGAGAGAAGCCGTTTAAACTGTGTATGTTAGGCGATTTTTACAGAGATTTCACCTTCTTTTCCAGTCCCAGGAGTATGGCAAATATTAGAATGAAAATAATTGTCGACGATTTGGTCATTGTGTACAATGAGATCTTGACCAATTCGAGGCCCCAGCTGGAGAAGCCAATATCGATGCCACTGGCAATACCAGTTGGAGCCATTTTTCGCACCGAAGTCTTCCAGTCTAGTTGAACTCTTGTCTTGCCATTCACTAACCGTAAAATACTCCGCACGCATGCAGACAAAATATACTTTACCACCAAGTGGTATGACACTATCGTCAGAGGAAACTTTAAATGCTGCAAAATCAAGAAAGAAAAGCTATCACTGTGAACACTAATATGGAATCTGGTTCCCTGAATCAAACCTTTATGAGCCAGCCTTGGTAGAAAGTCAAACATATGGATAAAGATAGGTACAATAGAATCATTGCAAGCGTTCCTACGGCCAGCTGCATAACTTTCGAACTCGCCGGAATTTGTGTGGCTGCCTCCAGCTTATGCTGATTGTCCAAGTCGATTTCCTCTTCATTTTGAAAGTGGTCGCCCTTGTGATTTGTACTCAAACGTTCGTAGCGCGACGTCGACATAGTCCTGCAACGAGAAAAAAACAGTTTGCCAATGCAACAGATAACAAAAGTCCTCTTGGCTCCGATATACTCATACTTACAACCACAGATGGATGATTGTTTTCTGACGGAATGCTCAGATGCAGTCCTTTTACAAAAGGTTTAGCTACGTTAGTTAGATCACAATGTACATCACTCCATATGGTCTGTTTTTTCGTTAAAATGGCAGAAGGTGGTTTAATTTTAGAAAATCGTTCAAGAAAGCTTGTAAGGTTGGTAGAAAAACTTGTTTTCCCTTAGGTAGTCGATGCGTGGTGTTGAGATCTGCGCCTGCGAGGAATTTCGGAAAATATTTGTTTTGCTTTCCGATACGGCTGACGTTGACATTTTTGTCGCGGTGGTGATAAAAATTAATGACAGCTGTCATCGGGTCGTGTTCGGATGGTAAGTGGAGTTTATTGTAATAGATTTCTCTATTGCAATAAAGTATAACAATTCTGTTTGGAGCGTTGCCTATACATTTGCAATTAATACAAATATTGTTGACTTTACTTTTGATGGCATCATAAAGATCGGGACTGAGATGCGCCGCTACCAACATGCTTCTTCAGTCAACTTGAACCCAATCTAGACGCCTCCAGTTACGCGCACCAAGTTGGTTGAGGCCTCCTTCCAACTGCATGCATTACCTTAGATAACGTCTTCCTATACCACATTGCCGCACTGGGGTGGAGAATCGAAGATCCAAGGGGCTGAAGTACTGGTATCCATGCGCTGTATATGACCCAGCCCTCTTAATCGCTTTTTTTGTATAATATATTATAATTAGCGCGCGCTCAAGGTATTTGAGTACCCTTAAAATGTTTGTACACAGCGTTGGCGAAGGAAAATCAGGGAGAAAGAGAAGATATACCAATGTACATCTGTCCTAAATGCTTGCAAGTTATAGTGAATATGAAATAGAGAGCTCGGCATGGCATTTCATAAGCGAGTTGTAACCTTACGGTTGAAGGTGTGAAGGGGCGGAATGCTACTGGAAATTTCTACGGAGTACTGGTGGTGGAAATAGCTATAAAATAAAGTGAGAAAGGAGATATTACGTCGGTGTTCGAGGGTATCAATTGACTGACTGATATCAGTATTAGTATCACCTATGAGTTTTATCGCACGGTTTTGAATTCTATCTAGCAGGTGCAGAGATCTTTTAGGAGCACCTGACCAGATGTAGGCATTACACTCCAGTTTTGGGCGGATGAAAATTTTGTTTTGGTTTCATTGACCGCTCACAATGCACACAAAAGCTCCACTGACATCCCGCTAGAGTTTTCCGATTATGTCAAAGTCATCTGCATATGAAAGAAGTTGAACATATTTTTGAAATATCGTGGTATTGGATTTTGGATCTTTCAAATAGATACTATGTTAAAAAATCTGAGACCCTCAAGGGATTCCCTTTCTTCAGAACCGGATGGACGATGCACATATTCCTTTCAGCGGGTATGCATTCCGCGTTTAACAGAAGTAGTTCCTCTAAATTTTTAGCACGGGCTACAGGCAAACTACGATTTCGCTTGTTTTGGTTCGGATATTGTTGCCTGACCAGACACGTTTTTCTTACCTTCCTTCGGAGAAGTTTGTGTTAGATTTTTCGTACGTGTCTAAATAACAAAGCCAAACAAAATTGGTATTGATAGATGGATGTAAAATAGCATAGCCAGAAGCGTCTGGTATCCTCTGCAACTGATCCTGACATCGATGCGTTTATAAAATTCGGGATTACAAGCGGTATCTTCCAATCTAAAATCTCAACTGTTTTTAGGTCGGCAGCGGTGGGCACACCATTTACATCAGTCCTGAATAGTCACGAGTTGTCGCAAAATGCTCAAGGCATTTGTTGTTAGAAGATGGTAATGAGACCAGAGTTCGTCTACCAGCAACCCTAGTTGCAAGAAGGTAGGAGTGTATGTCACTATGCCGGCTAAAGTTGGGAGAGGTAAAATATAGCGTGTGAAGTGACAAACACAACCATATCAATGCAGAAACGTCTACAGAATCATTAAATAGTTAAGTGTTGGTCACAGTTCTAGGTAACAATCAATGAAAGCCTTGGATGGTTTTTTTGCTTTTCTGGATAAAAGAAGGAATATCCTCCATTGACTGAATCTTCACTATCAATATCCAACCCAATCAGGATGAGGATCTTGGGCCGTGCACTGTGCACGGCGCTATTCTCTCGAAGGGAATCGCAACAGTTCGGTGGACCCTGACATCAAAAGTGGAACACCTTAGCGATGACTGCAAATCGAATAGGATTTTGGACATCCACTAATACGAGTATGTGATATACCATGTCCTGTTTTGAAACCGAATTGATTATCCGGAACTAAGTCTTCACTTAGTCAGGTTTCAACTCAGTGGAACCCGGCCTTTAGTCAAACCTTAAACGAATCTATGAATGCCACCGGCTAACTATCTATTCCGTCTATGACGGAACATTTCAATTGCTAAGCTACGAATTCTTTCGAATTTCGCTCTATCAACGAGAACACCGCTGACATCGCAGGCTACATGATCAATCTTTAGCATCAGAGTAGATTGGACACACGCATAGACAATGCATCCAGTTCTCAAGGGGAGTACATGTCCGACAGTAAATTTCGGTTTTAGCCTTTAGTAGCTACCATTTGGTTTCCACACCTCAACACGTATAAAAGGATATTCGTCCAGCATTCTGGATGTCTGAACTTTCCGAGGATACAACATCCACTCGCATCATTACCTTGTTTCAGCTATGGTTAAAATGCGAATATCACAGGCACAACGGAGTCAAGTAAGACCAGCAAAGTTTGGTGTGGAAAAACTGCAATCTCAATAGACCGCTAGAATTCTTTGTCGATTACCTTTCCCTCAAGCTTTCTCAAGATCTTAAGTCGTAGAACACCAATGGAAATATTGTCAACGAGCCATCAGAGAATCTGATTTTGATGTGATTGGTTTCAAATCGCCATCACAAAGAAACCTCTGGTCTGCCGATGAATGTAGGCAGATATCTACGAGCACGGGCAGGAAAGAATATCAGGATTCTTTATCGAAGAAATTAAGAGATGTTGCAGCTGAAATGACGTTGGAAAGTTTAATCAGAAAATTAAACAAATTTATCTGGGTTACAAAACCAGAATGGAAGCCTGCAATAAACAAGTCCAACTGAGTTCCCCACCCTCAAGGTTAGGTTAGGTTAGAGTGGCTGTTGCCAACCCACTTAGGCCTGTTGGCCCATTGTGATGCCACGTGGATCTATGATCCTGTTACTAATGGAACCAGCTTGGGACTGTTAACGTCTATGGTTTTCTAGGTCGTTTAGATCGTTGTAGAAGAAAGCTCCTAGATGAAGCTTTCTTCTCTGGGAGAGAGCTGGACATGTACAGAGTAGGTGGAGGATTATTTGATACCTATTATGGCGTTGAGATGTTTCTGATTTAAAAGGATTATACACTTAGAGCGATTCAGATCCAGCTTTGGCCAGATCTGTTTGGTCGCTAGACATGTTTGTCCAGCAGTCCACCTAAGGTCTGTTCTTTTATTGGCATCTAGCTTTAGCGTTAGTTTGCACGTAGCGATTGGTATACCTATACTACCTTTGTCCGGTAGAATAGGTAGAGTGGTTCCAATTTTGGCGAGTTCATCGGCTCTGCAGTTCACTGGAATACCTCTATGGCCCGGCACCCAACAAAGGTGAATGTTGAACTGCTCTGCCATCTCCATGAGATATAATCGGCATTCAAGGGTGGTTTTAGAATATAATGAGACCGAGTCCAGGGACTTAATGGCGGCCTGACTATCCGAAAATATGCGGATATCCCTTGCAGATATCACGTTTTCTTCAGCCAGGACAAAGCTTCTTTAATCGCCAAAATTTCCGCCGGGAACACGCTACAGTGATTTGGAAGATGGAAAGAGAGGCTTGCATTTAGCTTATCTGAGAAAGCACCTCCACCAACTCCGCTATCGGTTTTAGATCCATCTGTGTAGAGATGTACGATTAGATGTTCAAATCATCGGACGGTATACCCATCTCGGAAAAGATGGTAGAAAATAAAAGGAAAGTTAGCACCCACAACTCTGTCCCGACACCAAATCTTCTCCCTCCTATCACAAAACTTTTAAAGTAGATTCAAAGCGGAGTTTCATTTAACATTGTTCCTGCGCCTTCTAACCAAGTTCTACCTGATGTTGCCCCATCAGACAAATATCCTAATTTTATTAGCTCCCATATACTAAACCCAACCACCCCTTCCTCATATTCATCTACCAATCCCCCTGATTCAACCACCCTCCCTAACCAAGATTCTATTATATATCCGTGGTGCTTCACTAACCTATCCATTTTTCATCCGCTCGTTCTCTTAATTATACCTTGACCCACTCCTTTCACCAACTGTCAAACTCACTAAAAAATTTTCAGATATGAATGATGACAGTCGTTATGTACTCGTAGTATCTCTTTTGAGAGACCGCCAGATTTATGAAAATGTTCGACTCTACCTTGCCTACTTGCACGACAAACCCAACTCCGTTTGCATTGATGGCATAACCAAAATCAATATTATGGTTTCGATTCAACGAGTCGAATTGATTCTAATTTTCTTTCGCTACCACGAGAGTTTCGACATCTCTTCCGACGAAGTTCATAATGATCTTTCTACGCTGTCTTCGCATGTCAGCTCTAAACGTCTTTTACACTTGCAAAGAACTTGTTCAAATTTTAAAAACTATTATAGTTCTTAACAAACAGAATTCTGCATCCTCCAGTCCACAATGTCTGTCCATACCAAAATGTAAGAGGTTTGCGCTCTAAAATCTGCGCCGGATATCTCAATTCTCAAAAGTTTTCCTATGACCTAATTGTTCTTATTGAAACAAATCTAATTCATGTCATTAAAAACCGTGAGTGGTTTCCTCCAAATTTCAACGTTTTTCGAAAAGATGGATTTGAAAGCGCTGAGAATCCCTATGGCCCAGGTGTTTTATTAGCAATCCGGAACTGTTTTTACTCAACTCCTGTTGATATTCCCCATACTGACAACTTTGAGTTAGTATGTGTCAACATTACGCTCCCCAAACGCTGTCTTTACGTACATTCACCCATCTCAACCAATTGAGTCTCATCGACTTGTAGTTCACGCAGTGGATTTTTTGACTGATGATGCACAATCTGAAGATTGTATTGTTCTAGTGAGAGATTTAAACCTCCCTCACCTTCCTATGATTCGTTTCATTTCGTCTCTCTTAATTCGTCCTCTGAAACAGAAATATTGATGGTGGACTGCCTAACCAACTCAAGTCTACCACCTTGATCAAAAAGTTTCGGAATTTATTCAGAAAATTAAAAATACAAGTTTATTCATCTAAATCTATATTGTCCCCTTCAAAGTAATCACCATCGACTGCAACACACTTATGGCAGAGCTTGATCCAATCCTCGAAACATTTTTTATATTCGGTTTTCGGTATGTCCATCAGTGCTTCCTGCGATTTTTCAATTACTCCCTCTCGGCTGCTGAAACGCATTCCCCATAACGATTTTTTAACTCGATTGAACAGAAAGAAGTCAAAGGGAGCCAAATCAGGTAAATTCGGTGGCTGTTGGATGGTATTTGTTGCATTTTCCTCAAAAAAATACGAATAATGATGGCACTGTGCGACGGTTCGTTATCATGATGCAAAATCCACGAGTTTTCTGCCCACAGTTCTGGTCTCTTTCGGCGAATTGCTTCACGCAAACGTCTTATAACGCCCAAATAATACTCTTTGTTTATTGTCTGGCCTTCTGGCAAAAATTCATGATGCACTACACCGTTGTAATCCATGAAAACCGTGAGCATTGCCTTCTTTTTTGACTGAAAACGACGTGGTTTTTTTGGTCTCGGCTCATTTGGTGAATACAAACGGAATCTTAGAAAAACTTTATGAACTTGAGTTATTCCTAAGGAAAAACGACATTGACGTTTGTTTGATTTCCGAAACCCACTTGAAAAATGGGTCATCTGCAAAAATTAGAGGTTTTAAAGATTACTACGCGTATCACCCTTCGGGAAACGCGAGAGGCGGATCCTCTGTATACATTAAAGAATCTCTTGAGCACAACGAAGATATAAAAGTAGAGCTCGAGTCTGTACAACTAATTGCGGTGCGCGTAAAATTGGTACGGAACTCCTTTACTATTTCAGCCATCTACTGTCCTCCACGATTTACGCCTTCAAAACATATATTTAAAAATATATTCAATTCTCTTGGATCGGCTTTTATGATTGGCGGTGATTTCAATGCCAAACACACTTTTTGGGGATCAAGATGTGTCTCCCAAAAGGGTAAAATATTCTATAAAGCATGTATGGAACACAATTGTGACTTCTATTCAACGGGCAAGCCGACTTATTGGCCAACAGATACAACGAAAATACCCGATCTTGTCGATTTCTTCGTTGTTAAGGGAATTCGTAACTCGGATATAAACGTTGATGAAAGCTTCGATCTTTCCTCCGATCATTCTCCAGTCATACTGACAATGAACGACACGTTTATTAAAAAACAAGGACCATTAAGACTAACTGGACGAAATACTAATTGGGAAGGATTCAGAAATGAGATTAATAATAACCTAGAACTAGACGTCTCACTTAAAGCAGCACTTGAACTCGAAATCGAAGTGGATTCTTTCGTTGAAATAGTCCAATGTGCTGCGTGGAACAATACACCTTGTCAACGAAAAAACACGGCTAAACGTAACTTAAACTACCCGCCTGAGGTAAAAGATATGATAAGAGAAGAAAGAAAAGCTCGCAAAAGATGGCAAACAACTCGAGCGCCGCAGGATAAAACACGCTTAAACAGGCTCTGTAATCTGCTCAAGGAGACTCTTAAAAGTTACAGAAATTCCGAAGTAAATACATATGTTCAAAACCTGACGGCAGGAAAAGAAACAAATTACTCGCTTTGGAAAGCTTTAAAATGCTTAAAAAGGCCCAAAATCCCCGCGCCACCAATCAAGGTCGGCAATAACGAATGGGCTAAGGGGGATAAGGAAAAAGCGGAGGTTTTTGCCGACTATCTTGAAGAAATTTTCAAGCCCTCCGACGGCCCAACACTGGTACCCGGCACAAGTTCTTTAGAAATAGCATGTAGTAATTTTGTAATGACAAATGCAACTCTTGCTGAAATTAAAACTGTAATAAGGAAATTAAAACCAAAGAAGGCTCCGGGTATGACCTTATTACCGGAGAAGTTCTGAAAATGCTACCTCAAAAAGCACTTATAAAGCTCTTACACATTATTAACGCGGCTCTGAGGCTTGAATACGTGCCAAGTCAGTGGAAAGTTGCTGAAGTCATTATGGTACTAAAACCAGGAAAACCTCCAAACGATAAAAAATCATACAGACCCATTTCTCTTCTACCGATCCTGTCGAAAATCTTTGAGAGGATTTTGCTAAAACGTCTTCTCCCAATTATCGAAAACCAAAATCTTATTCCCAACCATCAATTTGGATTTCGGACTAAGCATTCAACAATTGATCAGGTGCATAGAATTACTGATGTAATTGAAAAATCCCTGGAAGAAAAAAAGATTTGTTCGAGCGTATTTCTTGACGTCTCACAAGCTTTTGACAAAGTATGGCATGAAGGTTTGAAGTTCAAACTGCGACGAATTTTTCCATTAAAGCTTTATAATATATTGACAAGCTATTTTGAAAATAGAATTTTTCGCGTTCGATACGGAAATGATGTTTCGAAATTTAAAGATATCCTAGCCGGAGTACCGTAGGGAAGCGTACTTGGCCCACTTTTGTACCTTTTATATACAAGAGATATACCACACGTCGAGGATACTGTTCTCGCTACTTTTGCTGACGACACCGCTATCTTAGCGGTTGGAGAATCAATAGAAGACTCAACGGCGAAACTTCAGACTGCTTTAAATAAAGTCTACGAGTGGACAAAGATCTGGCGAATTACCCTTAATGAGACAAAATCTGTACATGTTGACTTCACCTACAGAAAGATAAATCACTTGCCCATTTCTATAAACTCGGTGTGTATCCCCTTTGCAAACGAAGCTAAGTATTTGGGAATGACACTTGACGCGAAGCTTAAATGGAAAACGCATGTTAATAAGAAACGAAAAGAACTAGAGGCCAAATACAAAGAAATGTACTGGCTACTTGGTAAATATTCCAAGCTAAGCTTAGAAAACAAGCTGCTTCTTTATAAGCAAGTGCTAAAGCCGGTGTGGACCTATGGTATACAACTCTGGGGTTGTACTAAGAAATCAAATATAAATATAATACAAACTTTTGAAAATAAAGTGCTACGACAATTTGTGCGTGCCCCATGGTTTATAAAAATAATGACCTGCATCGAGACCTCGGAGTTGCTTTCGTGGAAGATGAAGTCAGGAACTGCGCACGAAAACATAAAGTCCGGTTAAGCGGCCACATAAACAATACAGTCCTAGAAATCTTGGACGAATGAAACATACTACGCCGTCTTCAACGAACTAAACCGTTGGACCTTGCGCGATAAATTGAAACCGCATTAAGAAAGCGGAATATGTAGGGTCTTCCATTGGAAAGTGTCCTACCAATCGTGATTAACTTATGAAATAAAAACTGCTTGATAAGTTCTACTTAGTTGCGGTATTAAAATTAACAACGAAGGGAGGTGTTTTTAGTGAGTAAGAATCTCACACTACTATGAGCACGCGCTTCTGATCCTCATAGTGTCTGATGGAAGATTTTCACCTGCCCTCGCCGGGGAAAAAAAAAAAAAAAAAAAAAAAAATTTGGTGAACGCCATTCACTTGCCTGATGTCTGGATTAAGTGTCGTACTCATAAACCCACGCCGCGTCTCCAGTAATGATCTTTTTGATGAATGTGGGATCGGATTCAGCCTCGCAAATCATCTCTTTTGCGACGTCAACATGGTCTCTCTTTTGCATGAAATTGAGGTCTTTTGGCACCAACTTTGTTGCTACACGACGGAAACCCAAATCATTAACCAAAATGTCTTGGACGGATCCATAGGTAATGTTCAAGTCCTCCGTTATCTCTCTGATGGATAATTTGCGGTTATTGACCAACATTTATTTTACTCCATCAATGTTTTCTGTATACTGATATATGTATATGATTGTGTATAATGACTATGTGTGTTTACTCGTATGTGTGTATTGTACATTTAGGTTAGGTAGGCTAAGGTTTATTTTAAGTTAGATATTAAGTTTTTATAAAAAATAAAAAATTATGTCCATATGCTAAGTTTTTGTTAGCAATTTTTTTTCTTAGCTTTAAGTCTAGTAAATAAATATTAGTAAAGAAAATGTACATAAAGTCGAAAGACATAGTTATAAGAATTAAGAGTAGCTTAGAGCGCCTGTGTGGGGCCAGTAAGTTAGTATAAGTTTGTTAAGTAATTTTAAGCTAGCATTTAAGCATTTTTTGTTAGTATGTAAGAGTTAATGATTAAGGAAATAAAATGCTTTAAAATAGAACTGAAACTCCATCAATGTTTTCATCGGTTTTCGATGTCAATGGTCTGCCACTGCGTTCATCATCTTCGATTGACTCACGACCACTTTTGAACCGCTTGTGCCACTGGTAAACGACCGTTTTCTTTAGAGTATCGTTGCCGAAACACTTTTCCAACATATCCAACGTTCGCGCACCATTAAATCTCTTTTTTTTTACGCAAAATGTAATACAAATTCGTTGTTGCAAATTTAAATCTATTTCTAGAACTGTAAAAAATCGCCAACACACATATAGATAGATGTACTCTTGGCTACGTAACTTTTGCAAATGTCAAGCTATGACGCTAAGATTTAGAGGAAATGTCAACAACAGATTTACCAACTTAACAAAGAAAAAAACAGAACTCAAATCGGAACAATCAGTTTTTCATTTTTTATGCATTTTTATTTTTTTAACTTAAATTACTCTTATACGCTTAAAAATTAGCTTAAATTACTTACAAATAATCTTATTCTAACTTACTGGCCCCATGCGGGCACTCTAAGTTAAACCTAACACTTAAACTATGTCTTTCGACGAATCTTACATTATATTTTTAATTTAACATTACTTAATATTAGAACTAAGAAAATAAATTATAAGTAAAAAACTTAGTGAAGGGACATTTTTTAATTTTTTATAAAAAAACTAAAAGCCTACAGACTACCTAAAAATAAATCTAATACGTACACACACACACATACACACATATATATATATATATACTTAATATATAACAAATCGGAACAATGGGTACAATACAATGAACAGACAACTCGATCTTGTCTTCACATCCGATTCAGATAACAGTGTCATTTCTACCCTAGATCGCCTTCATCCCCCCTTGTCAATTATATACTTGTATGAAAATGGCAACACATGCGTCGATTCGGAAAATTCATTTTACTTTCAGTTCCGAAGAACCGGCTTTAACAAACTTAAAAGCCTCATCAGGAACATTAACTTTGACTTTATTGCTGAGACAACTAACATTGATCTTGCGCTATAAACTTTTTATTCCTTTATTTTCTCCTGCCTTGCCCAATCGGTTCCATATAACTTCCGAAAGGACTGCATGTCAGCTCCTCCCTGGTACAACAAGGAGTTGCGCTCTCTCTCGTAATAACAGAAACAAGTTGTGGCACAATTTCTTAAGAACTCATCTGATTCAGCTTAATCTTGGACCCTAAACGCTTCTACCAGTTTGTTAATAACAAAAGAAAGTCAGACGGCTACACATTTACTCTCAAATTTCTTAGTGAATCTTCTGCAGACCCAAAAACCATTGCAAATTTCATTGCCTGTCATTTTAACAAATCCTTTTCTAAGCAAACAGCTGAACCCGATCCTAGTTACTTTAGTTATATGAGATACTGTCCTGAGACGTCATCCATCTCGCTAAATATAACAACATCTTTGGTATCTGAAACTATTACCAAATTTAAAGATGATTTTTAGTTCGGCCCTCATGGCCTTCCGGCTATTGTAATAAAAGAGTGTGTTACCCATCTTGGTCCTCCCCTTGCTGCCCTATTTAACTTGTCTGTCTCAACAGGTACTTTCCCTTTCCTATGGAAGGAATCTTACATCAACCCTATTCATAAAAAATGAAGTAAGGCACAAGTCGATAACTATAGGCCCATAGCAAAACTCTCTTGCATACCCAAACTCTTCGAAAGCATCTGCACTGCATTATCTGCACAAATCAGCACGGTTTCATGAAAGGTAAATCAACCACCACTAACCTAACTCATCAGCGACGAGCCTATTCCCGACAGAAAATTGAATTTCGACTCACATATTGACAGCATTATAAATAAAGCTAACTCTGCACTTGGCTTTATCAAACGCTGGTTAAAATAAGTTTCCAACCCCTACGTTACAAGGTCCCTGTACATTAATTTTGTAAGGCTTCTTCTCGAATATTGCAGCCAAGTTTGGTCACCCAATAAACAAATCCAGATTCAAAGAATTGAAGCAGTCTAACGCAGGTTTATCCGTTCCGCACTTCGTGGTCTACATTGGTCCGATCCATACGAATTACTTCCCTATGAAAATAGGCTAAAACTAATTAGCATGCCTACCCTAAAAAAACGTCGTGAAGTCGCTGATGTACTTTTTATCCACAAGTTATTGACTCGAAACATCGACTGTACGAGAGTAATGCAAAATATTTCATTCGCTTCCAATCCCCATAATCTAAGATCAGTTTCACTTCTCCTGATCCGAACTCACCGCACCAATTACGGTCACTTTGAACCAATATCTACTCATAGAATGTTGAGAACAACAAACAAAATAAAAAAGCACTACTCAATATGTCATTCCCTTAATATCTCCCCCGATCACCATTTCTCTTCGCCCCATTAGGTTAAGAATGCCTTTGTTAGTTTTTAAGCGTAGCTTTAAGTTTTTGCTTGTTAATAAGCTTAATAAAGTTGTCCGGGATAGACCCGGGCCAATAATAACTAATAGAAGAGTCGCAGATAGCTGTGAAAATATAAAAAAAACTGCTACAGTAGTTAACGTAGTATAACGACGATGATGGTCAAAATTCCGTTGTTAGGCAGAATAAACTATTCATGCTGGACGAAGATGACGGAGAATTCTATAACCCTGGCCTATACAAAGTTAAGGTAGCAATATTGACGCCAAAGTCTTATAAAGCTGCTGGCACAGACGGGCTACCACCTAAGCTTTTTGAGACTTGATTGGTAACATGTACCAACTCATCCTTACGATATGGTCAGAGGAAAGCATGCCCGAACCATGCAATCTCAGCATCTTTTGCACGATCCACAAGAAAGGAGACCCTTTTGACTGCGTCTGTCTACTATAGAGGAATAAGTCTCCTTAGCTTTGCCTGTAAATGTTTTCTGGTGTATTATGTGGGCGTCTGAAACCATTCATGAACAATCTGGTTGAAAAAGATCCGAAAATTTCAAATTGGCACTTACCAGTTATTAGTCGATTTCAATGCTGTATATGACAATGATAGGGACGGTTTCTTGTCATACCTGGAAAACCGGTCAGGTTTCAAGATCTTCAACGTCAAGAAAGATTTTAGACAAAGCTACGCGCTGTCTTGTGACATTTTTAACATCGGCAACAAAAGAGACACGATCTTTTTAAAATCCTCACAATTACTTGTGTACCCAGATGGCATTGATTGGATGAATATAGTGAGCCGTCAATGAAGTATTGCGGCGAAAGCGGCCAAAAGGTGTTTGACGGTAAACGAGGTCAAAACAGTCAGTTTCAACTTTGAGGTAATTTAGAGCTTTACCTAACTTGGCGCCGCAGTTAAAAGCAGCAACGACATCAGCGCAGAAATCAGATGAAAAAATCCATCATTGTCATCGCTCTAGTCAGGCATCTATGGATTCAATATCTGAGATGGCCGGGCTATGTTGAGCATATGGACACCACAGCCCAATGGGTTTCGAGTCTAACCCATAAAATAGCACAGCAGAGAACGATCACATCTAAGGTGACGCACGCAAGTGGAAGGGGACCTTAACCAACTTGGAGTGCAGCAATCGAGGCAACTGGCGAGAGAAGCGAGCTGTGGAAGGTTGTGTGGTTGAGTAACAGGTTCACCCTGGACTCTAGCGGCACTATACTTTGAAATAAATATTAATGTTGATGTTCTTGTTACCGCCGACACTGTAATTGCATAAAACATCAAAATATTGTTGATCAGAGTATTCTTCCTTAAAATTGTACGATAGTGATGAATCCCAGAGCCAAAGGTGTTTGGATCATTAATTGGATCATTTCAGGCTGAGAGGTTTGCCTAAAAAGTGATTGTAATTCTGAAACACCCTGATAATAAAGTGAACTTTTACTTTCTGATACAAAAATGCTAAAGTGTCCTTAGATATTTTAAATATTTAGTGTCCTTAGAATGTGATATTTTTTTGTCATAAAAATAAATAAAATCGGTATCAAGTTAAATACAAAGATAAACAATTAAAAATAATGTCCTTTCTATCACTCTTTTCTTCACCCCATTCAAACCACGAACAACTTCATGTGAATCCTGCGCAGTGAAGAAATAACTGTCATTTCAAAAATACACATACGACTACTGCAAAAAATACCTCAAACGCAAAACCGAGAAGCGACAAGAGAGAGAAAAGTTTCGCCCGAGCGAAACGTCGCTGTTTTTTTCGCAGTGTGTGCAATAAATTTGGAAAAAAAAAGTATTTAAAAAAAAACAACATCCTTTTTAATAATCAGTATTCATTCAAATAAAAGAAAGAAAAAATCTACCCGAATCGAAAGTTGCCCATCTTCATCCTGTTGTCGGTGGGGATATCGGAGAATTGAAATTTGTTCGTGTAAACGCCACAAATTCGACGAGAGTTTTTTTTAAATGTTTTAAAAAAATATAAATTCCGTGTTACAGGACCAAGAAAAACCAAAGGACTTACAATGTCTTCATCTAGTGAGCAGGTAAGTTTTCTCATCCTGACGGTGACATAGAAGATCCTTTTTATTTTTCTCGCCAAATTCCAAAAGATACGAGTGCATATACTCGTACTATACGTACATACGAGTATTTATTGTATTGTAGTATATCTGAGGGGAAGTTTTTTTTGTTTTTTTTTTTTGAGTAGATGTATTGCAGAAAGAACTTCTGGCCCTCGGAAAGACGGAACTATTCATCAATAAACAGAGGAACAAAAGAAAAGGGATATTCCGATGTAAAGATGGCTACTTCTTTGGCAATCCCGATATGGAGTCGCCATTCATCTGACTGACCCTGGGACATTTTTGCATTTAAAATTCAAATGATACGGATGTCAGTCGTATCCATTGCTTGAACTGTCATTGAACCTTTTTTTCTTTTACTTCGACGTTGAAGTTCTTCATTACTTTGTTGATTCGATTCTGTTGGGGTTGCCGGGGTTGTCGGGGTTGTCATGAGTGGTGATGGAGAAGAATAAATAAAATCAGCTGGGGGGTGGAAAAACTGGTAGGAATGTGTGTATCGTCAACATTGTTCTTTCCAGCGTTTTGTATTAAAACGTATTCAGCGTTCTGTGAAGGTCGTCGCTTTCTTACGTCTTCACGGAAACTCAATAACTCAACGACTCGGAAACTCGGAAACTCAAAAACTTTGAGACTTGGAAACCTAGCGCCGTAAATAGGTTGTTTTCCACTTTGATGACTTTTTCAAGTGAGATACATACTCGCATTGTCAGTCCTTCAGTCGGTTACGGTGAATAGGAAAAGTAAAAGTGGCACTGGTTTTTATTATAATATTATTTTTACTTCTTTTTTTTTTCATTTTCCTTTGAACAAAGGCCAACCATGCCTCAAGTTAAAACTGTGCTGGAAAAAAAAAATACTTTTTGTTTCTAAAAATATAGGAGGAAAGGAAAACTTCTGGGTTTCGCTTTCGTTCGAGTAGAAACAAGTGCAGCAATCGACAGAGTGTTAGCATTCATTTTTCAAGGTATTTGAAATGCTAATCAAGTGCCTTTGTATTTGGCGTTCATGGAAAACTCAAATATGTTGTTACAGAGCAAGAGAACCTACCACTCTGACGAGAGACCCTTGAACTATAACAACGCGCCAGAGTTGAGTGGTAGCTCACAAGTGGTGGCTCACAAGTGGTGTTGTGTTTATTTTTGTGAATTATTTTATTGGCACCTACCACGCGTACTTACGAGTATACCTACGGACACCTTACATACCCTCTGTTATAAGAAAAAAAAAACGATTGAAATTCGTAAAAAGGAAATGGGTTAATGGAAGGACTCTTGTTGAAAGACGTACTTGAATGCTGACAGCTGGGGGTTTATTTTATGAGTATGACACGCCAGGAAGCAAGTATAAATGGACTCTGTTACGATGTGTAACTGGTCCATGTTGCCCTTGAATTTGAATACGATGACAGGTTGAGAGGTTTTAGTAATGTTATAATTCTACTTGCCATTTTGGTTGATTAGTTTCGAAGCCTTGTGAAAGGGTCGGCCCTTCTTAAATATCATTTTTATGTTTAAGAGTTTTCCTTGTCCTTACATCCATTTGTAAGGCAATAGTGATATAATTTTGTAGACCAACAGCAAAATTTTATTGTGAAAACATTGCTGGAAGACATATCCAATATTTGTTTCCATATTTCTGCTCCTCTTTTCCGAATAGTTACTTCTCAACAAGAGGTGTAGGGTTTGAAAGACCTCTTATCTTACAGCTCATGCATGCACGGTTGGCATATGGTGACAGATGTCATTTATAGATTTGGGAAATTTTCCATGAGACGCTACAAAATGAAAGAAAAAATCCAAACCGTTGAATTATATTACGAAAATTCACGTTTAATCATGTGCTTTACAGACTTGTGTGCGTAACATAATCCATAATCAGTATAACATAGAAAATATCGCCGCAGTAAATTAAAGCGTCAGAAACGACTCAAACACCTCCATTCATCACCGTTCTTAGGAGCTTGACCTCACAGCTTGAATTGGCAGCCACACTGCACCGAAGTTTCACAAAAGATTTCACTTTCCATGCGTACAAGGTCCAATTAACGCAAGAATTGAAGCTGGCCGACCACCAGCAGCACAGCAACACATAATGTTCTCGGATTGTGTGCCGGAAAACATGAATTTACGGTTTTCAGATGGGGTCCAATTCTACATTGACGTTAATAAGCAAAATTGCCGAATCTTGGGCACCGAAAATCCACGGAAATGTCAATGCACCCATAACGAGGAACTATTTGGTGCGGTTTATGGACCGGAGGTTTCTTAGGGCCGTACCTTTTCGAACATGAAGCTACAAAAGCCATTATCGTCGAGACATTAAAAACAATTTTTGTGATCGGAGGTAGAGTATATGGTTACAGATGACCTCTGATTTCAACAGGATGGAAACAATCGAGTTATTGTTCATGCAGTTTCCTGGCCGCGTAATTTTGTGTCCGATCGTCCGACTTAACACCGTAAGAGTCATTTTTTTTGTGGCTATGTTAAAAGCAAGGTCTACGCCAACTCTGAAAGTGAACGTCGAAGTCGCCACCGTCGAGATAGAGCGCCAATTATGTGAAAGAGTGATTGAAAATTTCGAAAAATGGATTAGGGTCTGCAAGCAGAGTCGAGGCGATCATTTGGAAGATATTGTGTTTCATAAATAATTCCAATGTCTACTTTATAAAGCAATAACGGTTTCAGAGATATCTCAACAACTGTTCGGTATATTAAAATAAATAAAAAACAGGTGTAGGATTACCTATGAGCTAAGTATCTAAACATCTAAAACTTGGTATTCTAGGCATAACGATCAATTTTCACTTCAATCCTAAACTCTCTGTTTAATGCTAAGTGAAAGTCGTCACAAGGAACAACAACGGCGAAAGAATACGAATTTGCTTCCGTTTTTGTTTACTTAGATTCTTTGGCCTCTCATCATGACGTCATCTTCAAAATTCTGCAACGAACTTGAGTTCCATTTAAGTCATCCTTAAAAACCTGGGTTTCTTTTCGAATGGCCTTCTTTATGTATGGCCAGGGGATTCCCTACTTCACAATAAAATTGTTTCCGCGTTGTAAGGTGTGACCAATTCATTTACACTTTCTCTTCCTAACTGCCTACTTTATTGACTTACTCAAGTTGAGCGGTTCTGGTGTTGAAGTGGTTAAGGCTTCTGCCTGTATCTGGTGCAGGTCCAATATTCTATTTGAGAGCAGGCAAAAACCATTTGCGTTGTCACGATGTTTAAGATATGATGTCATTGTTCATCTTAGCTTCATGTTTCCTCCAAATAAAGCTGCTCGGATCACATCCCTGGTAACTACAAGCAAAAACAGTGGGGAAAGAATGCAACCTTGCCGTATTCCGTTGCGAATCAAATTCCTCTGATACATTACCGTTTTGTAACACAGTACATGGGCTTGCAGGATAGCATCTCGATTCAAAGTGTCGAAGGCCTTTTCAAAATCGATGAACAACAAATATGGCGGAGATCTATACTCAACGCATAGTCCAATGACGATTTGCAGGGTCTCGATGTAGTTGATGCCAGACGATCCAGCTAGAAAGCCTGCGTTGAATTAAGATGTTCTTTTACTCAATCCAAAATTACTTTAGCTATTAGTTAAGTTAGAGCTGGGCAAATGCTTTCCATTCTGTCACGGTGTCCTTCTTGCCTTCCAATCTTAAGAGGAAAACTTGGTTTTCGTTTTTCATGTTTTAATTAGTGAATAAGGTATACCATCTTTGCCTACTATGTTGTTGCAGATACGGGTATTTGTTTCTGTGGGAGGCTTACTTAAACTTGGATTCAAATTGCTGTTGCCTAAGACATCAGACAAGCTATTCCCCATACAAAATCAACAGATTTCTGTTTAGTCCTTTTACTAGATGTATTTTGGAACTTTGCCACCAGAAAGTTATTTTATTTTTTCTGTAGTCGATTATGTTGTCGCTCTTATAATATTTCCTGGTTCTTCAACCTTTATAGCTAGTGTGTTGATGTAGTTACGATTGTCTCGTCTTACACCGAGCACCACTTCTTTTCTCTTCATGCGAAACGGGAGTTCTAATACTACTGGATTGCTGAATTGCCGCTGTAATTCGTATTCTGAGTACGTTCAACGATCCGCCTCTAGGTGTCTGCTGTCAGCCATTTACTTGTGATTTTTTAATATCTACCGTTGGTGGTGTCTGCCCCAGAGCGTTGCAAGTTCCAAGTTTGTTACAGACGTCTTGAATGAAATTCAAGTGATCTAACTAGTTCAATATACGTTGTCAATCAGTCAAGAACCAGCTGATCTTGTGGCAGCTGTAAAAATATTTCGTTAATCATTGGGAACATGAAGGATGTCTTAAGTCCCAAGTAGGCAACTCTTGCACGCTGGTCAATGCATGGCATTAGCTCGGTTGGGGGGGAGGCGTCTTGCTGCTTCATACTAGAAAAATTAAATAAAAAAAAGATCATGGAAAACAAATAACAGAAAATTCATAGGTTTGCTGACAAAGCGAACAATGCACCACGACAGATTTTGTTGTCGAATGTAGCCATCATAGCTTTTTCGACCAGGTTATGTTCTGCCCGTTCTTGAACATAGCCCCTATGCTATCATAATACCACAAAATCATAGCATCCAAAACACTGCTTAGTATCGGCGAGTCGTGTGTAAGTGTGTAAGGCAGGAACTTCACCTTTGGTAAAGGGTTGAGCCCTATCTAATACCTCAGTCATTCTGTGGGTTTTGGCATCCGGTTGCAATGCAACTCCTCATCGAGCTGACTAAACAGTTCCATAGCAATCAAATAGTTGAGCACAGGTCATAGTACGCTACAACATATGCTAAACTATGAGATGTACAAGCTCCATTCAGTCTACTCTCCCCGCGATTTTGGGTATAAACCAACAGCGACCACGATACTTCCCCAAAGGGGCCAACTCCTAGGTCAGGCTGGAAAAGATTTCCAAGGGCTCTGACCTCACGTGCTACCAGAATATAGCTTTTGGTCGACCTTCGCAACCTTTCGGCCACTTCCAGTTGGGCACCTTATTACCCAGGACTTTTTTTTTTTTTTATAATTTACGCGCGCCTAAGGGGTTAGATACCCTTTTACTGTTGCCATGGCGCGGGCGGAAAGATAGAAGGAGGAGAAAGGAAAATTGTTTTTGTAGTGGTTTGAAACTCAGGTGTGTTTGGTTTCTATGTTTGCTCTCCAGGGGTGGGAGTCCGAATAGGACGGAGAGTTTTTCTTCACTCAGAGTGATTCGAGATATAATTCCCAGTATTTTTTTCATTGCTTGAAACTCTTATAACAGCCAAATCTACGTGTCAGTGTTATGCCTTCACACGCAGAATTTTTTTGTCTGAGTTCCAATTATACAATGAAAAACTGATTTTGCCATGGGCAGGATTCGAACCTGGACCCTCCGAGTGAGAAGTGTTTGCTACTACCACTACACCACGGTCACCCCCAGGACTGGCGGCCAACTACTCGCTACCTGTGTGGTCTACGACGGAAAATCTCATTTGCAAAGCTATGAATTCTTTTGAATTTTGCTCTGTCAAGAAAAACTCCACTGACATCGCAGGCAACACCATCGTAGGTGATGCCCATAGCTTGCAAATCAATAACATCAGAGTAGGCTGAACACACGCATCCAGTCCTCAAGAGCAGCTTCGCATTCACAACCTGTAACCTCGTTAAGGCTTCTCTTATGCAGAAACGTATTCAAGGAGCCATGCCCGGCCAGCAGAAAGCCCAGACTGAGGCTGAAACTCAGTTCTGGTAGCTTGCTCAGGGTTAATAGGTCCCGAAGGAAGCAGTAAGTAACCCTACCTTTATCGCTAATGTCCCATCTAGATTGCCATCTAGACTGAACACATTCGGAAAGCAGGAGCTTACACTCCGTACTGGACAAATCTTCTACCTCCGTCGAGGAGACCCCATCAGCATTGGTCAACGGGTGCCCCTTCTTGATCTTGCGGGTCAAGGGAAGGCATACCCAAAAGCACCTGCAATGCATACGCAGACATGGTTCTGCAAACCGCTAAGCAGCCAAGTAAGGCCACTCTCTGGGAAGTCAGGATATGCCGACGACCACACTCTAACATTTCCTTTTCATACGAAGCCGATGCCCAAAATGTTGCACACGTAACAAAAAGGCCATGGTACACAGCACGAACGGCACGCCTGGTGAGTCTCCAGTCATTCCTTAGTGAGGTAGGAAATTCAACCGCTCACCTATTGTTATGCCAAGATACTTGACCTTTTTCACATACCTAAGTTTAACATTATCCAGAGGTATATAGGGAGGCCGAAGGACTGCATTCAATGTGCCACGAAGCCACATTGACACAGTCTTCTCCCGCTTTCAAATACGGCATGAGACTGACCTTCCAGAAAGAGAAGCAGATCGTCCGCATATGCGCAACATCTACAATGTTCTGACAAGTGCCCCAGAAGTGGATCCATCATGAGGTCCCAAATAAATAGGAAA
This sequence comes from Volucella bombylans, assembly GCA_949129095.1. Classification (NCBI taxonomy): domain Eukaryota; kingdom Metazoa; phylum Arthropoda; class Insecta; order Diptera; family Syrphidae; genus Volucella; species Volucella bombylans. Next base: position 96,469,943 of record OX422142.1, read on the forward strand.
CTCCGCCAATTTAGATTGTCAATGATGGCCTTGAAGTCAATAAAGACGCCTAAAACAAGCTTGTCACTGCTATTCTGGATGCAGTCTTTAACAAATGACGATGCATCTTCGACACTTTTGACTTATTTGAAGCCAAATTGAAATGGGGCATTGGTTTAGTCATGCTCTCCGAAAGTCTTTCCACAATGACTCTGGCTTCGAGGCGACACAAAATTGCTCCATTCGTATTCTTCTGCACTGACTATCATCACCTTATACTCAGCAAGACACCCAACTGAATAGTTGCACTTGATATTTCTAATACATTTGACAGAGTTTGGCATCAATCCCTTTTGTCGAAAATGCGTGCATTTGGGATCGACGAGTCTCTCCTTGAATGGATTAGGAATTACCTTTCGAAACGTTCAATTCAAGTTGTCTTGGATGGTTTCAAGTCTGCTCTTTGCAAAATAAATGCTGATGTGCCCCAGGGCTCCGTTCTGTCTCCGACACTTTTTTAAAATTTCCTTCAATGATCTCTTGTCTGCTACTTCTAATCCAATATATTCCCTTGCTGACGTGTTGGTAATTGGCTGCATTACTTCTTTGTGGTTCAATATGGAAATTTGCTTGCTGCTCGTTGGTATGGATTCCGCACTTCATGGTACTGACCTTGATGGTATTGGTATCGTTCTTTTTGATGGCTTGTATGAGCTCCCTCTGGTTCAATGTGGAAATTTCTCTGGTATTTAACCGGCACATGCACTTGTTGTGTCGATGGTGTGTACCTCTTTCCCGTAACGTTACGGTTTGTTGAGGCTTTCCTTTGGACACTGATGTCTATTGGAACAGGTCTTGGCTGCGGCTTGGGTGCCATTGGACATGGTAATTTTGATAATTTGGAGGGGTTTGTCTGTTAAAGATTTGGTTTTGCTTAACTTGCGGAATGTAAGCTAGCTGAGGCTAAAAGGGTTGTTTATTTCCAGGAGGACCTTTGTGAACGAAATTTTTCAATGGAGGAAAGAGAAGGAAAAACTTGGTTCTGAGATCCACGCGGTGGACCAGAATGGGAGATAGTGATCTGGGTTCTGCAATTTTGGTTCTTTACCTTTAAACAAAGATATAAAGCTTGAGGTAGATCCGTTGGCTCTTTTATAATCGCCTCTCAGTCCTCTGACAAATGTGTCAATGGCTTTTTTGAGTGAGAGCATTCATAGAGTCGTTACCAGTTTCCATACTACTAACTTTGTTCAAAATAAGAGACAAGTGGGAGTAAACAGCGTGATAAAAGTCTTGAATTGTAGGGTTTCCTTGAACCAGTGATGTCATCTGGTATCGTCCTGACTTTCAATGTGGTGCAGTTAGAGTCCAATGTTTCTCTTTCCTCCGATAGACGAGTGATGAGCTGTTACCGGATACTCGAGTGCCCTTGATGATATTTTATTTGATTTACCAGTTTTACCACACACGCGACCTACACCACAGGGGTTTTTTTCGATATTTTATTTTTAGTTTAATTATACGCCAAGTATCACACGAGTAAACGATTCGTCCGTGATTCTTGAGGACTTATAAAGACTCTTTTTCCGCGAAAGTCAGAGCTACTTGAGGTCTTTATCATACCGTTTTTTTTCTATCACGCCTGTGGGTCCCTGCTCGGGCTTGGCGAGCCGAATGCCTCCACTGGGACGATTGAATCTTAGTTTCGACATCATATCCGTAAACCCATGTTTCGTCACCTGTTATAATACGTTTCAGTAATTCTGCATCGTAGTTGACTTCATTTAGTGACTCCTGAGCAACTTCCATTCGCCGCTATTTTTGTTCAAAGTTCAACAATTTTGGAACAAATTTTGCAGCCACGCGTTTCATACCCAAAACATTTGAAAAAATTTCATGGCAGGAGCCAATCGATATGCCAACATCATCAGCGACTTCTCTGATTATGATTCGCCGATCGTTCATAACCATTTCTTTCACTTTTTCCACGTTTTCATCTTTTGTTGATGTGCTGGGGCGTCCGGGGCCTTCGTCATCTTCAATATCTTCACGGAGATCTTGGAAACGCTTATACCACTCGTAAACCCTTGTTTTACTCATAGCAGACTCACCATAGGCTTCTGTTAACATTTCATACATTTTTGTTACACTTTATTTAATTTTTTACGCAAAATTTGATACAAATTCTTTGATCCATTTCTTTTAACAAACGAAAATCGCCGAGTTCATAAAAACGCGTCTAACCTTAGCGGCCACCATAGACAAAGTAAACAATGAATACAGTTGAAAATTGTATCATACTTTAGGGGAATGTATACCAACATAATAAAAAAAAAATTCGACAATCGGACTCTCCAAATCCTCGAAATTTAAAACTTCCCGTTATTTTTTGAACACACCTCGTATGTACCTGTAGCAATGTTTGCGCTTAAATAAAGGATTCGATTCTAGAAGTGATCGTTGAATGAAAACGACGCGTGTTTTTGTGAGTGAAGTTAGTACATTTTAATCTGCCATCCTAAATTTTTATCAATTTCACTATTGATTGATGTTCCTTAACTGGATTTCGATCGACAAACTGATCGAAGTGAGGTCGGAATTCCATAAGCTAACATATGTCGATGCATGAGTGGGCCAATCGCTAGATTTAGCTTTGAATAAGCTCGAGCTCATTCAACAAGAGTTCCTTGGAGTCTTTCTTCAAAGATTGCCACATATAATTCAGCTTTCATGAGCATTTCCCAAGACATGCATTTCCAATTCCTCCGTCATGTTTTAACGTGGGCTGAATATGCCAATCCTTGATTTGATCACCAGGTTTCTTCCAAACGTCCATCGGAACCAAAACGATTTATTTTGGTTTCATCTGACCAATCCTCATTAGTGAAATGTTTATTTCAGTTGTGACGTGAATACGATCGATGGTTCGCAGATCTCATTTATATGGGCTGCGTTGTCATGTACGCCATGGGTTATGTTGCGTACTATGCACCTCTGAAGAATTTCATTTAAAATGGACTTCCTGACGGGCTTATTTTTCTGAGCTTGCTTACTTTTGGCACTACCGTCCGGGGTGGACTTGGTATCAACGCAACTTCGCATCAACGGTATCAACGCAAAGTTGGTTGAGGTCCTTTTCCACTTGCATGCGCCACATGAGTCGCGGTCTTCCTCTACTTCGCTGTTCCTCGGCGGCGGATTCCACGACTTTCCGAACCGGAACATTGGTTTCCATCTCTCTCTACATGACCCAGATACAGTTTTTGGACCTTCATTCTTCTCGCTAAGTCGGTGTCGCTGTACAGGCCATATATGTAGTTCGCCGTTGTATTTCCTCCTCCACTCACCGCCTATGCAGACGGGTACGAAAATCACCCATAGAATTTTCCTCTCAAAGCAACCAAGGGAACCCTAATCCATTTTTGATAAAATCCATGCCTCTGCGCCATGTTACTTTTGTTGTTCGAGAGAGGGCTTTGCTAGTCAATTGCCAGCTTAGCCCAATGAAGTAGCGATTAGCAAGAGTTATTGTTCGTTTGATATCAGGGCTGGTGTCATTTTCTGAATTGATAGCGGAGCCTAGGTGGACAAAATCCTTAACTACCTCAAAGTTATATCTGTCGTGGGTGACGTTCTGTCCGAGACGTCGTATTGGGTGTCCTTTCTTGTTGACATCATATACTTGGACTTGCCTTCATGAACTTTAAATCCATCTTCATTGTTGTCGTTTTAATACTCGCTAAAGTGCCATTCACATTACTCCGCTTTCTTCGTGAGTAATTGAACGGACTTTTGAAAGATTGTGCCTCTTGTCTTAGCGCGTGAGTTTTGCATTATTCTTTTAAGAATGATGTTAAGGAAATCGCATGATAGCGATGTCTAAATCTTCTCTTGGTGAGTTCTTTATCCTTCACAAACGGACGAGTTTTGCAGGGATGCCAAAACTAGAAATTGATCTGTATAGCTTGCCTCTATAGATGCTGTCATACGCGGCGTTAAAATCGATGAATATGGTTGGTGGTGTGTATCGGTTTGGGACTCATGAGTTTTTTCTAATATCTGCCGTAGTGTGACTATGTGGTCGATTGTGAACTTTAATGGCCTAAAGCCGGGCTGTTATAGACCAATCAGGTTGTTGACGAACGGCTTCAGGCGTTAAGAAAACTAATGCCTCTGTAGTTGGCGAGTTACAGAGGGTCTCCTTTCATAAGGGTTTTACAAATAATGCTGAGGTTCCATTCATCGGACATATGGTACTTCCATCCGACCATATTTTACAGATTAGTTGATGTATGGTCCTTACCAAGTCATCGCTTTCTGCTATGAAGAGCTCGGTAGTTAGGCCGTCCGCTCCAGCAGCTTTGTTGGACTTAAGTTTAGATATGACTATCTAAATCTATATCAGGTTGAAAATTTCATTCTGCCAGATAGCGGTATTTAGTTCATGGTTGCCGTTAGACAGTCTACATACTACCTTGATCAAAAAGTTTATTCAGAAAATTAAAAATACAAGTTTATTCATCTAAATCTATATTGTCCCCTTCAAAGTAATCCCTATCGACTGGAACACACTTATGCCAGCGCTTGATTCAATCCTCGAAACATTTTTTATATTCGGTTTTACTCGTAGGTATGTCATTCAGTGCCTTCCTGCGATTTTGCCATTACTTCCTCTCGGCTGCTGAAACGCGTTCCCCATAACGGTTTTTTAACTCGATTGAACAGAAAGAAGTCACAGGGAGCCAAATCAGGTGAATTCGGTGACTGTTGGATGGTATTTGTTGCATTTTTCGTCAAAAAATTACGAATAATTGACCATCAAAAGAGACCATCACGGTCTCTTTTGTGCACGAAATTGAGGTCTTTTGGACTTTGCTACACGACGGAAACCCAAATCATTAACCAAAATGTCTTGGACGGATCCATAGGCAATGTTCTCCGCTATCTCTCTGATGGTTAATTTCCGGTTATTGACCAACATTTCTTTTACTCCATCAATGTTTTCGTCGGTTTTCGATGTCGATGGTCTGCCACTGCGTTCATCATCTTCGATTGAGTCACGACCACTTTTGAACCGCTCGTGCCACTGATAAACGACCGTTTTCTTTATAGAATCCTTGCCGAAACACTTTTCCAACATTTCCAACGTTCGCGCATCATTAAATCCATTTTCTACGCAAAATTTAATACAAGTTCGTTGTTGCAACTTTAAATCCATTTCTAAAATTGTAAAAAATCGCCAACACACAATAGATAGATGTACTCTTGGCTACGTAAATTTTGCAAATGTCAAGCTATGACATGGGATTTAGAGGTAATGTGAACAACAGATATATCAATTTAACAAAAAAAAGAATTCAAATCGGAACAATGGGAGCGCCACACGGTGGTTATCCCGGGAACATTTTCATCAAGATGGTAAATGCTCTTTCCTTAGTATCGATTGTGAATCTACTACGATATTCCCTTGTTCGTCTCTACTGGCTTCGGTTCGTGGTTTCTATCCGTGGCAAATTTATTTTTTAACTTTTGGTAAAACTTCCGAAGCTCATTGCTGAAGTAGCATTAATTGCTCGACCACGTGCCTCTCATGCTCCTTCTTTTTCCTCCTGAGAAGCCGGTGTTCATCTCTCTTCTTCTGCTCGTAGAGTTCGTGCGCAGCTCTACCCCTTCTATGCAGTGCCGCTTTGTATGTCTCTTGCTTAGCTGCATGTGCTTGCCGGAATTCGTCGTCAAATTAGGGGTTTTGTTGTGGTGGCCGAGTGAAACCTAGCATAACAAAGGCGGCATCGCTGATGGATTTTTGGTAATACTGCTACTGCTCTTCGATACTTGATGTTTGCGGTCTTTTTGGAACCTCTTAGGAGATTAAGAGAGACTCGATCGGAAAATGACTTGGCGATCTCTTGCGACTGTAGTAGTCTGCCATCAAACTTCCTCAAAGTATTAGCTTGCTTTGCGATAATCGGGATGTCCGCAGTCCTGCTTTGGCTACAACAGGTAATGGTCTGAGTCGATTTTGGCCCCTCGAAAAGTTCGGACATCCATAATAATTGAGGAGTGCCTTCGTCGATCGCATTGTGGCCAATCTGGTTGACGGTTGATTGAACTGAAGTTCTTCAAGTCCGCTTATGAATATCGAGATACGGGAACCGCGTGCCAGCTACGACAATGTCTCGCCGCAAAGTCAATCCAATTGGCCTGAATCCGTTATCGGATGTGGTGTCGTGTAGGCTGTACTTTACTATTTAGTACTACCAAAGATACCCTCTCATTCTAGCTTTGCATTAAAATCGCTGAGGACAATCTTAATGTCATAGTTAGGTCACTGCTCGTAAGTTTTTTCCAAGAGCCAGTAGAAGCTACTTTTGGTATCGTCATCGTTCCGTGCGTGCGTGCGTGCGCGCATATAAAGCTAACGTTGGCAAATTTAGCTTTAATGATTGTTATTAATTGTTATTATTATACTTGCCGGAAACTTAAGAACTTCTTACCTAAGTCTGCTTAAGTCTAAAAGCGCAACTTTTGCGGTCTATAACAATCGCCGTAGTAAATGTCGCAATTTTTCATCCTTTCTTTGTCTAGCCCATCCCATCGCATTTTTTGGATGGCGGCAACATCTGCTTTGCAGCTAGTCGTTCGGCTGCACGTGGCCTATTAAGAAACCTAACATACCACTTGACCTATTAAGGGACCTGCAGGGGTTGTCAACAGTAGATCCGTCCGTATCGGATGGTTATTGTTGCTTTGCATCTTAACTTTCTTTTCAATGGCCATTATAGCGACCCCTAGCACGAGGGTCGTTTAGACCGAAGCCAGTAATCCGTTCGGGGATGTGAGCGCTGCCGTTGGTCCATTAAGGCCTCATCCGCCACCATCTCTTTTCCAAGACCCTGACTTAGTCTCCGAAATCCTTATCGTCCAGAGCTCCAAATATGTCGGAGTAGCCCGAATAAAATACCACTCCCTGACTGAGTGATCACTGAATCTTGAAAACTATTGTACAATTTCTATGAAGCTGAAATTGTGCATGGTGGTTCGCCTTATGCTGCAGATGTGCCATAAGGCTGGGCTTAAAAAAATTTTGAGTTTAAAAAAAATTACTTCTATTATTTGTAAAACTTAAAACCCTGGTTTATTTTTTTGGAAAACTACCTCACGAGTTTTGATGAAAGTTTTTCCCACTGTTATGTTGATATTTGAGAAAGTCTTTGGCAACATTAAACTATAAATGGACTTCTTAAAGCAAAATGGTGGAGGCTAAGAAACCTTGTTTTATTTAATAGTTGGAGAGATATTCTAAAATACTGTATTGTGTGCAAATCACGAACCAAAACTCCAACATTTCCTTTTCCATTTGGTGTATGTTGGCCTTCTCTTTTCTCTCTCCCCTTCTGGTGCTGTCCGTTTGTTCACTTTGTTCATCCTGTGATAGCCTACCGTTGGATCCAGTTCCTTCGCCCTGCTTACCGCTCCAGAGGTGACCCTAGGTACCTCCAAGGATAAAGCCAGGCGGACGGCCCGTAGACTCTCCGGATGGGACGGTTTGGCATCCCGAGATGACCTCGTGTAATATCAATGACCAAGTGCTCAACGTAAAATTACCATTGTTTGTCAAAGAAAAAAGAAGAGTGTAATGAATGCAACCTCCTTCCCCAACCGAAAATAAAACAAACAAAATTGTAAAGGAAGCCCACAGTTCCCCGCGGTCGTTATTCTATCCCATGCATAAATACATAAGTCAGCAAGAAGGTTTACGGGCTCCACCATATACCGTTCGTTAAGTTTTTCTTGGTCAACATATTGAATACAAGAGGTGCCATGCGAAAAAGTGGAAAGAAGAAAGTCCTGGTTTATGTTACAGCAATGGAAAGGTTCATCTTCCTTCTACTGAACAGATTTCTGAGCCACTCCACAGTTCCCATACTAATAACCACCCTGGTTCTCAGCATTTTCTAACAAATATCAGAAAGTGTAACGGATGTTTCTACATGACTTCATTTGGAGCAAAGTAGATACACGAGGGAAATTTCATGCCGACTTATAAAGTCCAAGGACAGGCACAGAATAAGCAGATTGTTACCATCCCCCCCAGAAAAATCCCTGTTTTCTGCAAATATTATATATTTTTTTGGCAGCGACGAAAAAGAAGTAGAAATAAGATCGAACCCCTTTAATGTAGTTGAAACCTTCGCTACTTGGTCAACTTCAAAAATGTCTTCATGGTAACAATCCGTACACACGAGATTTTAAAATGGCAATGGAATAGGCTCCGAAACGGCATGAGTTGTAATGTAAAAGACGAGGTAAATATTGTTACATCTTGCTGGATCGTAATCCTTTCAACCAGTTTTTGGTTGATATGTATGCCAAGGTAGAGACAGACAGCTTAACTTTATAAGATTCAACCAGAGTAAACTGAGGACGGAGAACTATGTTCATCTTAAAGACGCCATGTGTAGGGGGATGGTAAAGTTTCGGATATTGGAAAGATGATTGTGTTGTCATCCAGTTTTACTGGTGGGCCCTGCTATATGTATGAAAGAACTTAAGATGCCATGACATATGTTCGTCCATATGGTCATATGGTCGTCCTGATTTGTTCATAACGTTTACACGTAAATCGAAGTGGTCCGAAACTTTGGATACCTTAAAAGATGGACAAAAGCCTCATGACAGACATGATATAATAGCTCGAGTGTTTCAATTGAAAGTTAAAAAAATGATCCATATTTTGACTAAAGGTTCCATTGTCGGTCCAAGTAGGTGTTACATGTACTCGTATATATATATACATGTATACTGCACTACAAGATTATGGCTGACCAAAGTGGCAGTGTGATAAGCGCAGAGATACCTGACGATGAACTTCATGAAATTATTAAGTCGACAATGATTCATTGTACTTGTGGAAGGCCTAACAGACTTAACACAAAAGATATTCACGTCTGTTATTATCCAAAGAAACTCAAACTGCAGACTATGGTTACCCCCGGTGCCGTCTGAAGTCCCCTTCTGCTGATGGTTTCACAGTCATATCAATAGTATTAGACAGTCTTTTTTGGCACATATCAATGTTGAGTTGTATAACTCTGTCAAATAGATTAAGTATATTTGCAAATGCATGAACAGAATAGCGATCAAGCAACTTTTGAAATGGTAAATATGTTGGACGAAGTTTCAAAGTACGAAGCAGGCCGTTACATAAGCACAATAGTTCCAAAGCGGCGGCGTGGAGTATATTTTGCTTTCCAATCCTTGAAAGATATCCTCGTGATACATATGGCAGTTTACCTCGAAAATGTCCAGAGAATTTATTTTAATCCCGTAAATGTTCAGGACAAAGTTCAAAATCCACTAATGGAATTCTTTGAATTATGCAAAACAGACAACTACAGACACTGCTTACTTACTCTGGAAAACTAATAACTTTTGTCTGTGGAAACAGGGTATAGCCGTGTCCGGATATCCTTTATGAAGTTAAAGGGCCAACGAGTTGTAATGATCTTATGTGGGTATCTGGCATAGTTCACTCCAGTTATCAGTCTGCCTGCAGAGCGTTGGGTTTACTGCAGTATGATAACCATTATGACATCACCTTGGAGTGAAGTTGCTATATCGGAGTCACCACAATAGATCAAACAACTGTTCGCTGTCATTTTGGTGTTTTGTCAAGCAGAAAATCCCTTAGTGCTGTGGGAAAAACAGAGAGACAGTATAACACAGATTCAAGTATTCAGTATTCAGAATGAACGAATTTATAAAATTGGTCTCTTCAATGTCCAATCAATCAATCAATATTCCAACAACTCAGTCTTCCTTCTCCAAGTCAAGAGCCCAATAGTTCAGCAATCAGCCGCGAGTATATGAAAGAACCATCTTACAACACGGTCCATCTATCTGAAATGGTTTCTGAAAACGTGACTAAGTTTAATGACGAGCAGAAAAATATCTACAATGAAGTAGTTACGAGCATTTGTTCAGATTCTGGACAACTATTTTTTCTAGACACATCGGGTGTTACAGCGAAATCCTTTCTGATGAATTTGATACTTGAAGGACACTAATACCAATGGTATTGCAGGAATGTTGTTGGATGGAGAAACCACTTTGCAACATATGTATCTAAAAAAACGTGACTCAGCGAAGGTAGTTAAAGATTGTAACATGATAATTTGGGACGAGTACAGCATGGCTCACAAGAGAGCAATTGAAGCTTTGAATAAAACTTCTAATGGCAGGAGACTTCAGAAGCCTGTTTAAACAGTTATTTCAAGTGACCTAAGCTCGAAGTTTGTTCCTTGAGAGTTAACATAGTATGCATCTCAAAGATGGTGGAAAAGCAGAAGAGTTTCCTAGTTTACTTTTAGAGATCGGAAATGGCAATCTTTCAGAAGAAAACGAAAAAGTCAATATAACATCACAAAGTGCCATAGATTTCATAAATGACATAGAATTTGAATTCGCTTTTGACATTTGTCAAGCAAACAGAATTAGAATTTGTGTAAATGTAACGATATATGTAAATATCTTGAAACACGAAAACTTCTTAATGATAGGCAGTACGGTTTTCGTAGCAACAGGTCCCCTGGTCATCTGATGGCATGTATCACCGAAAAGTGCGAAAGCAGATAATTGCACTTGGTATTTCTAAGGCATTTGACAAGGTTTGGCATCAGGCTCTTTTGTCTAAAATACGTACTTTTGGGATCGATGAATTCAATGGATCAGAAATTACCTTTCGTAACGTCCAATTCAATTTGTCTTGGTTGGTTTCAAGTCTCCTATTTGCAAAATAAATTCTGGTGTGATCTAGGGCTCCATTCTGTCTCCGACATTTTTTTTTTCATCAATGATCTCTTGTCTGATAGTTCTAATCCAATATATTCCTTTGCTGTCGACAATACGGGAACGGCAATGTATTTTAAGCTTATTAAACTCCGATATTAACTGCATAACTAATTGGGGAAGAATCAGCAGAGTTGAATTTCATGCTTCGAAAACACAATGCTGTCTGCTGTCGTTGAAGCGAAATTTATACACCCAGCCATTATTCATTATACTATATACGTCTCTTTCTTTCCTCCCTGATTTTCCTTCGCCGCGCTGTGTGCAAATATTTTAAAGGTACTCAAATCCCTTGAGTGCGCGCACATTATAAAAAAAAATCCCTGAAGAACACGGAATAATCGTCACGATGTTTTACAATTCGTCAGTGATTTTGGCGCAACGTGCATTTCACCGCCCGTCTCCCAATGTTCGTTCAATGTAGCGTTTAGCCGAACAACTCTTATAGACCGGAACAATGCGAGACCGATCAAGCCCTGCATGGCCTCGTATCTCTCAGTCAGCCGAGAATATCGCTGCAGTGACTGAAGATGTCGGTGAGGCTCCGTCGATATGGACTAGACGACGTGCCACGCAATTGGCCATTCCACGTACGCCACTGTGGCGCATTTTGGTGAAAAACTTGAAGATGTTTCTTAATGTTTTTTTAGCGAATCGTCGAAAGGCGTTCGCTTACATACCGGAAGCTCAAGACTTCCTTAAGGCTTCCTCTGAGGACAAATCCGCAAAAAAAGGCTGCGGGTCCTGTCCTTGTTACCTGTATTAGTTTCCATATTAGATATCACAGTTTTTTATCCTCTTTTTGCACGGTCCATCTCATCGCACTTCTTTGCCGGTTATGTCTGCTTGTAGGAGTCGAAATTATCTGCTAGTTGTTCGTCTCCATGCCGTCTGTTAAGAGCCTGTACATTCCCCGTACAGATCCGAAGGTCGTTGTCCTTTAATCGTTTGAATTTGTCACTATCCGAGGCTGTTACATATTTGGTTTGTCACAATTCTATCTCTTCTGTATCACCTTATTTTTTTTTTATAATTGGGATTTTGTGTGCCCTTAGGAAAAAAAAGAAATACCGGTGTGCGTTGGTTTTAAATGTTTGCAAGTCATAGTGACTAAGAAATAAAGAGCTCGTTAGGGCATTCCATAAGCGAGTTGTACGGCTTAGGAACTAATCATGATATTTCAGAGTACGTCCGTAAGTGGGCTTGAGGGTATACTGATGAGCATAGCTAGACGGGTGTTACGGTTAAAAGTTAGAAGGAATGGAATACTACTGGCAATTTCGGTGGAACACTGGTGGTGAAAATAGCGATACAACAAGGTGAGACAGGAGACATTACGGTTGTGTTCTAGTTTGTCGAATGACTGTGTAATATTGTCATCACCTCTGAGTTTTATCGCCCGGTTTTGAATCCTTCCTAGCAAGTGCAAAGAGGTCTTAGGAGCACCTGACCAGATGTGAGCATTGTACATAAACGCCTTATGAGTACATATTCAGGTCAGATCAGAGGGGGTGAAATATGTCTTACATCGCTTGAGGAAACCTAGACATTTCGCGGAGTTTTTGGCGACATCGAATATGTGGTCATTCCAACGTAGGTTGTCATTGACACATATACCGAGAATGGAAAGTTTTTCAGTTTCGACGATACAAGTGCCATTCATGGATAATGGCTATGAATTTAAATTTCACTTTAACGACAGCCGACAGCATTGTGTTTTCGAAGCATTAAATTCCACTCTCTTGATAGTTCCCCAATTGATTATGTTGCTAATATCAGAATTTAATGAGCTTAAAATACGCTGCCTTTCCCGCTATACGGCCGAAGAGCAAGGACGTGAGTTCGGAAACGAATATGAAAAGCAGAGAGTACTGTCATGAGCAAAGGAATATATTGGATTAGAAGTAGCAGACAAGAGATCATTAATGAAAATTAAAAAGAGTGTCGGAGACAGAACAAAGCCCTGGGGCACACCAGTATTTATTTTGTGAATATAAGACTTAAAACCACCCAAGACAACTTCAATTGAAAGGTAATTTCTAATCCATTGAAGATGAGAGTCATCGATCCCAAAAGCACGCATTTTCGCCAAAAGAGCCTGATGCCAAACTCAGTCAAATGACTTAGAAATATCAAGTGCAACTATCTTGCTTTCGCCAGATTGGTCTAAGCTTTGGTTCCACTTTTCGGTGAGGCATGCAATCAACCGAAAACTACGAAAACCGTACTGGTGGTCATTGAGAAGTTTTCGTGTTTTGAGATACTTCATGAGCTGACGATTTATCAGCGTTTCGATGACCTTGGAAAGAAGGGACGTAAGTGCAATGAGACTGTAGGAAGAGGGAGAAGATTCGCCTTACCACTATGAATTGCAAGCTGATCAGAATTTTGTATAATGACTGCTAAAAGATGCCAGTTTTCATTGCTTCTATTGAGAAAAACATTATGTTAGTCAAATTCAAAAATAACTGAAATACTTGAAGCAATAAAAGAGTTTAAGGGGTATTAAATGTTAAAAGTATTGCTTTGGAATCTCTTCTGGTAATAGGAATCTCTAGGAATTTATTTTGAATATTTCGCCATGTCATTTGCTATATTTAGATCTTGTCTATATGTGTTTCTTTCATCTTTGAAATTAAGAATAGATACTCGTCAATATGAGCTAAATCAGTATGCTCTCGGATGAATACTCAAGTTATGGTTTTTTTTTATGCGATTTTGTGGAAACTGTGTGTGCTGATTTGGTGAAATTGAGAAACGGCATGTGTCCCGATTTTGAACAATCTCAGCCCATCTATCCCTCTCTGAATGTACCCCAATATCCCGATGCAAGTAATTAGAAAAGTGTATGACGTATGCTATCTATGGTATACATGTACGAGTAATTCACTGCAATTTAGTGTTGTTTCAAAGAATACTGACGCAATATTGACGCCTTCTCCATTTCTCAATCGACATCAATATCCAAAAGTCAACAATTGAAACGTCTGTACCAACGATGAAAAATCAAACGAAGATGCCACAAAGGAATGAGGAATCTATCATCACATGAGTTGATGTTGATGATCCTGGGATTTGGAGTACCGATTTTGTGCTCACTCACTTTACGTAACAAACAGCAAATGTGTCCTCAAAAACAAAGACCCTCGTAATCAAAACACAGTCGTTAAATTTTAGCAGCACCAGCAATACAAGAATCGAACAATCTAACAGCACACAACACAGAGGTTATATGGAACACATGAGCGCGCCAGTAAAATGACGAATCGAGGTCAATTACTGAACAGATTTTGATGCCTATTCCAAAAGAACCACCCGTTCTTTTACTCATATCTCCCCCATGTTGGAGAGGGAGCCTCATCAGTTTGGATGTTTATTTATTCATCGTCCTTGGCTAAAATTGATGGTGGTGTCTGGTGGAGTTGTTGTCAGTTTTTATTACTGATGACGCCGGGAGTCGTTCTGTTTTTTTGTTGATTTTTTCTTTCTTTCCAATGCAAATGCTTAATTGTCGGACGTATGGGCTTTTCGTAGTTTAACTTCCGCAAGCAGATGCCAACAAAATCGATAATAACTGTCGAAATTATCGCCTATTTTGGGTTAATCGATATCACTAAAACGATATGTTGAAATTGAGTGCTGATTTTGGAGCCGAGATACTTTTACGAGTACTATTTATTTTAAATCAGAGCTTTATTTTTTTTCTTTGGCAATTTATCACTCGAAGTGTTAGATTTCACGAAGCTTTGCAATCAATCTCACTGGGCGCGTGAATGTTTTCGAGTATGGCAAATGACATAGTTTTATGTGAAACTATTCTCGGGTATCCTAGATGCTTTCGTGAGATCGACATGTAAAAAAAATTGGATGATTTATGCGATTCAGGGAGGTGAAATTTGAAGTGAATCGGCCGTTCGAAGCTCACCTGGGTGGAGTGCATGAGAATTCAGTTGTGATTTGGCGCGAATTCGAGAAGCGATATCAAAATGGCATTAGCATGCCAGGAAGGTAGGATTACTTGTTTGAGATTTTGATTTAGATTTTTACGTTTTTCTATTTCTATCAATAGATATCTAGATACGTGATTTGGAGCAATATGTCGAGTGAAGATTAGAAATTTTGTGACTCCTACTATCGGTTTTTGGTTCGTCTTCGTTCTGCAAAAAAAAAATCTTTAGCCTGATGGATTTTGCATTATACAATTTTTTTTTTCATTTCTGTTGAAACATAGCACTCAGACAAAGAACAAGTCGATTCCTTTTGAGTTCGGTTTACTGAAATATCTCAGTCTTTCGTAGACAGATGAATAATCGCTTCAGTGATAAAGTGCCTACAATGTCAGCACCCACCCACCCTGAGTAACTACATCTCTATGCGGGAGTTTGCTGGACATTCACAGAGGCGCCGGATATTGTGTTACTATTACTACACTACTGAGGACAGCAGGAAGGTCACTAACCTTTTAGAGACGCCGGGAAGCATTGGTTTGGTGTGCCGGAAAACTATAGAGTCATGCTATCTGCAGCTATCCTCATATAAAATCCTATTATAAACTGGAAGCCCTTAGAATGGATGCACCGCCAAAACATTGTGGCAATATAAATAAATTTCATGACTAGCAACCTGTTTTTTTGGGAGCCAAGTGAATATCCGACGTGATTTGATGGATCTGGTCTCCCTAGTTGGGGCGACCTCTAGCTAATTGCCTTGAGTTGCACTTTCTTAGTTCGATTAGGTCCCTACTTACAAGCATCACCTAAGGCGAGGTCTTCCTCTACTACGTTGTCCCTCTGGGTTGGAATCGAAGACGTTGGTATTCATGTGCTAGTCATCCTAGGCCACTAATGTGCACTTTTCTGTCCAGGTCAATGTCACTGTACAACTCGTACAAATTGCCGTTTAATTTCTCCTCCTCCAAGCCATGTCAAAGTGAAATTCACTCGAAGAATTTTGCGTTCGAAACGGCCAGGGATATGCTCTGCATTGTAAAGCAGAACTGGGATGCAGACGGTCTTATATAGAAATTCATTAGTAATTGTTGCTAAGGCCTTATTGCTCCTTTGCCTTCTTGCTCATTTGCTTTCTTAGACCGAAGGCACAGCGATCGGCAAGGGCAACCCTTCGATTGATTTCTGGTGAGATGTCATTATCAGACTTAATAATGACTTCTGGCTGTCCTATAACCTGGATTGGATCACCAGTGCAACAATAAACTGATTGTCTTACTTCCCAGTGATGGTGTCCGGTAACAGAATGAAGTATACAAAGTCGCTGACTACCTCAAAGTACAATATATTGTGACGTTCTTTCCGATTTATCAATCTGACATATTAACAGCATATACTTGTATCCTGCCTAGTTTTATCCTTGTTCACGACTAAACTCAATTTCGCCGCTTCTGACAATTATGTCAATCTCATAAGGGTATACAAGTAGCTGTACAGACTTTTGGAAAATTGTGCCTCTGGTTTCGACTTTCGCACAGTTTTCTCAAGTATGATGTTTCATGACACGGAAACACCTAAATCCTAAGACTTTGACATCAAAGGTCTCAGAGAGATTGATAGGTGTGTTCAAAAGTTAAGGTGACTTTTGAATTTTCGTGGGCAGCGTATATTCGATTATCGATTTGTTTTTAATGTGTTGGTACACATGTCTGTCCCGTTCACAGCTTCAAGTACGAGGGCGGGTCAATAAGTCCGTGACTTTTGGAATAAAACACAGATTTTTTGATAAAAAAATAATTTTATTTTTCAACGTAGTCTCCTTTGAGCTCTATACACTTTGTCCAACGCTTCTCCAATTTTTTTATCCCTTCCAAAAAAAATGATTTGTCGAGGTCCTCAAAATAGGCCTTTGTTTGCGAGATGACTTCATCATTGGAGTCAAATCTTTTTCCACCAAGCCATTTCTTTAGGTTTGGGAACAAGAAGAAGTCGCTCGAAGCCAAATCTGGAGAATAGGGTGGATAAGGGAGCAATTCATAGCCCAATTCATGGATTTTTGCCATGCCAACTGCACATGTGTGCACTCTTGCATTGTCTTTTTTCTCCTCAAATTAGTGAGTAGTCTGATAAAAATAGCTGTCAAACACAAACTAACTGACGCAGCAATTTTAAATTTTGACAGGAGTCAACTGACAGATGCCTGTTGACAGGAGCAGTGTTGCTGTTTTAGTAAAGAGGTCAGAAATTCAAAAAGTCACGGACTTATTGACCCGCCCTCGTATATATCATACTTAGTTTGTTTCTGACAAATAGAAAGGTTAGACGTGTTTTGGTGTGCTCGTCGATTTTCAATTATTATAAAAAATGGAGCGAAGAATTTGCATCAAATTGAAATGTTTACAGTGGCATACGATGAGTCTGCTCTATGTAAAAAAAATGTTTACAAGTGGTATAAGATCTTCCAAGATGGCCGAGAAGATACAAATGACGAACCTCGCTCTGGACGCCCCAGAACATTAACAAAAGATGATAACGTCGAAGCTGTGAAGAACTTTTTTTTTAAAAATCGTCGAATTATCATAAAAGTAGTTGCTGATGATGTTAGCATAAAAATGTTTACAAGTGGTACAAGATCTTCCAAGATGGCCGAGAAGACGCCAATGACGAACTTCGCTCTGGATGCCCCAGCACATTAACAAAAGATGATAACGTCGAAGCTGTGAAGAATTTTTTTTGGAAAATCGTCGAATTATCATAAGAGAAGTGGCTGATGATATTGGCATATCGGTTGTTTCATGTCATGCAATTTTTTCCAATGCTTTGGTCATGAGACGTGTGTCTGCGAAGTTTTTTCCAAAACTTCTTAATTTTGATCAGAAAAACTGAGCATCGCTCAGGAGCGCTTGAATGACGTCAATGATGAGCCTAACTTGCTCAAAAGGGCCATAACTGGTGACGGATTTGGCGCCATGCGACTTTCTCCTGTTCCCAAAACTGGAGAGACCTATGAAAGGTCGGAGATTTGCAACTAAAAACGGGATCGATGGAAGAGCTCAAGGCTATACCAAAAAGTGGTTATGAGAAGTGCTTCGTGGATTGGAAAAAGGACTGGCATAAGTGTATTATATCTGAGGGGGGGATGAATAAATAAATATTTTTTTATAAAAATATAAAGTCACCTTACTTTTTGAACACACTTCGAGGAGTATGTTACCTTAGTAATATACCGACCTAGGACAACGAGCCAACCCCTCTCCTTCTTGAAGCCACCAGAATTTGGTGTACTGTTTCTCGGAATCGATTCGATCCCTGTTCGCAATAGGACTAAAACGGAGGACCTCCTGAGCATTCTTACAACAGGAGCCAAATACCCAAACTTTATCAGCTCGCATATCTTAAATCCCGCTTCTAGCTCATCTTCTTCCTTGGTTTCACGGGCCCCAATACCTATTTTTGATCCCCTTTCGGCGCCTAACGTTAAATTGACCCAAAAGAATATAGATACTACAGAATGCCGTTACGCTCTCTCTAGGCTAAGGGATACAAAGATATACGAAAATATGCGTCTCTTTCTCGCATATCTTAACGACAAATCCGCTTACTTTGAGGGAAAAACCAAAACAAGTGTCATGGTCTCCATCCAACAGGAAGGCCTTCCTACGGATATAACTAGTCTCAGAAAGCTTTACAACAGGTACCACGAAATCTTCGACACACCTCCTCAAAAGGTTGCGGATGACCTCGCTGATTTCCGCAACTATGTACACTCTAAAAGTGTTTCTCACCTTCAGCGCAGCAGAGCTGACCACGACAAATTTTTTTGTTCCCAACTTGCCTTCTTTGCCTGCATCTCATCTACACTCCCCTACTCCTCCACGCAACAAACTACCTCTTACATTTTACTACCAAAACGTAAGAGGCTTGCGCTCTAAAACTCGTGCTGTCTTGTCTAAATCACACGGTCTCTCTTTCGACGTCCCTTAAAGAAACCAATCTGATCCCCGTCATAAAGAGCCAGGAGCTATTTCCATCTTTTTATAATGTTTCCGAGATGACGATCACTCTCTCCCTATGTTTAATGATCCTGCCATCCCTAAAGTTGATTCTCCATGTAGAGGTGTTCTACTTGCCATTCACAATAACCTCAACTCTTCTCTCATCACTATTTCTTCTTCTGTTAAACTTGACTTTGTTTCAATTAAAATAACACTTCCTGTACGTTATGTGTTGCTACATTCTCCCAGCTCAACCTATTGAATCCTACATCCTTGTTATTAAAGCAATTGCCCAACTAATAGACCTAAGTTATTCCATCGACGATATCCTTATCTTTGGTGACTTTAATCTGCCCTGCTAAAGTGGATTCCATCGGATGATGACTTATTTTTTACCGCGTCAAAAGCCAGTTCATCCAAGGAATGTTTTTTCATTGATAGCATAACTGACTCAAGCCTGTGCCACGTAAACGACGTCCCTAATTCTATCGGTAGGAAACTAGACTTTATTTTCACTAGTGATGGTATTAAATGTACAGTAACGTTGGGTCCCTTTATCCTTTCAACTGTCGACAACTTTCACCCCCCTCTTCTTCTCTCATTTTTCCGTAACACTGCATCCCAGCCCACTTCTTTAACTACCATCTCTTCTTACAACTTCCATAAAGCTAATTTTCGCAAAATCAATACCTATCTTAGCAAATGTTCTTTTGATTTTACCAACCTATCCCTATCTGATGCTATCTCCATTTACTACAGTGAAATATTTAATTCCATTTCTCTCTACGTCCCCTTTTCACGGCATAAAATATCATCTATTTCCCCTCCATGGTACAACAGAAGACTTCGCTCTTTACGAACTATCTTGGAACTTATTTGCAATTCACCCAGCTCTATGACTGCCTCTATCAGCTCTATCCTTATCAACGATCCGAAGACATTTTATCAATTCGTCAACTACAAAAGAAAATCAAACAGTTATCCCCTTTCTCTCTCGTTCGATAATATATCATCGACCGACCCACATATTATTGCTATTTTGCAAACTTTTTTAAACAGTTATTTGCAGACAACGTCTTTGAACCCGACTTCATCTATTTCAAGTACCTTCCCAATTTCTCCATTGGCCCCTCTCTATCTCAACCTTTTGATCCCAACCTTATCGAAGAAAAGTTATAAAATCTCAATAATGAATTTGTATCCGGTCCAGATGGGCTCCCAGCAATATTTCTCAAAAAGTGTGCCTCCAATCTATCGCACCCACTTTCCTCCCTCTTTTATCTGTCCCTAACACAAGTGGATTTCCCCCTAGTTTGGAAGACCTCTTTCATAACCCCGGTTCACAAAAAGGGATCAAAGAGTGAAGTAACCAACTACCGTCCCATTGCTAAGCTTTCTCACATACCTAAAATGTTCGAAAGTTTTTTATATGAAGTTCTAAGCTTTCAGTGAAAGTCACTTATATCACCCAGTCAGCACGGATTTCTAAAAGGTAGTTCAACTACTACAAACTTATTTGAATTCGTATCCTTTGCGCCTCCAGCCCTAGAAAATGGCAACGAAATTGACGATATTGCTACAGATTTCGCTAAGGCCTTCGATAAAATATCACATCAACTGATCATTTTTAAATTGTCTTCTCTCGGTTTTGACTCCATATTGTTAAAATGGATATCTTCTTATCTAGAGAACCGTTATTATAGCGTTCGCTTTAGGTCAGCTTTCTCAACCCAGTTTTTAGCCAATTCTGGTGTCCCACAAGGCAGCCATCTAAGTCCCCTCTCTTTTATTTTAACTATAAACGATCTTGAGAAGATTATCAAACATTGCTCCGTATCCATTTACTGATGACACTAAGTCTAAAAAATTGCTTTGAGCTTAATGTCCCCAAATGCCAATCTATGACTTTGTCTCGTAAGTCCAATCAATCCCCCTCTTGACCTTATTTTCAGCATGACCAATCTGTACCCCAGGTTCAATCCCTTCGCGACCTTGGAATTTTATACGATAGAGAGTTAAACTTCCGTTCGCATATTGATGAGATAATCCTTAAAGCCAACTCATCGCTCGGTTTTATCAAACGTTGGTCTAAAGAATTTTGCAACCCTTATGTCACTTTACATTACCCTTGTCCGGCCCCTCCTTGAATATGCCAGCCAAGTATGGTCCCCCTTTCAGCGAATTCATATATCCCAAATCGAGAACATTCAACGTTGTTTTCTTCGATTTGCTTTCGTGCGCTACTCTTTAGTAACCCATTTATCTTACCTCCCTATCGTGACCGCCTCAAACTTCTTAACCTGAATACCCTCGAAAAACGCAGAGACGTAGCTGACATTCTCTTCATTCATCGACTGCTCTCCGGTTCTGTGGACTGCTCTTCCCTTTACAATTCTATTTCCTTCAACACTAACCCTCGTAATTTACGCTGTCCTCGTCTCTTCTATATCCCAACCCACCGCACCTCTTATAGCTCTAACGAACCAATCACCCGCATGCTCCGTAAGGTCAACTCAAACCTCCCCCTTTTTGATTTTAACCTGAGCACTTCTCGCCTTAAATTTGATCTCCTCCACCATTCCCTTACTTCCTAGCCCCTAACTCTTGTTAGTTTTTAAGTCCTAGTTTTTAAGTTACTTTAAGCTTGTATTAAGCGAAATAAATGGGGGCGTTAGCCCCCAATAAATTAAAATTAATTAAAAATTGGCAGCATACCGTAGATGATGAGCCACTTGCTTCGCACCGCAGTGCCAGTGGTATATTATCGGGATACCATCCCTGCTTTGTACTAACCCTTTAGCATTAATGTGGAGAAAAGCCTCTGACGTGATAGAGCCCTGTAGAAGTGAGCACTCACGGTATATATCATTGGAGTAATAAGCCCCAAAGATCAGGGTATTATCGTTGGACATTGCCCTTGCAACGCGTCTTCGAATCGCCTTAATCAGGAAATTGTCAATCCTATTCAGATTAGTCCCATCGTAAAGAACTTTGTTGGCATAATATTCCAACGACACTGCCTTTCAAACACCCAAATCCTTTCCATCTGATACGGCGCTATATTGAACAACACCGGATAACCACACGCGATGACTGGCCTGATTAGGTCCATATAGCATACGACCCTTAACCCTGGAGATAAGTTGATTACTGTGAAACAGCCTTCTTGTCAGGACTAACGGTTTCTTGGCCCCAGCAAGACAAGCATCTATGTGTTCATCTATTATCATCTAAATATATGTCAAAATACAAATACTTATGGAGCCAGATACCAAAGCATCTCACCACGGTTCTCACCGTTAATGGCAATCCGTGCCGTCCAGTGATGTCCAAATTTCACCAGTTATGTCTTGTATCCGTAGAAGCCCATCTCAATGGAGCTCTAAACAAGATTCTTTCCAACTTTTGAAAATTGATTTTCAAGTTCCAATCGTCGCAATGCGCCATAATATGAACAGTAAGGTTTGCCATTTCATCATGCATCGTTTTACGCTTGCCGAACGTGCGGTCAGTTGTCATCATAGCTTCAGTGTGAAGAAAACATAGCCGCAAGTGTTTAAGACAGACGGCTATAGATAACGCCATGAGTTTGCTAATTAGGCGCTGGAAATTTTGGCGGGAGATCCGGATTTTGGCCAAAAAATCATCTTTTCGGACGAGGCCAATTTTTAGCGCAGCGGCTATGTCATATGATATATCCGAGCTGTGGTTCCAACGCTGCATGTCATACAAGCGACGCAACGCTCGAAGTTGTGAAGGAGGAATTTGGCGACTAGGTCATCTCACGGCGAGCGTTCATCAATTGGCCGCCGCGATCATGCGATTTGACACCACCTGATTATTTTCTCTGGGGCTACGTCAAGTCCTTAGTCTACGCTAACAAGCCAACCACTTTGGGCGAGCTCGAGGCCAACATTTGACACGCTATTGCCGGAATAATGTCGCATATGTTGGGCCAAGTCATCAAAAATTGGACCGACCGCTTGAAGCACTGCCAGCGAAGACGAGGCGGTTATTTGAATGATGTGTTATTCTACACAAATGTCATGAACGTAGCTTCAAAATAAAATCAGAATCAATTTTATATATCAGACTGTTGTTGTTTTATGTTCTTTTGTTTTTCCTATCGTTCTTATCTGGTCACCCTGTAGATCACTTGTGTAAATGTTTAACAGTATCGGAGAAATCACAGCCGCCTGGTGTAAGCCGTTTTTAATGTCAAAGGTCTTGCTTGAAATGACGTTGCTACTCGTACTTACGAACCTCTTTCCGAGCAGGCCGTGAATCATATATAGCAGCAGTTTCGGCATGTGATTCCTAGTCAACTTATGGAACAACCCCTCTAACCATTCGGTGTCAAGAATCAAGGAGGCAGGCATCCGTACACTGGTTCTTGCATTTATTGTATTGTATGTCGAAGACCACCTTTGACGCAGCATGAATAGCATGACTTATGCCTGGTCCTAGAACCAAACTGATTTTCCGGAATTATATTATATCAAGCCACCTTAACAGCGCTCTTAGTTACTTTCTCGAATACCTTGCTAATATTCGGAAGTATACTAATTGACCGAAGATTAGCAGGCTTAGTTCTAACTTTATCCCTTTTCGGGATTGGATGTACAATACCACTGCTTGCTGTTTTCCAATACATAGTCCGATGTATTATTCAGCACATTATTAAATAGTGTAGTAAATATTTATATTCGTATACACTGGTTCCAAGGGCAAGTGTCTTAATACGACGTTTGAAATCGAAGATCGTCCAAGCTGAGGGTGAAGCCGAGCAGCAAAAATGTTGGGTCTCGCTGTTAAACAGAATCCAGCTTACTTGAATTTGAGAAAAATCCATGCTGTTCAAAGCATAGCACGAACAATTGCCAGCTCACAGATCAAGGTCTACCTCTCAGCCAAAAGCCTTATGTTGGACATTCAGGATCCAAACTTCGATGATATGACTGAAAAAGTTTACAAAACTTTCCATTGATGTGCATCAATAATCAACAAACTACTTCCATCAATTCATCAAGAGTCTAAAGCGATTTTTATTCTTTTTCTTCGACCACGAAAAGAGAGTCGACTGATTCGCCACTCTCTGGACTTATGCCAATGGTCAATAGTGTCTGTCTGTTTCCTGTCGTGGAATTCGGACACGCTGAATGTCATTGTGATCTTTCCGTCTGAACAGTTTATTTATCTGCGGGCACATATTCGGACTATTGGATTTTATAGCCCGAATCATATTGCTCTGTGCAGACTTACAGACTTACAGTAATTTTCTTTAATCAATTGTGTTAGGTTTTTGATCAGTGAGATTTTTCCATATCCTCAATAACGACTGTGACTGTACTGCTATGTTTCATTGTTCGTCTCTGCAGACTTCTGATCCGGTTTGTAGCCTTGACATGTTCTTTTTTACTTTTTGGTATAACTTACGAACATTGTTTCTGGAGTTGCACTTCTCTTCATTTTTTTCTCCGGAGAAACCGATGTTCGTCCTTCTTCTTTTGTCGTAAAGCTCACGGGTCGCTCACGTCTTCCCCTCATAGGCAAGTTGTTTCCCTACATGTGCTTGTCTGCATTCTTTATCAAACCATCGATTTCGTGGAAGTGGTCGGGTGAAACTCAGCACAATAGATGCAGCGTTTTTGATGGCTTCTTGGCATTGCTGCCGCCGGTCTTCGGCACTGCTGTTTGCGTAAAACATATCGGGACATTGAGGGATACGCGATCGGCAAGACTCTGGCAGTTTGTTGCGATTGCAGTCGTTTAAGTTTAAATCACCCAAGACGATATTTACGTCATACATTGGACACTGTTCGTGGCGTAGTCTCCTTCGCCGTATCACAGTTTTTTATCCATCTTTTGCGCGGCCCATCTCACAGCACTTACTGTATGGCAGTTATATCTGCCTCATAGCAGTCGAGGACCTAATCTAGCTATCTATTCAGTGGTTCAGTTTCACGTGGCCAGTTAGTTAACCTCACGCACAACCCCCAACCTGGAGGCCTTTTTATGACCCCTTGGGCGAAAGGGTCCATATATTCCGGAGTCAGTGACCCACTTAGGGGCCTTAGTAACCTACGTTGGCATATTTCCGGCACTATCCCAATTTCATCACTCTGACTAGTCCTGAAAAGCTTGCTGACCTCAGCTCAGAATATCTTAAAGTATCTTCAACTGACTGTTGAAGCCACCGTTTATTGAATGATGTGAATTCATCCGAAGTACATCCTTCTTCTGAAGTTCAATAATTTCTAGCAGTAAATTATAGTATTTTGGTTTGTTTTCTCTTGCGCAGAACTTGCGCTTATAGATTGGCTGATCATGTCCGGTTGGACGAGACTAATACTACGATGACGTAAAATGACCAATGGCCTGAGCAATGGTAAGGGGTTTGCTAGTGCGTGCATTTATTTCCTCCTATGTGCCAGTGTGCGGTTTCTTGCAATATTACAAATATGTCTTACCAACTGTCCCCTTGTTCTGCGATTCTTCTGCGCCAAGTATCTTTCGATTGACAGACTCTTTTTCCATTTTGAGTTAGTGAATTCCATTATATTCTGTTATAACCAATAAAATTGCCTCCTTTTCGAAATGTGTAGCCAACCATTGTCAGTTCCGTCGTTGGATGGTTGTACCTATAAGGTATCTGGGGTGTCTTTTGGTATGAACATTCATTAAAGATGTGCTCAAAACTTATTTACATATTGAAAACCCTTAGCATTTTCAACAAAGATGTCGAAAGTTGTGAATCAGAAAGTAGTACCCGTCTTCATGTGCCCCCTGTGAAGTCATCATTCCGATGAAAATTGTTTTCTTAGTGATTTTCTTCCTTTATCCTTATTTTGCCATCTGTGAACATATTTTCTTGGATGCTGATATGACAAACTGCAGCTTTCCTATCAAAAATCAACGAAGTCAAAGTGCCTCTCGGCAAAAGAACCAAGAATCAAAGATGCCTACAGCTCAAGAGGCCTCAAGAATAATAAATTGTCTCATGAACTCTGCCTTTAGTACGAAGCATCATTGTATCGTAGCAAACAAAAAGACACCTTCTGTTCGACAGCTCTTCTGTATGTTTTCACAGTTTCTCGTTTGCTTTTAATCACTTTTCGCTATGAATACGCTCATTTGAAAGTTCAACCCTTAGAGCGTAAGCACGAATACCATACACCCTACATACGAATACTCTATCGCCTCTAATCTTGAATGGCATCCACCTCTTAATGATTAGAGAGTACAGAAGCATCGTCAAGATGAATGGGACGAAGCACAGGCATGCCATGAATTGGGCTGGAAGTTCAACAAAAAATTAATGAAAAAATAAAAATTAATAATACCATCAACTTTAAACCCGCTCCTCACCGAATCAGAACACTTGTTATCTGCTAGAGGCTCTTATCGCTCCAAAGTAATCAGAGGGAGTCTATCTATTCTATTATTGAGCAGAGCCCTCGGTCGCATCCAATCTCAATCTCTACTTCTCTAGTCTTTTGGAATTTTCGCTTGCGTTCGGGCGACATCTACTCTGTCCGTTGACGTGTATCTTTTTGTTGTTGTATTCGATTTTGCGCATGTTTATCGTGAAGTTTTTCTTTGTCCTTTTTGAAAAATAATTTTTCTCCAATTTTACCTTAAGACAACATTATCTGTTATTTATTGTCCTCGGGAGAGTTTTTACAAGTGTGTGTATCTATCTATCTATTCTACTTATAGAACAACAACTGTGATGTGCATTTGCATGCAGAGATCGAAGTACTGAAGCAGGCTCTGGTTGAGAAGCAAACCGAATTAATTGCCATGGAGACAGCGTGCTTGCGGGAGTCCGACAGACAAGTCGAACTTGAAGATAGTATCATAGCGTGGCAGGATAAGTACGATCGATTGTATGAGTCACATAAACGTGTTCAAAAGGTAAATCAGAGTCTCGAGGATAAACTGCTAAAGCTGGTCGACCGGAATTCTGGCGAACGAGCCCAACTGACCAGTGATGTGGCTACGTTGAGCGTCCGACTGGCGCAGGCCAACTATAATATTGCGAAACTCCAAAGGGAAATCGTAAGTATCTATAGCTGTAAGGTATATCTAGTCGTATTGTGATTATTTTTGAAAATTTCTACCCATACCTGGGGTGTATTTATAGTACATACATATGTATATGAGACTAGATATTCCAATTTTGTTTTTATTTATTTTTACACGTGGGATGGCAGACGGGCAAGTGATGCATAATTTATTGGGGTAGGCTTTACCTGAACAGGCAGAAGAAGTAGCAGGAGCCTTGTATGCATCTGTGCAAGGTTGTGATTTTTGGTAATAACATAAAGTAAATGTAACCAATTTGACAATTTTGATACGTGGGTTGTATGTATAAATTATGAGACGACAGGTTCTTACGGCAGTTAGCCGGGCAATGGACACCTTGGTTTAATATTAATTAAAAATGTTATGGAACTTTTATGAAGTGGTTCTGCTGGAGTGGAGGTTTTAGGGAGAACAGAGAACCAGACGTTGTTTATAGATTTATGTTCAACAGGTATTTGAAAAGAGGTTCTGATGAATTATCACCTAGACTGAACGATACATTGCCAATTTTTATAATACATGATAATTCTCATTTGCATTCCCAGTCATTGTCCCAATGAACAAACGATTTGTTATTCCTTAACATTGGATCTCAAGTATCGTTTTTTTTCCTGTGGAAACAGAGAATACAGACAAACAAGATGAGTAAACGCATCAGTACTAACCATATCAGCGCAGAGAACATGCATTGTTAAGATGAGCGCAGGCCATATACTTGCAGAGAATGTGCTCTGCGGCATCGTTATCATTTTCATAGCAAACATTGCACGATGTTATGTCATTTGTGCTAACCACAGTACCCTGTTACGTCAGTAAATCGTCTCTCTTCCTGAGGGAAAGTCGCTGACTTCTTAGTCAGTTATGCTCATATGAAACCTCATTGTCAATGAAGGCAGTCAGTCCTAATGCAGGTTCAGATTATAAGAAACTCTCCTCTGACAAGGCATGGTATCTCGTTTCAAGTGATCCCTTTGTGACCTGGGGCCTCTAAATCTCGAACTAGCTTGGAAGTGGTGAAAGTTATCTGTAAGGACTTAAGCGCAATTTGATTGCTCCGCGTGCACGACAGATAAAAATTTTCCTAACGAGGAGTGAAATCTAGCATTGTTGCCCTCCCAAAAGAAACAAGCGCCGCATTCTAGATCGGTTTTGATGTCATCCGGGAAGTCCGTACATTGCCTTTCTCGCTCAAATTCTGGTCGAAGTCATTATTAAGCATAGAGAAGGTCGATTTCGTATTTTCATAACAAGAGAAATTTCTTGTACGTATCGTACTAAAAACGGAAGATAGCTTTGGCAGTGCAGCCCAAGATATGAATATCAAGGGAAGTGAGATTCATTAGTGCGTTGCAGTAAAGCTAGCGCTCTAGGAACAGTCCCGAGAGAGACCATTCTATATTGACTGATAAAAGCTTCCATCCGTCGAATAGCTTGCAGATCCCAGAAAGTCGACGGCATCTGGGAGATTTTTGATGTGGGAGTCCATAGAAGTTTGTTATCCAGGATGACACCGAGATACTTAGCTTCTTTGAGAAAACGAATGATGATGACTTCAAGCCGAAATGAGTTAAACTAGTCAGCATTCTTCTTTTCGTAGAGAGGTAAATAGAAAATTGACTGAAAGCCCATTACTAGTACACCAATCATCGATAATGCCTAAGATTTCCTGTGGTTTAGAGCAGACAGTCGCTAGGCATGATCCAACAGACAGTACTGCTACATTATCTGCATATGCGAGAGCATAGACGTCAGAACTATTGAGAGTAATGCAGGATGCCATTACTTATTAGAAGCAATTAGCATCCGCAATCAGGATCCCATTCACCAGCATTGCTCTTATCCACTAAACTAGTCTTTCGTCTTGCCGTCAGGAGCTTGATTGTCGAAAGTACACTTAATGTCGACGAAAATTCCCAGCTCGTATTACTTCCAGCCGAATGCGCTTTCAATTCTGCGCCCCATATCGCTAGATCTTTCGCATTTGTAGACATGTCACATCTTGAACTGAGTATGCAGTCACAAAACACTTTTGCGCACATAAAGCTCGAACATTCTCTTCAAGATTAAGGAAGCCAGATTGGTTGAAATTTTGGGTAAGTATTTAGTTTGTTGGTGTGAAGGCTAGTTTTACTCTTCAGTGCCAGACTCAAGAGTGAAAATTCTCCTCCAAGCTACCAGCAGCTGCGACTTGTAGCAATCAAATGAAGCAGCAACGTATTTGATGGATTCATCCTTCAGCACAACCTTCGAAGGATGCCAGCTATGGTGAGTTATGTTACTGAGCTTACTTGCAACTTGAGTGATAGAGCTAGTTGTGAGTCAGTTCTGATACTTGGGAAGTGAATCTCAAGGACGAGACAGAGACTCTCTGCTTTCGATGCAGTGTAGTTGCCATAAGATCTTTTGAGTGTTTCCAGTTCAGCTGATTTGTTCCTTTTTGCAGACTATAACCAGTCTAATGGCTTCAGGGACAGTTTCGATCTTCTTCTAAATTGTTATTCATGAAGTTTGCAATCTGTAAACATTCTGTGAGGCCGCGGGACGAGAGTCTAACTAAAGTTTGTTAGGGTCTCATTATTATGTGAGATCAGCTACTTAAATCGTGCTACAGTTCAGAGTGGATTGCACAATTCGACGAGTTTGACACGGATGTCATCACTGGATCACTTGTCACTGTAGGTACAGCTCGTTTCTGTAGATGCTGAAATATGTGGTCTGAGACTGCACTGATAGGGGCCAATCAGTTTTTTGAAAAATGGTTTCAGACTTCCACACAAGATATTGTGTGCGATGTTAAAGTTTCCATCTTTCAGGGTCTTCTTTCATGTGGATCGCATAAATATGCTGACATTCTATTCAACAGGCAAATTTTCCTCTGACCTAATTGTCCGAAATGGGTTAGTGTATGCTTGGTGCAACCAACGTAGAAGATGTTATAGCTATTCGCCACAATATCAATGGTGTGTATTTACAATAAATCGGTCATCGAACTCCTTGAAATAGGCTTCATGCGTTCCAGAGAATACGCACAGTAGTTTACGGTATTTTCAGTAATAGCAGTAGTCAGACTCTCCAAGAGAGTAGGAAACTTCACTATGGTCCGACAAATCTGAGAATTGAAAATAAGAAGGGTAACTTTTACAATCAGCTGAGCGCCGTTGACAACGCAACATGCTCGTATAATAAAGACATCGTCATTGTGATATTAATGTCATGGTTGGCACCGACAACTAGGGTCTCAAACATGTTATGAATACATAGAGTATCGAAGGGAACACATTTCGCAAGGAGTGGAAACAATCAGGAGCTATCAATTGGTTGGTTGATGGTATTGGAAGATGAAGTTGACAAGGAAGACAGAACCTGTGACTTTCTAGGGCATCTGGAGAATAATCGAGAAAAACTCGGAGGAATTGTCTTGCAACAATCACAGCATGTCATTGTATCGATTAAATGTGAGAAAAGTTGAACGTAGGGTTTAATGTGACAAATGTAACAATGCGATGGCCACGGGAGTAGAAGCAACTGCAAATATGTGCAACAGCAGAAAAGTCTGTAGAATCAGTAAAGAGGTGAATGGTGATCACAGCTCAAGGTAGCATTCAGTGAAAATCTTTGCATGTTCTTTGGCATCCAAAAAGTATATCCAGCCAAGCAAGGCAATCCAAATCCATAGCAGCTTGCGAAGAGAAATATATCCCAATCAGATACCAGTGTAGGCTTGTGAGATACCATACCAAGATGGTTATCCGAAAGTATATTTTTGTTTTCAAAATACTAAGTCAAGACTTTACTGATCACCTCAATCAGTGATACTTGAATTCTCGAATCGCCAGTTCTCTATATCATTTCGATGGCAGATATTGTCGTACTTAATTCACCAGGTCGTAATTTGAACAACAGATTTCATTCGTCTTGTACACTTCCTGGAAAGTCGGAAGTCATAAACGAATTTGACTTCAGTTTGGATTCAGTCATTCTTACTTAGCTCAGTTCTAGTGTCCAGGACTATCGCCCATCATAGACCGTATATAGAATGCATTTTACTCGTTCTAATTCAAAATCTAGGAATCCGAATATGAGTATTTTGGCAGGCTACGATAAGTACACCGAAACCATAAAAGACTCCCCGAATCTGCTGAGAATTGTTCATAGTGCCAAGGGCCTGATATGTATGTGATAGCAGTCCAACGCGCTTCTTGGATGGTGGTCAGATCTGTTTTAACACAATTCTGCCTAATTAGTTAGCATGGGATGACACCGCAATCAGAGTAATAATTGTATTTAATCTAGAGTAAACCTACGAGAGATTTTTTTTAACTGAAGATGACTTTGAGAGTGCATCCCATGAAATAAATATCAAGGTAATGGACATTCATCTGTGCATTTAGAATAGAATCGGAGGTGCAAGGCAAATATCCTATGTATAATAGTTCAGACAAACTGTTACTAAGAATGCAGTGACTTAAAGTACGGACACAGTTTTGGCAGACTCTTTTTGCGATAAGCTGCTTGAAAACCCTCCTTCACTTCCAGAAAATCAACAGCACTATTATTTAAAGCGCGAACTTGAAATATCTTACTCATTGGTTGCATCCTAGGTAGATGATGTGTATAAAAAATACACGAATGTCAACCAAGTCCTTTGTGCTCTCGAGAAGTGTGGAAGTCAGTACAGCCTCTAGCTGCACACTATTACAGTTGCCCAAAGATACATTCAGACATTTCCATTTCACTCAAAAGCTGTCGAGACATTTTCGAAACAAAAAACCCATTAATTTAACATCAAACAATAATAAACCTTGCCGTCAGGGATTGCCTGTAAGCGTAATCACCAACCTACAGTGAATTAAAGTGTCTGAAATCCTTTAAATAATTTTTTTTCTTCTTGAACTACCGCAAAAAGTTGTGAATCCAAATAACGAGTGTGACATTCTTTGCCAGACGAAAACGCTTAAAACCTTCTCCTCGAGCCATTTCATTTGATTGCATGCATTATTACCATGTCAACGTTGGTCGGCCAACAAAGTACGAGTAAAACCCCCCAAAGCAATTTTCATTCAACTTTTTTGCTTTAGTTCTAACAAGGACTACAATGTTGCCCTCATAATACATCTGTGCTGACAAACTTTTCAGAGAAAAAAAAAAAAAAAATACAAATTCACCCCCGTAAAGTGTTTCTCAATTATCGGATTTGTGATTTCAATCTTTGAACCAATTTTCATTCGAACAGATGCAGACAGAAGCAGAAGTAGAACCACAGAAAGCAATCACCTACTAAAGTTGGGCCAATTTCTTGAAACAATCATCCCCACCGAACTCAACTGTACTGAACTGAATAACTCATCCTCAGTTCAGTCAATCCACTTGTTCCTTCCATTGCATGTTACCAACAGGCGACAGTCTCTCTCAGTGGCTGCAAAACGAAAGGGAAAAATTCACAAAAAAAAACAAAAAACAAAAAAATAACTCAAAACTCAACCCAACCACCACAATGGCAAACATAAGTTTCCAGCTCGGAAATATCCGCTGGGGAGAAAGTCAACAACCCTTGCGAGGCTCAGCTTATAAAATCATCCCACTCATCCCCAGATTTCCCGAACACATTTCCCGGCTCTATGTTTGGGTAGTTACTCCCTTCTAACGTGATGTGGATAAAGTTTCTCGAATTTCCTTTTCGCTTTCCTTTAATTCATCCAAAAACACGACTACAATGTCATGGAATGGAACAAAACCAACAACAACAACAACATATGAAGTTAAGGGGGTGGTATCCGTACATCCTAGTAGAGGGTTTGCCAATTATTATTTTTGCGAATGCACTTGCTCTACGGAGATAGCACTCGTGTTCGTATTCGTAAAGGGCGCTCAACACGCGAACTTAGCATAAGGAATGAAAACGGATACGAGTATCCCCAAATTAATACTGAAAATGCACAGTGGGATCTCAGAGTGAAATTTGATTTCTTGCGGTAAAGTGAAATCATGAAAAACAAAATCCTTTTTCTTTTGCCACACACCAAACAATAGACGCTTCAGTGGGCACACGAACTGAACTACTTTTGCCACACAAACAATAGACGCTTGAAAGAGCAAGAATTTGCATTTTTTCGTTATCCTTTCGGGAGTGTAATGCATTTGATTTTCTAGAACAGAACTGATTGTTCTAATTGTACTTCAAAAGTTAAGCTCGTTCGTTAGATTGGCAAAAGCGGTTCTTCCATTTAATCTCTATGGGGGTGTCATTGTTTGTAGGAGAAATGTTTTTTTACCACGTCAAAGTGCGCCTAGCCTTTCCTAGCAACTATATTGATTATTTGACTTTCCGCGATCCCATTGTGACCTGGATCCAAACAGGATTCAGTGAATTCAGCCTTCTGACTGGTCTTAGAAAAGTCTTACATTACGAACCAGCTTGGAAGTGGGGAAGGGATCAACAAAGCCTTAAATGCAGCTTGGTTATATATACCTGCAGACACACACTCAGGTGGACCTGAGCCTCCATTAACAAGCCGCTCCAGTTGCCACGGATTGCGCAACAACTAAGGTAAAGTCTCCTTCTACTGCGTTGTTCTTCAGGATTATATTTCAAGACTCTGCCGACCGGATATCTTTTACATATAGATTCTCATCCGTTGCTCGATATAGAGCAAAGAAACAGCGATTGGCAAGAGTTATTCATCGTTTTAATTCATCTGAGGTGTTATTGGCAGAATTGAATGCAGAGCAGCTAGATAAAATCCTTTATTACCTCAAAGTTTTAGCTGTCGACATTGTGTGTCTCTTCTTGTTGACAACATATACTTGGTGCTGCCTTCATTTACTGCTTAACTCATTTTCCGTTTCGATACTGCTGGCAGCCCTCTTGGTTCGGGCAATTATGTCAATATCATCGTCGT